>CM077675.1:113877501-114477501 GCA_039707655.1 Elymus sibiricus | reverse complement strand
GGTATTAATTTGAATTGGATCCCTGAAGAGGAAGAAGCTCAAGAGGGAGAGGATGGAGCTATAGATTTGAACATGTTGCCTCAAGAGGAAGAGGATGAAGCTCAAGAGGAAGAGGATGAACCTATGAATTGGATGCCTCAAGAAGATGAAAAGGAAGAGGATGAAGCTCAAGAGGAAGAGGATGAAGTTATGAATTGTATACTTCAAGAAGATGAAGAAGGTCAAGAAGGTAAAGAGAAAAGAAAAGAATTGTCAAATAAGGAGAGGCATGGCGTTTACTTCGCTCTCCTAGTAATCAAACTCAGAGATGGATCTGTTCAACCAGACGACAAGCTGCTAGTCTCAACCCTGTTGAACATACATGTACGATCTGTTGAAAGAATCTGGTCAGACGCCAAAAAGCAGATTGCCGCGGGCCAAGAAGTAGATGTCTCAAACAAGGAGAAAGGAAGAGCTGGCCGAAAGAGAAAAGAGCTGGATCTTGCAAGGACCTCAAGAATCCCACTCAATAGAAGAAGGACAATTCGATCTCTGGCACGGTCTCTCGGTGTGGCCCGCTCGACCCTACATAGGAGGTTCCAGTTAAATGAGCTCAATCGCATCACAAACACTGTTAAGCCTTACCTCAAGCCAGAGAACAAGATTGCGAGATTGAAATGTTGTATGTCCATGCTCGAAGAGAATTGGTGCTGGTTAGCTCTTCAGGTGGTGGAGATGGAAGAGAACGAGACGCGCAACTGCAAGCCACGGGGCAGATCTGTTAGAGCGACCTGCCACGCCCATCAATCCATCCATCTACTGGACAGCATACCTGCGGAGGATACGTGCGGGCGAGGAATATGGCAGGGATGCCGCCGCCGTCGGACGGGCAGGGCCAGATCGAAAAAACGCAACTCGTGCTGCTCCAGGACATCGCCGCCGTCGTACTCCTCATTTGAGCTCACAAGGGAGAGCTTTTAGCAGTAAGGTGGTCGGGATCCGGCGTGTATGGCCTCGCCAACGACGTATACAGCCTCGCCGACGCCGTATCCGATGACTCGTCGGCTTCTTTGGATCAAAAGCAGAGCATTTTTGGTGGCGATACGGAGCACAGTGCGCGGTGGCGGATACCCGGAGCACAGCGCGGGAGCGGAGAGCCGGAGCATAGCGCGGCGGCGGTGAACCAGAGCAGAGCGCGGCGGCGGCGGCCCAAAGTAGAGTGCGGCGGGGGCGAGAGCCAGCGAGCGACAGCAAGATGAGACAGATAGAGATCTTGGACCGCGGGTTGTGTCCCCAAAAGACCAAGGTTTTTTTTGCAAAAATGCACAAGAATTTTGGGACGGAGGGAGTAGTTTATAGTGCAATCTATACAAGGTCTTATATTTAGGAACGAGGGAGTAGGTAACTATGATTTTATTAACAGAAGGGTTATGCACGTAATTTCAATTGTTGGGTGATTGCATATGTTCACAACAAAGAAAAATATTAAAAAAAAACTCACTAAGACTATTTTTCCTTACCTTTAAATAAACCTATGGGCTTAGCATGAGCAATCGCAAATGGAATAGGTATGTAATGGTATGCAAATGCAGTGCTGTTGGTCTAAATAACATCACCTGAAAATGAAATTCGTCAAAAAAAAGGAACATGGGGAATATGCAAATCCTATAAAACTATATGCTCCCTAGAAAATAGAAATAGTGATCGTAGGCGCTTTGGGCTGCCATCCGTGTTGGACCCTACATGTCAGCTTGGGGCCCGCTTTCTCCTTCCAGTTCCTTCTCAGCTGCACACCTTTACCACCGCTCTGTGGTTGCTCCATCCTCATAATCCTTTTTGTATCTCATAACATATGAAATTTGAGTAATAAAGCTGGTCTTTCCTAAAAAAAATCTTTACCACACAGACAACTCACACCACTCTGCAGCTACCATTGGTCAGTAGACGACTGCGTTAGGGTATCTCCAACGCTGACCTCTAAACTGGACACCATATCGGTCCGGGGATCAGTCTGTGGATACGGATGCGGAAGCCGCCCATCCATTCAAAAACTATACCAATTGATTTAGCATCATCTTCTTAAGTTTTAACCCTAGCAAGCATGCCCGTGCAACCGGAGAAAAAATACCACAGTTCCCTAGTCCAATAACATATCTCTAATTTTTATGAACGACATTTTTTCTATATAATATCATTTTTTAGATGGTTGTTACACATCATCTACTAAATATGTTTGTGCCTAAAAAGTCATGACGGAGACCAAGAATATCACCCCTCTTTATTAGTAGGTATAGATTATCAAACTTCAACTTATTGTATGCTTTTATCTGATGATTTTGATCCGAATGAGAAGATACCACCCATTTGGCAGTTTCCAATTAAATGATTTGTCCTTACTTTTAGTGCTTCAAATTAGCTCATGTGATGTCACTACTACAGAACCGAATTACACTTACCGCTCATCACTGACCTGCCACTAGCCACGCGTCAGTGATGAGCCTTAGCATTGGCCGTCTAACCATGACGCGTCACTAATATGCATCTGTAGTCTCGGTCTGTGATATGTTGTACTGATGATCAAATTGGATCGATAATAGTCACTTATCGTCTACTTCATATGACCCGTCTGTATAGCCGACTTAAATCTAACCCTTTTCTTTTTTTTCGGTCAATGTTGTTTTGTATGCCTGTTACAATCATCGTCCACTTCCTGTTACCATTCTTTACACTCACTTACGTCGTCCAGTCCTCCTCCTGCCGCCCTCCCTGCTATCCCTCCTCTCTTCGGCCGCTGATATGGGACGGCCTCTTCAATGGCCCCACGGCCTTCCTTTGCGGCCGCATCGTCCCGATGCTGCCGCTCGCAAGCCGTCCGGATGCCGCGGTGACACTCTCTCATCGGGCCATTGTCGCATTCCCTTCAATCCGTTGCTGCCCTAGCATGGGACAATAGGACCCCCGCGTTGACGTGCATGATCGTTCACCCGGTCATCGTAGTTGTGTTCTTGCCAGGATTTCTCTGCCCTGGTGATCTACCCTTCTTCCGGTCGTGTATTTCGCGCCTCGGTGCATCATGGTAGACATAACTTGTACTCCAATGTTCTTCGGTCGCGCCATTCGCCACATCGGTGAGCTCCATTCCTTCATAACTATGTTGCAATTTTAACTATGCTATCCATGTCACAGATGTGTTACAATTATGGGATGCATGTAATTGTATTGCTATGTCTTCCATGTACCTATGAATATGTTGGAAAATATTACTCTGCCATATACTCCCTCCGTCCGAAAATACTTGTCACATGAATGGATGAAAATGAATGTATCTAGAACTAAAATACGTCTAGATACATTCATTTCTCCAACAAGTAATTTCGGACGGAGGTATGTGTTAGAAAATGTTCTTGTGGGTTGCTCTGTTGGAAATATGCCCTAGAGGCAATAATAAATTGGTTATTATCATATTTCCTTGTTCATGATAATTGTCTATTATCCATGCTAGAACTGTATTGACCGGAAACTCAGATACATGTGTGGATACATAGACAATTAGATCGTTGATCAAAGATGGTTAAGGTTTCCTAACCATAGACATGAGTTGTCATTTGATAATGGGATCACATCATTAGGAGAATGATGTGATGGACAAGACCCAACCGTAAGCTTAGCATTTGATCGTATCACTTAAGTTTATTGCTATTGCTTTCTTCATGTCAAGTATCTGTTTCTAAAACCATGAGATCATACAACTCCCGGATACTGGAGGAATACCTTGTGTGCTATCAAACGTCACTTCCTAACCGGGTGATCATAAAGGTGCTCTACAGGTATCTCCGAAGGTGTCTGTTGGATTGACATGGATCGAGACTGAGATTTGTCACTCTGTATGACGGAGAGGTATCTCTAGGCCCTCCCGGTAATACAACATCACAAGAAGCTTGCAAGCGATGTAACTAATGAGTTAGTCACGTTATCTTGTATTACGGAACGAGTAAAGAGACTTGTCGGTAACGAGATTGAACTAGGTATGGAGATACCGACGATCGAATCTCGGGCAAGTAACATATCGATGGACAAAGGGAACTGCATACGGGATTGACTAGATCCTTGACATTGTGGTTCGACCGATAAAGATCTTCGTGGAATATGTAGGAACCAATATGGGCATCTAGGTCCCGCTATTGGTTATTGATCGGAGAGGTGTCTCGGTCATGTTTACATGATTCTCGAACCCGTAGGGTCGCACTCTTAACGTTCGGTAGTGCTAGGGTAATGTTGAGATATTAATAGTGGAAAGTCTAAAAGCAGTTCGAATTCCTGGATGGGATCTGAGACATCACGAGGAGCTCCGGAATGGTCAGGAGGTAAAGATTTATATATGGGAAGTCATATTCAAGGTTTCAAAAAAGTTCGGGAATTATTCGGTAGAGTACCGGGAAGGTTCTAGAAGGTTCCGGGGGTTCCACCGTGGGGCCCAATGACCCGGAAAGGGCCCACATGGACCAAGGGGTGGGGATACATCCCACATGGGTTGGACGCAACATTCCCCAAGGCACATGTCGTTTAAATCTAGAGATAGGATCTTATCTCTAAATTTAAAGGGTTGAATCTAGAGATAAGATGTTATCTTCATGTTTAAAGGGATTTATCCCTTGTGGCCATCCTGATACTTGTGATATGCGTTGGGTTTTCCGCGAAGAGGCGCGGGTGATGCAACACAGTATAGATAAGTATTTCTTTCAGTGAGAACCAGGGTTATCGAACCAATAGGAGTAGCACGCAACCCCCGTCTTCAGCGACTGCACACAAAGAAGCAAACACTTGTACCACACGCGGGCAAGAGGGTTGTCAATCCCCTTGGACTCGTTATTCGCAAGCAAATGAAGTGTTTAGATGATAGTTGAATAATGTAAATTACAAAATAAAATATAATATAATAAATGGCAGCAAGGTAATGAAAGCTTTTGTAAATATATAAGTGAATAGACCCGGGGGCCTTAGTGTTCTCTAGTGGCATCTCTCATGTAGTAGGCATACGGTGGGTAAACAAATTATTGTTGGTCAATTGATAGAAAAGCGCATAGTTATGCAATATTTATTCACGGCAATGATCATGTGTATATAGGCATCACATCCATAAGAAAATAGGTTGACTCCTGCCAACACATATTACTATTACTCCACGTTGAGAGCGCTTCTATGCTTGCCTCTCTAAGTATTAAGTTCATGACAAACAGACTAATCCTTGCAGAACGATGACATGATGTAGACAAAGAAAACTCAATCAATATGAATCAACCCCATCGTTTTATCCATAGTGGAAACAATACAAAGACGTGTCTTGTCCTTTTCTGTCACTGGGATATAGAGCACCGCCAGATTGGATCCACTACAACGCACCCCTCTCACTGAAGAAATATCAATCTAATTGGCCAAACTATTTCAATAGATCGGAGAGATTTACTAAGCTATAATAATCATGCAAATAAGAATCATAATAGAAATCAAAGAAGACTCAAAACTTTTTCATGAATAATCTGAACATAAACCCACAATTTATCGGATCCCAACAAATGCACCGCACAAAGTGATTACATCGAATAGATCACCACGAAGATGCGGTGAACTTTGTATTGAAGATCAAAAGAGAGAGAGAGATAGCCATCTAGGTACTAACTACGGACCCGTAGGTCTATAGGGAACTACTCACACATCACCATGGGAGCAGCAAGGTTGATGTCGAGGCCCTCCGTGATCGATCCCCCCTCCGGCAGGGCACCGGAACAGGGCTCCAGATGGGCACACGGCGGAACAGAGACTTGCGGCGGCGGAAAAAGTGTTTCTGGAGGCTCTCTAGGGTTTTGGGGAAATATTAGAATTTATAGGCCAGAGAGGGGCGTCGGGAGACGCCAGGGGGAGGCAACACACATCAGGGCACGACCACCCTCCTGGGCGCACCCTATTGTGTGGTCGCTCCCTCGTGCGGCCTCCGGTCTCCTCCCGAACTTTCAGGTCTTCTTTTGGTCCAGAAAAATCATAAAAAAGTTTCTTGGAAATTGGACTTCGTTTGGTACTGTAAACCTGAAAAGCCAAAAACATGCATAAAATAGCAACTGGCACTCGGCACTAGGTTAATAGGTTAGTGCTAAAAAATAATATGAATTGGTAAATAAATACCCAAAAAAGCATCCTAGAATGATAATATTATAGCATGGAACAATCAAAAATTATAGATACGTTGGAGAAGTATCAGCATCTCCAAGCTTAATTCTTGCTCGTTCTCGAGTAGGTAAATGATAAAAATAGAATTTTTGATGTGACATGCTACCCAACATGTAATCTATTGCAGGTATGATCATTGAGAAACGATGAATTAACAAACATCAACATAGTAAAACTTATAAACATAAGTAACATAATCATCAAGTTTCAAAATATACGATCCTTAAAGAATGTTCTCCCCCTATTCATTTTATCATATTAAATGGCATGGTTCCGTCTTTACCACATAAATACAAATGTCAAGCACCACAGTGTTAAGTCAGGTAATTGGATCGTACCTTTTAATGCGCTTTAACTTTTTATTACTCATGCAATATATGAGCGTGAACCATGGATAAAGCATAAAGGTGGAATAGAATATGGTTGTAGGTTTCAAAGGGGTAAAAGTGGAGAAGAAAGTCTCGCATCAACTAGGTGTATCAACGGGCTATGGAGATGTCCATCAATAGATATCGATGCGAGGAGTAGGGATTGCCATGCAATGGATGCACTAGAGCTATAAGTGTATGAAAGCTCAATTGAAGCTAAGTGGGTGTGCATCCAACTTGCTTGCTCATGAAGACCTCGGGCATTTTAGGAAGCCCGTCATCGGAATATACAAGCCAAGTTCTATAATGAAAAAATCCCACTAGCATATGAAAGTGACAAAACAAGAGACTCTCTATAAACATGGTGCCACTTTGAGGCACAAGTGTGGAAAAAGAGGTAGTAGCACTGTCCCTTCTCTCTTTTCTCTCATTTTATTATTATTTTTCTTTTCTTTTTCTTTTTCTTTTTCTCTTTCTCTTTCTCTTTTTTTCTTTCTTTCTCTTTTTTCTCTCTTTTTTATTTTTTTCTCTCTTTTCTTTTATTTTTTCATCCGGAGCCTCATCCCGACTTATGGGGGAATAATTGTCTCAATCATCCTTTCCTCACTGAGACAGTGCCCTAATAAGATGATCATCACACTTTTATTTACTTACAACTCAATATGAAAAACTATAGTATGACTCTATATGAATGCCTCTGGCAGTGTACCAGGATATGCAATGATCTAGCGTAGTAAAGGACATAAAAAAACAGACAAGCCATAGAAATATCATGCTAGCTATCTTACGATCATGCAAAGCAATATGACAATGAGTGTACTAGTAATATGATGTAACGGTGGAAGTTGCATGGCAATATATCTCGGAATGGCTATGGAAATGCCATAATAGGTAGGTATGGTGGCTGTTTTGAGGAAGATATAATAAGGCTTATGTTCAACAGATCGTATCATGTCACGGGGTTTGGATGCACCGGCGAAGGTTGCACCGATCCTCGAGGTGAGAATGGGAAATGCATGATACCGAAGAGGCTAGCAAATATGAGGTGGTGAGAGTGTGTACATCCATGGATTCACATTAGTCATAAGGAACTCACATACTTATTGCAAGGTTTTATTAGCTCTCTCGAAGCAAAGTACTACTCGCATGCCCCTAGGGAGGAGGTTGGTAGGAGTTAACCATCGCGCGCCTCCGACTTAAAACGCACTAGGATTTCAATGAGGAAAATGCTCACACATCATCACCATGCCATAAAAAATATTTAGATGAACTTCAAGTTAACACCCTCTAATTCACAATATTCTTACTAACCAATGATCATGCACTCATGCCCTTTTCACATTACCACATCAATATCATTAACCCACAATTTCTCTTTTATGTGCTACATGTGGTTTTGATTATGCACTCATTGAATACCTATTATTTTTGGACTAGCCTTATAACCCATGCAAATTACCGTCACTATTTATTAACCCCCAGACAAATATAAGTGAAGAACGAGAGTGCAATTATTTCTATAAAATCTATACGCCACCGTGCTCTAAAAGATATAAGTGAAGTACTAGAGCAACTGCTTAGCTCAAATAATATAAGTGAAGCACAATGAGTATTCTAATAAATCATGGTGATCTTGTGTCTCTCTCAAGTGGGTGTGTCTAGCAAACAATGATTGTGGAAAACTAAAGCAAACGATGCTCCAAGCAAAACTCATATCATGTGATGAATAAAAATATAGCTCCAAGTGACATACCGATGGATTGAGACGAAAGAGGGGATGCCTTCCAGGGCATCCCCAAGCTTAGACGCTTGATTCTTCCTATAATATTACCTTGGGGTGCCTTGGGAATCCCCAATCTTTGGCTCTTGCTGCTCCTTATTCCTTCATCCATCGTGATAGCACCCAAAACTTTAAAACTTCTGCACACAAAACTCAACAGAAACCTTCGTGAGATCCGTTAGTATAGAAAACATATCAAATACTTTAGGTACTGTTATAAATTGATTCTTATTTTATTATTGAATAAGGTACTGTATTCTAACTTCTCCATGGCTTATACCCCCCGATACAATCCATGGCATCATCAAAACAAGCAAACTATGCAAGCAAAAACAGAATCTGTCTAAAACAGAACAGTCTATACAGATCTGTAGAGAACCTATACTTCTGTAACTCCAAAAATTCTGAAAAATTAGGACAACCTGGGCATTCTCAATGCTACTCTCCTTAAAGCCTTCCGTGTTTTCTCTTACTATCCAAGAATATTGCTTATTGAAAGAATTGAAAACTTGTTGGATAATATGAATAGGAGGAACTTCTTTACTTGTGTTTTTGATCAAAAGTATGGTTATCACGAAACACATACCTCATCATATAGTCCTCATTATATAAAAAAATTTCTATCAGAGGATGTTCACAACTCCTATTATAGTGTTCAAAGATATCACGAGCCTCTTGTACTATATAGTCAAATTCATGCATGAGGATGAGAGTAGCCATCTTCTTGGCTCTAGGGTCTTTTATAACCGGTAACTCATAGAAAATCCTTTGCAAAGTGGGGTGAGTACGCATAAATCTTATTTCAAGCTTAAGTACAAGATAGGAAATAGCATCGGCGTAACTTTTGGTTCTTTTATGGATTGGTGTATCCTTGCAAGTTAAAGTACCAGTATAGTTAAAGAATTCTTGGATAATGCTTTTCTCTATGATATTCCCCTTCCCCGAACAAAAGCTTTTACATCTCGCTGTGGGGGAGTTTCCTCTTTGGGGATTTTACTTCCATCATCCTTTTCAATGATAAAATCAGCCATGGTAGAAACTTCAAGCAAACAAAACAAGCAAACAAGTAAACTAGCAAGCAAAGATAAATATTTTTGTATTTTTTATTTTTATGAAGCAAGCAAAATATAACAGCAAATAAAAAGTAAAACAAGTGAGATAATTTGTGTGAAGGTACTTGGTAGTAGGTTGATGATACTCCCCGGCAACGGCGCCAGAAATCCTTCGTGATACTTGTGATTTGCGTTGGGTTTTCCGCGAAGAGGAGCGGGTGATGCAGCACTGTATAGATAAGTATTTCCCTCAGTGAGAACCAAGGTTATCAAACCAATAGGAGTAGCACGCAACCCCCGTCTTCAGCGACTGCACACAAAGAAGCAAACACTTGCGCCCAACGCGGGCAAGAGGGTTATCAATCCCCTTGGACTCGTTATTTGCAAGTAAATGAAGTGTGTAGATGATAGTTGAATAATGTAAATTGCAAAATAAAATAAAATATAATATAATAAATGGCAGCAAGGTAATGAAAGTTTTTGTAAATATATAAGTGAATAGACCCGGGGGGCGTAGTGTTCTCTAGTGGCATCTCTCATGTAGTAGGCATATGGTGGGTAAACAAATTACTATTGGGCAATTGATAGAAAAGCGCATAGTTATGCAATATTTATTCACGGTAATGATCATGTGTATATAGGCATCACGTCCATAAGAAAATAGGCTGGCTCCTGCCTGCACCTATTACTATTACTCCACGCCGAGAGCGCTTCTATGCTTGCCTCTCTAAGTATTAAGTTCATGACAAATAGAGTAATGCTTGGAGAACAATGACATGATGTAGACAAAAAAACTCGATCATTATGAATCAACCCCATCATTTTATCCATAGTGGCAACAATACAAAGACGTGTCTTGTCCCTTTCTGTCACTGGGATATAGAGCACCGCCAGATTGAACCCACTATAACGTACCCCTCTCACTAAAGAAATATCAATCTAGTTGGCCAAACTATTTCAATAGATCGGAGAGATTTACGAAGCTATAGTAATCATGCAAATAAGAATCATAATAAAAATCAGAGAAGACTCAAATCTTTTTCATGAATAATCTGGACATAAACCCACAATTCATCGGATCCCAACAAACGCACCGCACAAAGTGATTACATCGAATAGATCACCGCGAAGATGCGGTGAACTTTGTATTGAAGATCAAGAGAGAGAGAGAGAGATAGACATATAGGTACTAACTACGGACCAGTAGGTCTGTAGGGAAATACTCACAAATCAATATGGGAGCAGCAAGGTTGATGTAGAGGCCCTCTGTGATCGATCCCCCCTCCGGCAGGGCACCGAAATAGGGCTCCAAATGGGCACACGGCGGAACAGAGACTTGTGGCGGCGGAAAAAGTGTTTCTGGAGGATCTTTAGGGTTTTGGGGAAATATTAGAATTTATAGGCCAGAGAGGGCATCGGGAGACGCCAGGGGGAGCCAGCACACATCAAGGCGCGGCCACCCCCTGGGCGCACCCTGTTGTGTGGTCGCTCCCTCGTGCGTCCTATGGTCTCCTCCCGAAGCTCTGAGGTCTTCTTTTGGTCCAGAAAAGTCATAAAAAAGTTTCAGGGCAATTGGACTTCATTTGGTACTGTAAATCTGAAAAGCCAAAAACATGAAGAAAACAGCAACTGGCACTGGGCACTGGGTTAATAGGTTAGTGCTGAAAAATAATATGAATTGGTAAATAAATACCTGAAAAGCATCCTGGAATGATAATATTATAGTATGGAACAATCAAAAATTATAGATACGTTGGAGACGTATCACGGCCCTAGGAGGGTTTCGTAGGAAAACTTTTGTTTCCCATGCAACGTTCCCCAACGGTAGCATCATGAGCTAGGTCTATGCGTAGATGGTATGCACGAGTAGAACACAAAGAAGTTGTTTGCGTTGATGTTCAGATTGATTGGCTCTCTTGTCTTATTTTGGTTCAGCGGTATTGTGGTATGAAGCGGCCCGGACCAAATTTACTTGTCCTCGCACAAGAGACTGGTTCCACCGACTGACATGCAACTTGTTTTGCATAAGGTGGCTGGCGGGTGTCTGTCTCTCCCACATAGACGGTCCTTGTAGAAGGTTAAAAAGCAACTTGATTATCACCGTTGTGGCTTTGCGTCGGTAAGAACGGTTCTTGCTAGTTGCCCATAGAAGCAACATAAAATTGCAACAATAAAGTAGAGGACGTCTAACTTGTTTTTGCAGGGCATGTTGTGATATGATATGGCCAAGACATGATATATGTTGATGTATGAGATGATCATGTTTTGTAATAGTTATCACGACTTGCATGTCGATGAGAACGCCAACCGGCAGGAGCCATAGGGTTGTATTTAATTTAATTTATGACCTACGTGTCAATCATTAAACGCCATGTAATTGATATAGTTTATCGCTATGCGTTAGCAATAGTTGGCGAGATAACCACGTGACTACACGATGATGGAGATCATGGTGTCATGCCGGTGACGATGGAGATCATGCTGATGCTTTGGAGATGGAGATCAAAAGCACAAGATGGCCATATCATGTCACTTATTGATTTGCATGTGATGTTTATCCTTTTATGCATCTTATTTTTCTTAGGACAATGGTAGCATTATAAGATGATCCCTTCACTAAATTTCAAGATAAAAATCTGTTCTCCCCAGGTATGCACCGTTGCGAAAGTTCGTCGTTTCGAAGCACCTCGTGATGATCGGGTGTGATAGACTCTTCGTTCACATACAACGGGTGTAAGCCAGTTTTGCACAGGCAGAATACTTGGATTAAACTTGATGAGTCTAGCATGTACAGACATGGCCTCAGAACACGGAAGACCAAAAGGTCAAACATGAGTCATATAGTAGATATGATCAACATGGAGATGTTCACCATTGAAACCACCTCATCTCACATGATGATCGGACTTAGGTTGGTGGATTTGGATCATGTAACACTTAGACAACCTGAGGGATGTTGATTTAAGTGGGAGTTCATTAGTAATTTGATTAATTGAACTTATTATCATGAACATAGTCTAAAGTTGTCTTTGCAAATTATGTTGTAGATCAATGGCTCGCGTTGTAGTTCCCTTGAATTTTAATGCACACACGAGAATATCAACCCCATGCTATTGCTCCCCGGCAACGGTGCCAGAAAAGGTCTTGATAATCCACAAGTATAGCGGATCAATTGTAGCCTTTTTCGATAAGTAAGAGTGTCGAACCCAATGAGGAGCTAAAGGTAGGTTTAATATTCCCTTCAAGTTCTATCGACCACTGATAAAACTCTACGCACACTTAGCGTTTGCTTTACCTAGAACAAGAATAAAACTACCTTGTAGGTGTAATATGATGAATTTGCAAGAATAAAACTAGAAGTACTTAGCTAGATAATAAAAGTTAGTTTGTTTTAGTAGAGAGCTTTTTGTAGGACGATGAGAAAGATATTCCATAGGCAATTGAATATAACACGATAGATACTTATCACATGCAATGAGGGAGAGGCATACGCTAACATACTTTCCGTACTTGGATCACATGCACTTATGATTGAAACTCTAGCAAGCATCCGCAACTACTAAAGATCATTAAGGTAAAACCCAACCATAGCATTAATTAACAAGTCCTCTTTACTCCCATACACAACAACCCCCTTACTCGTGTTTAAGATTCTGTCACTCTCGCAACCCACTATAAGCGAATTATGAACGTATTGCAACACCTTATAGCGGTAATATGATGGCTCGAGAATTTGCGATGTTTTCCATAGTTATTTCCATTTGGTTTCACTGTATTATTGTTATTCTTCGGATATTTCTAACGCTAATCCAACAAAAGAGAGGAAAATCTACTTTGTCCTTTGGATGGCAGGAAATATTATATTTGGAAGGAAATCAAAGGAGATTGCTGCAAATCAAGCCAATTGGAGCAACTTTCCTGAAGAGAGCAATGTCAACAGACGCACCAGAGCGAAATACGGCCTTCCATACGACCACACGCGCTCGTTTGGAGTGCCCACATCTCCTCCTCGTCTATACAAGCAACTTTTGTGAAGGTACCACGAGGAGAGGAGAACCCTAGCCACCGCCACACCATCCAGAACAGGAGAAAGAGAGGATCTAGAGAACTGACAAAGATCGTCGTGGTTTTTAGCCCTTTCATCACCATCATCTGTTGGGGAACGTTGCATGGGAAACAAAAAATTTCCTACGCACACGCAAGATCTATCCATGGTGATAAGCATCTACGAGAGGGAGAGTGGATCTACGTACCCTTGTAGATCGCTAAGTGGGAAGCGTTAAGAAACGCGGTTGATGTAGTCGAACGTCTTCGCGATCCAAATCGCAAGCCGTCCTGCGATCCAATCACGATCCGTCCCGCGATCCAATCATGATCCGTCCCGCGATCCAATCACGGTCCTTCCGATCTAGCGCCGAACGGACGGCACCTCCGCGTTCAGCACACGTACAGCTCGATGACGATCTCCACCTCCTTGATCCAGCAAGCGAGGATGGAGAGGTAGATGAGTTCTCCGCCAGCACAACGGCGTGGTGACGGTGGTGGTGGAGTCGATCTGGCAGGGCTTCGCCAAGCACCGCCATAACGATCTAGAGGAAAAACGGTCTAGACGGGGGGAGAGAGGGCTGCACCGTGGCTTGGGGTGCGGCTGCCCTCTCTCCCCTCCAATATATATAGGAGGGAGGGGAGGGGCTGGCGCCCTAGGGTTTCCCCTAGGGTCGGTCGAACCAAGGGAGGTGGAGGAGTCCACCTCCAACTAGGAGGTGGGCGTGGGAGGAGTCCTCCTCCGACTAGGACTCCTCCCCTTCTCCTCTTTCTCCTGCGCATAGGCCCATAGGGCTGGCCGCACCAGCCCACCAGGGGTTGGTGCGCCACCACTAAGGCCCATGTGGCCCCTTGGGGTGTGTGGGCCCCACTTGGTGGTCCCCTCGGAACCCATTCGTCACTCCCGGTACACTGCCGGAAATGCCCGAAACTTTTCCAGAGTTCAAACACCACTTTCCTATATATCAATCTTTACCTCCGGACCATTCCGGAGCTCCTCGTAACGTCCGGGATGTCATCCGGGACTCCGAACAACCTTCGGTCACCACCATACATAACTCAATACTACCGAAACGTCACCGAACGTTAAGTGTGCAGACCCTGCGGATTCGAGAACTATGTAGACATGACCGAGACACCTCTACGGTCAATAACCAATAGCGGGACCTGGATGCCTATATTGGTTCCTACATGTTCTACGAAGATCTCTATCGGTTGAACCTCTATGTCAAGGATTCAGTTAATCCCGTATGTTGTTCCCTTTGTTCTTCGGTATGTTACTTGCCCGAGATTCGATCGTCGGTATCTCTATACCTAGTTCAATCTCGTTACCGGCAAGTCTCTTTACTCGTTCCATAATACAAGATCCCGTGGCTAACACTTTAGTCACATTGCTTGCAAGGCTTATTGTGATGTTGTATTACCGAGTGGGCCCTGAGATACCTCTCCGTCATACGGAGTAACAAATCCCAGTCTCGATCCATGCCAGCTCAACAGACACCTTGCGAGATACCTGTAGAGCATCTTTATAGTCACCCAGTTACGTTGTGACGTTTGATACACACAAGGTATTCCTCCGGTGTCAGTGAGTTGCATGATCTCATGGTCATAGGAACAGATACTTGACATGCAGAAAACAATAGCAACTAACTGACACGATCATATGCTACGTTCATAGTTTGGGTCTTGTCCATCACATCATTCTCCTAATGATGTGACCCCGTTATCAAATGACATCTCATGTCTATGGCTAGAAAACCTTGACCATCTTTGATCAAAGAGCTAGTCTATTAGAGGCATACTAGGGACACAGTGTTGTCTATGTACCCACACATGTATTTGAGTTTCCAATCAATACAATTATAGCATGGATAATAAACGATTATCATGAACAGGGAAATATGATAATAACTAAATTATTATTGCCTCTAGGGCATATTTCCAACAGTCTCCCACTTGCACTAGAGTCAATAATCTAGCTCACATGACCATGTGATTAACATTGTAATGAATCTAACACCCAATGAGTTCTGGGGTTCGATCATGTTTTGCATGTGAGAGAGGTTCTAGTCAACGGTCTGCAACATTCAGATCCGTGTGTTCTTCGCAAATCTATTTGTCATACTGTAGATGCTACCACGCTCCACTTGGAGCTATTCCAAATGGTTGCTCCACTATACGTATCCGGATTGCTACTCAGAGTCATCCGGATAGGTATCAAAGCTTGCATCAACGTAACCCTTTACGACGAACTCTTTATCACCTCCATAACCGAGAAACATTTTCTTAGTCCTCTAGTCACTAAGGATAATCTTGACCGCTGTCCAGTGATCCACTCCTGGACCACTCTTGTACCCCTTGACAGACTCATGGCAAGGCACACACCAGGTGCGGTACACAGCATGGCATACTATATAGAGCCTACGACTAAGGCATAGGGGACGACCTTCGTCCTTTCTCTTTCTTCTGTCGTGGTCGAGTTTTGAGTCTCACTCAACTTCACACCTTACAAATGAGGCAAGAACTCTTTCTTTGACTGATCCATTTTGAACTCCTTCAAAATCTTGTCAAGGTATGCACTCATTGAAAGTCTTATCAGGCGTCTTGATCTATCTCCATAGATCTTGATGCCCAATATTCAAGTAGCTTTATCCAGGTCTTCCTTTGAAAAACTTCTTTCAAATAACCCTTTATGCTTTCTAGAAATTCTACATCATTTCCGATCAACAATATGTCAACCACATATACTTATCAGAAATTCTATAGTGCTCCCACTCACTTTCTTGTAAATACAAGTTTCTCATAAACTTTGTATAAACCCAAAAACTTTGATCACCTCATCAAAGCGTATATTCCAACTCCGAGATGCTTGCTCCTGTCCATAGAAGGATTGCTGGAGCTTGCATACATTTTATCATCCTTAGGACTGACAAAACCTTCCGGTTGTATCACATACAACCTTTCCTCACGGATACCGTTAAGGAAACGATGTTTTGACATCCATCTGCCAGATTTCATAATCGAAAAATGCAGCAACTGCTAACATAATTCCAATAGACTTTAGCATCGCTACGGGTGAGAAAGTCTCATCGTAGTCAACTCCTTGAACTTGTCGGAAACTTCTTTGCGACAAGTCGAGCTTTATAAATGGTGACATTTACCATCAGCGTCTGTCTTCTTCTTAAAGGTCCATTTGTACTCAACGGCCTACCGTTCAACGGGCAAGTTTACCAAATTCCGTACTTGGTTTTCATACATGGATCCTTTCTCGGATTTCATGGCTCCTAGCCATTTGTTGGAATCTGGGCCCACCATCGCTTCTTCATAGCTCGTAGGTTCACTGTTGTCTAACAACATGACCTCCAAGATAGGATTGACGCACCACTGAGGGGCGGCACGAGTCCTTGTCGACCTACGAGGTTCAGTAGTAACTTGATCTGAAGCTTCATGATCATCATCATTTGCTTCCTCTTCACTTGGTGTAGGCGTCGCAGAAAACATCTTTCTGCGTCGTGCTACTATCCAACTGAAGTGACGGTTCAACAACCTCATCAAGTTCTACTTTCCTCCCACTCAATTCTTTCGAGAGAAACTCTTTCTCGAGAAAGGACCCGTTTTAGCAACAAACACTTTGCCCTCGGATCTGAGATAGAAGGTATACCAAACTGTTTCCTTTAGGGTATCCTATGAAGATGCACCTTTCCGCTTTGTGTTCGAGCTCATCAGACATAAGCGTCGCATTCCCAAACTCTGAGAAATGACAGTTTAGGTTTTAGCCAAACCATAATTCATACGATGTCATCTCAACGGATTTAGATGGTGCCCTATTTAAAGTGAATGTATTTGTCTCTAATGCATAACCCCAAAATGATAGTGGCAAAACGATAAGAGACATCATAGTACGCACCATATCCAATAGAGCACGACTAGGACGTTCGGACACACCATCACACTATGGTGTTCCAGGTGGCGTAAGTTGTGAAACAATTTCCACATTGTCTTAAGTTGCATACCAAACTCATAACTCAGATATTTACCTCCACGATCATATCGTAGATATTTTATCTTCTTGTCACGATGATCTCAAAACTTCACTCTGAATTTGTTTGAACTTTTCAAACGTTTCAGACTTGTGTTTCATTAAGTAAATATCCCCATATCTACTCAAATCATCAGTGAAGGTAAGGAAATAGCGATATCCACCGCATGCTTCAACATTAATTGGACCGCATACATCAACATGTATCATTTCCAATAAGTCACTTGCCCGCTCCATCAAGTCGGAAAACGGGGTTTTAGTCATCTTGCCCAAGAGGCATGGTCCGCATGTCTCAACCGATTCGAAATCGAGTGAGTCCAAAGATCCATCAGCATGGAGTTTCTGCATGCGTTTTACACCAATATGACCTTTAGCGGCAGTGCCACAAGTATGTGGTACTATCATTATTAACTTTGCATCTTTTGGCATCAATATTATGAACATGTGTAACACTACGATCGAGATTCAATGAACCATTCACATTGGGTTCTTGACCATTGAAGGTATTTATTCATGTAAATAGAATAACCATTATTCTCTAACTTAAATGAATAACCGTATTGCAATAGACACGATCTAATCACGTTTATGCTCAACACAAACACCAAATAACATTTATTTAGGTTCATCACTAATCCCGGAGGTAGAGAGAGTGTGCGATGGTGATCACATCAACCTTGGAAACACTTCCAACACACATCGTCACCTCACCTTTAGCTAGTCTCCATTCATTCCGTAGCTTTTATTTCGAGTTACCAACATTTAGCAACTGAACCGTATCTAATACCCAGGTGCTACTAGGAGTTCTAGTAAGGTACACATGAATAAAACGTATATCAAATATACTTATGTTGACGTTGCCAGCCTTCTTATCTACCAAGTATCTAGGGCAGTTCCGCTTCAGTGACCGTTCTCCTCATAATAGAAGCACTCAGTCTCGGGTTTGGGTTCAACCTTGGGTTTCTTTCCTGGAGCAGCAACTGGCTTGCCATCCATGAAGTTTCCCTCCTTGCCCTTGCCCTTCTCGAAACTAGTGGTTTTACTAACCATCAACACTTGATGCTCCTTCTTGATTTCTACCTTCGCGGTGTCAAACATCGTGAATAGCTCAGGGATCATTATTTCCATCCCTGGCATTTTTATAGTTCATCACGAAGCTCTAATAGCTTTGTGGTAGTGACTTGGAGAACTATATCAATCACTATCTTATCTGGAAGATCAACTCCCACTAGATTCAAGCGATTGTAGCACCCAGACAATCTGAGCACATGCTCACTGATTGAGCTATTCTCCTTCATCTTGCAGGCAAAGAATCTTGTTGGAGGTCTCATACCTCTCAACACGGGCACGAGCCTGAGATCCCAATTTCAGCTCTTAGAACATCTCATATGTTCCGTGACGTTCAAAACATTTTGGAGCCTCAATTCTAAGCCGTAATGCATGACACACTGAACTATCAAGTAGTCATCAGAACATGTCTGTCAGATGTTCACAACATCTACAGACGACGCTTGAGGGGGTGGCACACCGAGCGGTGCATTAAGGACATAAGCCTTCTGTGCAGCAAATGAGGACAATCCTCAGATCACGGACCCAGTCCGCATTATTGCTACCATCATCTTTCAACTCTATTTCCTCTAGGAACGTATAAAAAACACAGGGGAGCTACAGCGTGAGCTAGTGATCTTCAACATAATTTGCAAAGACATTTTGACTATGTTCATGATAATGAGTTCAATTAATCATATTACTTAAGAACTCCCACTCAAATTGACATCCCTCTGGTCATTCGAGTGTCACATGATCCAAATTCACCAACCCAAGTCCGATCATCACGTGAGATGAGGTGGTTTCAATGGTGAACATCTTCATGTTGATCATATCTACTATATGACTCATGTTCGACCTTTCGGTCTCTTGTGTTCCGAGACCATGTCTGTACATGCTAGGCTCGTCAAGTTTAACCCGAGTGTTCCGCATGTACAACACTAGCTTGCACCCGTTGTATGCGAACGTAGAGTCTATCACACCCGATCATCACGTGGTGTCTCAAAACGACGAACTTTCGCAATGGTGCACACTCGGGGAGAACACAATTTTATCTTGAAATTTTAGTGAGGGATTACCTTATAATGCTACCGTCGTCCTAAGCAAAATAAGATGCATAAAAGGATTAACATCACACGCAAATCATAAGTGACATGATATGGCCATGAACTTGTGCTTTTGATCTCCATCTCCAAAGCACCGGCATGATCTCCATCATCACTGGCATGACACCATGAGCTCCATCATCTTGATCTCCATCAACGTGTCGCCATGAGGTTGTCGCGCCAACTGTTGCTTCTACGACTATTGCTAACTCATAGCGATAAAGTAAAGCAAAACGGCGAAAATAAATTAAAGACAACCCTATGTCTCCTGCCGGTTGCCGTACTCATCGACATGCAAGTCGTGATATTCTATACAAAACATGATCATCTCATACATCACATATATCTCATCATGTAATTGGCCATATCACATCACAACATACCCTGCAAAAACAAGTTAGACGTCCTCTAATTGTTGTTGCATGTTTTACGTGGCTGCTATGGGTATCTAGCAAGAACGATTCTTACCTACGCAAAATCACAACGGTGATACACAAATTGCTATTCAACCTTCTCAAGGACCGCCTTTGTCGAATCCGATCCAACTAAAGTGGGAGAGACAGACACCCGCCAGCCATCTTTATGCAACAAAGTTACATGTCAGTTGATGGAACCGGTCTCTCGTAAGCGTGCGAATAAGGTTGGTCCGGGCCGCTTCATCCCACAATACCGCTGAATCAAGAAAAGACCAAGGGAGGAAGCAATCTGAATATCAACGCCCACAAACTCCTTTGTGTTCTACTCGTGATCTCATCTACGCATAAACCTAGCTCTGATACCACTGTTGGGGAATGTTGCATGGGAAACAAAAAAATTCCTACGCACACGCAAGATCTATCCATGGTGATGAGCATCTACGAGAGGGAGAGTGGATCTACGTACCCTTGTAGATCGCTAAGCGGGAAGCGTTAAGAAACGCGGTTGATGTAGTCGAACGTCTTCGCGATCCAAATCGCAAGCCGTCCCGCGATCCAATCACGATCCGTCCCGCGATCCAATCACGATCCGTTCCGCGATCCAATCACGGTCCTTCCGATCTAGCGCTGAACGGACGGCACCTCCGCGTTCAGCACACGTACAGCTCGATGACGATCTCCGCCTCCTTGATCCAGCAAGCGAGGGTGGAGAGGTAGATGAGTTCTCCGCCAGCACAATGGCGTGGTGACGGTGGTGGTGGAGTTGATCTGGCAGGGCTTCGCCAAGCACCGCCGTAACGATCTAGAGGAAAAACGGTCTAGACGGGGGGAGAGAGGGCTGCACCGTGGCTTGGGGTGTGGCTGCCCTCTCTCCCCTCCAATATATATAGGAGGGAGGGGAGGGGCTGGTGCCCTAGGGTTTCCCCTAGGGTCGGCTGAACCAAGGGAGGCGGAGGAGTCCACCTCCAACTAGGAGGTGGGCGTGGGAGGAGTCCTCCTCCGACCAGGACTCCTCCCCTTCTCCTCTTTCTCCTGCGCATAGGCCCATAGGGCTGGCCGCACCAGCCCACCAGGGGTTGGTGCGCCACCACTAAGGCCCATGTGGCCCCTTGGGGTGTGTGGGCCCCACTTGGTGGTCCCCCCAGAACCCATTCGTCACTCCCGGTACACTGCTAGAAATGCCCGAAACTTTTCCGGAGTTCAAACACCACTTTCCTATATATCAATCTTTACCTCCAGACCATTCCAGAGCTCCTCGTGACGTCTGGGATCTCATCCGGGACTTCGAACAACCTTTGGTCACCACCATACATAACTCAATACTACTCCGAACGTTAAGTGTGCAGACCCTGCGGGTTCGAGAACTATGTAGACATGACCGAGACACCTCTACGGTCAATAACCAATAGCGGGACCTGGATGCCCATATTGGTTCCTATTCTACGAAGATCTTTATCGGTTGAACCTCTATGTCAACGATTCAGTTAATCCCGTATGTTGTTCCCTTTGTTCTTCGGTATGTTACTTGCCCGAGATTCGATCGTCGGTATCTCTATACCTAGTTCAATCTCGTTACCGGCAAGTCTCTTTACTCGTTCCATAATACAAGATCCCGTGGCTAACACTTTTTTTAGTCACATTGCTTGCAAGGCTTATTGTGATGTTGTATTACCGAGTGGGCCCTGAGATACCTCTCCGTCATACGGAGTAACAAATCCCAGTCTCGATCCATGCCAGCTCAACAGGCACCTTGCGAGATACCTGTAGAGCATCTTTATAGTCACCCAGTTACGTTGTGACGTTTGATACACACAAGGTATTCCTCCGGTGTCAGTGAGTTGCATGATCTCATGGTCATAGGAACATATACTTGACATGCAGAAAACAATAGCAATAAACTGACACGATCATATGCTACGTTCATAGTTTGGGTCTTGTCCATCACATCATTCTCCTAATGATGTGATCCCGTTATCAAATGACATCTCATGTCTATGGCTAGGAAACCTTGACCATCTTTGATCAACGAGCTAGTCTATTAGAGGCATACTAGGGACACAGTGTTGTCTATGTACCCACACATGTATTTGAGTTTCCAATCAATACAATTATAGCATGGATAATAAACGATTGTCATGAACAGGGAAATATGATAATAACTAAATTATTATTGCCTCTAGGGCATATTTCCAACATCATCATCATCATCACCTCCTTCACCATTGTAAGAGGGATTATAACTTGTAATTTGTACTCCATCTCATCTGAGATCAAGACTATTTGAGTACCATTTCATCTCATTGTGGATCCCCTCAATATTATTGATATGGTTTTCGTGGCTTCTATCTCTTCTGTGATTGATTCCACTCTTATGATGTGTGAGTAATTCCCTAGGTGTGGGAGTTGTAGGTAAGTGGTAAGATTGATATGTGCCTATCCTATATGTCGTCATTTGAATTCATAGTAATATGATCTATTTAGTACGTTTCTATATTGTGGTCTGCCATAGCGGACGGCAAAGGGCAGGACCACCGACGGCAAAGCCTTTGCCGTCGGGCAGCAGACGGCAAAATTTCCGGCACTGAGAACCCCGGTAAAGGAGTGTTTTGCCTTCTGCCTTTATACAGCGGACGGCAAAGTGTTTTTGCCGTCAGGCAGCAGACGGCAAAGCGACTGGACGGCCTAAATTTGAGTTAGCCCCGTTAGTGGCTAACGGAGCCTTTGCCGTCTGCCACTCCCCCTTTGCCGTCCGCACCCTATGCCGTCTGCCTCCCCTCCATTGCCGACGGCCACTCCTTTGCCGACGGCCACCGTCGGCATAGCTTCTTTGTCGTCCGCCCCCCCCCCCCCCCCCGCCACCCTCCTTTGCCGACGGTCACTGCTATCTTCTTTGTCGTACGCCCCCCCCGCCACACTCCTTTGCTACAGTGCCACTGCTATGCCGACGGTGGCCGTCGGCATAGCTTCTTTGCCGTCCGGGCAAATGTACCAAATGGCATCAGGCGCACTCCCAGGATGCACAGGTGGGTGCCACGTGTTGCCTTTGCCGTCGGTGCCGGACGGCAAAGAAACTATGCCGACGGTGGCCATCGGCAAAGTGGCAATATTGCCCCAGTTTTTTCTGTTTTTTCTAATATCCAATTTTCACAGGCAAAATATGCTATATATGTATATATTTCACAATAACCCTAGTGATGATCATCCAACAACAAGCACAAGCACAAGTATCCAACAAACATACCAAAACAAATGTCACATTGTTCACCATATTACAATAGTAACAAGTTTCACATATGTAGCAAGTTTAACATTGTTCATCGATACAAAATCACAAGCACTCCATCAATGCAAGCTTCCGTGAAGTGACTCTAATCTGCAAAATGGGAAATACGAAAGTTAGATGAAGAAGACTAGAATAAGAAGAAGATGATGATGAAGCGGTTTTCTTCTCTCTATCTTTCTCCTCTTGTTTTCTTCTTCTTATTGCTTATTTGTGTCATTCGGGCGAAAGTTAGATGAAGAAGACTAGAATAAGAAGAAGAAGAAGATGAAGAACACTAATATTTCGGAAGGAGCTAAGTTTGTCTAAGTGCTAAGTTTGTCTAAGTGCTAAGTTTGTCTAAGTGCTAAGTTTGTGTAAGTGCTAAGTTTGTCTAAGTGCTAAGAAGATGAAAAACGAGCTAAGTTTGGGGCTTACCGTCCTCGTCATCACGGAGGAGAGGCACCACGGTTGCTCGGACCGGTTTCACCTGGAGAAGGCTGCCCTGGAGAAGGGTCGTGCGATGCGACTCCGAAGTTAAGCTGCACCAAAGATGATTTGCAATGTCTCGTTAGCATGATGACACTGAAAAGATCATTGCATTGAAATGAAACTCACCGTTGCAGCCGTGGTAATGACTGGCATCGACGGAGCGGCCTGGCCGGTCTTCTCGCACATAGTCTGCACATTTGGTTTTCACAAGTCAACGATATTCATTATTAATGAAAGGAACATTATATGCAAGATTTGACAAATATGAAGAAGAATATTACCACGAAGAGCTCGTAGATGGCCCGGTAAGACGCATCGGACCGTGCCCTCTCCTCCTCCAACAACCTTGTTGTCCTCTCCTCCATCTCCTTCTCCTTCGCCGCCATAAGTGCCTGTGTTGCCTCTCTCTCTCTTTCAGAATAGCAGCCTGCAACACAACTCCTCGTTAGCATTGTAATCATCTTTGTCCACACACACAACGTAATGAGAAAAGATATCTGAGTCCGTATAACTAACCTCGATGGCGAGCTCGACTGACCGTGGACGAGGCCTTATCTCAGGACAGGAGCTCGTTTGGCGCGCCTTGATCTCCCGGAGGTTGCTAGGACAACGTATAAGGCCATCTCCAATGGCAATCTAGCCATGGGGCCTCCCGCCGCCAGCTATCATCACCAGCTCTGGATCAATAGGCTCCTGGCTCGGGTTAAAGTCCTCCCCTTTCCTCGCCTTCCCCTCATCTCTGTACCTCACGAGCTTGTTGTGGGAGGAGATGTTGCTGAACTTCAAGGGATCATCGAGGTCAAACTCAGAGAATGCCTTGACCTTCTTGTACGAGGCAGTATGGGCCATCGCATAGAGGTCGTACATCTGTGGCACCTCCGTTTTATTGTGATGCGCCTAAAAGAGAGAGAGAGGAACAAAGTATTAGTAAAGGGCTCAAGCTAGAATCAAGAATGAATTGCATGAATCATGAAGCTAACCACATACCCAGTTCAGACCAAACTGATTTAAGTTGGCGCTCCCTTGATGGTGTGGCACACCAACCATTTTGTTACGCCGGTCCTTGGCATTGTTGTGGACGGATAGCCATTGTTCTGAGCACCACTCATCCACCAATGCCTCCCAACAATCCATCATATCCGCACACCATCTTGGGGGCACCTAAGTTAATAAAGAGATATTTGAGCGCTACGCGTAGGAATCAAATGAAGGAAACTAAGTACAAGGCCTTAAGAATACGTAATTACCTTCATGTAATGCTCCTTCTCCATCTTCTTTCCGCGGCACGTCGACTTCTCCTTCCTAATACGCCGCGAGGCGTAGTAGTCTCGAACAGCCTGCACCCGAGCCTCGTGCCGAAAGTTTTGCAGTAGGCGCCTGCATTGCTGATCGATAACCTTTGCCGCAGCCTCCTCGTATCCCTCCTGACACCTGTAGAAGGTCTGCAATCAAACGACACAACACTTATTAGTACAATAACTAGCTATTGTTGATTTTTAATTGTGTAAAGTAGAAATTACCCAAAAATGCCTGATCACCATCTCCGCCCTCGTGTGGCACAAAACACCGTCGATCCTCTCCTCAGGCGGGGCCGGTGCAGCCAAGTAGTGCTCCCAGGTCAGTCCTAACTCTCGAACCTGACCCTCACCGGGCAACGTGACAAACCCCAGGAAGTTTTGCCTGACAAGGACACCGAGGATGTTGTTGGGCCTGCGGGCATCCTTGGGATGATGCCAACCCCTGCAATATGACAAAGCCAACACATTAGATATTTGAAAAAACGTGAAGGCAAAAGGTTAAAAAAGAGTACATGCACTTACCTCTCCCCATCAGGCCTAATCAACCACCTCAGCTCGCGGGTCGCCGGCACGGGCGGGAGCCGTGTCATACCACGCTGGTAGACGGTGGCGCCCTCAGGCAGCTCCACGTCGCTATCAGAAAAACGATCCCCGCCACCATCAGCATGGCCACTAGGCTCCTCCGGCCAAGTATCCCATGGGGTCTGCCGGGACGTGCCCTCATCCCTACTCTGCTCCGAAGTCTCGTGGGACGAAGCCTCTGGGACAGGAGTCGTGTAGGTCGAAGGCTCGTTGACCCGAGGCTCGTGGACCGGAGTCCGCGTAGCCTCGTCCTTAGACAGGTCCACCCTAGCAGTCCTGTGCTCGGGTGAATCAGCTGGGGGTGGCGGCGAGGAAGGCGTAGCAGCCACCCTACCTTTGCCGCGGCCTCCTCTCCCTCCTCTCCCACCTCTACTACCTCTCTTCTTCCCCCGACCTCCTCTCACGGGGGTCGACGAAGAAGCGGCCACCGGTGTATGCAGACTAGAGAGCAACGCTCTCCGGAGAGAGTCTAAAATGTGGCGGCACTTCATAAACGACATCCCAACCTTTGAGATTTGGATCAGTTTGGCAGGCCCACGGTAGATAGAAAACTTGGGTCGCCTGTTGAGCCGTAATATAGACATCGGGCACATCTAAATGGGTGCTTTGTTTGATTTCGACTAGCCCTATATGTTCATGAGTCCTTCTAGTCTCCTTCGGCTGGAACCAATGACATTTGAAGACTACGACGTTCGGTGGGTTTTCACCATAGAATAGAAGTTCATAAATTGCTTCAACTCTTCCATAGTACTCTGTACCTCCTTCGCCGATAACAGAGACACAACAATTTGTAGTCTTCAGGTCGGGCATAGATAGCTCTTTGCCAAAGGTACGAAAGCGATACCCGTCGATGTCGTATCTGTCAAATGAACAGACCTTATAGTCAAAACCATTAGCGACTTGTCTCAGCTCGGTGTCCATAGACTCTGAATTAGCCTACAAGTTTAATATGAAAGGATTGTTGCATTAGCCACAAATAAGACGAAGAAATGAAATGGTCCATTAATGGTAATTAATTACCGTTTGTTTGAACCAAGAGATGAAACCGGGATAGCCGCCTCCATGCTTCGCCAGGAGCTCATACTCTTTGACGGAATCCTTTTGGATGACCACTCCATTCGAGAATTTGGCGACGTATCGACTATATCAAATATCCAGGAATAAGAGCAGTTCTAAGGAATTACAAGTTGCGAAACAATAATGTACCGACAACTTACTCGATGTACGGCCGCACTTCTGTTAGGTTGTTGAAGATATACAACGAAATGGTCCGCCATTCATCGACATCCAACGCTTTTGCTTTAGAAGCACCGGCTGGTGCGAGCTTCCCTTTGAATAGGCTGAGGTTGGATTGACTTTTTTTGGGTCGCCATCATTGTACCGAGGCTTCGGATTATGCAAATGACGATTTTTGGCTTCGTAGTGTGCTGTCACGAAGTTTGCCGCCTCCTCCGTAATGAATGCCTCGGCCATCGATGCTTTAATTCTACGTTTATTTTTACATTTTGCTCGAAGCGTCTTCTGCATCCTCTCAGTTGCGAAGCACCAACGGTTTTTCACGGGCCCCCCAATCTTGCCTCGGTCGCGAGATGCAAAATCAAATGCTGCATTGGATTAAAGAAGCCCGGTGGAAAGATCTTCTCTAACTTGCATATCAACTCCGACGCCAACTCTTCCATTTCATCTAGCACGCCAGGCGATAGTTCTTTCACACAAAGAGAACGGAATAAATAGCTCAGCTCTGCCAATACTAGCCATTCATCCTCAGGGATAAAGCCACGCAGCATCACCGGCATTACCCGCTCAAGCCATATGTGCCAATCATGACTCTTGAGACCAAATATCTTCAGTTTGTCAAGACTCGCTCCCCTCTTTAGATTCGCTGCATAACCATCGGGGAACATCAACTGCATTTTCACCCACAAGATCATTTCTCTCATAGCCGGCCTTCCAAGATTGAACCATGCCTTTGGCTTTGTCCAGTTCTGCTTTCCTTTCGCTTGTCGCATGTTTTGTAACGGTCTGTCACATAGAGCCTCCTGATCGATTCTAGCCTTAGGATTATCCTTTGACTTCCCCTCTATGCCGAACAATGTACCAAAAATGGCCTCGGCGATATTCTTTTCAGTGTGCATCACGTCGATGTTGTGTGGGCAAAGGAGGTCTTTGAAGTAAGGCAGATCCCATAAGCATGACTTGTGAGTCCATGCGTGTTCCGTATTATACCCTTTGAAATACCCATGACGATTTGGATCCGGCTCAAGAGCGTTTAACTGATTCAACATCTGTTGGCCTATCAACGCGGGTGATGCAGAGTTTTTGACAACTCTACCTTTGATGAAATTCTTCTTGTCTTTTCTGAACTTATGGCGAGGATCCAGGAACTGTCTATGCATGTCGAAGCAAGAATACTTGCGACCCGCCTGCAGCCAACGGAACTCAAGAGCTGCCTTGCATGTGGGGCACGGGAACCTTCCATGCACACACCAGCCAACGAATAGGGCATACGTCGGCAAGTCATGCGTCGAGTACATGTACCATACATGCATTTTGAAGGTTTTTTTGGTAGCGGCGTCGTATGTCTTGATCCCATTATCCCAAGCTTGTTGCAATTCATCCTTAAGCGGCTGCATGTACACATTCATATTCTTCCCCAGATAGTTGGGCCCTGGAATTATCAACGTCAGGAAAATGTTCTTTCTTTTCATAATCTCTCCGGGGGGGAGATTGAGTGGAATGACAAATACAGGCCAACAACTGTATTGGGTTGCCGTCATACCAAACACATTGAATCCATCCGTGCTGATGGCGACTCGAGGATGCCTTGGATCTGCCGCTTTATCGTTATGTAATGCATCGAAGTGCTTCCACTCAAAAGCGTCTGAAGTGTGTACCAACATCTGTTTCCCATATGCATCTAGTTCGGTTCTTTTGCCCAATTTATGCCATGTCATCTGTCTGGCCGTCTCTTCGACCATGAAAAGACGTTGAAGTCTTGGTATGATTGGCATATAGCGAAGAACGTTAACAGGAATTTTTGTCTGCATCTTCTCACCCATACCGTTGTCTATGACAACATACCTGGAAGACTTGCAAATGGGACAATAGTTCAAGTCCGCATACTCAAGCCTAAATAAGGCACATCCACTCTCACAGGCATCTATCTTCTCATAGGGCATCTTAAGTACACGGAGAATTTTGTCCGACTGGTACAAGTTTGGAGGCAGTACATGGCCTTTGGGTAGAAAGCGTCCAAATATTGTCATCATCGCGTCGTAGCTTTCTCTGCCCAGGTTGAATTGAGCCTTCAGAGCCATTACTTGCGCGATGGCATCCAGCTAACAAAGCTCATTGTGCTCGTGGAGAGGACGTTTTGAAGACTCCAACATTTCATAGAATGCCTTTGCAGATTCCTCCATCTCATCGTCCGAATCCTGAGCATCATCAAAGTCTTGCACCATGTCTTCGATCCCGGTACCATGCTCATCGGTGCGATGACGAACCACCTCAGCTCTGGCACGTTGGGCAGACTCACCATGAAAAGTCCACACCGTATAATTAGGCCTGAAACCCCACTTCTGCAGGTGTTTAACCATTTCACCCTCTGTTTGCCTTTTAAAGTTGTCGCACCGGGGACAGGGACACCATGTTTTTTCCTGGCCATTTGCAAATGCGGCTCTCACAAACCCCTTGGTATTTGTAAACCATTCTTTGGTCATGTCGTTCTGACTGGTGTGACCGGTGTACATCCACGCACGATCAGTCATCTTGCCTAGCTACTGGACACACAAGAAATATATATATATATATATATATATATATAATTTAGCATATATATTCATCAGTTAATCAAGTTTGTCAGTTTTATTACGTCCATGCAACCTACACGCTAATAGGTTAAGATAGGTCCTAATCCCACCCGAGTATGTGTAGATTGGGTTCGTTTTCCCATGCACTGCTCCGGATCCGACACAGAATTTCGACAGCACCTCCCCACTGTTCTCCTGATACACGTCTCGGCAATAAGCAGAGAGGATGTGTACCCGGAGAACAACAGGGAGGCACTGACGAAATTCTGCATAGGATCCGGAGCAGAGCATACGGGAAAACGAACCCAATCTATACATACTCGGGCTGTCCATGGATAACGTTGGACAATTCGAAAGGACGGCGGTTATAAATATGCAAAGACATGCATATTTATAGATGACGTCCTTTCGAATGGGAGACGCATACTGGTCACTCATACTGATGATTGAAGACACCTATAGCTAGCACGTTTCATCGACACGAAGACCGGAACAGAGCAAATTAAGGTCGGAGGACGAGAAGTCATTTGTGCTCACCCACGAACGCAGGGGCGGAGCTCGTCCAACGCACGGGGAGGTCATCGAACAACTGCACATTGAAATCCACCCGATCATCATAAATATGATGTTTTTTATAACAAAATCGGAAAATATGTGACCTAACTCATATTTTACAAAACTATGACCCCGTCGGCCTCTGGAAGGCCGAAAAGCACCTTCCCGGTCAACAGGAGGCAGAAGAGGTGTCGGGGGGCGGGAGTCAGTGCCGTCGAGGGTCAGTGGCGTCGGGGGTCGATGGCGTCGAGGATCAGTGGCGTCGGGGGTCAGTGGCGTCGGGGGTCGGGGTCAGTGGGGTCGGGGGTCGGTGGGATCGGGGGTCAGTGGCGTCGGGGGTCAGTTTTCTTCTTCTTCTTCTTCTTCTTCTTCTTCTTCTTATTCTTCTTCTCCTCCTCCTCCTCTCTTCTTCTTCTTCTTCTTCTTCTTCTTCTTTTCCTTTTTCCTCTTCTTCTACTTATTCTTCTTTTCAAACACTAGCACTAACCTAAACTAAACAAGCACTAGCACTAACCTAAACTAAACAATTAAAAACAGAAAAAAAAACAGTAAACTAAACTAAACTAGCACTAGTAACCTAAACTAAACAGTAAAAAACAGAAGAAAAAAAGAAAATATCTCACCTCGCAGGGCCGGTGGAGGAGGGCCGGCGCGGTGGTGGAGGAGGGCCGGCGCGGGGGAGGAAGGCCGCGGAGAGGGGGGCGGCACCGCGTCCTGCTCCGGCGGTGGGGCATCGCGGGGAGGCGCGGGTGGAGGAGGGTCGGTGCGAGGGAGTGGGGCGGAGGGGGGGGGGACGGGGCTCGGCGCGGGTGGTGGGGGCTCGCCGCGGCGGTGGGGGCGGCGCGGGGGAGGGGGCGGCGAGGGGGTGAGGGGGCTCGCCGCGGGGAGCTGCGGTGGTGGGGGCGGCGCGGGGGAGGGGACTCGCAGCAGGGAGCTGCGGTGGTGGGGGCGGCGCGGGGGAGGGGGGCGGCGATGGGGGGAGGGGGCTCGCCGCGGGGAGCTGGCCGCGCGCGGTGTGTGTGTGGGTGGAGAGAGAGAGGGGGGCTGGGGCGGGAGGAGAGAGTGCGGGAATAATTGGGCCGGGGGGAAAACGGCCATTAAGGGGCATCCCCTTTGCCGTCCGCTTGCGGACGGCAAAGACCAGGAGGATGGCATACCTCTTTGCCAGTGGGACCAAGGTCCAGTGGGACCTATCTAGCCTCTTTGCCGTCTGCCTTTAGGGTCTTTGCCATCTGCTGGCAGACGGCAAAGGAATAGCAGATGGCAAACAGAACCGTTGCCGTCAGCCAGCTCTTTGTCGTCTGCTTTATGGCAGCAGACGGCAAAGACCTTCTTTGCCATCTGCCAGCAGACGGCAAAGACCTGGCAGACGGCAAATAACTGAATTCCAGTAGTGCCTATGTGTGTTGTCCAATTTAAGGGCCCAGGCAACATGATTTCAAGACCTACACAGGTAACACATATTGTTTAGGAACTCTGTGACCTCTGACGTGACAGGTGGAGATATCTATGAGAACCGAAGACAATATGAGATAAAGGTGATCCATTGAACTTGATGATTGGTTCCGGTCTAATGACCTTAATTGTGGAAACGACCACTCTGTGGCAACGGAGAAGCAGGACCATAGAATCAAATGTAACCCCAAGTGGAGGAGTTCCATGACTCTAGGGAGAACCGCCTACAGAAAGTTTATATCAAATACTATGAGTACAATACAAGGTAATTGGTATTACCGTCGCACTGGCACAATTCATATATTCTTACCATGAACTGAAATCACTCAACATCTAATCTCTTTATTACAGGAAACACCATTTACATGTTAAGCTCTTGTTATTTACTTTCACCAGTTATTTAGTAGACACCTTTAAATCTTCTTTTTACTAGCATATTTAGTTTATCGTTTACCCGGGACAGTAACAGTATTTGCAGAAGCTCAAGTAGTACTTCACACAAGAACTGTGACACCTTGTGTGTGACAGAAACGCCTCCATAAATACTCTCCTCCGCTCTTTGTTGGGGCGATTACTCATTGGGATACTTATGCGAAAGTGCTACACTACCCTGTTTGGTATGCAGGTACCATACTACCACACGCTTGCGCGACACGGAGGGCACCATAGGACAACATCATATCAACATACAACTCATATCAATAGACCATATCAATCTACTCAAACATCATAGGATGGCAACACATCATTGGATAATAATATGTGGCATAAAGCACCATGTTTAAGTAGAGATTGCAGCGGGGGAAATAGGTATTACACCGCTGCATAGAGGGGGGAGAGTTGGTGATGACAGCGACGAAGTTGTTGGTGTAGATCATCGTCACGATGATTCCCCCGGCGGCACTCCAGCGCCACCGGAAGAGAGGGGGAAAGTGCCCCCATTCTTATTCTTCTTTCTTGGCCTCCCCCTAGATGGGAGCAGGGTTTCCCCTCTGGTCTTTGGCCGCCATGGCTCCCGGAAGGCAGGAGCCCCTCCGAGATTGGATCTCTCTCTCTCTCTATCTCTCTCTATCTCTCTCTCTCGCTCGCTCTTTCTCTCTCTCTCTCTCTCTCTCTCTCTCTCTCTCTCTCTATGTGTGTGTGTGTGTGTGTGTGTGTGTGTGTGTTTCTCTTCTGTTCCGCATTCCTGTTTTCTGGTCCTTCACTGTTTCTTACATATCCGAAGATCTGTAACTCTGATTGGGCTGAAATTTTGAGGGGATTTTTTCCGGATATTAGCTACCTCGCGGACGAAGGAGAGTCCCAACCGACTTACGAGGGAGTCACAAGCTCAAGGGGCGCGCTTACCCCCCTGGGGCGTGCCATGCGAGCTCGTGACTCTCTCGTAGATCGTGTGACTTTGATTCTTTTTCCCAAAAATCACATATATTCCAAAATAAATCTCCATAAAATCTCTGAAACAATTTTATGGCAAAACAAAAAAACATGCAACAAACAGGAACTGGCACTGGGCACCGGATCAATATCTTAGTCCAAGAAAATCATATAAATTGTTACCAAAAGTATATGGAAGTTGTAAAATAATGGCATGAAACAATCAAAAATTATAGATACGACGGAGACGTGTCTGATCCCAACAAACACACCGTACAAAAAGATTGCATCAAATAGATCTCCGAAGAGAACTTGGTATTGAGGATCAAAGAGAGAGAGAGAAATCCATCTAGGTAATAACTATGGACCCGTAGGTCTGTGGTGAACTACTCACACATCATCGGAGGTGCAGCAAGGTTGATGTACAAGCCCTCCATGATTGATCCCCCCTCCGGCAGGGTGCCAGAAAAGGCCTCCAGATGGGGTCGCGGAAGAACACAGACTTGCGACGGTGGAAAAATTATTTCGGGTGGCTCCCTGGGGGTTTCAGAATATATTTGGGATTTATAGAGTTGAAATTGGGTCAGACGGAGCCACGAGGGGGGGCACAAGACATTAGGGCGCTGCCAGCCCCCTGGTCGCGCCATGTTGTCTTGATGTCTCCTCATTTCAAGTCTGGTCTCCTTCCGAAGCTTTTAGGGTCCCTCTTGTCCAGAAAAAATCGTCAAAATGTTTCGTAGCGTTTGGACTCTGTTTGGTATGGATTTTTTGTGAAACCAAAAATAGGCAAAAAAAACAACAATTGGCACTAGGCACCGGGTTAATAGGTTAGTTCTCAAGGATGGTACAAAATTGCATAAAAAGTATTTAAGATTGATAATATAATAGCTTGAAATAATGAAAAATTATAGATACATTGGAGATATATCATTCACTAATACTAAAGGAGCAACTAAGCGACATTGATATACTAATATTATAGGTGATCTCCCAAACAACATTACCTCCCAACTACGCTGCAAACGTAACTCAGTGTCCCTTCCATATATTGCGCTACCGTCGAGCCTGATACGACAAGGATTGGAACAAGGCATTGTGCTCTATGGTTTACTATTACTCCTTAGATAAATAAACGATTCCCTATGGCTGCCCACGGACTAAAACTCCTACGTATACTACATGTCACATCACGCCATGATCACACTCGAGATGTCAATAATACACAACGGGTCAAAGTATCACATGAACTCGTCTATCTACTCTATGTACTGGTACGTATTCACAACTTGTAAGGATGTATCCCAACATAGCATCATTGTACAACACGAAGAGAATAAATACTAGATGATGCCACAAGGTCTAATATTGTGTACTATATCATAACTATTCTAGAACCCAGTCACTGAAGTATAGATGAATAATGACACAAAGAGGAATGATTCGTTGATGTCATCATCATGTTAAGTCTTACGAAATATAGGAGAAAGGGGGGGTGATGGAGGCGTTGATGGAGATGGCGATGGAGGTCGGCATGCGCCTAGGGGTGGTGCCCGCTGACAGTGGTAGCAGTGGCATCTCCTTATCCTCCTCTTATGTGGGTGTCGTGGTGGTAGTGTTGAAGATTAAACTATGGATGGAAAGGCCTCCCTCTAGATGAGAGGGGAGAACCCTTCGACAGCTGCGTCGAATTGTGTTGTGTGAGAGAGGGCTAGCATTGTAGTCAAATATATAGATAGCCTCCTCTATGGATCCACCTCCTCTCCTTTGATCCAAGGGTTACGAGTCCCAACCTCTCCCAATACATTCATTGATGTACAAGGACCCTATAGGAACAAAGAGGGACGAAATAAATGAAGAATCACGGAAGTTACAACGAATATCGTCACCCAGATCACGCGATACGGCCATGTGTTGTCATACCACACATTGTCTTCTCTTCTCGAAGTTGTGTGTGTTGTTTCGCATTTTGGTTGTCATTCTTCACACAAACTCTAATTTGGGCGTTCTTAGGCTCGTTGAATTCTTTTGCGCGAGTCCTCTGACCTATTGTATTGGATATTCGATTTGGGCTTGTTGAGAAATCTCCTTTGGTCAAACTCTTCAAAACTCCGGATTCTAATGCGTGCAACTTATATGCATTGGTCCCAACTTAGTTCCTTTAATCGTGCTAAGTCCATGAGAGTTCCAATCTCACCTACAACACAGCAATACCACATAATACTAATAAAAAATAAATTATATGCAAGGACCATAATAAAATGCATGGGAAATAGAAATCGCAGAATGTACATGAAAGTGGCTAGTTGGATCTTGATACAAGGGATTTCGATACGAGAATATGCAACAAATGAGCTCTAAAACATGACAGAAAATCCACTCATCAACATCCCTAAGCTTAAAACTTGCTTGTTCTTGAGCAAAAAGGTTGATAAACTCACTGATATTATCCATCTAGCTTACCAATGAAGATCGTTGCCCAAAGGTATATCCTTATTTTCTCTAAAGTTGAAAGCAACATGGGATGTACTCACACAAGGTGTCCAAATTGTACGTCATGTCAAGCGGGAGTGGTAGCCGCCCCTACCGCGGCGCCAACCCATCACCCAATGGCGCATGACTGCCCTCGGGGTGGAGCCACAACCCTCGCCACTGCAGTTCAGTCCTTCCCGAGTAACCTCCTCAGTAGTTGTTGGTCATACGACACATCCTCCTCGTCTTCTGGAGGGCTCCGAAACCCTCACCAAGCCAAGCAACGCCAGGTGCGGTGCTCAGCCTTCTTTGCCAAGGCAGAGATGCCGCTGGAATAGGTTGTCATCGACGAGGCGCTCGTGGCGGTGTGGGCCACCAACTAGTCGAGGATCACCAAGCAGACCGATGCTTGCAGTCGGCATTGGATCATCCAGGGTTTCTACGAGATAGGGCTCACAGATTCGGAGTACACTTCCTATGAGAAGAAGGAGAAGGCATGGCTCAAGGTGTGAGCGTGTTGTCATGGTTGCTTGGCTTCCCAAAGCGCCGCGACAACGGAGGCTACAACAGAGGCGATGATCCAACTTGCCTTGGAGGCCATGCCTACGAAGTCACCATTTGCCATTTAGTTTAGGATTAGGTTAGTTTAGGTTTAATTCGGAGTAGTTTGCGTGTTATATATGTTGACCTCGTTAAATTTTGTTAGTTTGCACGTATTATATAAAAACGGTTAAATTTCATGTGAATTCGTGTTCGAAATGTTCAAAATGAAGAAAATTTTGAGGATTGCGATGGATGGTCAGCGCCTGGCCATTTGTACATGGTTGGACGTGTACATGAACATTTAGGGGTGTTTGTTTGATGGTCCGCATTGGAGATGCCCTAAGTTGTTAGGGTATTCGAGGGGGCATACATTTGATAATTATGCCATTAGCATGGGAATTACTTTGGTATAGCTAGTCTAGCTTTATATATCTAGCCCTAAAAGGTTAGTAGATCAACATCACGTACAGGGGTGGTAGGTAGGCCTCATCCGGTCGGAGCAGTACAAATCTACATTCTTTGTTTGGTTTTATTAGGTCGCCTTGTATTTTTAGGTCAAAGTTTGATCGTTCATTTAACTAATATAATATGATTAATATAAGGTGGGAAACCTCTTTTAAATACAAAATTCAATAGTATTTTTTAAGCATATAACTTATATTTTATTAGTCATGTAGATGGTAAAAAATAGACTCAAAATACAAGGAGGCCCAGAAAAGTCACAAAAGAAGTAACTTGCATCGGCCCATTTATGGCCTTCATGTTTTACGAGGAAGAGAGGATTCGGTCTCGCCAGGGCTATATTCGCCCGTATCTATTCCTATAAGGAATCGCCTACACTATAGTTGAGTGTGAGTTTTTTCTCAATTTGCAGCATTGTTTTCCAAGGGGTTTTTCCGTTTTTTGGGGGGTGTTTGGTTTTCCTTTTTCTTTTTGTTTTCCTTTTCTTTGTTTCTCTTCCGGTTTCCACTGGTTTCTTTGGGTTTTATATTTTATTTTTTCAGCATATATCTATTTTTTCATACACATTGTATATTTTTCATATACATTAAAAATATATTTGTTATGCGCAGCATATTTCAAATACGCAATTAATATTATAAAATATATGATTTGATGGCTACATGTCAAATATTTTTTTAATAAATGATTAACATTTTTTCAAATGTTTACTAAATACATAATTATAAATACTTGTTTTGAACATTTTTTGTGAACACATGTTGAAACTCTAATTTTTTCAAAGTATGAGAACATTTTTATACATTGGATAAACAGCTATAAAAATAAAATCACAAACATTTTGTTTCAAACACGTGATTATTTTTTTGAATAGTACAAAAAATTCATAAAGGTTGAGCAAGCATTTTTTATATTACATTTACATTTTTTAATTTGCGATAAACACTTAAATACAAACAATTTTTATAATATATGTAATTAGATTTTTTAGACAATAATATATGTAATTAGTATTAGCATAAAAAGAACCGCATGACATCATCAGGACGAGGCCGCATGGTTACTGGGCTGGCCCGGTACTGGCTCTCTGTATATGACCCTCGCATAAGAGTCTCTGGTGGTCGCGAGCGCGGCTATGCCCCTGCTGGGACCCCCTATTTGGCGCGGTGTGCGTCAGGATGTTCACAAAATTAAAAGCATGTTCGCAGATTCAAAAAGTATTCATGAACTAAAAACAGTTTTTTCAAAAACAAAAAAATATTCTTCAATTTCAAAAATTCTTCCAAATTTCGTAAAATGGTCGCCTGCTCAAAAGAACTGTTCATGTGTTCCAACAAATGTACGCAACTTCAAAAATGTTCATGAATTTGAAAAAATAATATTCATAATTTCAAAAATGTGTTCATCAATTCAAAAATGTTCATGATTTCAAATCATATCCACAATTTCGAAAAAAGTTCACGCATTTGAAAGATGTTCGAAAATTGAAAGTAAAAGAAATAGAAATAGAAATGAAATAAAAGAAAAGAAAAAGGAAAAGAAAATGAGAAAAAAAATAAAAAAAAGGAAAAAGTTAGGAAAACCAAAAAACAAATATGGTTCGGGGAAGGTTCTAGAATCTTCCCAAACCTAATGGAGATGAAACCCAGAATATAGGCCGACCCATACAAAAACCATCGCTCGGAGGATACGCGCCACGTCGCTCCGCAGCGACCTGTGTGTCACTGTCCCGCATACTGCAAAGCGTTAGCTTGCCTGGCTGAAAGGCAACAAATTCTAGGGCTGGCCTAGTAGTGCTGACGTCACACCCGATTTTTCTTCCCTTTCGTTTATCTTTTCTGTTTTCTATTTTTATTTTCATTTTTTCTATTTTGGTTTTTTCATTTTTCAGATAACATTCATTTTTTAAAGTGTTAATCGTATATTAAAAAATGTTAACCATGTATTTAAGAAGATGTTAAACCAATACGGAAAATGTTCCTGATCTACAAACAAAATGTAAAAAAGTGTATGATGAAAGTACTCATCAAAACTTTCCAAAAAAAATCAATCATGTATTCAAAAAATGTACTTACAGAAAAATTTGACCACTTTCAGTATAAAAAAAGTGTCAACATGGTTTAAATAAAATATTGACCACTTTCATAAAACTATTTGTGCCAGTATAAAAAATGTTCCCAATCTTAAAAAGTTGCATGCAAACTTTTTAAAAAATGTGTATACACTGTTAAAAAAAAAGTATGCATGATGTAAAAAAAAGTGTATTTCCATTTAAAATGTACCTGATATTTTAAATAAATAAGTAAGTGTCTCCAGAACATGTGCATGATATTTCTGAAAATGTTTATACAACGAAAAAAAATGTTTTCGTTTTCTAAAGCAATTTTATTGCCATTAAAAAATGTATAACCAGTATGTGTAAAAGAATGTTACCGTGAATTGAAATAATTGTTCAGAACATGTATTTAAGAAAATGTACATCATGTGTTTGAAAACTATCCAACTTGTATGATAAAAATGTTTCACGTGTATTCTAAAAATGTACATTGTGTACCAAGAAAAATTGACATGCATTTAAAAACCCGGTAAAAACCTACAGTGAAACAGAAAAAGAAAAATAAACTAAGGAAAATCAGAGTATAACAAACACTAAATGAAAAACCAATGAGAAAATTAAGAAAAGCAAAGCAGAGCTAAAATGTAGAAAAAGGAAAATCTGCATAAAACCGGTGAAAAAAGTAAATGAAGAAAAGAAAAAAGAAAAGAAAAGGAAAAGGCAGAAAAACATAGAAAACCGGACCTGAGCGAACCTACATGTTGCGAAGAATTGACGCTACTGCGTTGGGTCGCTAGTTATCGTCCGTAGACGATTCCTATGAGGAATTGGTACGGGCGATATGTAAACGTGGCGGTCACTGTGTTTGGTTTACACTTTTCTCTGAATCTTATATACTGTGTCAAGTGTGGAGCAAAGGCGCATGATGCCACTCTCCCCTGCGCACACATTGGGCAGGCGTAGACGGTGCCAATGTTTTCCTTTTTTCCTTTCTACAATTACGAAACATTCTAGAACAATATGCGCTCAGGTTTTTTTCTTCTCTTTTTGTGTTTTCTCGCTCTGTTTTACTGGTATTCTTTAGGTTCTTAATCTTTTTTTCACTTTCTTTTTCTATTCTTGTCAGTTTTTATCTTCGTTTTTCTTCATTTTTGAGTTTTCTTCACCTTTTCAATTTTTCATTCGTGAATACACATTCTAGCATAGTCATTTTTAAAAACTTGTAAACATCTTTTCAAAGTCAAAACATTTTTAAAATTCTAATAACATTTCTTGAAAACACGAACATTTTTATAGCTTTTGAACATTTTCCATAAAAAATTGGGAAATCTGTTAAAATTTATGAATAGTTTCCCTAATTTAGGAATATTGTCTTAATTCTGAAAATCAATTCATGAATATCTTCTAAAAATTTGGTAGATTTACATAAAATTGTTTTTAAAATATACCAAAAAACTGAAAATGTTTCGAGTATGTGGTTTCTTAGGCAGTTCCAGAAAAATCTCAAAATCTTGTCTATATTTTTTTGTAAAATCAGTCTTGCAGCTATCCTGTAGCATTAGCTGGTATCATGACAGCCACCACATTGGATAAAAACTGCTCAAAGTGGGCCGATCCACTACTCGCGTGCAAATGCTCGTTTCGTCGACTTCTGGCACATAAGAGTGTGTCTTGGGGTCTTCAAGGAATCAACATCGATTGGTCCCCTCCTGACCGAAATAATCGAAACTATTTCTCATGGTCATAGGTTTGGACGATTTGTTTTCAAAAAAAACAAAAAAACATAGAAACAAAAAAATGTAAACAGGAAAAAGGGAGAGAAAAATCAGAAACCCAAAAAAATGAAAACCCAAAAAACCAGAAACCGGAAGCACAACTGTGTTTTTCACTTTTTTAAAGCACAATTGTGCTTTTTCGTTATGGAAGGCACGACTGTGTTTTCCATTTTTAGAGAATCACGACTATGCTTTTCACTCTCCCCCTTCCATTGTCATGCTATCTCAGCAAGATGGAAATGAGAAATTGCATGGGGGACAAATCATTCATGGTCTAAGGAAAGATGGGTAAAAGAGTGTATCACAAGCATGGGCTCCGTAGGTGCACTCGATGAGGCCATATCCATGGTATCAATAATGCAACCCTTTTCTCCTTCCAAAATCAATCAATAACTCGACCTCTTGTGGATGCCAGACAACTAGATCTGGGTGTATACATTTTTTAACACGGTAGTACAATTGCATATGCTCACGAACACGCACATAAACTCACTCATATAAACACACACACACACACTCAAACCTTAACCTATGAACACCTCCGAGATACTCGATCAACATAACATCTTGAAATTGATGAAGTCGCCACATGTACCTCGTAGTCGATGAAAATGTCTCCTCTCACTAAACGAACATCGTTGAAAAACTTGAAATAAATGCAGAAAAATGTGAGTATGGGTGTCATGTCAAGAACTTAAACTCGTGTGGGTTAGTTCCACCATAAAAAACGTAACCATTTAAGCTTGCTCAGTTCATGATCCTGGGTGGACATTATTTACAAGTTCGCTATGGACAGGTGTTGCCCTCTCATTAGGGATTAGCCAGTTTGAGGATGATGGACCACCGGTTAACTTCCTAGCCAGTTTTGTTATACTTGAGTAGCATAGCATCTACATATGGTTCTCACCCTGCAAAGCAAGATTTAGTTGGGGCTTACGACTCCACTTGAGTGCGATGATGGTAGGTTTATCGATCAGTATTTAAAAATGTATTTCGGTTTAAAAAATTCTTCATGCCATTCAAAAATATTCAATGCGTATTTAAAAATGTTTAACACTTTTTGCGAAAAATCGAATATGTATTTGAAAATATGTTATGTATTTTTTTGCGGGGTAAATATGTTATGTATTTGATAAATATTTAATGTGTATCAAAAAATCTTACACATGTATATGAAAAACGTCAACACATATTTCAGGAAAAGACAAAGGAAACGATAAAGAAAAGCCCAATTAAGAAACACACAAAACAGAAACCAAAAAAGAAAAACATGAGAGGTTACGCTAAAAAAAACATGACAGGTTCTAAACCGGTCCAATTCGGTCTATCGAATCTTTCCAAAACCGCTTATATGGGCCGATCCATTAAGGCGACGGCGTCTTCAGCGCCGAAGGAGGCTTTGATAAGTCTCGCGATTGGCGAGAAATAGCTCGGCGACGTACTGCTAGATAGTACGACTACCCTTCTTCTGCCATGACGTCTCCGAGAGCTGGAAATGAGCAATTGCGCGGCAGCCCGGGGGGACAAATCATTTGGCCCCATAACGCCGGCAGGAGATGGGTGAACAGTGTGTCATCCGTGGGCTCCCTAGGCGCACTCGACCGTGGCGTATCCGTGCTATCAATAATGCGGCCCTTTTAAACTTCAAACTGTGAATAATTAACGCGACCTTTTTGGATGGGCAGACGCTAGTCTACAAGTTAGCCATGGATGCCTCCGATTGGGAATTACCCAGTCTGTGGATCATAGACCACTGCCCCACTGGAGCAGTGGGAGTACTACTACTTTGTACGTATTTCTTGAGCCGGTACACATTGTTTTTTGTGTGTCTCCGACGACCTCAATCAGTTGGACCAACGGCGGAGCTTCGTGGGGGCGAACCTGGGCCGTCGCCCCCCCAGCGAAAATGAATTTTTTTTACTACCCCTATATGTATTACTTACAGCCCAGAGGCCCACTTATCAATTAGACTAGTCTACCGTGGCTGGATCTGGACACACGAACGAATCCAGCCAAGGCAGCGACCAAACTCGTCCAGACCTCGTTCCCCTTTGACCTGCGACCGCGGACGGCTGAACCTGGGGGTCGGGGCGTGGGGCACCGGCGTCTGGGAGAGCTGCTCGCCGCTGTGGCTTGCCGGCGTGGGGGCGACCGCTGGCGGCTGGTGGGTGGCCGGCGGCCGGCTCAGGATTGGTCGGCTCCGTCCTCCTCCCCTTAGCTTCATCCACTCACTCCTGACTCCTGCCTCGGCTGCGGCTGTCCGCAACAGCATCAGGATTCAGGCCGGTCCCTCGACGCCGCGCAGTACCTCGGTGACCCGTGTGAGCAGCCTGCCCTCCCTGTATCTCTCTCAATCTCAGATTCTCATTGGAGGAAAATTTTAATTAGGTCATCTGGTTGTCGATTTTGTCAATAGGATTTTATACTGAAATAGAAAATGTCTATTACAGATTAAGAGGGACCGAGGAAAGCAGTGATGCTTAAGGGGAAAACCATTGATGCTTTTTTCAAGAGAAAGAGATGTGATTCAACTGAATGTGAAGATGAACCAACAGCAGAAACAATTCATGTTCAGCCTCCTTTGTTGTTGCTCGAATTTGATCAACAAGAAGCACATCCTTCGATGCCTCAACAACAAGGCCATCAAACTCAAACAAATGAAGTACAATTTCGAGGAATTGAATTCTTGCAGCGGGATCCAGCGCTACGTCCACAGATTGTTGCAATTGCTTCTAACTCTTTCAGTTTCTACAGCAAGTGCCGAGCGAGCATTCTCTACTTTGAATATCATTAAAACAAGGCTACGTAATACTATGGAAGATGATTATCTAGCCAATAGCTTGCTAGTAAACATAGAGAGTGAAATCGCGGAGAAGTACAGCTATGAAGATGTTCTTATGTACTTTAAGGGTGTAAAGAAACGAAGAGCTGATCTGTAGTTACTTGTAAACTGAATGCTCCATGGTTATATAGTATTTTGGGTATAGTTTCTTTTGTTCTGGAGTTGATCTGTAGTGAACTGAATGCTCTATGGATAAATAGCACTTTGTAGTGAACCAAATTCTCTACTGATTAGAAATGTATTTTGTAAGCTAATCTGGAGCAGATCAATATAATTATCTAAGTTACATGATATTTGCAATATCTAATTTGTTGTATTCGTATGATTTCATATTTGGATTTTTTACAGCTTCGCCCCTCCAAAGATTTCTTTCAAGCTCTGCCACTGTGTTGGCCGATGTTCTAGGTCTATCAAATCCGGGTTTCTCACGCGCAAAAAAAAAAAAAAAAAACTTGGTTTCTCCACCACAAAACTGGGCAAGCGATCACTCCGCGCACTGTCAAAACGGTCTTTTCACCTCCATATTTCACCACGAAACAGTACGTGGCGATGATTGAACTGCGACGCCCGTACCGGCCTGCCGGCCGGCGGGGCCGATAGCTCGATCGTCGCCGCTGCATCCGCATGCATGCCGACGAAGAGAGGCAAGAAAACAAGAAGGCCGTGCTAAAGGCCGTCCATCGAGCTCGCTTCCCCTTGAACCGCTGCGTGTCCTTTCGCGGCGAGCTAGGCGAGAGGCGCCAGCCAAAGCCAAGCCCGAAAGGCGAAAGCACCGAAAGAGACGGGTGAGAGAACGAGCTCGCCCCCGGCGCGTCTGCAGTAAAATGACTCTCCCGCCACCGTCCCCTGGGGGCCATGGCCACGGCCGCGGCCGCGGCGGTGGCCGGGTCCCGCCGCCGGGTGGCGGACGCAACCGCTACGTACTACTACCTCGCCGGGACCCCCGCACGCACGTTGACAAACCGGAAAGGTCGAGACGGGGGAAAGGTGGTGGGATGGATCGGGCCGAGCGCCTCTTCCTTTTACTGCACGGTGAACAACTGTAAAAACTGAACGAGCCTTGTACTACCATGAGAGCCGTCGGTGCCCACGCCGTCACGGCGCCGCTCCTCGCCGGCGTCGTGCGCGCGGGGCTCCTCGTGTCGAGCCGTGCGGCGTGGCTGCTGCTACTGTTGGAGTCCATGCCCGGCCCATCCTGTCCTGAACGGGCCATGCCGTGCCACTCCACACTCCAGTGCCCGGCCTGCATGAGACGAGAGCCTCCTGCATGCAGCTCGTGGCATGCCAGCGTCGCGCACTGTGCAAGTATACGTGCGGCTGCAACGTAACAAAAGAGGCCAGACGGGGGCAGCGTCAGCATGGGCCTACGGCCGCGGAGCAAATGCCGCTGTCCGGCTAATCCAGTGCAAGACCGCACTGTGCACGCCGCGGCAGTGAGTCAGACGGCGAGCCAGTGATCACCGGCAGCTAAACCTACGTACTCCTACCACTCGACGTAGTACATACCAACAGTTCGTCTCACTGTGCCACGACACAAGCCCCGTTCAGCCAGCCACCCACAGAGAAAGATATGTCTACCCGTAGATATATTCATTATCTTTTCTTCGTTTTAACAGTGCTGGTGGCCTGCTCAACGCTGCAACAATTTATTACGCTTGCATTGCGACATGCCTGTTTGTTTTTCTTTGCTCGGAGGGAAGGAAGAAATGGGGTCGAGAGGGTGGGGGCCCTGGCAGTTATGAGACGTGGCGTCGTGCTTTCTCCGATCCGATCCGGTCGCGCCAATAATTCACGCCGGCACGAGGAACGTCTGAGCTCGAGACCAACCGTTGTGGTGTGTAGTACGTACGTACGTAGGGTCTCCACGTCTCACCCGACGGTAGATCGTATCTTGGCGCGCATTAAGGGCTGCTTTAGCCGTGGATTTGACCAGAATTGATCGATCGTCACGGGCCGAACATGTGCCCACCACGCGTGGTCTAAGCATGAGATAACGTACGGTACGGTGTGGTAGGACCGCGCACCGCCGGCCCTCACGTACCGGTACAGTACGGTGAGCTCGGGGTTTAGTTAGGGACGTGTAGCATGTTTGTTGAGATTTGCATGGACCGACGCGAAGCATGTCGCGTCAGTTAATTCTTCTAGAGTGGGACGCGGTGCCGGCCTACACCGACACGAATCGTCTACTGCTAGCAACGTTGTCAATCGGGAGGGACGTACTACTCTTTTTGCGAAGCTCACGGATCAAAGCATGCTAGGCTGATAGTAAATGTTTTTATGCATTCTGTCATTTTTTATGTGCATCTGCATGACTGCATGCCTTGATTTGATTTTGGTTCACAGACCTATTCTGAAGAAGAAGAAAATATAGTACTCCCAAATAAGAAACGGTAAACGAAAATAAGAGTTCCTGAAAATCCACTCCTGCGTACAAGAGATTTTTTTTTTGCGGGAAAAAGAAAATACTCGTGTGTACGACAGAGCGGCACTGTTCCAAACTGCCGTGGCCGCGCCAAAAAGAAGGCCACAACGGGGCTGCCGAGTTAAATACTATAACCAAGCGTGTCAGCCAAGACAGTGTCGCAGCACATCCTTTTTGCCAAGTGTTCCATACTCTACTTCCATATCCTTTCCGCAGCACGAAACCCCTCCGTCACTGCTCACAGCATCTCCCCGCCGATGTGACGCACGGAGGTTGGATCGAACAGGGATCCGGCGGTGACAACTCGGGCGCGGCGACGTGTACGTGGCCTCCGTGAACCTGCGCCATGCCCCCTTCCCTTCCCTCCTCCCCGCAAAGCTCTGAGTTGACCTATCCCTGCGGTGGCCGGGGCAGACTGCGGCGATGTGCTCAGGCTATGCTGCAAGTACCGATGCACGCAACGCGACCGCCTGGGGTGCGTTGCATGCATGCATGCATGCAACGCCCCTGCCGTCACGCCACAACTCACGTGGCCCTCAACTTCTACCACAAGTATACGTGTCAAAGTGAGAAAACAGAATCCATTTTTACAGTGTCAAAGTGAGAAAACAGAATCTATTTTACCCCTCCGGGATAATCCTACGTACGCAGGCATAGATGATAGATAGGTCTTATAGAAATGCGATTGGGCAATCCCGTAGTGCGTCTGTGGAACCACCACGCGAAAGCGGCGTGATGATGATGATTAGCCACGGGACTAGGGTGGCGGGTCTTTTTATAATCATGGGTGATGGAGTGCGCGCAGTCGCAGGTGCCACCACCAAAGCGATCCCTATCCGCTTTCGCTCGCGATCTTCGTCGTCCATCCACATGGGTTAACGGAAAGGCAAGCCCCTGCCGCCCCCGAAAGAGGTAAAGAACCATCATCAGAGCGCTCGTCTCCCGCTGTCGCGCCTTATTTTATTGCCGATTCTGTTGCTATCTGGCGAGCGCTCGACCTCGATCACGGGCTCGCCGCCGTAACACTTTTTTATGGCATGGACCCTTAAGTCGCTTGTCTTATCATAACTAACTTGCGGATTAACCAACAAGTGGTAGCACGTGAGCATCCGGGATGGTGGTTGCCTTTCTTGGTGTGCGAGAGAGAGAGAGAGAAAGAGGATTCGTTGTCTTTGAGACACCATAGGGCCGAGTTGTTTTCAATCTCTACATATGGGCTTTCCATTTAGCATCGTGCCACATATCGGGCGAGGAAGAAGGATAGTTCGCACAGGAGTTTCGCATGGGCTTTGGTTCAGACGTTTTTCTTTTCTTTTCACAGTAGTATTCCTAACCGATCTAATTCATATAAATGGATCAAGGTAACGGCAAATCTCCTTTCAGATTTGGTTTGAGATTGTATCTGAAAGATGACAGTAGACAAGAAATGATGATGCTCGGACATTAGTACTACCTGTTAGAGAAAGGAGATGCAATGTATTCTGATTACATTGACTTATTGTTTTTGCTTTTACTTTGACTTAACCATGTGTATTAGGATGTATTTGTTTTCTAAGTGTATTCAATTTTTACCCCTAATTTCACATTTGTGATGGCATTTACTTTATCCAGCTGAGTTTCATATTTTACCCAATTTAACTAAACTTGTTCCAAAAATACCCCGTTTAATTAAGTTGTTTTGTTTCCCGACTCACTATGCATGCCACTTAGAGCATCTACAGCCACGGTCAGCAAATTCGATCACTCAAACGCCCGCGGACGTGTCCGGACATGCCTCATATGTTTGCTCTCACAACCATGTCCCTCGTATTCGAAACCCCAAACTCATACAACGCTACATCAATAAAACGACGAACACACTTAATTCATCCTATACAGTCGGATCATAGTTTGACGCCGGACAAAAGGATCAAAGTTTATCGGTGACTTCTCTCCAAAAAAAAGTTTATCGGTGACAATGGAAATTCACACTACAAAAGACTAAAAACGTAAATAAAACATATATTAAAAGGAGAAGGATAGAGGAAATCACCATTTCCTCGCTGTCCCTTCCCCTTGCGATCATCGGCGCTGCGCCGCCCCTCTATGTATAAGTCAGAGTGCGGCGGTGCAGCGTAGTCGGAGCTGGAGCCGTCCATCAGGTCGGAACCGTTGGAGAAGATGATAAGGACATGGCTACCTTGGATAAGATCACATATATTGCATACGCGTATTTATATGAGGTGATTTCAGATAAGAGTTATGCAATGATTTATTTATGCTATACAGAACAAAAATATTTTACCTCTTTCTGCTTCATGCCTAATTGTAGAACTACCGGACACTTGTACAATTCACATATGAAGATAAGGGAAAAAGAGATGTTTAGGTGTTGTTCAAGAAGTTCTCTCACGTCACTTTTAGCACAAGAGAAGATAGAGTCCAAGTCTCTCATGTTCTGGACTCAGATTCGGACTGCACAGACATACCTGTCTCAAAACGTCAAGAACTTTTGCATATGGACTCCAAATTGGGTGATTCATTTTTTGTTGGAAAGTAGATTTCATATGCGTTCTAACCCAATTGGATTCACTTTCAAATTCGTCTGGATCCTGGAGATATTAGCGAAACAATCTGACGCTGCAGCAGAATCCAAGTCAAACTACAAGTCCAAAGGTGTTACATCACCTCCGCTTGGGCCCATCGGCCTTGTGCGACCTAGGGTTAGTTTTAGGCTGCCTTGGGACGTCCTCCCACCTCCTTGGACGCTATCCCTTGCTCTTATATATGTAGATCAATCTAGTAGCTTTTTCTTTGGAAATTGTTTAGTTAAAAGTTAGTCATTCCAACTTCGTGTATTTCATTTGTGTCCAACGATAAGACCAAGACCGCTTTCAGATCCCCACCTTTATCAGTACTTCATCTATATTCACAATATTCAGATTGCTTTATCATATTCTTGCTTATTCTTCGATTGCTTGCAGGAAGAGACCTTCGTGGTCAGGTTGATCGTGTTCCGGTGTGGTCAATAACCTCTTGGAGTTGGTTTAGCGATTGCTAAGGCGCAACGTCGTGCACGTTTTTGTAGTCGGATCGTCAAAGTAGTCTCCACCAAATCGATAGCTATCATCTCATCGAAAGATCCGGACCCTCGCCTCTATCAAGTGCTATCAATTTTCAGGTTGCTCGGTGAGAATTTCCAGCTATTCCTAGATTAGATTTATTTTTCTTACCTATTATCCAAAAAAAGCCACAATTTTTTTTAGATCTACTCATCATTTCTCCAAGCCAGTCTGAGCCTTTGCGATTTTTATTTTCAGTACTTGCATAGTTGAATTATCGGTTGCATCGTCATGTCGTGTTGCTGATCTTAGTGTCTAGTTCCTTTAGAATTTCGAGTTCTGTTCACACTAGTCATGCCATCGCTGCATCATCATCCCTTCCGCTATCGCCCACGTCATCCATCAATTTCCATCACGTGCTCCCCATCGTTCATTGTCATTATCATATTTGAGGTTGTTTGCATCTACACTTAATTCAATCTGCATCTTATCTGGTTTGTTTTGGAAAGAAGAAGGAAAAAGAGGAAAAGAGAGAGAGAGAAAAAAGTAAAAAACAATGAGAGAAAAATAGAGAGAAGAAAAAAAGTAAAAAAAAGTGAGAAAAAATAGAGAGAAGAGGAAAAAACAAATTTCGGATCTACCTAGACTCAATCTCGTATCTGAATTCGGATTGAAATCTGTTTTGCGTAGTGTTCGGTAAAACAGGCATATCTTCCTCATCCGAAGTCCGTTTTGGTTCCATGAGTACTCAAATTCAAGCTACAGACGAGCCGCATCTGAATAGTTCATCAAACTAGTTCATTATTGTCACCCCCAAATCGACTTCTTTTTGCCTTCGGAAGGTCACGAACACAGTTTGTCAATATTTTTCAGGTTCGTTCTCGAATTTTTTGACTCCTCATACAAACTCGGAATTGAGTGATTCTTTTTGCATTGGAAATCTTGAGTCAGTAGCATTCTTGAAAAAAATTATCAGAAATTTGACATAATATTTCCCAGAGGAAAGTTGCAGAGAGAGTTTTGATATATCCTGCTTGGCAGTAATTTGTCATCATTATCTTTACTGCTGAAAGGACGTGGATGTCACCTAGAGGGGGGGGTTAATAGGCGCTTTAAATAATTACGGTTTAGGCTTGAACAAATGCGGAATAAAACTATCGTTTAATTAGTCAAGCACAAAACCTAAAACAACTAGGCTCACCTATGTGCACCAACAACTTATGCTAAGCAAGATAGACAACTAAGTGATAGCAAGATATATAACAAGAAACAATATGGCTATCACAAAGTAAGGTGCATAAGTAAAGGGCTCGGGTAAGAGATAACCGAGGCACGCGGAGACGACGATGTATCCCGAAGTTCACACCCTTGCAGATGCTAATCTCCGTTCGGAGCGGTGTGGAGGCACAATGCTCCCCAAGAAGCCACTAGGGCCACCGTAATCTCCTCACGCCCTCGCACAATGCAAGATGCCGTGATTCCACTAAGGGACCCTTGAGGGCGGTCACCGAACCCGTACAAACAAGGTTGGGGCAAACTCCACAACTTAACTGGAGGCTCCCAACAACACCACGAAGCTTCACCACAATGGATTGTGGCTCCAAGGTGACCTCAAATGCTCGGGGCAAGCTCCACAACCTAATTGGAAACCCCGAAGCTTGCCCGGAGCTTTGCACCAGAATGATTGAGCTCCGAGGCACCACCAACCGTCTAGGGCGCCAAAGCACCCAAGAGGAACAAGCTCAAGGGTGCTCAAACACCCAAGAGTAATAAGCTTCTCAAACTTCACTTCCACGTATCACCGTGGAGAACTCAAACCTATGCACCAAATGCAATGGCAAGGGCACACGGAGTGCCCAAGTCCTCCTCTCCCAAATCCCACCAAAGCAACTAATGCTAGGGAAGAAAATGAGAGGAAAAACGAAGAAGAACACGAAGAACTCCAAGATCTAGATCCAAGGGGTTCCCCTCACATAGAGGAGAAAGTGATTGGTGGAAATGTGGATCTAGATCTCCTATCTCTTTTCCCTCAAGAACTAGCAAGAATCATTGGAGGGATTGAGAGTTAGCAAGCTCGAAGAAGGTCAACAATGGGGGGCAAACTCGAGCTCAAAGGATTAGGTTCAATGGGGAAGAAGACCCCCTTTTATAGGTGGGGAAAAATCCAACCGTTATCCTCACAGCCTGCACAGAGCGGTACTACCGCTCCAAGGAGCGGTACTACCGCTAGGGCGGTAGTAGCCACATGAAACACTACTGCAACGAGGCAACAGGGCGGTAATACTGCCGGAGCGGTACTACCTCCTGCCCTCGCGGTACTACCGCGGGGGTAGTATTCAACGGCCACTCAGGTGCAGCACACGGCAGAAGACACCGTGAGGCAGCGGTACTACCGCTCGGGGTAACGGTACTACCGCGCGTCCACGGATGTAAAAAATTACTTCTGGGCTACATCCGCTGGAGCTAGCTTCGAGAAAATATCCGGCACGGTAGTACCGGAAGTAATTTGCGGTACTACCGCCCGAGGGGCGGAAGTAAAAAAATTACTTCCGTGCAACTACCGTAGGTGTACGCTACAGGTGCTGGAGACAGCGGTACTACCGCTGCAAGGAGCGGTACTACCGCTGGCACCTTGCGGTACTACCGCTCCGAGGAGCGGTACTAGCGCTAGCCACTGTATTGCAGCACCTTGCTACCTTCAACTACTCAGCTAGGAAAACGGAAGGATACAGTAAAACCAGAACTGCCATAACTTCTGCAAATGAGCTCCGAATTGAGCAAACTCAAGCTTGTTGGATACAAAACGACAAATACTATCCAATAGCGACAGAGGAGGTATGCCTAAGATATAGAGATGTGAAACCTCTATGAATGAAGAACCAGCAAAACCTCCAACATCGAAAACATCATAGAAGAAGCAGGTGAACTCCGTTTTCGATGAACTCGAGCTTGTCATGAAGATGACCATAAGCTCAAGAACCCACAAAGAGAAAAACCAACCAAGAACCAAGAAAGATGATGATGCCAAGAATGCAATGGTTTGAGCTCTCAACGAACGATACGATCAAGCTACTCACTTGAGAGCCCCCTTGATAGTACGGCTATCTATCCTATAACCCAGTCTCCCAACTACCACTATGAGACCGGTAAAATAGAAAACCCTATCAAGGTCAAACCTTTGCCTTGCGCATAGTCCACTTGAGCTAGATGATGACGATCTTAACTTCCTCAAGATGGACCACCTTTCTTGATTGCACCGGCTTGATGAAGACTAGTTGATTGCTCCCCCATGTTCCACTCTGGGTGAGCCACTCTTCGGCACATCTTCACAAGTCCATTGTCACCACAATGAACGGCAAGCCTCAAGCATGATCTCTCCGTGATGCTTCACTTGAGCTTGCACATCGCAACCTTGATGACGATCTCCACTTGATGTCATCTTCCATGGGATGTATGGGATCTGCCTCTCAATGCAAGCCCATGGAAATATACCTAACCCCACAAAGAACTCTCACGTAGACCATGGGTTAGTACACAAAGCGTAATGGACAATGCTTACCACACCATGGGATCACATGATCCCTCTCGGTACATCTTGTACGCTTTGTGTGTTGATCAACTTGATTCACTTTTTGACTTAGTCTTGATCAACCTTGTATCTTATCTTCTCTCTTCATAAAGATGATGCCTTGAAGGTAAACATGAATGCTCACACAATCTTCTTCTTCAAGACATGCTTGCAATAAGCTCAACTCCCACATGACCAATCTTTGGATAAACCTTGAATACCACATTGGTCACCATATAAACTCCTTGAAACCAACAGATGGACTTCAAGAAGTACCTACGGATAAATCCTTCGAATATAACTCAAGGCAACCATTAGTCCATAGGGATTGTCATCAATTACCAAAACCAAACATGGGGGCATCGCATGTTCTTTCAACTGCCATTGTGATCTTCACTTATATTTTTCCATTCAAAGCTACTTGCTATCATCCATTGCTGCTATTTGTGCTTTGTCGTGACTCCGTTGGTGTTCTAGGCTCGCGTATCTAGTACGGTCTAGCCTAAGACCAGCAGAGTACCATCGTTGAGCGTTTATTCAACATTGCATCTCTGAATTAATTATTGCTAATATTTTTTTACCATATATTAAGCCTTCCAGGCTCCACATATTGCTACACCATGTATATATACGTTCACCTGGTAATCGCTTTACTCAATCTTCAGAGATATTGACACCGTCGGTTGCCGGTCACCACCTGGTGCATGATAAGAATTTGTAAGACATTGATATTTGCTTTACTGTGAGTGTTTTACCACCATGTCCCAGTAGTTAATAGGAACAATATTCTTGAATTTTGTTTCTTGTTTCTACTAACCATGACTGGATTCAGAGTTGTCGGTTTGTGGGCTTCGTCAATCGTGGGAGACGTGCTACCACCTAAGCAAATGCCACAACCGTCACGAGAAGTGCAAAGACATCCAAATGCACATGATCATGTTAGTGTTTATATACCATCATTTAATGGATGTTTTAGACCTGCTTTATATATTGAATGTGAGTTTGAAATAAATGATATATTTGCTTCCCATAATTTTGCTGAACATAAGAAGGTTAAGGTCGCAGTTGGTTCTTTCACTGGTTATGCTTCAGTTTGGTGGAGTGAATATTGTCGGTTACACCCTGATTATGTACCTACTACTTGGGATGATTTAAAACTTGTCATGAGACACACATTTGTCCCTGCTTATTATACCCGTGACATGATTAAAAAGTTACAACATTTAAAACAAGGTAGTGACACCGTAATGAAATCTTATGATGATTACAAACAACCTTGTTGCATTCCTCATTAGAAGAAAGTGAAGAAAAATTTATGGATAGATTTTGGGGAGGATTAAACCGTGATACTCAGGAGATACTAATTCATGAAGAGTGTTATCCTATGGACCTTTTGTTTCGTCTTGCTTGCAAAGCTGAACAAGAAATAAAACGATGTGTTGCCCACAATATATGCGATACTTTCTTTCCACTTTGACTCCTTTTGACATCTACCACCATACTCTATTCCACACATATGCTATATCCATATTTCACGTTCATGTATTGCGTGAAGTTGAAAATACTGAAGCGTGTTAGAAGTACAATCCAATTGCCTGGTATGACATCGGGGTACTCATGATTTATACTTATGCGGTGAAGACAGAGTCATGCCATGCTTGATATGATAAAATGAGTAGGGAATAACATTCTTTAAGGATCGTATATTTTGAAAAGCAATGATTATGCTATTTATGTTTATGGATATTATGATGTTGATATCAATTAGTTCATTGTTTCTCAATGGTCATACCTAAAAGAGATTACATGTTGGGTAGCATGTTGCATCAAAAATTCTGTTTTCATCGTTTACCTACTGGAGGACGAGCAGAAATTAAGCTTGGGGATGCTGATACGTCTTCAACGTATCTATAATTTTTTATTGTTCCATGCTATTATATTATCAATTTAGGATACTTTATATGCAACTATATGCTATTTTATATAATTTTTGGGAACTAACCTATTAACCTAGTGTCTAGTGTCAGTTGCTGTTTTTTTCTGTATTTGGTTTTCCAGAAAATCAGTACCAAACGAAGTCCAAACGCTACGAAACTTTTTGACGATTTTTTCTGGACAAAAGAGACCCTGGAAGCTCTGGGAGGAGTCAGGAAGCGAAGCGAGGAGACGACAAGGAAACAAGGCGCGTCCAGGGGGTAGGCGCGCCCTGTTACCTTGTGGGCCCCTCGTGGCTCCGTCTATCTTAATTCCACCTCCATAAATTCTCTAAAATCTGGAACCAACAGAGAGCCACCCGAAACACTTTTTTCGCCGCCACAAGTCTCTGTTCCGACGGAAGCCCATCTAGAGACCTTTTTCGATACTCTGCCGGAGGTGGAATCGATCACGGAGGCCTTCTTCATCAATCTTGCTGCCTCCATGATGATGTGTGAGTAGTCCACCGCAGATCTACGGGTCCATAGCTAGTACCTAGATGGCTTTCTATCTCTCTTTGATCTTCAATATCATGTTCACCGTGATCTTCGTGGTGATCTATCCGATGTAATCCTCTTTTGCGGTGTGTTTGTTGGGATCCGATGAATTGTGGGTTTATGATCAGATTATTCATTGAAAGTAATTGAGTCTTTTCTGAATTCTATTATATTGTTATAGCTTCGTATTTTTCTTCGATCTATCGGTTTGGCTTGGCCAACTAGATTGATTTATCTTCAGCGGAAGTGGTGCGTTGTAATGGGTTCAATCTTGCGGTGCTCTATATCGCAATGACAGAAAGGGATAAGACACGTTTTTTTATTGTTGCCATTAAGGATAAAACGACAGGTTTGAACATATTGCTTATCTTGCTTTGTCTACATCATGTTATCTTGCTCCAAGCATTACTCTTTTTGTCATGAACTTAATACCATAGATGCAGGCAGGAGTCGTTCAGTTGGTGGAGTAATAGTAGTAGATGAAGGATCGCTTCGATCTACTTGTTTATGGACGTGATGCCTATATAATTGATCATTGCCGTGAATAACATGTCATAAATATGCGCATTTCTGTCAATTGCCGAGCAGTAATTTGTCTACCCACCATATGCTATGTTCAAGAGAGAAGCCTCTCGCGAAAACTATGGCCCCCGGGTCTACTTAATCATAAATACTAAAACCCTAAAAATACTTTGCTGCAATTTATTTACTTTTATTTTATTTTGCTTTCATATCATCTACCTCTATCAAGATTTAATCCTTGCAAGTAACGAGTTCAAGGGGCTTGACAACCCTCTTGTCCGCGTTGGGCGCAAGTGTTTGGTTTTGAGTGTGTAGGTGCTATTGAAAGGAGTTTGCTTGGTTCTCGTATTGGTTCGATAACCTTGGTTCTCACTGAAGAAAATACTTATCTCTGCTGTGCTGCATCTCCTCTCCTTTTTGGGGAAAATCCCAACGTAGCTCACAAGTAGCACATAGTTGGACGGACGAGGAGCTGGGCGCGAAGCGACCGGAGCTGTACGACGGGTGGGACAGGCTGGCGATGTTGCCGCACGACGAGAGCTGTGTAACTGGAGTTGTCATCTTGTTCGAGCATCGAAGTGATGCGTAGGGCGTCCTCCTCCACATAGGTTGTTTGGGCGGCTGGGTCGGTTTTTGTATTGGTTAGTGACGGGTCCAACCGCACGGGTGTTTTTGATCGGTTTGAGGCACCCAAGTGTAGATGCTCTTAGGCGGTATTATGTTACCTTTTCATTTTATTTTGTTATCTGTACTCGATTCGTCTGAATGGTTCCTTCCGGGCCCCAATCAGCGGAGAGCTTGGGCTAAACGGTGTGCACCATGTTCGCCAGCCTTCTCCCCTCCTAAGTGTCTCCTCCGCCCCGCGTAGTTGGCGCCCTCTGCTCATACTCCCCCATTTTGTCTGTTGATCGTGGCGTACATACAAGACACCGTGCCAAAGAGAAACCGACATGTGATGGAAGAACATGATCTTTCATGATGACGCGACAACCAAAATGTTCGCCACTTGGTTAGATATTTTTTCTTCCAAGGAGGCGAAGAAGGAGGAGAGGTACAATCTCTTTATAGGTGTGTGATGGGATAAGATGGAGTTTGACCAAGAGAGGTTGAAGATGGACAAGGACAATAGAATTGGAGAGGGAAGCGGAGATTTCAAAACAAGAGCTTCAAAAGATGGCGATAATGAAAGAAATTGAGCTCGAGAGAGCGAGAAGTTGAGGCTTCCGAGAGAGATGAAAGCGTTGATGATCATGTTGTAGGACACTAGACTCTCAGTAGATGAATCCAAGAAGTGGGTGATCAAGATGAATAAGAGAGTCAAGAAGTAGAATAATTGAGGGTTTGATTCATTCGTGTATTGCCTATATATGTATGAATTGTGTTGCATTTTATTTTGGCATGTAATTAATTGCTGAATTTTCATTTATTCTGTATCGTGGAATTGTTGAAATATAATGGACGTGTGTAGTACTATGTATAGCCCTACGAACATATGGGCAGTGTGATTGTAGAGGAGGGCAAATGGAAGGCGAAAATTGAGCATTACTGGTATGTACCGGTCAATCCTTAGTCGTTCCTCTCCACATTACAAACCGAAATATTTTCATAGGGGAACACCTGCAACCTGTTCGACAAAATACCAGCTGCGGAAGACGAGGCCAACCACCTGTTCATGGAGAGCCTCATCTACGAAGGTGGTGGCGGTGGCATTCCCTTCGATCCCGACGAGACGCAAAGCTAAGATGGACGCACACCCTTCATGGCCGGGCACGATGGCATGGGGTACTCGTTTGGTGAAGACAATGGAGGCATGCCCCCCCCCTCATGGAGGACCAACTCGGCTTGGGCAGCTCTTTCCCGCTAGATCATGAGTTCCTAGAAGACTATGGCCTAGACGAAGAGGATGATGAAGTGGACATCGATGGTGAGCCATTGTTCGAGGAAGAGCTCCCCGCCCAAGCCAATGCAAAGAAGAAGCGGAAGATAAAGCGGACCAAAGCATACACACAGGATGAGGACAAACTCTTTTGTGAATGTTGGAGAGACATTGGCCAACACCCCAAGATAGGCTCCGAGCAAAAGGCTTCAACATTTTGGCAAAGAGTACATCGCGAGTTCCACGAGCGCAAGAAGTTTAAACCATACCAAAGGGAGAGTAAGCGTGGGTGGGTCTCGCTCGGCAAGTGTTGGAGGGTGATACAATAAGAGTGCAACAAGTTTTGTTCCACTCTTGAGAGCATCGAGGCCCATCCCGTGAGTGGCATCGGCATGAAAGACATGGTATGCCGACATGCTTGCTTATTTGATTGTCCTGTAGCTTGCTCGTACATAATGTTACTTGTCCATTTGTAGGTCTTTCAAGCTTTGGAAGCATTCAAGGTCCATTATGAGGGAAAGTCTTTCAACCTCACTCATTGTTGGATGATCATCAATTGAGAAGAGAACTTCAAAGTGTAATACACCGCCGTCAAGGCGCGTGGGGGGGGGAGTGTTGGGTAACGCAGCAGAAAACAAAAATTTTCCGACCTACGTACCAGCCCAGGATCACTATGGAGACTGCATACAAGGTTTGATCTTTTTCGTTACCGACTTGTAGCGCAGCGGAAGTAGAGTCGATGACGATCGGCGGTGCAGATCCCCGCAGCTAGGATTTACAACCTCCCAACCGCGAGGATGTACTCCCACGTCAGCTCACCGGACGGATCTCCGGGCAGCCCTTCGGGAGGCATCGGGACAGTCCCTCGGATAGTCCCACCGGACGGATCCTCGGACAGCCCTCCGGGAGGCCTCTGGACAGTCCTTCGGATAGTCCCACCGGACGGATCCTCGGACAGCCCTCCGGGAGGCCTCACGGACAGCCCTTTGGGCGGGTCACTCGGACAGCCCTTCGGGAGGACACCCGAAACTCAAACTGTAACTCGGACAGCCCTTCGGGAGGCACTCTCGAACTAAGACCGAAACTACGATCTCTCTACAGAGTTGCACACATACGGTGTCATCTATCCGGCAGGGCTTCACCGTCCAGAACTAGTTCCCACCGGAACCCAGACAGCCTTTCGGCTCTACGAAACTATTTCGCTGGGAGGGAGAGAGAAGCCAGAAATGTCATGGCATGTGTATGTGAGAGCAAGGATCTAGCATATGGGGCTGCCTCCTCCCCTCTATTTATAGGAAAAACAAGGGGTAGGATGGGCATATCCAAAATGCCATGTCATCCCAAAATATCTTGGGAAGATATTTGTGGAAAGCCAACTTCCAACCATATCCATAAATCTGATTTCACTATTCACGACGACATTTTTCAGCGTCTGATCGAACTGAAAATATTCATGTGGGCTTAGAACATTTCCAGTACCCACCAAAATAATTTTCAACGCGAGCCGGAACAATTCCGGTTTAGTGATTTTCATCTGCGAAAAGCATCTGAAGCGGTTTCGGCAGCTCCGGAACATTTCCGGTTTTCATTCCGGAAAATTCCAGAAAGTTTCCAGAATGATTCTGGCACCCTCCAAGAATTATCAGGCATGTGCCGAAACCAATTTGACTTTATGGTGTACTCCGAAACAACTTTTCGGTTTAGTGATTTTCATCTGTGAAAAGCAACTAAAGCGGTTCCGGCAGTCCGAAACATTTCCGGTTTTTGTCTCTGAAAAATCTCAGAAGTTACCGGAACAATTCTGGTACCTTCCAATAATTTCCAGGCATGTGCCGAAACCAATTTGACTTTATGGAATACCCTGAAACAACTTTTCAGTTTCACCGGAACTATTCCGATATCCTCTCCGGAACGTTTCCGTTTCGTCCGAAACTTTTTCGGTGAATTTCTCTCAGACTCCCCGTCTAGTATTCAGCAGATAGATGACCCTTAAGCGTGTGACCCTATAGGTTCGGTGAAGTATAGACATGACCCGGAACACTTTCCGATCAATGATCAACATCGGAGCCGTGGACACCCATATTGACCCCTATACCCACACGAATGAATATTCGAGTGAACCTCCAGTTGCCGTGTGCTATTCCTGTTGCTTCGCGATATGTTACAAATACCCGAGGTGAGACATGTAGGCATCCCCGTGGATCAACAACTTGTCCACTATGCCAGTTACCTCGTTACCGGTATTGTTCTCTTTTCTCGTTCCCGTGTTCCGGCATCCCCGTGATCAAATCACAAAGTGTCTGGCCAGACGATGATGGATACCGTAACACCGAGAGGGCCCAGAGATATCTCTCCATCGTCGGAGGAGCAAATCCCAATCTTGAGCTATCAAGTTACTTGACATACTTTTCCATGAACCCGTAAGCCGCCGTAATAGCCACCCATTTACGGATGACGTTTAACAAACCCCAAAGTTCATGAAGCAAGCATGAAGAAACTCGATACTCTCATGGTCTAAGGAATCATGCAAACATTAACCATCTCTGTGTTATTAACCATTAACTAATGACGAATGTATCTCATAGCATAACATCAATTCGGGTCGATTCAACACAAGTGTTCTACCAACAATTGTGCCCTCAAAATTGCCGGCGTAGTCATGCCCATGATCAGGAAAACAGGATCATCATGCAATACTTGAGCCAGTCATAGAGGCTTGACTAGGAATACTTTTTACCGTTTATTATCCCACACGTGCACATGAGTTTCCCTCCAAGCCTCGTTTTATTTGCAGACTCGAGAATCATTGCAGTTATAGCATGGAACATAAACATAATTATGAACAGGGAGATAATCAATAACATTTATTATTGCCTCTAGGGCATATCTCCTACAGACTCCCACTTGCACTAGAGTCAATAATCTAGTCAATGCTAATGCACTTTACACCTATGGCATACTGGTGTAAAATATGCTTCGCATGTGGTATAGCCTGATGTCCAACGGATCTGACGACTTCAGCTCCGTGTGTAACTTTGCATATCCCCGCGTTTTCACGCTTTCACAAAATTCATATTTTGTGTGGACTTGGCTTTGCATATGTGTGAATCATTGGTCGAAACCTGATTCCTCAGACTGAGCTATGGAGCAGCTATCTGCAATAGTGTCCCATAGACCAAAGCCATCTTGGAACCATACTAAGTTCATGAATGAACTATATGATTCAACAACTTCTTTGTCGCTTCTTAAGCGTCAACATACTTAGCCTTTGTTATAGAATTCGCCACAGTATCTTGTTTGGAACAATTTCCAACTACCGTGCCACCATATTGTGTATTACACAAAACCCTTAACTTAAATCGAAAATCGCATGGAGCATTGATGAAGACTGTATCGATGTAATTACTTACAACGAGCACTTCATAATCTCTGCTTGCGAGAAAACATGTCATCAGCACTACTTTAGTACTTAATGACATCCTTCACTGTTGTCCCATGATCGGTACTTTGATCACTTTGGTATCTATACTCGCAACAACTTTGGAGTATTGGACATATCTGGTTGTTTTTACATACCATGGAATACATGATTAATCCAAACACAAGAGTGTGTGGAATCACCATCATGTATTTTGCTCATCAGTGTTTTGAGACACCGAGTCTTGCAAAACCCTTTCCATGTGACTTCGGCAAGAATCACTCCTTGGCGTTTTAAATGCTAAAAGGTTTTAGCACATTGTCAATATGTATTCATAGCTTAGCCCCATTAGGTAAATCTATCTCCATAGATCATCATGCCTAATATTAAGGCTATTTAGCCTAAGCACTTCATCGAAAAACTATTTTCAAATGAAGTCCTAATTCGTGTCAAGAAATTTATTTCCAATTAACAATGTGTTAAGTACACAAGGTTTTTAGAAATATTATTATGCTCCCACTTACTTTCTTGAATCACAAGCATCTTCGATACCCATTTGATGAAGTCAAAAACCCTTTTGACCATTCCATCAAAAACGAAGATTCCAACTCCACTTTGCTCTCTTCTGTCCATCGCTGGAACTCTGAAGTTTGCATATTTACTAGCATCCTCTGGATCGACAAATTACTTTGGACTGTATCACATACAAGTCCTAGGTTTCATTTCCATCAGATGGAAATCCCTTTGTCATCCATGTTTCATATCTCATGATTGAAATATGTATTAATTGCTAGTTCAACCCGAACCGACATCAAGCATCGCTACGGTGAGACAATCTCATCGTAGTCAACTCCTTGAACTTGTTTATTGCAACAAGTCGAGCTTTATGGATAAAACATTTTATCCGTATCAGTTTTTAGTTTCAATAAATATTCGTTAGACTCTAAGTCTTCTGAAAGGTGTATCAAGATCTTAATTTTGAATCACTTATATGGAAACTATCTCGGATTGTATTGGCATTTAGCCAATTCCGGAGTCAGGGCCCATCAACGCTTCCTTGTGTATTGTAGGTATACTGTTGTCTAACAACAATATCTCGTTTGCGCACCTGATAGGTTAGCACGAGCTTTGCCTACGTGGTTCAACTGCAAGTTCGATCGAAGTCCATACATTTTATTGTAGAGACTTCCGTATCAGTCGCAGTAGGAAACTTCGGAATCACTTCCAAGGTTTCTTTCCTTTGATCTGATAACGAAGATACTGGTTATCTTGTCGAGTTGCACTGTCCTCCCACTCGCCTTTTGTAAGAACTATTCTCTTTAAAAGCATACCGTTTTGTGGCAAAGTCCTTTGCCTCGGTATAGTGGTGGGGAATACCCAATGACTTGGGATAACCTTACAAAGTAGCACTTGTCTGATTTGGAATAGGTTTGTAACCTTTTACACAAGCCCCATATTCCAAATGTTAAGAAAAGATATAACATGGTTGGGCATACCATACCATGGCGTCATTTCAACAGACCTGATGGATCTCTTTTCAGTGTAAAAGCCGCAGTCTCTAAAGCATTACTCTTTAAAAGGGGTAATGGCAAATTTATTTATGTCATCTTTGATCTTACCATGTCATAAATGGTTCGATTACATCTTCACGGACTTTCCACTTGCAGTGGTGTTCCGGGAGGTGCAAGTTATGAAACCCCTTTCACAACTCATCAGACATTCGCTAAACTTGTAACTCAAATATTCCTTTCTACAATCGAATTGTAGAAACATAATTTTCTTGTTACAACAACTTCTACTTCAATTTTTGAAAACCTTATGAATGAATTCAAAAGATCCAGACTTACGTCTCAGCAAGTAAATATCCATATATCTACTTGAGTCAATTTTTGAAGGTAGACAAATCCACTGTTTGCAACAACATTCATTGGACTACACACATCATAGTGTATGATCACCAATATGTTCTTTGCTCGTTCCTTATGGCCTGTGAACGGTATTTCAGTCACTTCACTTTTCAGAGGAAAGTTGCAAGTGTCAGATGATTCAAAATCAAATGACTTCAAAATCCATCATAATGGAATTTTCCATGCGGGTTTCTCCAATGTGACCAAATGCAGTGCCACACTTGTGTGGTATTCTTTTAGTCTTGCGACATTTAGCGTCAGTGTTATGGATGTATCATATTACCATCAATATTCATAGCATACATCCCATCTTGTATGGAAGCATGACCCTTCAAGTTATTCATAACACCGAACATGAAAAGTTCTCTTATGAATAACCTTCTTGCAAGATACCTTATGCAAAGGGCTAGAGTATATGAAACTCTAAAATAAATTATGAAAGTAAATACAGAGGTAATGTATTATTATCAATATTCATAACATACGTCTCATTCATAATGAAAGTATGGCCCTTATGTTATTCATAACATCGAACATCAAAAGTTCTCTTATGAATAACCTTCTTGCAAGATACCTTATGCAAAGGGCTAGAGTGTGAAACTCTAAAAATGAATTATGAAAGTAAATACATAGGGAATACACCGATGGAAGGCATAGTAACATTTACTATGTTCCCTGCGTGTATCTAAACCTCATTCCTGGCTAGTCTTTCAGGCCATAGTAGTTCTTACATCGAGTTGCAACAGAATGCAATCGAGCGGGTATCTTTGTGATTAACTCACAATACCCAAGAATTAGTGATTAACATGTTTAACCATAATTCCCAAGAACTATATCTTTGACCATCCTTCTATACATCAAAAAACCTGTATGACATTCATACATGAGCTGGATATTCCAGTCTTCTATCCTTTTGCCATTACACTTCTAACAGTTTAACTTTTAGTATTTCTCCTACTCTCAGAAGAAGCACCCAACTTAAGAGTGGCGTTAGCCCCGGACTTCCTAGGCGTGAAAGTTTCACTAACACCCTTCGGACACTTCCTTTCTCTTTAAGTTGTTGTTTTATTCACCATCATCATATGACAGGCGTTCTTCTGGATCCCTCTCTTATCAGTCTAATGCATAGTAAACTCCTTTACTAACAGTTCGCAAACAAACATTGCTTTGGATATCTCATATCTTTTAGCCTTTGTCTGTCTCTGAAAATGATTTTCAGATTCCATGAATATCACATAACTATCCAAACTTTCGAAGTTCGGGTCTCATGGAAGCAAACATATTGCACTTTGACTGAAAAGGAATTCTAGCTTTTGGATCGAAGGACGAGAGTCACATGATCCATAGCATTAGCGGGAGAATACCGAAAGCATGCGATAGGACAAAGTCCTTCTCGGCACTCTTGAGGACAATCCTCACATTACGTTACCAACCGTAAAGATTTAACCAGATATTTACCAGCTTATTCAATTTTAATAGGGAAGGTGGAAACGCGAGCCATTATTCTACAACTATTTTGCAAATCACACTTAGACAGTGTTCATAATTAATTGCACCGAGAATTAAACAAGTTAATTCAACAGTGCGCTCCCACTCAAATCAATATCTCTCATAATTGATTGTGAGTGATACAAGATCCGCATTTCAATTCAACGCCATTGACGGGTTCATCACTGATGACGCGAATTTCAATCGGTAGGCCAACTTGCCAATCACATCTCTATGTGACTCTTGTTCATCTTTCGATGCGTGTGTTCCGAGCTCATGACTCTCATGCCTGAACGTCAAGACAACCAAGTGATCTCGCTGCGAGGTCTGACCTCACCCGCCTCACACATCCCTAATCGTTCGTACTCATGTGTACATGTCGTACCCCGAAAAGTTAGGTGCCGTGACGGTGCTACACTTGGGAGAACACTAACTACTTGATATTTTTGTGAGAGATCACCCTAATAAAAGCGACTACCGCGCAATCAAGAAGGGTGCATCATAAGGGATAAACATCTTAGGCAATTCATAATAGCATGATATGGTATAGCCCTTTCTGACGGAGAAGTCTTGTATTTCTTCGTCTTCGGCATTCGCGTTGGTGTTCACCTTCGCGAAGATTGCCACACCTTGTCGATGCACCAGATAATATTGCTATCTCTATAGCTAATAAAATAAGTGCATTACATAAGGTTGACACGCAGGTCATTAAAGTGCAATCATATGGCTCCAGCCATCATGCCGAATCATGACACGCAGGTCATGTTAATCAATTTACATCATATAGTCATCTCATACATAATCAAATTATTATGAACACTGCTATACCACATTACATGCACATGCAAACCATCCTGCAAAACCAAGTTAGACGCCTCTAATCGGTTCATGCAAAATTTTATTTTACGTGGCTTCTAAGGTTTCGAAACAAACCGAAGCTACCAACGTATTATCATCAAGTGTGATAATTCAAGTCGCTAGATTAACATCGCGGGGTGTATGAAACACGAGATAATTAAATCTCGAGCCCCATACTAAACTTCGTCATACGCATGACCCCCGTGCAGATCATATCTGCAATGCCCTTTCATCTGCGAATTTCATCTTTCTTTTGACTATGGCGGAACCCAAAGAACTAAAGCACTTCGTTGATCAATCAGGATCGCGGATTGCCAGAACTTTGTGAAATTCCACCATACTGTCTCGAGATTGAGCAAACGCAAATTCTAGGGAAGCAACAAGAACATCGGGTAACAGACTTCATCTGTCACCCGCACAAATAATTTTCAGCAATAGATCTCATCTACTACCTAATTATATTGTGCAACACCCATACATCTCTATGTATTCTAGATCGCAACCTGCATCTATGCATAGCACGGCTCTTGATGCCACTGTTGGGTAACGCAGCAGAAAACAAAAATTTTCCGACCTACGTACCAGCCCAGGATCACTATGGAGACTGCATACAAGGTTTGATCTTTTTCGTTACCGACTCGTAGCGCAGCGGAAGTAGAGTCGATGACGATCGGCGGTGCAGATCCCCGCAGCTAGGATTTACAACCTCCCAACCGCGAGGATGTACTCCCACGTCAGCTCACCGGACGGATCTCCGGGCAGCCCTTCGGGAGGCATCGGGACAGTCCCTCGGATAGTCCCACCGGACGGATCCTCGGACAGCCCTCCGGGAGGCCTCTGGACAGTCCTTCGGATAGTCCCACCGGACGGATCCTCGGACAGCCCTCCGGGAGGCCTCACGGACAGCCCTTTGGGCGGGTCACTCGGACAGCCCTTCGGGAGGACACCCGAAACTCAAACTGTAACTCGGACAGCCCTTCGGGAGGCACTCTCGAACTAAGATCGAAACTACGATCTCTCTACAGAGTTGCACACATACGGTGTCATCTATCCGGCAGGGCTTCGCCGTCCAGAACTAGTTCCCACCGGAACCCAGACAGCCTTTCGGCTCTACGAAACTATTTCGCTGGGAGGGGGAGAGAAGCCAGAAATGTCATGGCATGTGTATGTGAGAGCAAGGATCTAGCATATGGGGCTGCCTCCTCCCCTCTATTTATAGGAAAAACAAGGGGTAGGATGGGCATATCCAAAATGCCATGTCATCCCAAAATATCTTGGGAAGATATTTGTGGAAAGCCAACTTCCAACCATATCCATAAATCTGATTTCACTATTCACGACGACATTTTTCAGCGTCTGATCGAACTGAAAATATTCATGTGGGCTTAGAACATTTCCAGTACCCACCAAAATAATTTTCAACGCGAGCCGGAACAATTCCGGTTTAGTGATTTTCATCTGCGAAAAGCATCTGAAGCGGTTTCGGCAGCTCCGGAACATTTCCGGTTTTCATTCCGGAAAATTCCAGAAAGTTTCCAGAATGATTCTGGCACCCTCCAAGAATTATCAGGCATGTGCCGAAACCAATTTGACTTTATGGTGTACTCCGAAACAACTTTTCGGTTTAGTGATTTTCATCTGTGAAAAGCAACTAAAGCGGTTCCGGCAGTCCGAAACATTTCCGGTTTTTGTCTCTGAAAAATCTCAGAAGTTACCGGAACAATTCTGGTACCTTCCAATAATTTCCAGGCATGTGCCGAAACCAATTTGACTTTATGGAATACCCTGAAACAACTTTTCAGTTTCACCGGAACTATTCCGATATCCTCTCCGGAACGTTTCCGTTTCGTCCGAAACTTTTTCGGTGAATTTCTCTCAGACTCCCCGTCTAGTATTCAGCAGATAGATGACCCTTAAGCGTGTGACCCTATAGGTTCGGTGAAGTATAGACATGACCCGGAACACTTTCCGATCAATGATCAACATCGGAGCCGTGGACACCCATATTGACCCCTATACCCACACGAATGAATATTCGAGTGAACCTCCAGTTGCCGTGTGCTATTCCTGTTGCTTCGCGATATGTTACAAATACCCGAGGTGAGACATGTAGGCATCCCCGTGGATCAACAACTTGTCCACTATGCCAGTTACCTCGTTACCGGTATTGTTCTCTTTTCTCGTTCTCGTGTTCCGGCATCCCCGTGATCAAATCACAAAGTGTCTGGCCAGACGATGATGGATACCGTAACACCGAGAGGGCCCAGAGATATCTCTCCATCGTCGGAGGAGCAAATCCCAATCTTGAGCTATCAAGTTACTTGACATACTTTTACATGAACCCGTAAGCCGCCGTAATAGCCACCCATTTACGGATGACGTTTAACAAACCCCAAAGTTCATGAAGCAAGCATGAAGAAACTCGATACTCTCATGGTCTAAGAAATCATGCAAACATTAACCATCTCTGTGTTATTAACCATTAACTAATGACGAATGTATCTCATAGCATAACATCAATTCGGGTCGATTCAACACAAGTGTTCTACCAACAATTGTGCCCTCAAAATTGCCGGCGTAGTCATGCCCATGATCAGGAAAACAGGATCATCATGCAATACTTGAGCCAGTCATAGAGGCTTGACTAGGAATACTTTTTACCGTTTATTATCCCACACGTGCACATGAGTTTCCCTCCAAGCCTCGTTTTATTTGCAGACTCGAGAATCATTGCAGTTATAGCATGGAACATAAACATAATTATGAACAAGGAGATAATCAATAACATTTATTATTGCCTCTAGGGCATATCTCCTACAGGGAGGGGGGGGAAGCAACCGTTGAAGAGCATGGTGAGGGGGAGAAGCCGCGGGGGAAGCCCAACTCCAAGAAAGAGGACAAGCGCGAGGCGGCGTCCCTTTCCTTGCAAGCTACTTTGCAAGGCATGATCTCCAACAAGGATTCAAGAGAGGAAAAGCGCCGGCAAGAGAAGGATGAGCAAATTAGGACCTTCATGGACATACAAAATAAGAAGCTCGCGTTGGAGGCGAAGAACCAAGCGAAGATGCTAGAGATCGAGGCCACCAAAGCAGCCACCAGAGCAAGAAAAGTCCGGCTCGCTTGCATGACGAAGGGGGTCGAGATCATGAAGGTGGATTTGAGCACGGTCTCTCCGAGGAACTCTTGTGTCGAGAAGATGCATGCCGACATGCTCAACCTCAATGATGAGTGATCCATGGCGCGGTGTGCGGGCATGACCACGACCGAGATGGCATGGTCGAACTACAGTCTCATTTTGTGTGCTGGCATGCGTGCCGGCCGCTGACAAGTGCGCCCAGCATGAAAACTGCATACTTTTTTTTTGGAGACTAACATATGTATGCCGGCCGTTGGCATATCGTCGACGTGAACTCTTGGTGCTGGCATGGTAGCTGGCATGATTTGTGGCCGCGGACCTTTTTTACATAAAAAAATATTATGCGCGGACGGAAAAATGGATCGTCCCGTTAAACGCACGACCGATTCATTTAAAAAAGAAACGGATAAACTGACCCAAACGAACAAAAGACGAACAAAACACGCGTCGGTTTGAATCGCACGGTTGGAGTTGGTCTAATAAACGCGGTCGAGAGAAGCCCAGTTCGAGGTAGAGGCGCTATGCACCGCGAGGTGACGGCGAGCTGAGTCCTTGGACAAGCGGTGCCGTGCGAGAACGTTTTTGTCGACGACAAGCCCGGTATATCTGGGACGTACGCACGCTCCCACGGGAACCAAACACACGGTACGTGCCTCGTCGGACCCATCCATCCATCCGCGGCCGGACAGCGGCGACTCGTGACAGGCGCGGCGCGCAAAAAAAGCACGACCGATCCTCCCGTCCCTCGCGCACGCCCCCAATCGTCGGCGCACGCGTAACATCCATCCATCCATCCACCATCCGTAGCGCGTCCTAGGGGCATGCATCCATAGGGTGGTGGCGCCTGCGAGGGATCCCCGGCGCGCCGTCCGCCCGATCGCCGCCCGGGGACCGGGTCGCCCCGCCCGCCGGGACACCCGGGAGGCCGGGACAGCGACACCGACACGCTGCGCGCCTAGCCGAGTAGAGTAGTACTGTACGAGTACTACTACCACAAACGAATCCGCGATCGTGATCGTCGCACGGCCCGAGGCCGCGTCACCCAGAGCATCGATTGATTGATCGCCGGGCGTGACCCCGCATTTCCGTCCTCGTAAAATAAGAACGAAATTGCTCCGCGCGTACGTGCTGCTACTACAAGTGTTTTCGCCGTGCGTTTTCTTTTCCTCCACATGTTGCCGCCTGGCCCGTTCCGTTCATTCGTTCGTCTTCCCGACCACGCGAACTGCTGAAGTGCTGGGCGAGGGCAACGCCATGCCATGTGTCCGTGATGCAAACCGGCTGCGTTGCGGTGGAACCTGTCATCCACGCGGATCAACGGCCGAGATACAGCCGGGGGAGCAGGAAGGCGTGCATGCGGGCAACGGTGATGAACGGACGGAGCCGAGCCACGCATCTCGTTAAAACGCGGCAGCGCCCATCTCGCGCGCGTCAGAAGCGCGCCATGCGACGCCCCTTGGAAAGGACGGCGAAGGTGGCAGGGGATGGATGGAAGAACCCTGCGAGGAATCCATCCACGCAGGCGCCAAGCGAGCGACGCGCTGGGAGACAGGCGAGAGGGAAACGAAAACGAACCGGGCCAGGGAACGAGAAGGAAAACGAAGCGTGGCAAAGAAAGAACCGTGCAAGGGCAATAACCAGGGCGATAGAGGCAATGAATGGAGGCCGCTGGCGCTGCTTGAGTGCTGCTGCCATCCCTGAAAAGGTCCTGTCCTCGCAACCGCATCCGCACATCCCCATCCATCACTCACGTCTCCCTCTCCCTCTCTCTCTCTCTCCGGCCATGCAGGGGAGCAGTGCAGCTGCGCGCGCAGGGGGAAAGGCAGGCCGTCACGTGGAGAGAGAGAGAGAGAGAGAGAGAGAGGCAGCAATATTGGCATGGCGCCGATGCCGGCCTCGCGGTAAAGCTGGCACAGTTCGCGGCCTCAGCATCAGGAGATGACGCTTCCTTATTGTACTTAACTCCTCTGGATTATGACTAAGCAAGAGCCAGCCAGGGTCCGTCCGTCCTAGGTTGGTTTAACAAAGACGATAAAGTCGTGTTAGCCACGTTCGTCAAGCGAGAGAGAGAGATGGGTCGCGGCGTGCGTGCCTGTGCGCGCTGGCGTGCTGCGCCGTATGTACGTACCACGCACATACGGCTGAGCTGGCGCGCACTCCTGCGCCAGGGTTCGCATGCCGAACGGCGATAGATACGTACGTGCTCGTGTGGCGAACGGACGCTCTCGCCCTCGTACGTTTTACGTACCGCCGAGAATCTTTCCTTGGCCGGGCCACCGCGCGCCCAGACGGGCAGGCCAGAGCTGCGCCGCGCTCGTGGGGGTTGGCGTCAGCCGCGCCCAGAGCCGCGGGGTGGGCTTCCGGCCTTCCGTCGGCCCCCCCGGGAAACAGCGACGTCCGTCCGTCCGTCCAGCCGGCCGTGCTTCCGTGCGTGCGTGCTCTGCCTCAGACCTGCGCTGCCGATCGCAAACCAGTTACTACGATCCGGGCCGCGCGATAAACCAATTGCTGAGAACTGCAGCCGCGCCGGGCGTGGCGTGCGCGCGAGGCAAAGGCCGGCCGGCCGGTCGGTCAGCGAAATCACTGCGCCGCCAGCTAAAAGCCTACTACAACCAACGAGGCAGTCCACGCACCCGATCGAGGTCGAGCCGCTCGAAGTATAGCGCGGCAGGCCGTTCCTACAGCGGCACGGCGCGCGCGGGCCCGCCCGCCTTTCCGGCCGCTGCCCTGCGCACAGTGGAAGTAGGTGGCTGGCACGGCAGCCGTTGGTTCTGAGAGGAACGGCCCGGCGCAGCTTCGATTCCTCGTAGGCGGAAGAACGTGTGAACTGCCACGGATCAGATGCCGCGCCTAACTTTGCAGTTCATGTCTCTGTCTGTCTACGTGTTCCCCTCTCTTCTGTCTGCGCGACAGGGTCGCGTGGGGGGTTAACGAGAGGGGCAACAGGCGGAGGAGCGTGGCGTGAAAAGCTCGTTTCGTTTCTTGGGCGATCGGGCCTCGTTAGAGCAACTCTAGCACTCCTTGCATCAATTCCAACCGGCCGATCCAAACAGACAAACAGACATGCGTTTTGTTCGCTTTTTGTTCGTTTGGATCGATATGTCTGTCTTTTTTTAAATGGGTCGGCCGTGCGTCCAACGGGAGGACCGAAACCTCGTCCTCGCGACCGATCGACATCCATTTAATTACACATTATTTTTGTTTGAAATTTACACCTTATTTTTATTTCATCAAATGCATTACATTACATTTTTTTTTACTAATTCTTCGCTACGAGTACAAGACCAAAAAAACAAGAACCACGATTAGATATTTCAAAAGATGTCCAACTTCTATAACTCCTCCCTACTAGTTGGACTAAGATATTCTCTATGTCTTCGTTGTTGATCTGTGGATTGTTGAGCTTAACAACGCTTTTCTTCTTCGATTCTAAAGAATTAGACGTTGCTTCCCCTTTGGTTTCTTCTTTACTCTCATCTATAGCTTCAATTCTAACTAGAAGTGCACGGACATCTAGCAAATTTCATGAGATAAATAGATCGATGTATTCTTTTCCCCAATACCAAAAGTTGCATCCGTCCTACACACAAAATTGAGCAAATAAGCTATCGAAATTGCATCGAATCAAAGAGCAAAAGGCCGAACGTAAATCATACCCCGTCGTTGTGCACTTGACGAACATCCAAGAAACGCGTCCGACGACCTGCATCGGGCGGTCGTCACACTTTATGAACAACAACGGTGAGCCGGCAAGCTTCTGGGCCAGCACCGAGCCAGGGCGACGGCCGACCGTGGCTTTGCCGACGAACCAGCGACGGTACAGACCCGAGTGGGTAGAGGCGGGTTGAGCACCTGCATGCGGCACCGAGGCATTGCCCAGGCCGGGTGGACCGGCACCCGGCCAGTCCATGGCAAGCGCGGTCCGTCGACGGCCGAATTTGCCAAATCTCGGCCCTGCCGCCGCAGATCTAGCACTAGGCCTCCCGCACCGGGACGAAGGAGGCACCCCGCCGGTGGATGTGCTGCTGGGTGGAGGAGGGAGGGGGTTGGAGAGCAAGGTGATGGGTGACGTTGCATGGGAAACAATTTTTTTCCTATGAACACCCAAGATCTATCAATGAAGATCAACAGCTACGAGAGGGGGAGTGCATCTACATACCCTTGTAGATCGCTAAGCGGGAAGCGTTAAGAAACGCGGTTGATGTAGTCGAACGTCTTCGCGATCCAATCACGATCCATCCCGCGATCCAATCACGATCTAGTGCCGAACGGACGACACCTCCGTGTTCAGCACACGTACATCTCGATGACGTCTCCGCCTCCTTGATCCAGCAAGCGAGGGCGGAGAGGTAGATGAGTTCTCTGGCAGCACGACGGCGTGGTGGCGGCGGTGGTGGAGCTGTTCCGGTAGGGCTTCGCCAAGTGCTACCGCGACGAACTAGAGGAGAAACGATCTAGGGAGAGAGAGGGCTGCGCCGTGGCTTGTGGTGCGGCTGCCCTCCCTCTCCTCTCATATATATAGGAGGGAGGTTGTGACGCCCCCAATCTCGACCGTACGCTAATCAATCACGCAATACGTATGACCAAGATTAGGGACTCCTCATCGATATCACAACACAACACTAGACACAAATTAAAGTCATACAGCTATATATTACAAGACAGGGGCCTCGAGGGCTCGAATACAAAGCTCGACAAAGCACGAGTCAGCGGAAGCAAATAATATCTGAGTGCAGACATAAGTTAGACAAGTTTTGCCTTAAGAAGGCTAGCACAAACATAAGCAGCGGATCGAAAGAGGCGAGGCCTCCTGCCTGGGAACCTCCTAACTACTCCTGAGCGTCGGCGTTCTCCACGTAGTAGTAGGCTCCAGCGGTGGTGTAGTATTCGTCTCCGGCGTACTCCATCTCCTGGGCTCCATCGTCTGAACGCGGAATCGTATCGAGGGGAAAAGAGAAAGCAAAGCAGCGGTGAGTACTCATCCAAAGTACTCGCAAGACTGACATCAGAACTATGCTAAGTATGCATCAGTATCAAGGGGAAGGGTTGTATCTGGACTGACTGCAGAAAGCCAGGATAGGGAGAAGGCCTAGTCCTATCGAAGACTAGCATCTTCCGTATCTTGCAGCATTAGAAGAGAGTAGACTGGTATCTCATAGATAGTCATATTGTTGTAGCAATTTTATTAAGTAACCACGCCCAGAGATCCTTCCTCGACTCCCTGCGAGGAAGCAATCCCGGAGCCACAATTCATTTCAAATTAAATCACAATTATAGTTGTATAAGGTCAAGGTACAACTCCAAGTCGTCCTGTTATCGTGGACACGGCTATTCGAATAGATTAATCATCCCTGCAGGGGTACACCGCATCTCCAACACGCCTGATCACCTCCGGCCGGACACACTTTCCTGGGTCATGCCCGGCCTCGGGATAGCAGCACGTCGTCGCCCCACCTAGGCTCAACGAAGAGGCCAGCCCGCCGGTCTAAATCCTAAGCGCGCAGGTTCGTGGGCCCACTTGCCCTTGCACTCCTGCACGATGCGAACGCGGCCGGAAACAGACCTAGTACACTCCAGTCCAAGAGCTGCACCGTCCAGTCCAATCCGTCGCGTGCCGCTCCATTGCTAACGTCCGAAGAGCTTCGGCTGATACAACGACGCTGAGTGCCCATAACTTTCCCACGTGATGGTTTGGTGCGCAATAAGGCCAACGACCAACTCAGATCAAATACCCAACCCATTAGCATTTTATTAATGCGGGGAAAGCGCGACCCATAAAGTGCGGTCCGTCGCCCCGTCTCGAGGATGTGTGGCAAAGGCCTCTCTCGCCAGTCCACGCCTCATCATCATCAACACGCGGGTACCCCTCAGGGCCGACCCATCACCAACATGTTTCAGTAACCCGGTCATCATAACTGTGTGTATAAATCATCGAGGCGGGAACTGAGGAAACAGCCTCAATTGTCCCCGCTCGATGAAACCGTCAAGGTGGACTTAGAGGAATCACCCTCGAGGGTCCCACACTTGAGGGGTTGCACGACAGAGTCATCGTCGGGAGTGGTGAAGGAGGAATCACCCTCGATAACCACGACCGACTAGCTGCACTACAGAGCTAGCATCATGAGTACTTCACGAGGTGTCACCCTCGGTACTCGATAGTAGCGCTGCAGAGTCGTACACTAAGGGGTGTGCGGTGATGTGAGGGGCCTGGTTCGTCGGTCGGTTGACCGAGTCTTCGCGTCTTCGAGTCGTCGAGTCGTCGATGAAGAAGCAGGGGCAACTGGGACTAAGGGGTCATCGGGGATTCATTGATCAACCTATACTAAGCAGTTGATATGATTGCAGGTTTGATAGCAGTTTAACAAAAACAGGCTATGCATCAGAATAGGAGCTAACTAATACAGTAGCAAAAATCTAATGCAAGAATAAGAGGGAAAGGAATAGGCGATATCGGAATGCTCAAGGGGGGGTTGCTTGCCTTGCTGCTTTGCTGAAAAAGGCTGGTCGTCAGGGGCGTAGTCGTACTCGGCAGCAGCGTCGGTCTCGGGGTCTACCGGAGAGAAGAGGGGGAAGAAACAATAAATACAAGCAAACAGATGCAACACGATGCATGACATGGCAATATGCAGGGCTAGGCATGCACTAACGCAGTACTACGCGTTGCAGACGAGGCGGAAGAATATCTGACGATATTTCCCGGGTCTTTGGATTTATCGGACAGACGATCCGGAGGGGAAAAGTTCCATGTTCATCATGATAGGAGCATGTGACCGATGAATGGATGGCATATTTGGATTCGTGGGATTTTTCTGATCAACTTTCATGTATAAAGTTTTTCCATCTGAGCTACAGATTATTTTATATGAATTTTCAAAGATTTAATCAATTTCTGGAATTATTCTATTTATTTAAATCAACATTATCCAGAACAGTGTAGAGTGACGTCAGCATGACATAAGCATTGCATCAACAGTCAACAGTCTCAGCTGACTGGTCAAACCTGACATGTGGAACCCACATGTCATAGACTCAGTTTTTAAACCAGTGTTAATTTAATCTAAACAGGTTTAATTAGGGGAGGGCCCCACTGGTCAGTGTCACATTAGGCAAATTAATTAGTTTTAATTTAACCTATTTACTAATTAATCTACTGACAGACGTGGCCCACATGTCATAGGCATAGGGGGACTGGGCCCCACCTGTCAGTGACTGGCCTGTGCCCAGTCAGCTAGTTGACCAAGTCAACTGGTCAACTGGGTCGCCCTGGCCCACTGGCAGGGTCACTGGGGGGTGGCCCCGACCAGGCCACGTCGGCGGCGGCCGGCGTTCGCCGCCGGAGGAGCTCCGGCGAGCAACCGAAAACACGTCGGGGCTCGGAAATGGCGCACAGGGCACCAAATCGCGTGGTTCTTCTTGCGTTCGAGAGCTGACGCACCTGCCGTTCCATTCCAACCATCGGGAGGAGCAACGGTGGACGGTGGTGAGCGGCAGTTCGATGGTGGCGGAGGCGAGCTTCGGGCGAACTCCGGCACGTGCGTACAGGGGGCAAAACGAGCGGAACTAGCGCGGGATCGGTCCTACGCGACGCGGCAAGCACGATGGTGGTAAGCCCGGGACCATTTGGTCACCGGAGGCTCGTCGGCGACGAGCTCCGCGGCGGTTGTGTTCGGGCACGCGTCGGGGACGGCGCTAGGAGGCACGAGCGGGCGCGTGCGTGTGCGCGTCGTGCTCCTGGAAGCACCAGGAGCTCGACGGTGAGCTCAGGCGAGCGTGACGGTGGCTGTGGCGACGACCACAAGCTCGTCGGCGGTGGCGCTCTTCGGGCTCCGGCGAAATCGAGCGACAGAGCTAGCAATCGACGGGGCTAAGCGAGGGGAAATATGCGTGGGCTCACAGGGATCCTGCAGATGTGCAAAGCGTGCTCGGGGGAGGCTCGAGGTGGCCGGAATCGACGACGGCGATCTTCGGGTCCGGAGGAGGAAGACGACGGCGTGGGGGCGATGCAGGGCTCCTGGGGCTCGGGCTCGTGGTCGAGGAGGACGGGGTCGTCGCGGCGGTCCTTCCTGACTAGCTACGGAGGCGGGGGAGGGGCTGTGGCCGCGGCTAGCCGTCGGCCATGGCGACGGTGCGTCGGGCGCGGCGGATCTGGAGGAGGGAGAGAGGGAGGAGAGCGAGCGAGGGAGGAATGGCGAGGGCGTCCAGGGGGGACGGCTCGGGGCGCCCTTATCCCCTCGCCCCACCTGCTCCGGTGCCGTGGCGGCCAACGGCCAGAACCGCGCGCGTCTAGCCACGCCGGCGACGACAGCGAGGCGGGAGCAGGTGGACGAACCGGTAAATGGGCTGGGCCGGCTCGGGCTGCGACAGGTAAGTGGCCTTCTGCCCTTTTTTTTCTTTTGTTTCTTTTCTGTTTGTTTTATTCTTTTCTGTTTCCTTTTATTTACAGTACCCATTCACCTCTGAAAAATGTGAGACCTAGTCCAATAATTTAAGTGGCAATATCCAGCACTGCCACAAAAATAATTGGGTTCATTTGAAACTGTTTGGATCTTCCATGCAATTTAAGGGCAAATTTAAATGTTTTACAGCTCTGTTATTGATGGTGGGGTCCACTCCAACATCAAGGTGATGTTGTTTTCCCTAACAACATTAGTTTTGTGATTTATAACAAATGTGCAACAATTTTCTTTTGTTGTTTGCAATTTTATTTTTCACAATAAAATTCTAGGGGCTTCTGAAGTGGAATTTGAGATGAGGTATGACTTTCAACTTGATCATATCCTATTTAGCAAAAAGATTGGTTGCTGATCATGGTCATCACTACAGCTTATTTACATGGATCACTGTAGCACTGATCCAGGGGTGTTACAACTCTCCTCGTCTAACAAGAATTCTCGTCCCGAGAATTTAGAGGTAGAGTAAGAGGGAGAAAGTTTGGTCACGAAATTCTAAAGGGTCTTCTTGTCCTTGTTGCCCTCATCGAAGAGGTCGATCCCCTTATGTTGAAGTCTTCAATTCGCTGTTCTAGGTCATCCTGATGAAGTCGTTATCCTTTCTTAGGAATCTTCATCGTCCTACCAATGCGATTAGAGGGAGAAACTCTGGTAGAACGTATCTCCACCAAGTTGGGCACGTGACAGTAAACTCAAGGAAGAAGACATGAATTATTTCTTGAGTTATTACTCAGGGAATTCATTGAGAGCAATATGCGATGGTTCAAAAGTTTCAAACGGGTAGGCAATCATTCGATGCCTAATCAAAGACGGAAGGGTTCAGAGCAACGAATTAAATATTGCGTCTGATACTAGATTAGATCTTCCATTGGACGGTGGCTCGGGAATTACAAACGGAGCCAAGTGCAAAAGATACCTTTGAATCAAAAATGTACAGGAGAGTCAAGTTTCGATCCTGTGGAACTACGGGTTAGGGGACCATCATGTGGATTAAGAGTAAGAAGAGCGGTGACATCTTGCACGGTCATGGTAGCAAGATATGTCAGAGGATAACCTGTCATTTATGTCAGCAACAACATCGGTACCAAGGGCGGGGAACGAAGAGAACCATCTTCCTGCTCGTTGAAATGAGGCAGACCAATAGGCAAAGTTCTCGTCCACCGGCGGTTACCGGAATGTTATCAACAATAGTAACATGGCCTTACTGACAGAATTGATCACCGAGGTGTTTACCTAAGCAGAGAATTATTACTGCTTAGATCATATAATCTCAAGAAAGGTTAAACAGACCAATGGAAAGGAAAATGTGATTATTAGATCAACCAGACCAATGGAAAGGAAAATGTGGTTATACTCAAGTGTTAGGAGTATATCTTTCCCAAGGGAAAAACAGAGCATGATATACATGACAGGATAGCAAGTAGATAACCATTTAGGTAAAAGGGACGAGGAAAATCCATGATATGCCCATACAATGGGGTTGAATAATTGATCAAGAAACAATTAGCATTGAGCTTACATTATTCCTTTTGGTGATCGATATACCACATCCATGCTTCGGGATAGCAATGATATGGTGTTTCGAGTAAAGGATGGAGTTTGGATACACAAAGGATCCAGTAGGAACAACTTATAAAATAAGCCTTACAATTCCCTCATGGAAGAATGGCAACCTTCGCTGAACAAAGCGTTATAACAATAGGTCATCCGGCCAGGTGTGCTAGCTACAACATCACCTTACCGAGTAATAAAGACCGAAGTTATAATTCTTGATAATGTTCCAACCATCATATCTGTCCGAGATTCAGATCTGGTTGGTGTCAGGAAACTTCAGACAAAGAAGGCCTGAGGAGAAAAGGATGCAACACAGACCTGCGAGATGATGTTGCAAAAATCTCGGAATGAGCGACAGAAGCAAGACTTGAATCATTAGCCAGACTACAAGACATCTGAACACAAGGTCAGGACATTCGTGCCCACATGGAAGTTTCTAGAATGGAGGGCAATCAAGTTCTGATTGGGGACCAACATAGAGGATATCAAAGTTCTATGTGTAAGTCTGGACTAGGACAAATCAAATCAATCAATGGCCCGGCGTGCTAGGAAATACATATGGAGTGAAGGTAGCAAATCTATCAAACCATAGAATACTTCGCAAATGCCTGAATGAATTGGAACGATTCCAGAGGAAGCGAGACAAAATTTTCCCATAAGCACGGTGGCAAAAATGCACGTGAACTTATAGAAAAACACTTCTTTTATCAAATATATTCTTCATGAACTAGGCACAAAGATAATGCTTCCAAGGTTTCCATCACTAGCTTAAATGTTTATCATGAACCACGAAGGAGATGAGGATGTGGCTGATGGGCTCAGCAACAATTCGTCGAGATTCCCACAAAGAAGGGTCTCCACGATTGAGTGAACAAAACCAAATGATATAATGAGGTATGCTCGAGGAAAACATCCACAATTAAACATTAATTGATAGGTGCACCCGAAATACAGATTAAGTAGCACGACCAATGTTAGAGTGCTGACTCAACAGTCAATACACTAAGAATGGACTTATTGTTCATTAACTCCAAGGTGATAGAGTTGGTATGCCATAAGTATTGAATTTACACATCACATTCCATTTGTCAGTATTCCGGTTAGAAACAACACGGGTACAAGGAAATGAAAGGTGATGGCAAGGATGTCGCCAATGACAACACCAAATACCACGGACAAGGATGCTACCCTCATCATGAATTTAATTGATATCCTGAAAGAGCCCAGAATGCCGATGAGGATCACGACACAATTGCCGAGAAGTTTTCAAGAGAATGCAACCGAACAGCGGTGGCGTCAAGTAGGGGAATGACAACGTGGAAGGTTATAGGAACAACAGATAAGATGCAAGCTCAATATCGGGGTTGCTTTTCAAGACAAACAACATGATGTTGAAAGCTCGACGTAAGCAATGCTCACACTCTGAAGGATTAGCGTACCAGAGAAGGACGGGGTAGCACAGTCAAAGATAGCAAGACAAGGATGTAGCCGATAGTCTAGGAATGACCGGATTGACTTTGATATTCCCAGTAACAATTACAAGGGGTATTGAATTGTAGTGTGGAATAAATTTTCCAATCGGTGTTCTCGGTTGACAACAATCCCAGAACCCGTGGAGCGATTAAGACAAGGAAAATTATTACCTCATCAAAGTTAATAAGATTTAGTGCAAAGGCGTGATATCCTCGAGATACCAGAGGGTAAAACTCGAAGGTAGAACAAGATATAAGTAGAATCTGGGTCATTGACCTGCGACAGCAGATACTTTAACCTTGTCGAAAATTGACGAGGCACCGGAATGAATTAACTTCGGATAAATTAATAAGGATAGTATGGTCAGAACCATAACTGCAATCGATCAAATTAAGGATACCGAAAGAATCATACGGAAGAATAATTATTTTGCAAGGATCTTCCGAGACGGTCTACATCATTTCCATGGGCATGAACACAAGTTCAATGTCGACTCCCACTTCATCAATGTATAACATTTCATTCATTTCTTGCTTTGGACGACGTTGTAGTGTTGAAAATTTATCTGGCAAAACTCCATAAGAGTATGACCCTTAAAAACTTTCGGGTTCTCACGGAATAGGGAGGGCATAGGTTCAACCCATCGGGGAATCTTAGGAACATATACCACAAGCTTCAAGAGTCGTTAACACAAGCTCGAAGGTAGAGCATGGTTGGCAAAACAGAGGATACCATTTACCAAAGGCATTATGTATCAGGGGAAGAACTCACAAGGTGATTGAATATGAACGACACTGTCGGATAATAACCCAACAATGGATCGGCGATCCACAACGAAGTTGATGTGAGTATCGGTACTCAATCAGAGGAAGAAAGAATGCAGAGGTATCGGATTCAAGAGACACCTGAAGAGTCTGTTGTTTAAAATACAAAGGAATTATGATTTCCAAAACTAAGGATCAGAAGCAGACGCTCTGATCAAGGATGAATAAGTTGAAAAGACTTAGTCGAACAATCAATAAAGGTTTGAATTGCTGAGAACCAACTCATGTCCGGAAGGACGTCTGAGCCGGAAATATAATTTAAACGGATCACTTGATGACTGTGTGCATACGCACACATTGAATCAATAGGCTCAAAATGGCAAAGACAAGGGATGTCAACGAAGACTACTAGACATTTGGAATTAACCATAATGCGAGCAGGCAAGAATTTCAAGAGCAACAAGCCGCAGAGGATTTTCATAAGATTGAAAAGTATTTCGAAGAATTTTGTGAAACACATGAACAACTGGGATGAACGGATCCTCGACAATTGTGAGGAATTATCCGTAAGGCTTCCATGCGGAAAAGAACTATAAGGCAGTAAACTCAAAGGGTTATCGGGGCAATGGAGAGTATTTCGGGGCATCTTGTAACAACAGGAGCAACGAGAAAGGATTGTATGAATGACAAGTGCAATTAGTCATCCATAGGGACTTATCGGTGGTAGGGAATTGCAAAGCCGATGAGCACAAAGTCTCGGAAAACATCAAAAGGGTATCTTCAGAATCTTCTGACGAAGCAGGTGATCTTCTGGTATGAGGGCTCTCCGGGAGAAGTAGTTACGAGAACCTAGAGTCAGAGTTAGTAAAATCTTTAACTCGAAAGAGAAGAGAGATCAGAACCCAGAGTATAGATGAGGAATAAAAGATCCTAATGCCACCCGATTGAGATGTGGGCCCGTAAGCCACAGCATCAGTGTTAGTAAAAGTTTTTCAACGTCTAGACTCAACTTCGGCCAAGGATGTGGAAAGGGGGCTACCTACAGGCAGTCGGCTCTGATACCAACTTGTGACGCCCCCAATCTCGACCGTACGCTAATCAATCACGCAATACGTACGACCAAGATTAGGGACTCACTGATCGATATCACAACACAACACTAGACACAAATTAAAGTCATACAACTTTATATTACAAGCCAGGGGCATCGAGGGCTCGAATACAAAGCTCGACAAAGGACGAGTCAGCGAAAGCAAATAATATCTGAGTACAGACATAAGTTAGACAAGTTTTGCCTCAAGAAGGCTAGCACAAACATAAGCAGCGGATCGAAAGAGGCGAGGCGTCCTGCCTGGGAACCTCCTAACTACTCCTGAGCGTCGGCGTTCTCCACGTAGTAGTAGGTTCCAGCGGTGGTGTAGTAGTCGTCTCCGGCGTACTCCATCTCCTGGGCTCCATCGTCTGAACGCGGAATCGTATCGAGTGGAAAAGAGAAAGCAAAGCAGCGGTGAGTACTCATCCAAAGTACTCGCAAGACTGACATTAGAACTATGCTAAGTATGCATCAATATCAAGGGGAAGGGTTGTATCTGGACTGACTGCAGAAAGCAAGGATAGGGAGAAGGCCTAGTCCTATCGAAGACTAGCATCTTCCGCATCTTGCAGCATTAGAAGAGAGTAGACTGGTATCTCATAGATAGTCATATTGTTGTAGCAATTTTATTAAGTAACCACGCCCAGAGATCCTTCCTCGACTCCCTGCGAGGAAGCAATCCCGGAGCCACAATTCATTTCAAATTAAATCACAATTATAGTTGTATAAGGTCAAGGTACAACTCCAAGTGGTCCTGTTACCGTGGACACGGCTATTCGAATAGATTAATCATCCCTGCAGGGGTGCACCGCATCTCCAACACGCCTGATCACCTCCGGCCGGACACACTTTCCTGGGTCATGCCCGGCCTCGGGATAGCAGCACGTCGTCGCCCCACCTAGGCTCAACGAAGAGGCCAGCCAGCCGGTCTAAATCCTAAGCGCGTAGGTTCGTGGGCCCACTTGCCCTTGCACTCCTGCACGATGCGAACGCGGCCGGAAACAGACCTAGTACACTCCAGTCCAAGAGCTGCACCGTCCAGTCGAATCCGTCGCGCGCCGCACCATTGCTGACGTCCGAAGAGCTTCGGCTGATACAACGACGCTGAGTGCCCATAACTTTCCCACGTGATGGTTTGGTGCGCAATAAGGCCAATGACCAACTCAGATCAAATACCCAACCCATTAGCATTTTATTAATGCGGGGAAAGCGCGACCCATAAAGTGCGGTCCGTCGCCCCGTCTCGAGGATGTGTGGCAAAGGCCTCTCTCGCCAGTCCACGCCTCATCATCATCAACACGCGGGTACCCCTCAGGGCCGACCCATCACCAACATGTTTCAGTAACCCGGTCATCATAACTGTGTGTATAAATCATCGAGGCGGGAACTGAGGAATCAGCCTCAATGGTCCCCGCTCGATGAAACCGTCAAGGTGGACTTAGAGGAATCACCCTCGAGGGTCCCACACTTGAGGGGTTGCACGACAGAGTCATCGTCGGGAGTGGTGAAGGAGGAATCACCCTCGATAACCACGACCGACTAGCTGCACTACAGAGCTAGCATCATGAGTACTTCACGAGGTGTCACCCTCGGTACTCGATAGTAGCGCTGCAGAGTCGTACACTAAGGGGTGTGCGGTGATGTGAGGGGCCTGGTTCGTCGGTCGGTTGACCGAGTCTTCGCGTCTTCGAGTCGTCGAGTCGTCGATGAAGAAGCAGGGGCAACTGGGACTAAGGGGTCATCGGGGATTCATTGATCAACCTATACTAAGCAGTTGATATGATTGCAGGTTTGATAGCAGTTTAACAAAAACAGGCTATGCATCAGAATAGGAGCTAACTAATACAGTAGCAAAAATCTAATGCAAGAATAAGAGGGAAAGGAATAGGCGATATCGGAATGCTCAAGGGGGGGTTGCTTGCCTTGCTGCTTTGCTGAAAAAGGCTGGTCGTCAGGGGCGTAGTCGTACTCGGCAGCAGCGTCGGTCTCGGGGTCTACCGGAGAGAAGAGGGGGAAGAAACAATAAATACAAGCAAACAGATGCAACACGATGCATGACATGGCAATATGCAGGGCTAGGCATGCACTAACGCAGTACTACGCGTTGCAGACGAGGCGGAAGAATATCTGACGATATTTCCCGGGTCTTTGGATTTATCGGACAGACGATCCGGAGGGGAAAAGTTCCATGTTCATCATGATAGGAGCATGTGACCGATGAATGGATGGCATATTTGGATTCGTGGGATTTTTCTGATCAACTTTCATGTATAAAGTTTTTCCATCTGAGCTACAGATTATTTTATATGAATTTTCAAATTTTTAATCAATTTCTGGAATTATTCTATTTATTTAAATCAACATTATCCAGAACAGTGTAGAGTGACGTCAGCATGACATAAGCATTGCATCAGCAGTCAACAGTCTCAGCTGACTGGTCAAACCTGACATGTGGAACCCACATGTCATAGACTCAGTTTTTAAACCAGTGTTAATTTAATCTAAACAGGTTTAATTAGGGGAGGGCCCCACTGGTCAGTGTCACATTAGGCAAATTAATTACTTTTAATTTAACCTATTTACTAATTAATCTACTGAGAGACGTGGCCCACATGTCATAGGCACAGGGGGACTGGGCCCCACCTGTCAGTGACTGGCCTGTGCCCAGTCAGCCAGTTGACCAAGTCAACTGGTCAACTGGGTCGCCCTGGCCCACTGGCAGGGTCACTGGGGGGTGGCCCCGACCAGGCCACAACGCCGGCGGCCGGCGTTCGCCGCCGGAGGAGCTCCGGCGAGCAACCGAAAACACGTCGGGGCTCGGAAATGGCGCACAGGGCACGAAATCGCGTGGTTCTTCTTGCGTTCGAGAGCTGACGCAGCCGCCGTTCCATTCCAACCATCGGGAGGAGCAACGGTGGACGGTGGCGAGCGGCAGTTCGACGGTGGCGGAGGCGAGCTTCGGGCGAACTCCGGCGCGTGCGTACAGGGGGCAAAACGAGCGGAACTAGTGCGGGATCGGTCCTACGCGACGCGGCAAGCACGATGGTGGTAAGCCCGGGACCATTTGGTCACCGGAGGCTCGTCGGCGACGAGCTCCGCGGTGGTTGTGTTCGGGCGCGCGTCGGGGACGGCGCTAGGAGGCACGAGCGGGCGCGTGCGTGTGCGCGTCGTGCTCCTGGAAGCACCAGGAGCTCGACGGTGAGCTCAGGCGAGCGTGACGGTGGCTATGGCGACGACCACAAGCTCGTCGGCGGTGGCGCGCTTCGGGCTCCGGCGAAATCGAGCGACAGAGCTTGCAATCGACGGGGCTAAGCGAGGGGAAAGATGCGTGGGCTCACAGGGATCCTGCAGATGTGCAAAGCGTGCTCGGGGGAGGCTCGAGGTGGCCGGAATCGATGACGGCGATCTTCGGGTCCAGAGGAGGAAGACGACGGCGTGGGGGCGATGCAGGGCTCCTGGGGCTCGGGCTCGTGGTCGAGGAGGACGGGGTCGTCGCGGCGGTCCTTCCTGGCTAGCTACGGAGGCGGGGGAGGGGCTGTGGCCGCGGCTAGCCGTCAGGCATGGCGACGGTGCGTCGGGCGCGGCGGATCTGGAGGAGGGAGGGAGGGAGGAGAGCGAGCGAGGGAGGAATGGCGAGGGCTTCCAGGGGGAACGGCTCGGGGCGCCCTTATCCCCTCGCCCCACCTGCTCCGGTGCCGTGGCGGCCAACGGCCGGAACCGCGCGCGTCTAGCCACGCCGGCGACGACAGCGAGGCGGGAGCAGGTGGACGAACCGGTAAATGGGCTGGGCCGGCTCGGGCTGCGACAGGTAAGTGGCCTTCTGCCCTTTTTTTTCTTTTGTTTCTTTTCTGTTTGTTTTATTCTTTTCTGTTTCCTTTTATTTACAGTACCCATTCACCTCTGAAAAATGTGAGACCTAGTCCAATAATTTAAGTGGCAATATCCAGCACTGCCACAAAAATAATTGGGTTCATTTGAAACTATTTGGATCTTCCATGCAATTTAAGGGCAAATTTAAATGCTTTATAGCTCTGTTATTGATGGTGGGGTCCACTCCAACATCAAGGTGATGTTGTTTTCCCTAACAACATTAGTTTTGTGATTTATAACAAATGTGCAACAATTTTCTTTTGCTGTTTGCAACTTTATTTTTCACAATAAAATTCTAGGGGCTTTTGAAGTGGAATTTGAGATGAGGCATGACTTTCAACTTGATCATATCCTATTTAGCAAAAAGATTGGTTGCTGATCATGGTCATCACTCTAGCTTATTTACATGGATCACTATAGCACTGATCCAAGGGTGTTACAGAGGGGGAGATGGGCGCTGGCCCTAGGGCCTCCCTCAAGAGGGGGGGGGGGGGGCAGCCAAGGGGGAGGCTTGGCCCCCAAGTTAGGTGGGGCGCCCGCCCTAGGGCCTCCCTCAAGGGGGCGGGGGCGCCAGCCAAGGGGGAGGCTTGGCCCCCAAGTTAGGTGGGGCGCCTCCCCTCTAGGGTTTCCCTAAATCCTACGGTGCCTTGGGCCCTTGGGGAGAGTGGCGCCCAGCCCACCAGGGGCTGGTGCGCCACCTCTCTCAGCCCATGGGGCCCTCCGGGACAGGTGGACCCCTGGAACCCCTTCCGGCACTCCCGATGGAATCCGGCAAACCCCGAAACTATTCCGGTGCCCGAATACCAACTTCCCATATATGAATCTTTACCTCCGGACCATTCTGGAACTCCTCGTGATGTCCAGGATATCATCCGTGACTCTAAACAACCTTCGGTCACCAACATATATAATTCAACAATACCGAATCGTCACCGAACGTTAAGTGTGCATACCCTGCGGGTTCGAGAACTATGCAGACATGACCGAGACACCTCTACAGTCAATAACCAATAGCGAGACCGGGATGCCCATATTGGTTCCTACATATTCTACGAAGATCTTTATCGGTCGAACCACGATGTCAAGGATTAAATCAATCCCGTAAACAGTTCCCTTTGTCCATCGGTATGTTACTTGCCCGAGATTCGATCGTCGGTATCTCCATACCTAGTTCAATCTCGTTACCGGCAAGTCTCTTTACTCGTTCCGTAATACAAGATCCCGTGACTAACTCCTTAGTCGCATTGCTTGCAAGCTTCTTATGATGCTGTATTACCGAGTGGGCCCAGAGATACCTCTTCGTCATACGGGGTGACAAATCCCAGTCTCGATCCACGCCAACCCAATAGACACCCTCGGAGATACCTATAGAGCACCTTTATAGTCACCCAGTTACATTGTGACGTTTGATACACACAAGGCATTCCTCCGGTGTCAGGGAGTTGCATGATCTCATGGTCGTAAGAACAGATACTCAACATGGATAAAGCAGTAGCAATAAACTAACAAGGTCAAATGATATGCTTATGGTTGGGTCTTGTCCATCACATCATTCTCCTAATGACGTGATCCTGTTATCAAATGACAACTCATGTCTATGGTCAGGAAACCTTGACCATCTTTGATCAACGAGCTTGTCTAGTAGAGGCTCACTAGGGACATAGTGTTGTCTATGTATCCACACATGTATATGAGTTTCCGATCAATACAATTACATCATGGATAATAAACGATTATCATGAACAAGGAAATATGATAATAACTATTTTATTATTGCCTCTAGGGCATATTTCCAACAGTCTCCCACATGCACTAGAGTCAATAATCTAGTTCACATCGCCATGTGATTTACAACGTAATGAATGTAACACCCATAGAGTTCTGGTGCTGATCATGTTTTGCCCGTGGAAGAGGCTTAGTCAACGGGTCTGCCACATTCAGATCCGTATGTACTTTGCAAATATTTATGTCCTCCTCCTTGATGTAATCGCAGATGGAATTGAAGCGGCGCTTTATGTGTCTAGTCCTCTTGTGGAACCAGGGCTCTTTGGCTAGAGCAATGGTGCCAGTGTTATCATACAAGAGAGTCATCGGATCCACTGCACTGGACACAACTCCGAGATCTGTCATGAACTGCTTCATCCATACTCCTTCCTTCACCGCTCCCGAAGCAGCGATGTACTCCGCTTCACATGTAGAATCAGCTACCACGCTTTGCTTGGAACTACACCAGCTTACCGCTCCACCATTTTGAATATATACATATCCAGTTTGAGACTTAGAGTCATCCGGATCTGTGTCAAAGCTAGCATCGATGTAACCCTTTACGACGAGCTCTTGATCACCTCCATAAACAAGAAACATTTCCTTAGTCCTTTTGAGGTACTTAAGGATATTCTTGACCGCTGTCCAGTGTTCCATTCCTGGATCACTTTGAAACCTCCCGACCATACTTATGGCAAGCCTGCATATAGTCTTGCGCACAACATCACATACATTATAGAGCCTATGGCTGAAGCATAGGGGATGACACTCATCTTTTCTCTATCCTCTATAGTCGCTGGGCATTGAGTCTTACTCAACTTCACACCTTGTAAGACAGGCAATAACCCTTTCTTGTACTGATCCATTTTGAACTTCTTCAAAACCTTATCAAGATATGTGCTTTGTGAAAGTCCTATTAAGCGTCTTGATCTATCTCTATAAATCTTGATGCCTAATATGTAAGCAGCTTCTCCGAGGTTTTCATTGAAAAACTCTTGTTCAAATCTACCTTCACGCTTTCTAAAAGTTCTATATTGTTTCCAATCAACAATATGTTATCCACGTAAAATACTAGAAACGCTATAGATCTCCCACTCACTTTCTTGTAAATACAAGCTTCTCCATAAACTTGTATGAACCCAAACGCTTTGATCACTTCATCAAAGCGAAGATTCCAACTCCGAGATGCCTGCACCAGTCCATAAATGGATTGCTGGAGCTTGCACACTTTGTCAGCATTTTTCAGGATTGACAAAACCTTCTGGTTGCATCATATATAACTCTTCCTTAACGAAACCATTAAGGAACGCCGTTTTGACATCCATCTGCAAGATCTCGTAATCGAAAAATGCAGCTATTGCTAACATGATCCTGACGGACTTAAGCATCGCTACGGGAGAGAAAGTCTCAGCGTAGTCAACCTCTTGAACTTGTGAAAACCCTTTTGCAACAAGTCGAGCTTTATAGACGGTGACATTACCGTCCGCGTCCGTCTTTTTCTTAAAGATCCAATTATTCTGTATGGCCTTACGATCATATGGTAAGTCCTCCAAAGTCCACACTCTGTTCTCATACATGGATCCTATCTCGGATTTCATGGCCTCCACCCATTTGTTGGAATCCGGACCCACCATCGCTTCTTCATAGCTCGTAGGTTCACTGTTGTCTAACAACATGACCTCCAATACAGGATTGTCGTACCACTAAGGGGCGGTACGATTCCTTGTCGACCTACGAGGCTCAGTGGTAACTTGATCTGAAGTTTCACGATCATCATCATTAGCTTCCTCTTCACTTGGTGTACGCGCTGCAGAAACACCTTTCTGCGTCGCGCTACTATCCAACTGAAGTGACGGTTCAATAACCTCATCAAGTTCTACCTTCCTCCCACTCAATTCTTTCGAGAGAAACTCTTTCTTGAGAAAGGACCCATTCTTAGCAACAAACACTTTGCCCTCGGATCTGAGATAGAAGGTATACCCAACTATTTCCGTAGGGTAACCTATGAAGACGCATTTGTCCGCTTTGGGTTCGAGCTTATCAGGCTGGAGTCTTTTCACATAAGCATCGCAACCCCAAACTTTGAGAAACGACAGCTTAGGTTTCTTGCCAAACCATAATTCATGCGGTGTCGTCTCAACGGATTTTGATGGTGCCCTATTTAAAGTGAATGCGTCTGTCTCTAATGCATAACCCCAAAACGATAGTGGCAGATCAATGAGAGACATCATAGATCGCACCATATCCAATAGAGTACGATTACGATGCTCGGGCACACAATTACGCTGTGGTGTTCCACGTGGCGTAAGTTGTGAAACAATTCCACACTGTCTCAAATGCATACCAAACTCATAGCTCAGATATTCTCCACCACCATCAGATCGTAGAAACTTTATCTTCTTGTTACGATGATTTTCTACTTCACTCTGAAATTCCTTGAACTTTTCAAATGTCCGAGAGTTGTGTTTCATTAAGTAAATATACCCATATCTACTTAAATCATCAGTGAAGGTAAGAAAATAATGATATCCACCGCGCGCCTCAACACTCATCGGACCGCACACATCAGTATGTATGATTTGCAACAAGTCACTTGCCCGCTCCATTGTACCGGAGAACGGGGTTTTCGTCATCTTGCCCATGAGGCATGGTTCGCATGTATCAAGCGATTCAAAATCGAGTGATTCCAAAAGTCCATTAGCATGGAGCTTCTTCATGCGTTTTACACCAATATGACCAAAGCGGCAGTGCCACAAGAAAGTGATACTCTCATTATTAACTTTGCGTCTTTTGGCATCAATGTTATGAATGTGTGTATCACTACTATCGAGATTTAACAAGAATAAACCATTCACATTGGGTGCGTGACCATAAAAGATGTTACTCATATAAATAGAACAACCATTATTCTCTGATTTAAATGAATAACCGTCTCGGAATAAACAAGATCCTGATATAATGTTCATGCTCAACGCAGGCACCAAATAATTATTATTTAGGTTTACTACTAATCACGATGGTAATTGAATAGCGAGCGCGCCTACGGCGATCACATCAACCTTGGAACCATTTCCGACGCGCATCTTCACTTCATCCTTCGCCAGCCTCCGTTTTTTCCGTAGTTCCTGTTTCGAGTTACAAATATGAGCAACCGAACCGGTATCAAATACCCAAGCACTACTACGAGAGCTAGTGAGGTACACATCAATAACATGTATATCAAATATACCTTTGTTGACGTTGCCAGCCTTCTTATCAGCCAGGTACTTGGGGCAATTCCGCTTCTAGTGGCCAGTCGCCTTGCAATAGAAGCACTCAGTCTCAGGCTTGGGTCCAGCCTTGGGTTTCTTCACGGGAGCGGCAACTTGCTTGCCGCCCTTCTTGAAGTTTCCCTTCTTTCCCTTGCCTTTCTTGAAACTAGTGGTTTTATTCACCATCAACACTTGATGCTCCTTTTTGATTTCTACCTTCGCGACTTTCAGCATCGCGAACAGCTCGGAGACTGACTTTTCCATCCCTTGCATATTATAGTTCATCACGATGCCTTTCTAGCTAGGTGGCAGTGACTGGAGAATTCTGTCAGTGACCGTTTCGGGCGGAAGTTGGACTCGCAAATCATTCAAACGGTTGTAGTACCCAGACATTCTGAGTAAGTGCTCACTAACAGGACTATTCTCCTCCATCTTGCAGGCGAAGAACTTATCGGAGGTCTCATACCTCTCGATCCGGGCATTTGCTTGAAATACTAACTTCAACTCCTGGAACATCTCATATGCTCCATGGCGTTCAAAATGCTTTTAAAGTCCCGATTCTAAGCCGTACAACATGGCGCACTGAACTATAGAGTACTCATCAGAACATGCCTGCCAGGCGTTCACAACATTCACAGACAACGCTGGAGGGGGTGGCACACCAAGCGGCGCATCAAGGACATAAGCCTTTTGCGAAGCCGTGAGGATAATCCTCAGATTACGGACCCAGTCCGCATAGTTACTTCCATCATCTTTCAACTTAGCTTTCTCTAGGAACGCATTAAAATTCTCGGGAGCTACTGCGCGAGCCATTGATCTACAACATAATTTTGCAAAAACAACTTTAGACTATGTTCATGATAATGAGTTCAATTAATCATATTACTAAAGAACTCCCAAACAAATCAACATCCCTCAGGTTGTCTAAGTGTAACATGATCCAAATCCACCAACCTGTTGCCTCAGGTTGTCCGGTCATCACGTGAGATGATGTGGTTTCAATGGTGAACATCTCCATGTTGATCATATCTACTATATGACTCATGTTCGACCTTTCGGTCTCCTGTGTTCCGAGGCCATGTCTGTACATGCTAGGCTCGCAAGTTTAACTCAAGTATTCCACGTGTGTAAATCTGGCTTACACTCGTTGTATGCGAACGTAGAGTCTATCACACCCGATCATCACGAGGTGCTTGATACGTCTCCAACGTATCGATAATTTATGAAGTATTCATGCCATATTCACCTATGTTTACAATACTTTTATATGGTTTTGATGCGCTTTATATGATTTATTTAGAACTAACCCGGACTGACGCTGTTTTCAGTAGAACTACCATGGTGTTGTTTTTGTGCAGAAAATGAAAGTTCTCGGAATCGCCCGAAACTTTTGGACGATTTTTTTGGAACTAAAGAGGCACTAGAAGCTTCGTGGGAGGGCCAGACGAGCCACGAGGTGGGCACAACCCACCAGGGCACGCCAGCCCCCCCCCCCCAACGCGCCCTGGTGTATCGTGCCCACCTCGAGGCCCATCTTCGCGTGAAACCGACACTCAAAAATCCTATAAATATAGAAACCATCAGAAATAACCCTAGACACTCCGTTCCGCCGCCGCAACTCTCTGTATCGACGAAAAACCAATCTGGAGGCGTTCCAGTACCCTGCCGGAGAGGGGAATCCATCTCCGGTGGCCATCTTCATCATCCCGGCGGAGGCCATGACGAGGAGGGAGTGGTCCACCTTCGGGGCTGAGGGTATGTACCAGTAGTATGTGTTCAATCTCTCTCTCTCTCTCTCTCTCTCTCTCGTGTTCTTGAGATGTCACGATCTTGATGTATCACGGGCTTTGTTAATATAGTCGGATCATATGATGTGTTTCCCTCTCTATCTAGTTGTGATGAATTGAGCTTTCCCTTTGAGATTTCGTTACCGGACTGAATACTTTTATGGATTTGAGAACACTTGATATATGTTTTGGTACTCAACTTGCGGATTCCCGCGGTGACATTGGGGTAATCTATGCATAGGGGTTGATACACGTTCTTGTCCTACTTTTTCCGATAGAAATTTTGGGGTACTCTTTGAGGTTCTTTGTGTTGGATTGAGTATTATGAATCTGAAATTGGTTGATGCGTATCGTATAATTAACTCATGGATACTTGTGGTGACATTGGAGTATCTAGGTGACATTAGAGTTGGTTGATGCGTATGATATGGTGTTATTCTAGTACGAACTCTTAGATAGATCAATCAGAAAGGATAACTTGGTGTTATCTTAGTACGAACTCTTGGATAGATCGATCGGAAAGAATAACTTTAAGCTGGTTTCGTACCCTACAAACAATTTCTTCTTATGTTCTCCACTAGATAAGAATTTTGGAGTGATTCTTCGTTGCACGTTGAGGGATGGTTCTGTGATCCAATTATATTAGCATTGTTGAGAGATTGCACTAGCGAAAGTATGAACCCCAGGCCTTGTTTTCTAGCATTGCAATACCGCTTGTGCTCAATTTTGTTACTTGCTACCTTGCTGTTTTTATATTTTCAGATTACAAAATCTATATCTACCATCCATATTGCACTTGTATCACCATCTCTTCGCCGAACTAGTGCACCTATACAAGTTGTCATTGTATTGGGTGTGTTGGGGACACAAGAGATTTCTTGTATTTGATTGCAGGGTTGTTTGATTGAGACCATCTTCATCCTACACCTCCCACGGATTGATAAACCTTAGGTCATCCACTTGAGGGAAAATTGCTACTTTTCTACAAAACTCTATGCTTGGAGGCCCAACAAAGTCTACAAGAATAAAGTTGCGTAGTAGACATCAGTGGGCTCGGCGATGACATCCGTCCTGCCGAGCTCGTGGTCTTGGTCTTGTTGCACCGGACCGGAAACCTTTGGGGGATTCCTTGGGAACCCGCATACGTCCTTGCCTCCTTAGCACAAAAGAGGAAACTGTCCCCTCTGCGCCCGCTGGCGCCCGCCTGGCCTTGGTCGTCATGGCTCACGTCATCGCAGCCTCCTGAGGCCGGGTACCTGCATAGAAATCTCCGCTCCTCGGGAGGCAGCCTGGGGAGGCCACTCCTCTGGAGGACTTGGCGTTGTTCGCCTCGCGAGGCCGGGGCCCTCGCGAGGGTCTTGTCTTGGGTGGTTTGCTGCCAGGCCGTACTGGGCTGTCGAGGTGGGCCACACGTTGGGCCGCAGGCAGGCAGATCTGGATACCCCCGATCCCAGAACACCGACAGTAGCCCCAGGGCCCAAGGCACGCTCGGGTTGGCTTCGGGGCGAAGCCAAGGAAGGAAGGCCGAAGCGTCGTGGGCCCCAAACGCCCGCAGGCCAGGCTCGACGCGTGGTGCATGACGGGACGCGGACTCCTCCACTTCCCCACGCCGCCTCGGCAACCGCCCTGACTGACAAAGGCTGGCGCGTGCTGTGGGTCCATCATTGCCCAGAATGCGGAGGCACGCTGGTTGGCCTCCGATCAACTATAAGTGGGCGAGGGAGACAAAGCCCCTAGCCCGTCTTCATCTTCTTGCCTCCTCACTCCAAGCCGCCACTTCCACGGCCATGGCGCCAGTGAGGAGATTCTCTGCCGCCGAGAAAGGGAAGGCCCGCCTGGAGGGACCGGACTCGTCGCCGCCCAAGAGGGGCCGCGGCCGTCCCCATAAGTACACCGCGACGCCGGCGGTGGTCCCCCGAGGGCGCGGGCGCACTCCCATGAAGGCCGGCGCTACCTCCGGCAGCTGTAGGAAGGCTCCCTCCCGCGCAGGCCGCTGCAGCAGCCGTGGCGCCCGTGGCCAAGGGGGGAAGCTTGTGGCGGGCACCCGGCCTCCCCGCACGCGATCCCACTCGGCCAACGCGGCCTAGGAGTTTGTGGTGTGGGCGGAGAGGCCGGCAATCACCTGGCTCTAGCTCCCGCGCTTCTTTGCGGAGGCGCTGCCGGCCGGAGTGCCTGCTGGCCTATGGCTTAGGCCGATGGGTGCTGCAACGAGGCCTCGTGGGTGGAGGTCGAGATCACTCCCGTGGGCTATGTGTTCCTGAACCGCGGATGGCAGACATTCGCCCGCAGGCGCTTGGGGTGCTGCCCGGAGGGCGACGGCGGCGACAGCGACCACCTCTCCGCCGACGACAGCCATCGCGACGGAAGCGTCCTCGGCGGTGAACTTGCCCTTGGCGACGGCCGCAGCACCTCCAGTAGCAGCGACGCCTCCTCCGGGGGGAGCTCGAGTGACGACGACTACGACGAGCCCGGACCAAGGAGGATAGCGAGCCGCCGTGGCGCCGTGCCCTTGCCCAGGGGGTCGTCGAGCCGCCATGCCGTCGTGCCCCCGTCAAGGAGGAGGAGGACTCCGACTGAGCACGGGTGGCGCCAGAGCAAGGCCTCAGGAGTGGCGGTCCTCGGGAGGCCGCCTTTTGTTTTTACTTCCTGCATTAAGAACCATGGAGGGCCCCGCGGAGGCGTGTAATGAACTATGGCGCTTGCGCCTTTATGTTAGGGTTTTTCGTCTCATACTCTAGTATTTATATTGCTACTAATTGAAAGTTCCTGCCCGTAGGATAACTTAGCTTGGTGTACTCGTGGCGGGTTCCTGCGTCGTGAGGTGCAGCTGGGGTACCGGGGCAGCTTAGAGATCTTGTCGGGGGGGGGGGGGGCTTCTTCCTTGCGGGCTCGCGAGGCCCCTGGGGGGTTTGCGAGGAGTCAAGGCCTCCGGAGGTGCCTCCTCGAGGCACCGCATCCCGTGAAGGCGCCGAAACGCGCTTTACATAGGGTTCCTCAATAATGAGCCAAACCGTGGCTGCTCTTTCCTCGGTCATCCTTCTCCCGGCGACCATTTTCGGTTGGAGCCCCTGAGCGAGGGTCGATCGTCGCTGGTATGCCGGATCGCGATACCCGGCAAGGCCAGGAGATGAGCGCTCCTGAGGCCGGGGACCTGAGGCAACATGCACCTGCTGGCTCGCTCGAGAGCGTCGCGCGAGGATTAGGACGCCAAAGTTTTGGCGAGGTGCACACCATGTCCAGCCCCCGCTCGCGGGGCGCGCACGAGAGAGAAAACTGGCAGGTGCCAAACCTCTTAAAAACGAGACTTCAAAACGGAAAACGCTGCAAGGAGAAAAATTCCCACCCCTTTTTCGAATAAAGACGCGAAAACTTCAAGTTTCATTCCAAAAAGTGGCAAATTTGGTTACAAAAGAGAACAAAGAATAGCCGCGTCCGACACCTAAGCTAGTCTTCCCACCAGCGCGGGGCATGGGGCCTCCACTAGGCGTGGGCATAGTCGTTGTAAGACCATGTCGTCCGCCAGCGCGGAGCATGGGGCTTCCACTTGGGCGTGGGTGGGAGCCCCTCCGCGGCCTCGTACGGCACTCCTCGGGGGCTCCGGGCGTGTATAGCCCACTCATTATTACGTGAGAGTGTCACGGGTAGAACTTGCGGAGATGCTGGATGTTCCACGAATTCTGGATGGGGACCCCGTCCTGCGTCTCCAGGCGTACGGCGCCAGGCCTGGAGACGCGGGCGACCCTGAACGGGCCCTCCCACATGGGCGAGAGCTTGTGCAAGCCCTCCCTGGAGAGGACCCGCCTCAGGACGAGGTCACAAACTTCGAGGGTCCTGGAGCGGATGCTGGGGCAGTGGTAGCGCCGCAGCGCCTGCTGGTACCTCGCTGCGTGGAGCGAGGCTTGGCGGCGGGCCTCCTCCCCGAGCACGAGATATGTTCCCCACGTGGCATCCTGACGCTCCTCGTCGAATGCCAAGACTCGCGGGAAGCGATGCTTCACCTCGTGCGGGAGGACCGCCTCAGCCCCGTAGACGAGGAAGAACGGGGTCTCGCCGGTGGGCTTAGTCGCGGTGGTGCGGATGGACCACAACACGGACTGAAGCTCATCGAGCCAACCCCTCTCGCAGGCCTCAAGCTTCTTCTTGAAGCTCCTTGTCTTGAGGCCCCTCAGGACCTCTGCATTGGTGCGCTCAGCCTAGCCGTTGCTCCGTGGGTGCGCCACCGAAGCGTAGCATATCTGCGTTCCAAGGTTAGCACAATATGTCCTAAAGAGGTTGCTTGTGAACTGTGAGGCATTGTCGGTAATAATACGGTTGGGGACACCGAAGCAGCTCACGAGACCCTTGATGGACTTGATGGCCGAGCCGGCGGGGATGGTGCGCACGGGCTCCACCTCCGCCCACTTGGTGAACTTGTTGACGGCGACACAGAGGTAGCGGTAACCGTCGGCTGCCCGAGGGAAAGGCCCCAGTATATCCAGCCCCCAGACCGCGAAAGGCCAGGAGAGCGGGATGGTCTGGAGACCCTGCGCGGGCTGATGAATCTGCTTGGCGTGAAATTGGCAGGCCTCGCAGGATCGGACCAGCTCGGTGGCGTCGTGGAGCGCCGTGGGCCAGTAGAAGCCGCTGCGGAACACCTTCCCCACGAGGGTGCGAGACGAGGAGTGGTGCTCGCAATCGCCGCCGTGGATGTCGACCAACAGCTCGCCCCTGCTCCTCGGATATGCACCGCAGCGAGACGTCGTTGGGGCGCCTGCGGTACAGCTCGCCGTCCTGCAAACAATAAGCAGTGGTCTGGCGAACCATGCACTCCGCGTCCTCCTCCTTCTCCGGCAAGGCGCCGCGGAGCAGGTACGCCTTGAACTCCTCGGTCCAGTCGCCGACCTGAGGTTCCAGCGCCAGGAGCAGTCGGGCTCCTGAGGTCGGACCACAGGCCGGGGCGCCTGAGGGCGGGGCCGGTGGTAGCTCTTCCTGAAGCGACGTCGGGCCTGCGGCCGGGGGTACCACCGATGGCTTGAAGAGCCTCTCCTCTAAGACACCAGGCTCCTGAGGCTCGCAACGCGACGCCCAATTGGCGATGTCGTCTGCTTCCTTGTTCACGCCGCGCGGGACGTGCTGCAATTCCAAGCCTAGGAAACGCTTTTCAATTTTACGTACCTCTTCCAAGTATGCCTCCATGTGCTCGTCCTTCGGCTTGTACTCCTTGTTGGAAAAGTTGGCGAGGAGCTGGGAGTCGCCCTTGATGGTGAGGCGCTTGACCCCCAGGGCGGCAGCGGCCCTGAGGCCAGCGATCAGGCCCTCGTATTCCGCGATGTCGTTGGAGACTTTCTCGCCATGTTGGAAGCAAAGCTACACGGCGTAGTAAAGCTTGTCCTTGGTCGGGGAGATGAGTGCAACTCCAGCCCCCGCGTCCCGCCGTGCGAAGGCTCCGTCGAAGTGCATGACCCAGCCGTCGGGCGCCTCATCGCCAGGCGCGAGGGACTGGCCCTCATCCAGTCCCTGGTCAGGAGCGCCCGTCCACTCCGCCACGAAGTCAGCGAGGGCCGCACCCTTGATGACCCTGGTTGTGCTGAACTCCAGCTGGAAGGCCTGCAGCTCGATGTTCCACTCTGCAACCCTTCCGGCGGCGTTGGGGTTGCGCAACACTTTCTCCAGGGGGTATGCAGAGACGACCTTGATGGGGTGGCCCTGGAAGTAATGGTGCAGCTTCCTTGAGGTGACGAGGAGTGCGAGTAGGAGCTTCTGCTGCATAGGGTAGGGCGTGCGCGTCCCGCATTACGGTGCTGACGAAGTACACTGGGTGCTCGATGAGGGGCGAGGTGTTGGCGCCGTCCTGCTCCGCATGGAGCGCGAGGGACTCAGGTGCCCCGTGGGTTGATGAAGTGACGAGGGCCTCAAGAGCGCCATCCTGAGGCGGCGAATGTTGTGCGGCCCCTCGCAGGCCGCCTTGCTCCGCGCCTGTGCCGGCGCGCTCCTCTCGGTCCGCTACGAGCACTGCGCTGGCTGAGTGGGGGTGGCCGCCAAGTAGAGCACCAGGGGCTCGCGAGGACGAGGCGCCACCATAACAGGTGGGCTCGTGAGGTACCGCTTGAGGTCCTCGAAAGCTGCCTCCGCTTCAGGGGTCCACTCGAAGGGCCCCTTCCCCTTCATGATCTTGAAGAAGGGGAGGGCGCACTCGCCAAGCTTGGAGATGAAGCGTCCCAAGGAGGTCATGCAGCCCGCCAATTTCTGCATTTCCTTGAGGGTCTGAGGCGGGCGCATTTTCTCGATTTCCTTGATCTTCTCTGGGTTTGCCTCGATTTCCTCGGTGCGACACCAAGAAGCTGAGTAGCTTGCCGGACGGGACCCCGAAAATGCACTTTTCTAGGTTAAGCCTCAGGTTCACTCGACGCAGGCTGGCGAACGTCTCCTCCAGGTCCTCGGTCAGGGTCCTCGCCTCTCGTGACTTGATCACGATGTCATCGACGTACGCCTCCGCATTTCTCCCGATCTGTTGCCCCAGGGCGATGTGCATCAACCGCTGGAAGGTCGCACCAGCGTTCCGTAACCCAAAGGGCATGCAAGTGTAGCAATACACGGCGCACGGGGAGAGGAAGGCCGTCTTTTCGACGTCCTCCACTGCTATCTTGATTTGGTGGTAACCCGAGAAAGCATCCAGAAAGCATAGCAGATCGCACTCGGCGGTGGAGTCCATGATCTGGTCGATGCGCGGGAGCGGAAAGGGGTCCTGAGGACAGGCCTTGTTGAGACTCGTGAAGTCGACGCACATGCGCTCCTTCCCACCCTTCTTGGGGACAATCATTGGGTTGGCCAGCCAATCTGGGTGCCGCACTTCCCGAATAACACCGGCTTCTTGCGGCCTGCTGACCACTTGGACGATGAACGCTTGCTTCTCTTGTGCTTGTCGTCTTGCCTTTTGTTTCACTGGGCGTGCATTGGGGCACACCATTAAGTGGTGTTCGATCACCTCTCTCGGGACGCCCACCAGGTCGGACGCCTCCCACGCAAACACGTCCTTGTTCGCGCGGAGGAAGTCAACCAGCGCCTTCTCCTGCTCCGGGGAAGGCCAGCGCCAATGGTGAAGGTGGGGCCCTGATGACCCACAAGTATAGGGGATCAATCGTAGTCCTTTCGATAAGTAAGAGTGTCAAACCCAACGAGGAGCAGAAGGAAATGACAAGCGGTTTTCAGCAAGGTAATCTCTGCAAGCACTAAAATTGTAGGTAACAGATAGTTTGATAGCAAGGTAATTTGTAAAGAGCAAGTAATGGTAACGGTAAACAAGGTGCAGCAAGGTAGCCCAATCCTTTTGAGCCAAAGGACAGGCTAGAACAATCACTAGTAATAGGCAAAGTGTTCTTGAGGGTACACGGGAATTTTGTCTAGTCACTTTTATCATGTTGGTTTGATTCGTGTTCGCTACTTTGATAATTTGATATGTGGGTGGACCAGTGCTAAGGTGCTGTTATTACTTGAACTAACAACCTACTTATGATTAACCCCCTCGCAAGCATCCGCAACTACGAGAAAAGTATTAAGACAAAGTCTAACCATAGCATTAAACATGTGGATCCAAATCAGCCCCTTACGAAGTAGCGCATAAACTAGGGTTTAAGCTTCTGTCACTCTAGCAACCCATCATCTAATAACTACTCCACAATGCATTCCCTTAGGCCCATGAATGGTGAAGTGTCATGTAGTCGACGTTCACATGACATCACTAAGGGAATCACAACATACATATCATCAAAATATCGAACACATATCAAATTCACATGATTACTCGCAACATGACTTCTCCCGTGACCTCAAGAACAAAGGTAACTACTCACAAATAATAATCATGCTCAAGATCAGAGGAGTAATGAATAGCATAATGGATCTGAACATATGATCTTCCACCAAATAAACCATATAGTAATCAACTACGCAAGGTAATCAACACTACTAGTCACCCACAAGTACCAATCTGAGGTTCCGGTACAAAGATTGAACACAAGAGATGAACTAGGGTTTGAGAGGAGATGGTGCTGTTGAAGATGTTGATGAAGATTGGCCTCCCAAAAATGAGAGGGGTGTTGGTGATGACGATAGCTTCGATTTCCCCCTCCGGGTGGGAAGTTCCCCCGGCGAAATCGCTCCGCCGGAGGGCAAAAGTGTTCCTGCCCAAGTTCCGCCTCGAGGCGGCGGCGCTTCGTCCCGAAAGTCCTCTTCCTAAATTTTTTGGTTTTTTGGGAATTTATACCCGAAAATACAAAAATAATCTCCATAAATTTTCAGCTTCATTGGAGTTGTGCAGGATAGGTATCTCTGACGTGCTTTTCTTGGGTCCAGAATTCCAACTGCTGGTATTCTCTCTCTTTGTGTAAACCTTGCATATTATGAGAGAAAAGGCGTTAGAATCACTCCCCAAAGCATTATTATTCAACAAAACAAAGTAAATAATAGTAGAAAATCATGATGAAAAATGGACGTATCAACTCCCCCAAGCTTAGACCTCGCTTGTCCTCAAGCGAAAGCCGATATTGAAAAGCATGTCCACATGGTCTGGGAGAGAGGTGTCGATAAAAACAAAATATGGACATAGAAGCATCATGCTTATTAACATAACAGCGACAAACTCTAACATAAGAACTTATTTCAATACATTTTTATCATAAGACTTCTCATGAACAAGTAACAATTCATCACAACATAGAAGTATGAAGCATAAACCTTATTGGGAACCAATAACTATGTTCTCAGTCAACTTTGCAACTACAATTCATCATATTTTCAGGAAGGGTCTCATGTCGGAGCCTTTTGGCAAGTGCACACACTCAACTATCATTTAGTCTTCTATGATTGCTAACGCTCACGGCATACCCATGAACAAAAAGTTTCAACCGGACACATAGGAAGATAGGGGCTTATAGTTTCGCCTCCCAACTCACTCACCTCAAGGGGGATGTCAACAATAATAACTCATGCCCACCCATATCCAACTGGATATATGTGCCTAGATCTTTCCTCACCACATGATGCTTACAAAAGGAAAAAGTAAAAAGGAATAGGGAAGAATACTTTGACTCTTGCATAAAAGTAAGTGCATAAAAGTAAAAGATAGGCCCTTCGTAGAGGGAAGCAGAGGTTGTCATGCGCTTATTGATTTGTATGCCCAATCCCTTAATGTAAAAGAACGTCATGCTATATTGCCCCCTATGATAGCAACCTTTATTATGCAGTCCGTCGCTTTTATTACTTTGCCATCATAAGTTCGTATAGCGCTCAATTTTCTCTTACACTAATTGATCAAAACACTTTTAGAAGCAATTTTTATTGCCTTGTTGCACCGATGACAACTTACTTGAAGGATCTTTCTCGATCCAAAGGTAGGTATGGTGGACACTCAAGGAAAGAGTTTGGGTTTGGGTTTTTGGATGTACAAGCAGTATCTCTACTTAGTGCGGAGTTTTTGGCTAGCTAAGATATTGGGCAAGCACCACATGTTGAAGGATGTATGACAATATAACTTCTATGTGGATATGAACAAACATAAATCATTACGTTGTCTTCCTTGTCCAACGTCAACAATTTTGGCATATAATATTTGATGGGGGCTCACAATCATAAAAGATTTCCAAGATAGTGTATTTGCATGTGAATCTTCTCTTCCCTAATTAATTCTTTCATGAATTGCATCATTGACCAATGCTATGTTTGTCAATCTCCAATAAATTTTACTACTTATACTTTTCCTTATGTGATGTCATTACTCACCATAAGATTAGCATATGATTCTTTTCATTTATTTGTCTTTCTTTATTTGATTTCAACAAGATAGTAGAGAAGCAAAAACTCAAGCTAAACTTTATTATATAACTTTCACACGATTACATAGATAGGTAGGCCACAATACTAACACACGAAAATAGATCTCACTAAACTTTTATTCGACTAAGGCAAAGGAAAAACTAAAGATAAAACCAAAATAGGTAAAGGTGAATAAAAGTGATGGTGATACGATACCGGGGCACCTCCCCAAGCTTGGCTCAAGCCAAGGGGAGTGCCCATACCCATGTACTCAAGTCTCCTTCGGTGGTGGTGATGAAGAAGGTGGAGGTGTTGATGTAGTAAGCTTGTCCTCCAGCTTCCAGGGTAGGGGCTCCCCATCAAAGGTTGATGCGAGAGTCCCCTGAGTCCTGCAACTGGCAGATAAACTCATACCTTTAAATCTTGCTTCATATTCGAAGACTTGGTTTTGAAGATCATAAACTTGGCTCTGTAGAAAATTAATTTGCTCGTTGAGGGTGGAGATGATGTCCTTCACAGACCGGCCATCCACCGTCTGATCACGGGTGAATTCCGTGATCATGGAGTGATTGGCACTAAGTCCACGCTCCACCATCTTCTGGCACTTAAACATTTCCTCCTCCACCGCCTCAAGCCTAGCCTCCACGCTCCCGGTCTTCTTAGGTCCTTGAACATAGCGGATGTGGAGCACCCCCTCACGCATCTCAATGGCTTGAGGTTGCTTCATCACCTCCGGCAAATACGGGTTGATGACCTTCTCGAAGAACTTGTCCTTGGAGGAGCTTGGTGGAGCCATGGAAATCTAGATCTAACGAGAATACAGCAAGAAACGAGAACAGAGGATTTTTCTGCGATGCAGTCGTCAAAACAGTCGGGGTATGTATAGAGAATTTTTATTCTTGGGAAACAAGTATTTGGAAGGAAAATGGAGTCGGGAAGGCATCCGAGGTGGGCAGCACCCACCAGGGCGCGCTCAGGGGTGCCTGCCGTGCCCTGGTGTATCGTGCTCACCTCGATCGCCTTCCGGTTTATTTTTTTATTCCTAAAATTTCAAAATATTCCAAAACTGACAGAAAATATTTTTGCGGATTTTTCGGAGTCCGTTTACTTACCGTATCACGTACCTCCTATTTTTAAGTATTCTCGAGTGTTCCGGAAGGTTTCTTTTATGTGTTCCTCCGGTGTCATGGTTTAGATAACATTGCTTTCAACGTTAATAGGCGTACCTGAGATATAATGCTTAATTTTTTGGCCATCGACCACCTTCGGGTTAGTGCCTTCGGCGTTATTAATCTTGATAGCTCCAGAACGATAAACCTCTTCAATAATATATGGTCCCTCCCATTTGGAGAGAAGTTTTCCTGCAAAGAATCTTAAACGAGAGTTGAATAAAAGAACATAATCTCCTATTTTGAATTCCCTCTTTTGGATTCTTTTGTCATGCCATCTTTTTACTTTTTCTTTGAATAGCCTGGCATTTTCATACGCTTGGGTTCTCCATTCATCTAGTGAGCTAATATCAAATAGCCTCTTCTCATCGGCAAGTTTGAAATCATAATTGAGTTCTTTAATTGCCCAAAATGCTTTGTGTTCTAGTTCTAGAGGTAAATGACAAGCCTTTCCATATACCATTTTATATGGAGACATACCCATAGGATTTTTATAAGCTGTTCTATAGGCCCAAAGTGCATCATCTAATTTCTTAGACCAATTCTTATCAGACCTATTGATAGTTTTTTGTAATATTAATTTTATTTTTCTATTGCTAAGTTCTACTTGACCACTAGATTGGGGATGATAGGGTGATGCAATTCTATGGTTAACATCATATTTAGCAAGCATCTTACGGAAAGCACCATAAATGAAGTGTGAACCACCATCGGTCATTAAATATCTAGGGACTCCAAACCTCAGAAAGATAACCTCTTTAAGCATTTTAATGGAGGTGTGGTGATCAGAACTACTAGTTGGAACAGCTTCTACCCACTTAGTGACATAATCAACCGCAACTAAAACATGAGTGTACCCGTTACAGGAAGGAAAAGGCCCCATGTAATAAAAACCCCACACGTCAAATGGTTCAACAACAAGTGAATAATTCATAGGCATTTCTTGACGCTTACCGATATTACCAATTCTTTGACATTTATCACAAGACAAGACAAACTTACGAGCATATTTGAAAAGAGTAGGCCAATAAAATCCGGATTGCAATACCTTATGAGTAGTTCTATCTCCCGCATGATGTCCTCCATAAGCTTCGGAATGACATTTCTATAGGATCTGTTCCTGTTCATGCTCAGGTACACAACGCCTAATAATACCATCTACTCCTTCTTTCTAAAGATGTGGGTCATCCCAAAAGTAATGTCTCAAGTCATAGAAGAATATTTTCTTTTGTTGGTATGTGAAACTAGGTGGTATATATTTAGCAACAATGTAATTAGCATAGTCAGCATACCAAGGTGTGTTGTGTGAGACACTTACTGCAGCTAGCTGTTCGTCAGGGAAACTATCATCAATAGGTAGTGGGTCATCAAGGATATTTTCTAACCTAGACAAGTTATCAGCTACGGGGTTCTCAGCTCCCTTCCTATCAACGATTTGTAAGTCAAATTCTTAAAGCAAGAGAACCCACCTAATGAGTCTAGGTTAAGCATCTTTCTTTTCCATAAGATATTTTATAGCCGCATGATTGGTGTGAACAATAACTTTGGAGTCAACAATATAGGATCTAAATTTATCACAAGCAAACACAACTGCTAAAAATTCTTTTTCAGTAGTGGCATAATTTCGTTGAGCACTGTCTAGAGTTTTACTAGCATAATGGATAACATTCAATTTATTATCAACTCTTTTTCCTAGGACAACACCAACAGCATAATCACTAGCATCACACATAATTTCAAAAGACAAGTTCCAATCAGGTGGTTGAATGATAGGTGCAGAGGTTAAGGCTTTCTTGAGTGTTTCAAAGGCTTCCACACAATCATCATCAAAGACAAAAGGAATATCCTTTTGCAAAAGATTAGTAAGAGGCCTAGAAATTTTAGAGAAGTCTTTAATGAACCTCCTATAAAAACCAGCATGACCAAGGAAACTTCGAATACCTTTAATATCTTTAGGACACGACATTTTCTCAATTGCATCAACTTTAGCTTGATCCACCTCAATGCCTCGCTCAGATATTTTATGCCCCAAGACAATACCTTCATTAACCATAAAGTGGCACTTCTCCCAATTCAAGACAAGATTAGTTTGTTCACATCTCTGCAAAACTCGATCAAGGTTGCTTAAGCAATCATCAAAAGAAGTTCCGTAAACGGAAAAATCATCCATGAAAACCTCCACAATCTTTTCACAAAAATCAGAGAATATAGCAGTCATACATCTTTGAAAGGTAGCAGGTGCATTGCATAAACCAAAAGGCATACGTCTATAAGCATAAGTTCCAAAAGGGCAAGTAAAGGTGGTTTTCTCTTGATCGGATTGTGACACAGGTATTTGAGAGAAACCAGAATATCCATCTAGGAAACAAAAGTATGTGTGCTTAGATAGTCTCTCTAGCATTTGATCAATGAAAGGCAAAGGGTAATGATCTTTTCTAGTAGCTTTATTTAATTTTCTAAAATCAATTACCATTCTATAGCGAGTGACAACTCTTTGTGGAATGAGTTCATTCTTGTCATTAGGAACAACGGTAATACCTCCTTTCTTAGGGACACAATGAACGGGACTTACCCATCTACTATCAGCTATGGGATAGATTATACCTGCTTCCAGAAGATTTAATATTTCAATTCTTACCCATCTACTATCATCTATGTTTATCTTTCTTATCAGGCTTAGCAATTCTAGCAGCTTCATCACAAAGGTAAATGACATGCCCATCAATATTTTCTTCCAAGAGATCTTTAACCATAGCAACACTAGGTTCTACTTTAATTTGATCAGGGGGTTTAGGTGCTCTTATATTACTCTTACGAACCACGGTTGATACCTTAGCATGTTCCTTTATCCTAACAGGGAAAGGTGGCTTTTCAATATAAGCAGTAGGCACAACTGGATCAACATTGTAAAAGATGGTTTCTTCTTTAGCTATGACCGGTTCTTTAATTTCTTCTTTAACAGGGGGATGATATTAAAACCACTTCTCCTTAGGGAGATCAACGTGAGTAGCAAATGCTTCGCAGAAAGAGGCTACTATCTTAGAGTCAAGTCCATATTTAGTGCTAAACTTATGAAAAGTATCGGTACTCATAAAATATTTAACACAATAAAATTGAAGCTTTATACCTGAGTCATTACCTTCGTCGAGTTCCCAATCTTCGGAGTTGCGTTTAATTCTTTCCAAGAGATCCCACTTGAAATCAATACTCTTCTTCATATAAGAACCAGCACAAGAAGTATCGAGCATGGATCGATCATGATGAGAAAGCCGAGCATAAAAATTCTGAATGGTAACTTCCCTCGAAATGTCATGATTGGGGCATGAATATAACATTGACTTAAGCCTCCCCCAAGCTAGAGCGATACTTTCTCCTTCACGAGGCCAAAAATTATATATATAATTCCGAACACGATGAACTAGATGCATAGGATAAAACTTTTGATGGAATTCCAAATGCAAACGATTCCAGTTCCCAGATCCAAGGTCATCACATAGCCTATACCATGTCAATGCTTTTCCCTCCAAATATAAAGGGAAAATCTTCTTCTTAACTTCATCTCCGGGTAAACTTGCAAGCTTAAAGAATCCACATATTTCGTTCACATATAAGAGATGCATATCAGGATGTTCAGTTCCATCTCCTGCATAAGGTTTAGCAAGCAAGTGTTCTACCATACCCGAAGGAATTTCATAAGTAACATTCTCAGTAGGTGTTGTAGGTTGAGGGGTAACTAATTGTGGTTCCGGTCGAGGTGAAGATACCCCGAACAAACCCCTCAAAGGATTGTTCTCAATAGTAGCAAGTAGCAATAAATTTCAGCACGTAGTATAAGTTTTTTCCTTACCGATTTCCACTTACCAAGAGCGCTTCACTCCCCGGCAACGGAGCCAGAAAAGAGTCTTGATGACCCACAAGTATATGGGATCAATCGTAGTCCTTTCCATAAGTAAGAGTGTCGAACCCAACGAGGAGCGGAAGGAAATGACAAGCGGTTTTCACCAAGGTATTCTATGCAAGCACTGAAATTGTAGGTAACAGATACTTTGATAGCAAGGTAATTTGTAACGAGCAAGTAACGGTAACGGTAAACAAGGTGCAGCAAGGTAGCCCAATCCTTTTGAGGCAAAGGACAGGCCAGAACAATCACTAGTAATAGGCAAAGTGTTCTTGAGGGTACACTGGAATTTTGTCTAGTCAGTTTTATCATGTTGGTTTGATTCGTGTTCGCTACTTTGATAATTTGATATGTGGGTGGACCAGTGCTAAGGTGCTGTTCTTAGTTGAACTAACAACCTACTTATGATTAACCCCCTCGCAAGCATCCGCAACTACGAGAAAAGTATTAAGACAAAGTCTAACCATAGCATTAAACACGTGGATCCAAATCAGCCCCTTACGAAGTAGCGCATAAACTAGGGTTTAAGCTTCTGTCACTCTAGCAACCCATCATCTAATAACTACTCCACAATGCATTACCTTAGGCCCGTGAATGGTGAAGTGTCATGTAGTCGACGTTCACATGACTCCACTAAGGGAATCCCAACATACATATCATCAAAATATCGAACACATATCAAATTCACATGATTAGTCGCAGCATGACTTCTCCCGTGACCTCAAGAACAAAGGTAACTACTCACAAATAATAATCATGCTCAAGATTAGAGGAGTAATGAATAGCATAATGGATCTGAACATATAATCTTCCACCAAATAAACCACATAGTAATCAACTACACAAGGTAATCAACACTACTAGTCACCCACAGGTACCAATCTGAGGTTCCGGTACAAAGATTGAACACAAGAGATGAACTAGGGTTTGAGAGGAGATGGTGCTGTTGAAGATGTTGATGAAGATTGGCCTCCCAAAGATAAGAGGGGTGTTGGTGATGACGAGAGCTTCGATTTCCCCCTCCGGGAGGGAAGTTCCCCCAGCGGAATCGCTCGGCCGGAGGGCAAAAGTGCTCCTGCCCAAGTTCCGCCTCGAGGCGGCGGTGCTTCGTCCCGAAAGTCCTCCTCCAAACTTTTTAGGTTTTTTGGGAATATATACCAAAAGACGGGCTCCGTAGGTGGGCCAGGGTGAGCACCACCCACCAGGTCGCGCCAGGGGGTGCCTGGCGCGCCCAGGTGGGTGCTCCTCACCAGGTGCCCCCCCTCCGGTATATTTTTGCTCCAGTATTTTTTATTAATTCCAAAAATGATCTCCGTAAAGTTTCAGCTTCATTGGAGTTGTGTAGAATAGGTATCTCTGACGTGCTTTTCTTGGGTCCAGAATTCCAGCTGCCGGTATTTTTCCTCTTTGTGTAAACCTTGCATATTATGAGAGAAAAGGCATTAGAATCACTCCCCAAAGCATTATTATTCAACAAAACAAAGTAAATAATAGTAGGAAATCATGATGCAAAATGGACGTATCAAATGACAACTCATGTCTATGGTCAGGAAACCTTGATCATCTTTGATCAACGCAACGAACAAGTCTAGTAGAGGCTCACTAGGGACATAGTGTTGTCTATGTATCCACACATGTATGTGAGTTTTCGATCAATACAATTATAGCATGGATAATAAACGATTATCATGAACAAGGAAATATGATAATAACTATTTTATAATTGCCTCTAGGGCATATTTCCAACACAAGGTGCCGGGAAAAATGGGGGCGCCGGCCTGGGGTTTGTGCACTTGCGGGCGACGGGTGGGGGAAGGGGATAAAAAGGCGAGACTGTGCCACCGACTGGTGGGCCGGGGGAAGGAGGACGCGGGCAAGGCGAATGTCCGCTTCATGTCCGCGTCGACTCAAGTGCGGCCCAAATTTGGGCCTGGAATGGGTCGCGGGTGGACGAAAAAAGGACGTGCGTCCGTTTGGGTCAGCGTGTTGGGCCGAGTTTTGTGTCCGCGACGACCCAAACGGACACGTGTGGACGAAATGGGTCGTCCGGTTGGAGTTTCTCTTAGCACACTTTTTACATCGCGCCGACCCACAAAATAACCGCCAGTTTACGATTTTACACGTAAAAAATGGCCCGAACAGACCCCGTATTGGAACTGTAAAAAAATTGTGGGGCGAGGTAAAAGTTCGCGCCCAACCTTTAGATTCACGGGCTGGGAGGATGATGATGAGGTCGCCTACCAGAGGTAGGGTCACAGACCTGACATCTATGGCCCACCTAGGGCCCCACATTATCATTAAAGTCCCTCGACTAGAGATGCATTCAATGCATACGAAGATCCACTCGGATCCTTCAAGTTCTCGGACACCATTCCATCAGTCGGACAAGTATTAGCACTCGGACGAGAGGAAGCTTGGATGGCATGGAAGCTGCAACGTTCGAGGGACTTAATAACACACATGAAGTGCTTTGAAGACTAACGTTACTTGTACACCTCTAATGAAAGCAGCGGTTTCTTGTAACTCCTGCAGTTATTAGTATCAAATGCCCTTGTAATGGCGCTCGGTCAGGGGTAGCGCACTCTATATAAGCCACCCTCGGGCTCATGAGTAGGGGTTCCGCACTCTCTATAATCAGACACCCCCATAAGCAACACTAAGCCTCTCGGCTCGAGACGTAGCGTCTTTACCACTCCCGAGTGGGGCCTGAACTCGTACATCCGAGTGTACACATGTGCCATAGCTAGGCTCCGCCCACTCCGTTCGTACCCCCGGTACTATTGTCAGGCTAATTCCCTCGAGAGTTGGTGCCCACCGTGGGGCCACGCGTCTAGCAACTTCCGACGCATGTAGAGATTCAACTTTTCCATTCATCATGATGACTCTCGGCGGCGAGATCCTCTTCGGTTCCCTAAGCTTCATTGCCGATGACTCGGTGTGGCTGTAGGAAGCGCCGCTGGACACGGATGCGCTGCCTGCCCATGGTGCGACGCACGTTAGCGTGGCGATGCACGGAGTCCTCCTCCGACAGCCGTCGGTACCGTATCAATCGGCGACCCCTCGTCCCGCTGCGGTCCGTCGCAAGCACTCTGGGAGCTCGTGGCTGCAGCGTTGGATCAAGCACGCCGTGGCACTCCAGGCCATGGCTGGACAGGTAGCCGTACTCGACTCCGACAAGCCCGCCCTCAGCCTGTTCCCTTCCTCGGGCGACGATTCTTCTGACAAGTCCGAGTGCAAGAGCAGCGGGAACGCCGCGGAGTTTTTGTTGGCGGACATGACCAGGGGAGCACCTCCCAGGTACCCCGCGGGCAACTCCCGTGGGCGAGACGACAGCCATGACGACGTCAACGCCGATGCCTACATTCCCCAATCCCTTAATCGGGAACAGCGGGAAGAGATCAGGCGTAGGAACGATCAAGTTCTGCTCACGCCCATCATCGGAACTACCCCAGAGGAGATAGCCTTGGAGGCCACGTGTCAGGCTACTTTGGCTGAGCGCGAGCGGCTCGAGTGACTCCAGCAGTCACTCGATGACCGCGCGGCAAGGGAGCGACCTAGCTCCAGCCGCAATCGTCGGCGATTATTTCCAGATGATCCGCCGTACAACATCCCGGTGATGCGCATACTGATGCTGAACTTGGCCGCAGCCACTCGGATCGATGAATCTATTCAGCCATCTGACTCGGCGGCTGGCGAAGGCATTCGGCAGATCCAGACTCTGCTGAAGACTGCCATGTAACAAAATTCTGCGGTGTCACAATCACATCAGCGCATACACAGCAAGTCCGCTTGGGCGGATACGGTGCAGTCTGCTCATAGCCCACTCGCGCCAAGAAGAAACCAGCAGTCTCCTCCTCTTCTTCCAAGAGACCCTCACGGAGGACGCTGGCGTGACGACCGCGATGCCAGTCGGACGCCCCCCCCCCCCCCCCCCCGAGAGGCGGTTCATACGGCCAGCGACCCTACGACGGCGGCCGGCCCCATGTGGAGGGCCGCGAGCGAAGTCCCATTTGGCGCAGGGGCTATGGGGAAGATGACCGCCGACCTCCACACCTCAATGCCAGGTCCATTGATACGTCTCCATCGTATCTACTTTTCCTAACGGTTTTGCTCTTGTTTTGGACTCTAATTTGCATGATTTAATTGAAACTAACCCGGACTGACGCTGTTTTCAGCAGAACTACCATGCTGTTGTTTTTGTGCAGAAATAAAAGTTCTCGGAACTCGACGAAACTTTTCGGAGAATTATTTTACAATAAATAAAGAATACTGGAGCCAAGAACCACCGGAGGGGGTGCCCTGGCTGGGCACGATACACCAGGGCGCGCCACCCCCTCCAAGCGCGCCCTCGTGGGTTGTGCTCACCTCGTGGGCCCCCTGGCCCTAATTCCAGCACTATAAATTCCTATTTTTGGAGAAAAAAAATAGGAGAGGAAGTTTTATCGCGTTTCACGAGACGGAGCCGCCGCCACCTCCTGTTCTTCGTCGGGAGGCCAGATCTAGAGCCCGTTTGGGGATCTAGAGAGGGGAATCTTCGGTCTTCGTCATCACCAACCCTCCTTCATCGCCAATTCCATGATGCTCTCCACCGGGAGTGAGTAATTCCTTCGTAGGCTCGCTGGTCAGTGAGGAGTTGGATGAGATTCATCATGTAATCGAGTTAGTTTTGTAAGGGCTTGATCCCTAGTATCCACTATGTTCTGAGATTGATGTTGCTATGACTTTGCCATGCTTAATGCTTGTCACTAGGGCCCGAGTGCCATGATTTCAGATCTGAACCGTTTATGTTATCACCATTATATCTATGTTCTCAATCCAATCTTGCTAGTCATATGCACCTATTACGTGTTATGATCCGTAAACCCCATAGTGACAATATTTGGGATACTTTTCGGTGATGACCGTAGTTTGAGGAGTTCATGTATTCACCATGTGTTAATGCTTTGTTTCGGTTCTCTATTAAAATGAGGCCTTAATATTCCTTAGTTTCCTTATGGAGCCCGCTGCCATGGGAGGGTAGGACAAAAGATGTCATGCAAGTTCTTTTCCATAAGCACGTATGACTATTTACGGAATACATGCCTACATTACATTTATGAACTGGAGCTACTTCCGAGTCGCCCTAGGTTATGACTGTTATATGATGAATATCATCCAACGAATCCACCAATCCAGTGCCTACGAGTTTTCCACATATTGCTCTTGCTAAGTTACTATTGCTACTACTACTGTTACAATTGCTACAAAACCATTGCTATCACTGTTACCGTTACAATTACTGTTACTACTGCTATCAAAACTATCATACTACTGTGCTACTGATCACTCTGCTGTAGATATTTAATCTCCGGGTGTGGTTGAATTGACAACTCAACTACTAATACTTGCAAATATTCTTTGGCTCCCCTTGTGTCGAATCTATAAATTTGGGTTGAATACTCTACCCTCGAAAACTGTTGTGACCCCATATACTTGTGGGTTATCAAGACCCTTTTGTGGCGCCGTTGCCGAGGAGCATAGCTATATTTGTTGTGTCACTTGGGATTTATATCAATTGATCTCTATGAAGAATCTGAAGGATACAAGAACCAAGATTTTTTCCTCTAAGACGAGGGGAGGTAAGGAATTGCCATCTAGCTCTGTACTTGATTCACCTTCGGTTATGAGTTAACTTGCAACACCACCACATGCTATTAATCCTGATATGTCGCAAGTTATTGATGATGCTACTTCTGCTATGAATGATGCTAGTACCATGCCTGATGATAATGTGCCACTAGGTGAATTTCTTGATGAACAAATTGCTAGAGCTAAAGAGAATGAAATTACTGAAACTGATGAAACTACTGAAACTGATGAAGCCCTTGAAACTGAGAACTATGAAACACCTATTAGACCTAGCTCTCCTAGATTTGAAATGCCTAAGATACCTGAAGGTTATGTTATGGATGAGGAGATAGCTAGAGAAATCCTTTCTTATAAGGATAGAGATGATCTTAAGAAATTATTATGCAAGTATAAGGAAAAGACTTTGAATGCTAGAATGAAATGTGATCCTAAGTTTGCTACTCCACCTATCTTTTTTACTGATAAAGATTATGAATTCTGTGTCGACCCAGAGTTGATTACATTGGTTGAATCAGATCCTTTTCATGGCTATGAAACTGAAACTGTAGTGGCACATCTTACTAAGTTGAATGATATAGCCACCCTTTTTTCTCATGATGAGAAGATTCGCTATTACTATATTCTCAAATTATTTCCGTTCTCATTAAAAGGTGATGCTAAGATATGGTACAATACTCTTGCTCCTGGTTGTGTGCGTAGTCCCCAGGACATGATTTACAACTTCTCTGAAAAATATTTTCCTACTCATAAGAAACAAGCTGCCTTACAGGAAATATTTAACTTTGTGCAAATTGAAGAAGAGAGTCCCCCAGAAGCTTGTGGGAGGCTTCTCCAATTGCTTAATGCTTTGCCTGATCACCCTCTTAAGAAAAATGAAATACTTGATATCTTCTATAATGGACTAACTGATGCTTCTAGGGACTTCCTAGACAGTTGTGCTGGTTGTGTTTTCAGGGAACGAACTGTTGAACAAGCTGAGAAACTATTGAATGATATATTGAAGAATTATGATGACTGGACTCTCCCTGAACCATTGCCTAAACCCACTCCGAAGAAGAGGGGTATCTTATTTCTCAGTCCTGAAGATATGCAAGAGGCAAAGAAATGTATGAAGGAAAAAGGTATTAAAGTTGAGGATGTTAAGAATTTACCACCTATTGAAGAAATACATGGCCTTTACACACCACCACCTCAACAGGTGGTAGAGGTAAATTCTTTCTTAAAGTTGAATGAAAGTGATATCCCTTACAATAAACATCCTAGTCAATGCTTATATGAGTTTGATAACTGCATTAGGAAACAAGATCACTCCAATGCAAATGTTCTGAAACAATTGAAATATAATTCTGATATGATTGCTTGCTTGAGTGACTTGTTATTTAGAACTAGTAATGATGTTAGAGGTGTAGGAAAAAATGCCTCTATGGTTCAAACCCAGTTAGAACAAGTTGCTAAATCTCAAAGAGAATTGCTTAATGAAATGAATAATAATATGAATGATCATGCTATTAGAGTAGTGACCACAGGAGGTAGAATGACTCAGGAACCACTTTATCCTGAAGGACACCCTACAAGAATTGAACAAGACTCTCGAAGAATTAACACTGATGCACCTAGTCCTTCTAAAAAGAAAAATGATAGGACTTTGCATACCTCTAGTGAACCTGAGATAGAAAGACCTCCTGATAATAATGATGGCTCTATCTGAAACCCAGTCTGGTAATGAACATCCACCTAGTGATAATGAAAATGATAATGATGATGTTCATGAAGATACTCAACCGAACAATGATAAAGAACCAGATAATGATGTTGAAATAGAACCTGTTGTTGATCTTGATAACCCACAACCTAAAAATAAACGATATGATAAAAGAGACTTTGTGGCTAGAAAACATGGTAAAGAAAGAGAGCCATGGGTTCAGAAACCCATGCCATTTCCACCTAAACCATCTAAGAAAAAGGATGATGAAGAGTTTGAACGCTTTGCTGAAATGATTAGGCTAGTCTTTTTGCGTACCCGCTTAACCGATATCTTAAAGATGGCCCCTTATGCAAAATACATGAAAGACATCATCACTAATAAAAGAAAGATACCTGAAGCTAAAATCTCCACCATGCTTGCTAATTATTATTTTAAGGATGGAGTACCTAAAAAACTTGGAGATCCTGGAATACCAACTATACCTTGCTCCATCAAGAGAAATTATGCCAAAACTGCTTTGTGTGACTTGGGAGCTAGTGTTAGTGTTATGCCTTTCTCTTTGTATAAAAGACTTGATTTGAATAAACACACACCTATTGAAATATCATTGCAAATGGCTGACAAATCAACTGCCATACCTATCGGTATTTGTGAGGATGTGCCCATTGTTGTTGCAAATGTTACTATCTTAACAGACTTTGTTATTCTTGAGATGTCCGAGGACGACAACATGTCGATTATCCTTGGTAGACCCTTTTTGAATACTGGAGGGGCTGTTATTGATTGCAATAAAAGCAAAGTCACTTTTCATATCAATGGTAATGAGCATACGGTGCACTTTCCGAAGAAACAATTCCAAGTGAATGGTATAAATGTTATTCAAGAATCTCCGACACTCACTATTGGAAATTTTCAACTACCTCTACTTACTGCCAAAAAGAAATATGACATACTTATTGTTGGGGATATGCACATCCCCATTGAAGTAACTTAGTGTTTTATGAAAGTTCTTCGGTTTCATGCTAATCGAAAGTGGTTATTAATAAGACTTGATCAACCTTATTAATGGATCATCTTTGAGAGGTATGAAGTTGATGAATCCAGTAGGCACAACCTTCTGCTCCCACCTTTTGTTTTCTATTTTTCTTAGTCAAATAAAATAAAATGCCATGTTTATCATGTTTTCTAATTTCTCCGTGCAATAAAATTAATCAAAAAATAAAATTTATGAGAATGTCCTGAAATTTCACACGATTATTTCTGATTATTTCTGAATTTCTGGTGCAAATAACATCATAGGGGAGTGCACCTGGTGTCCACAAGACACCAGGCCGCGCTAGCAGCCCCAGGCGCACCTTGGTGGGTTGTGGTCCCCACGTGGTCTCCCTCGCTTATCCCTTTAGCCCATTCCATCTCTTACCTCCAGAAAAAATCACCATAGCTCTCTCCATCGTGTTCTTGCTCTCAAACCCGCGGATTTCGTTCTCTTTGCTCGAAGCTCCATTTCTGAAACTATTTTGGGGGATGGCTACTTGGTATGTGACTCCTCCATTGCTCTAATTAGTTTTTGATTTAGTGGGTTATTTTTAGAATAATTAGCTACTCTTGGTGCTGTTGTAGATGGGCTTGCATGTTGAATTCTTAGAGTTCTAAGTAGTTTGAATGCTTAATATGGCCTCTATGCATCCTTAGGAGTAGTTGCTATCGATCTTACGAGGTTTTGTTGACAAAAAAATTGGGACTAAAATTTTTCAGAAATTTATTTATAGGAATAAGATGAGTTCCTTTAGGAAGTTTTCCTCCAAGAGGAATGCTAAAGGAGTCATTGGGGAATCATCGGACAATGACCTCAACACTCCGAGAACGGCGGAGGTGCAGCCGTGCGAATGGCCGCACAATGCCTTCATGGAGGAGGTCGGGTTCCATCAAGAGTTTGCCCAATTCGTTGCAAATGCTGGGCTGACCAACTTCCTCGCAGCTAAGTGTGGCCAACACCACCTCCTTACAAATTCCTTTGTGCAAAGTTTTCATTTTCTTAGTAGGAATAACCCTCCTGAGGTGTGGTTTAATTTATATGCTGAAACCCGTCAGATACCGCTCACTGACTTTTGTGACATATGTTTAATCCCTTCTGATGGGGAATTAAGAGAGCCTAGACCAGCCGAGTTTGAGGACTTTCTCCTCACTTTAATAGTGGGTGATGAAAGAGGCGTGTCGAATGCCACTGCCACCAGTTTGCATTTTCCTTCTGTACATTACTTTGCTTTGTTCATCGCGAAGTGTTTAACCGCTAGGGAGAAGGTTGGTGCACTCAGTGCCCCTGACTTCGCCATTTTACGCCATGCACTGCACAATGACCACACCTTTAGCCTAGGGGCTATTATTGCACGTCGCCCACATCTTAAAAGGACTAAGGGCAAGATACATGGTGGTATTTACGCTACTCGCTTAGCGAGACACTTTAATGTTCAGATTCGCCAACTTGATTATCCTTTACCCCGAGTTTTTCTAGATCACAAGGCACCGGTGGATCATCAATTTATTGATGTAGCTGATTCTTTTCATAACATTCGCTACAACCTAGTATTCAGCGTGGTTACCCGTGATGTTATCCCGTTGCCTACACCTGCTTTGTTTGATTCTATTGCCAGGAACTGATACAGGATCATGCCAGAGGACATTACAGCCTACCGGAACAACCTGGTAGCGGCCGAGGAGGAGCCCCAGGAGTGGGACGCTCAGGTGCCGCCGCGACCGCACTTCAACTTAGGACCGGATGGCTATTATGAATGGTGATTACCAAGCCAGGCCAAAAACCTAAGCTTGGGGGAGTACGTATTTCCACCGACATTATATTCATGCTCGCACATTTCACTCCAGTTGTCGGTGTCCACACTTTTTCATTGTATTATCCACGCTAGATTTATTTTCTCGCCTTCTTCTTGCGTGTTTGAAAAAAAAACTTTGAGAAAATCCAAAAATATTTCTTGCTTCTTTTCGGTTTTTCTTTCTATTTTAAATTAATTGTAGTAGCAAAAGAGAACCCAAAAAGATTTCTTGTTTCTTCTTTTACTTATTGGGAGCTCTCCCGTGTAAATAGTTTTCTCGTTTTTGTTTTTCCCTCTTTAATTTGCTTTGTTCAAGAAAAACTAAAAACTCCAAAAATATTTCAGTGTGTTTCTGTGAAACTCTCTTCCTTTTATTTGAGTCGTACCAAGGAGAAGACCATGATGAAAATGTTGAGTGGCTCTCATATGCATTATTGTTAATCTAACAAAGAGCCCAAATTACTTTGTCTTCTCCATTTGAATAAAATGTTTGCATATTCCAACTTAGTCCACGACACTCTTGCTCTATTATTATTTTCATATCATTCGGTCATGCAAGTGAAAGGCAATAATGACGATATTTGATGAAGTGACCGGGGCAGAGAGAAGCGGGTATGAACTCAACTTGTTTTTGTTTTTGTAAATATGTTTAACCTAGTATCCATGATTCAGCGTATTATGATCAAACATGCTTGCAATGACGATTAGAGATTATAGTTGCTCATGCCATGCTTAAGTAGCTAGGAGTGGATAATGATTTATCTTGTATGTCAACATGCATTAAAATGGTTGTGATGTAGTATAATGATATGGTATCCTCCTCTGAATGTTTCAAGTGGCTTGACTTGGCACATGTTCACGCATGTAGTTGAATCAACACCAACATAGCCTTACACGATATTTATGTTCATAGTGTCCATATCATACTCATGCTAGTATTCAATGTTTATTATTCATGATGCATGTTCATGACCGTTTTTGCTCTCTAGCTGGCCGCTTCTCAACCTATTTGCTAGCCTTCACCTGTACTAAGCGGGAATATTGCTTGTGCGTCAAAATCCTTAAACCAAAGTTATTCCAGATGAGTCCACTATATCTACCTATAGGTGGTATTACCCTGCCGTTCCAAGTAATTTGCATGTGCCACCTCTAAAATTTCAAATGAACATCTGTTTGTGTGCCTGGACCGCTCATGGAGCGACAGTGGGCGGTCAGTATCTTCCATGTTAAGCGGATTATTCTCATGATGCGTGTTTATTCACCCGTCCTTGCACGAGAGGGGCCGTAACAGGGATTCCCATTCCCGAAATCAAAAATTGCAAATAATTAAACAAAACTCCCCTAGGAATGTTGTTGGTATGGATGGTACCCGTGGATTCGGCTAGCCATGGAGTGCGTTTGTTGGTGGAGGCGGAGTAAATCTTTACTTTTACCGCTTGGGAACCGCCGCTAATGTGTTTAGCATGGAAGATATTGATAACTCTTGGTCGTAACGTTAACAGGAAGGGTGCACCTCCCAAAATTATATTTATCTCTGATTTAAGCTTTGAGCTCTGGCACCTCTACAAACCCCTGCTTCCCTCTATGAAGGGACTATCTATTTACTTTTATGTTGAGTCATCACCTTCTCAAATAAGCGCCAGATCTGAGAGCACTATTGTCATCCTCATGCATTGGGTATAGTTAATGTTGGATGTAGCATGACTGGATCTTTTCTACCCTGAATTACAATGTTTTGTCGCTGCTTGAAATTTGGAGGTGCTCTGCATTTATGTTTTGTGGTCTCAGAAAGGGCTAGCGAGATACCACTGTTGTCATATTATCTCATGACCGTTTTGACAAAGTGTTGGCGCTTGAGATATTTTTTTATTGCTCGCTAGTTGCTTATGTCATCGATATGAGCTAATATAATTTCTAAGAGTTATTGTTGACATGGTTAGTCATAATCTTTGCTGAAAACCTGGGTGCTACTTAAGCATATATATGTAAACAAGAACAAAAGAGTTCGTAAAAGTTTTTTCTTTATCACTTTCAATTTCTCAACTGAATTGCTTGAGGACAAGCAATGGGTTAAGCTTGGGGGAGTTGATACGTCTCCGTCGTATCTACTTTTCCTAACGCTTTTTCTCTTGTTTTGGACTCTAATTTGCATGATTTGATTGAAACTAACCCGAACTGACACTGTTTTTAGCAAAACTACCATGGTGTTGTTTTTGTGCAGAAATAAAAGTTCTCGGAACTCGACGAAACTTTTCGGAGAATTATTTTACAACAAAAACAAAGACTTTAGTCCCAAACAAGTTGGGGTAGGCTAGAGGTGAAACCCATAAGATCTCACGACCAACTCATGGTTCTGGCACATGGATAGCAAGCTTCCACGCACCCCTGTCCATGGCTAGTTCTTTGGTGATGCTCCAATCCTTCAGGTCTCTCTTTACGGACTCTTCCCATGTCAAGTTCGGTCTACCCCGGCCTCTTTTGACATTATCAGCACGCTTTAGCCATCCGCTATGTACTGGGGCTTCTGGAGGCCTGCGCTGAATATGTCCAAACCATCTCAGACGATGTTGGACAAGCTTCTCTTCAATTGGCACTACCCCAACTCTATCTCGTATATCATCATTCCGGATTCGGTCCTTCCTTGTGTGGCCACACATCCATCTCAACATGCGCATCTCCGCCACACCTAACTGTTGCACATGTCGCCTTTTAGTCGGCCAACACTCAGCGCCATACAACATTGCGGGTCGAACCGCCGTCCTATAGAACTTGCCTTTTAGCTTTTGTGGCACCCTCTTGTCACAGAGAATGCTAGAAGCTTGGCGCCACTTCATCCATCCGGCTTTAATTCGATGGTTCACATCTTCATCGATATCCCCATCCTTCTACAACATTGACCCCAAATATCGAAAGGTGTCCTTCTGCGGCACCACCTGCCCATCAAGGCTAACATCCTCCTCCTCCTCGTGCCTAGTAGTACCGAAAGCGCACCTCATGTACTCGGTTTTAGTCCTACTAAGTCTAAAACCTTTCGATTCCAAAGTTTGCCTCCATAACTCCAACTTCCTATTGACCCCCGTCCGACTCTCATCGACTAGCACCACATCGTCCGCAAAGAGCATACACCATGGGATATCTCCTTGTATATCCCTTGTGACCTCATCCATCACCAAGGCAAAAAGATAAGGGCTCAAAGCTGACCCTTGATGCAGTCCTATCTTAATCGGGAAGTCATCAGTGTCACCATCACTTGTTTGAACACTTGTCACAACCTTATCGTACATGTCCTTGATGAGGGTAATGTACTTTGCTGGGACTTTGTGTTTCTCCAAGGCCCACCACATAACATTCCGCGGTATCTTATCATAGGCCTTCTCCAAGTCAATGAACACCATATGCAGGTTCTTCTTTTGCTCCCTATATCTCTCCATAAGTTGTCGTACCAAGAAAATGGCTTCCATGGTCGACCTCCCAGGCATGAAACCAAACTGATTTTTGGTCACGCTTGTCATTCTTCTTAAGCGGTGCTCAATGACTCTCTCCCATAGCTTCATTGTATGGCTCATCAGTTTAATTCCACGGTAATTAGTACAACTCTGAACATCCCCCTTGTTCTTGAAGATTGGTACTAATATACTCCGTCTCCATTCTTCTGGCATCTTGTTTGCCCGAAAAATGTGGTTGAAAAGTTTGGTTAGCCATACTATCGCTATGTCCCCGAGGCCTCTCCACACCTCAATGGGGATACAATCAGGGCCCATCGCCTTGCCTCCTTTCATCCTCTTCAAAGCCTCCTTGACCTCCGACTCCTGGATTCGCCGCACAAAAAGCCTGCTAGTATCAGCAAAGGAGTCGTCCAGATCAATGGTAGAGCTCTCACTCTCAACATTGAACAGCTTGTCAAAGTACTCCCGCCATCTATGCTTAATCTCCTCGTTCTTCACCAGGAGTTGATCTGCTCCGTCCTTGATGCACTTGATTTGGTCAACATCCCTCGTCTTCCTCTCTCGGATCTTGGCCATCTTATAGATGTCCCTTTCGCCTTCCTTCGTGTCTAACCGTTGGTAGAGGTCCTCATACGCCCGGCCCCTTGCTTCACTCACAGCTCGCTTTGCGGCCTTCTTTGCCATCTTGTACTTCTCTATGTTGTTTGCACTCCTATCCAGATATAGGCGTCTGAAACACTCTTTCTTCTCCTTAATTGCCTTCTGGACATCATCGTTCCACCACCAGTTATCTTTAGTTTCTCTTCTACTTCCCCTGGACACTCCAAACTCCTCTGAGGCCACCTTACGAATGCAAGTCGCCATCTTCATCCACATGTTGTCTACATCACCTCCTTCCTCCCAAGGGCCCTCCTTAATGACCCTCTCCTTGAACGCCTGAGCTACCTCCCCCTTGAGCTTCCACCACTTCGTTCTAGAGACTTTGGCACGCTTGTCCCGCTGGACACGAATCCGAAAGCGGAGGTCAGCAACCACAAGCTTATGCTGAGGGACAACACTCTCTCCAGGTATCACCTTACAGTCTAGGCATGCATGCCTGTCTTCTCTTCTCGAGAGGATGAAATCAATCTGGCTAGAGTGTTGCCCACTACTGTAAGTCACTAGATGTGATTCTCTCTTCTTAAAGAGGGTGTTAGCTATGATCATGTTGTAGGCTAGCGCAAAGCTTAAGACATCTTCTCCTTCTTGGTTCCTGATGCCATAGCCAAAACCCCCATGCACCCCTTCAAAACATGTGTTAGATGTGCCAACGTGGCCATTGAGGTCTCCTCCTATGAAGAGCCTCTCGCCAATCGGTACACTCCTAACCATGTCCTCTAGGCCTTCCCAGAACTCCCTCTTGGTGTTCTCATTGTGGCCTACTTGCGGGGCATACGCGCTGATAACGTTGAGAACTAAGTCCCCAACTACCAGCTTGACCAGGATAATCCGGTCCCCACGTCTCTTGACGTCTACCACTCCATCCTTGAGGCTCTTGTTGATCAAGATGACTACTCCATTTCTGTTTGCAACCGTCCCCGTGTACCACAGCATGAAGCCGGTACCCTCCACCTCCTTCGCCTTTTGTCCCCTCCATTTGGTCTCTTGGACGCAAAGGATATCAACGCCTCTCCACACCGCGGTATCAACTACCTCATTCGGAGAATTATTTTAGAATAAATAAAAAATACTGGAGCCAAGAACCATCGGAGGGGGTTCCCTGGCTGGGCACGATACACCAGGGCGCGCCACGCGCGCCCTGGTGGGTTGTGCTCACCTCGTGGGCCCCCTAACCCTAATTCCATCACTATAAATTCCTATTTTTGGAGAAAAAAATAGGAGAGGAAGTTTTGTCGCGTTTCATGAGACGGAGCCGCCGCCACCTCCTGTTCTTCGTCGGGAGGCCAGATCTGGAGCCTGTTTGGGGTCCGGAAAGGGGAATCTTCGGTCTTCGTCATCACCAACCCTCCTTTATCGCCAATTCCATGATGCTCCCCACCGGGAGTGAGTAATTCCTTCGTAGGCTTGCTGGTCGGTGAGGAGTTGGATGAGATTCATCATGTAATCGAGTTAGTTTTGTTAGGGCTTGATCCCTAGTATCCACTATGTTCTGAGATTGATGTTGCAATGACTTTGCCATGCTTAATGCTTGTCACTAGTGCCCGAGTGCCATGATTTCAGATCTGAACCGTTTATGTTATCACCATTATATCTATGTTCTCGATCCGATCTTGCTAGTCATATGCACCCATTACGTGTTATGATCCGTAAACCCCATAGTGACATTATTTGGAATACTTTCCGGTGATGACCGTAGTTTGAGGAGTTCATGTGTTAATGCTTTGTTTTGGTTCTCTATTAAAAGGAGGCCTTAATATCCCTTAGTTTCCTTATGCACCCCGCTGCCACGGGAGGGTAGGACAAAAGATGTCATGCAAGTTCTTTTCCATAAGCACGTATGACTATTTACGGAATACATGCCTACATTACATTTATGAACTGAAGCTAGTTCTGAGTCGCCCTAGGTTATGACTGTTATATGATGAATATCATCCAACGAATCCACCGATCCAGTGCCTACGAGTTTTCCACATATTGCTCTTGCTAAGTTACTATTCTACTGCTACTGTTACAATTGCTACAAAACCATTGCTATCACTGTTACCGTTACTGTTATTGTTACTACTGCAATCAAAACTATCATACTATTGTGCTACTGATCACTCTGCTGCAGATATTTAATCTCCAGGTGTGGTTGAATTGACAACTCAACTGCTAATGCTCGCAAATATTCTTTGGCTCCCCTTGTGTCGAATCTAAAAATTTGGGTTGAATACTCTACCCTCGAAAACGGTTGCGATCCCATATACTTGTGGGTTGACCGGAACGGGCAGAACAGGGACCGAATGAGCGGTTGGGGGACTTTCGGTCTCGAGTGCTTCAATCGGTACATCCGAGAGGCTGAGATACCCTCCAACTACAGGTTGGCAACGGGGATCGGAAAGTTCAACGGCAAGTCGAAGCCGGAAACTTAGCTCGAAGATTACCGAGTGGCCGTCCATATCGGTGGCGGCGATGACTTTGTCGCGATGAAACATCTTCCTCTCATGCTGGAGGGATCTGTGCGAGCGTGGTTGAACCAACTACCCGCTAGCAGCATATATTGTTGGGAGGACTTGGCCCGAGTGTTCGTCAAGACATTTGAGGGCACATACAAGCGCCCGGGTGGTTTGATAGAGTTACAGCATTGCGTCCAGAAAAGCAATGAGACGCTCCGGGAGTACATTCAGCGCTGGACCACACTGCATAACACCGGGCAGAATGTGTCTGAGCACCAAGCCGTCTGCGCCTTCAAGGCACGCACTCGGTATCGAGAGCTCATCCTGAAATTCGGTCAGGCTAGGGACCTGTCCCTCAGTCGGGCCATGGAGATCGCCAATAAGTATGCCAATGGCGAGGAAGAAGACCGCCTCCATAGCAGCAAAAGGTGAGCCAGCGACGCCCCTCACTCGGGGGGTGATACGTCTCCAATGTATCTATAAGTTTTGCTTGTTCCATGCTGTTATATTATCATTCTTGGATGTTTTACAATCATTTTATAACAACTTTATATCATTTTTTGGGACTAACCTATTGACATAGTGCCAAAGTGCCAGTTGCTGTTTTTTGCTTGTTTTTTACTTCGCAGAATATCAGTACCAAATGGAGTCCAATCGCGACGAAACTTTTTGGAGATTTTTTCTGGACCAGAAGACACCCAGTGGGCCAAAGAAGACCAGGAAGGTGGACTGTGGAGAGCACAACCCACCATGGCGCGACAGGGGGGCCCCGGTGCGCCCTGATGGGTTGTGCCCTCCACGGGGCCCCTCTGCACCGCCTCTGATGCCTATAAATTTCCAAATATTCCGACAAACCTAGGGGAGTCGACGAAACACAATTCCAGCCACCGCAAGTTCCAGAACCTCGAGATCCAATCTAAACACCATCATGAAGGGGTTCATCTTCTTCATAGGTGCCTCTCCGATGATGCGTGAGTAGTCCACCATAGACCTACGGGTCTGTAGGCAGTAGCTAGATGGCTTCCTCTCTCTCTTTTGATTCTCAATACAATGGTCTCTTGGAGATCTATTTGATGTAAACTTCTGCGGTGTGTTTGTTGGGATCCGATGAATTTTGAGTTCATGATCAGTTTCTATCCATGAATATTATTTGAGTCTTCTTTGATCTCTTATATGCATGATTACTTATAGCCTCGTATTTCTTCTTCGAATCTTTGGTTTATTTAGGCCAACTAGATCGATTTTTCTTGCCATGGGAAGAGGTGCTTTGTGATGGGTTCGATCTTGCGGTGTCCTTTCCCAGTGACAGAAGGGAAAGCAAGGCACGCATGTATCGTTGCCATTAAGGATAACAAGATGGGGTCTATTCCTACATGAATAGATCTTGTCTACATCATGTCATCGTTCTTATTGCATTACTCCGTTTTTCCATGAACTTAATACACTAGATGCATGCTGGATAGCGGTCGATGTGTGGAGTAATAGTAGTAGATGCAGGCAGGAGTCGGTCTACTTATCTTGGACGTGATGCCTATATAATGATCATCGCCTTGGATATCATCATGATTATTTGATCTTCTATCAATTGCCCAACAGTAATTTGTTCACCCACCGTGCGCTATACTCATGAGAGAAGCCACTAGTGAAACCTACGGCCCCCGGGTCTACTTTTCCAACATATTGCTTTCCGATCTATCTTTTTGCCTCTTTTGTTTTGAGATCTATTATTCCAAAAACCCAAAAATATATTGTTGCACTTTTTATTTGCTCTTTTTATGTTGCGTTCTTGAGAGATCTATCTCTCCAATCTACCACTACCTAATCTATCGTTTTACCTTAGAGAGATTGACAACCTCTCTTTCGCGTCGGGTTGCAAGTATTTGATCTTTGTGTGTAGGTGTTGCTTATTAGGTGGTGGTGATCCTCCTACTGGTTCGATACCTTGTTTTCATAACTGAGGGAAATACTTACCGTCGCTGTGCTGCATCATCCCTTCCTCTTTGGGGAAATACCGACGCAGTCTCAAGTCACGTCAAAGGAGTTTCTGGCGCCGTTGTCGGGGAGGAAGCGGTCTCTTCTACTTGCAAATCTGTGGCCCCGAGGAGACACCATCATCATCTACCAGGTTCCTAATCACAAATCTCATCTCCTTTCAATTACATTATTTGCCATTTGCCTCTCGTTTTCCTCTCCCCCACTTCACCCAATTTGCCGTTTTATTCGACCTCTTTTTCGTTTGCCTTTTTCTCGTCAGATCTCTTGCTTGCTTGCAATCTTGTTTGCGTAGTCATGATGCCTCAACGAAAGTACTATGATGTTCCTTACCCCAATATTTTGCTTGAAATTGAGAAAAGTACTAAGGAATATATGACTACACAATTTGAGCATAACAAATATTTTACAGATGAGCTTAGAGAACACTCTACCGTACTAGATGCCATAACAAAGCAACTTGATGATATTAGTAGAGAAGTTTGTAATCTCCAATCTAAGTATGCTCATGCTGAAAATTTGCTTGGTAAAATCTCCGATGCACAAGCCACTTTAATAAATCAAATGGTTGCTAAACCAATCTCTCTAGAGGAGAAAAATGATGAAGATCTTAAAGTGATTGGTGTTTCTTCTATTGATTCCTTGTTTAGTAATATTAAGATTCATGATAAAGGGACTGAAGTAGACTCAACTTTAGCTAAAATGCGTCCCAATAATTTGAAGGGTGAAAATCTTGATGAAAATTTTGATGAAAGTGGGTTTGAAGAGGTTAAAACTTTAACTAGTGATGTGCCCACTATTTTGGATTGCAAAGACTTTAATTATGATAGTTGCTCTTTGATTGAATGTATTTCTTTGCTGCAATCCATGTTGAATTCACCCCATGCTTATGAGCAAAATAAAGCTTTCACTAAACATATCATTGATGCCATGATGAAATCTTTTGAAGAAAAGTTGGAGTTGGAGATTTCTATTCCTAGAAAATTACATGATGAGTGGGAACATACCATTAAGGTCAAGATTAAAAATTATGAGTGCTTTGCTTTATGTGATTTGGGTGCTAGTGTTTCCACGATTCCGAAATCTTTATGTGACGTGCTTGGTCTCACCAATATTGAAGAATGTTCTCTTAATTTGCACTTGGCGGATTCTACTATTAAAAAGCCTTTGGGAAGAATTAATGATGTTATTATTCTTGCAAATAGGAACTATGTGCCCAGAGATTTTATTGTTCTTGATATTGATTGCAATTCGTCTTGTCCCATTATACTTGGTAGACCGTTCTTACGCACTATAGGTGTCGTGATTGATATGAAAGAAGGCAATATTAGATTTCAGTTTCCGCGAAGAAAGGGTATGGAACACTTACCTAGAATAAAAATTAAGCCACCATATGAATCAATCATGAGAGCATCCTATGGATCCAAAACCAAAGATGACAATACTTGAAACTGTGCGTTATGCCTAGCTAGGGGCGTAAAACGATAGCGCTTGTTGGGAGGCAACCCAATGAATAAATTTATTTTTGATTTTCCCTTTCTATTTTTGAGTGTTGGCACAATTATGCATCTGTTATGATTGTGTTTTTTTATGTTTTATTTATTGTTTGTGCCAAGTAGAGCCTTTAGGATGATTCATAAGATGAGTAGAAGCGATGCTGAATCTGAAACAGAAACTTTGCCTCCAGTGTTCGAATTTTCATTTTTTACCGGAACGTGATATTGAGCTGAAATTTTAACAAATTATTGCTATACAAATTATTTATGTTGTCCTAATGTTTTCAGATTTTTTATAGTTACACAAGTATGGTTAGAGTACAGATTACTACAGGCTGTTCTGTTTAAGACAGATTCTGTTTTCCTTGCATTGTGTGCTTGTTTTGATGAATCTATGGTTTGTATTGAAGGGTATGAGCCATGGTGAAGTTAAAATACAGTAGGTATAATGCAATAATAAAATATGAATGGGTTTGCAACAGCACCTAAAGTAGTGATTTGCTTTATTATACTAACGGATCTCACGAAGATTTTGTTGAGTTTTGTGTGATTGAAGTTTTCAAATTTTGGATGAGATCGCGATGGATGAAGGAATAAGGAGTGAAAAGAGCCTAAGATTGGGGATGCTACAGCACCCCCAAGATATATCCAAAGAGAAACAATCCACTAAGCTTGGGGATGCCCCCGAGTGGCATCCCCTCTTTCTTCTAACGACCATCGGTATTTTACTTGGAGCTATATTTTTATTCGTCACATATCATGAGTTTTGCTTGGAGCGTCTTGTATCATTTGAGTCTTTGCTTGATTTGCTTGTTATTTTTTCATTTGTATCCTTGTTGGACACACCTATTTGAGAGAGCCAAAATTATGTTATGATTTGTTAGAATTGCTCTCTATGCTTCACTTAAACTTTTTGAGCTATAGGATTGCTCTAGTGCTTCACTTATATCTTTTTGAGCACGGTGTGCTTGGAAACTTTTGAAGAAATACTCTCATGCTTCACTTCGATTATTTTGAGAGTTGGTAAATTTTGAAGAAATCCTCTCATGCTTCACTTATATTTTTCTGAGAGATGAAATCTTTATGCTCATGTACTTCACTTAGATTTGTTTGAGCTTGTCAAAAAGCAATGGCAATATATGAAACCAGTCCCAAAGTGATAGATATCCAAGCAGGATATAACAAAAACTTTCATGAATATCATTGGACAAATTAAACTTGATTCCTTGTAGTAGTTTTGAAACATGATGATAGTAATATGTGAGTCATGTTAGTGAGTAATTATGCTTTAGTAAGAATATTGGTGTTAAGGTTTGTGATTCCCTATGCATGCATGAAAGTCAATAGTTATGCAATGAAGTTACATCCTACTTATGGTGCATTATTTGGTGTTAGTTATGCTCAATGCTTGCTTATATGAATTTTCGTTTCTTGGTTGGTTGCTTCTCAATCTATTTGCTAGCTTCCACTTGTACTAAGTAGAAATACTACTTGTGCATCAAAAATCCTTAAACCCAGTTTTGCCATATGAGTCCACCATACCTACCTATATGCAGTATTTCCATGCCGTTCCAAGCAAATTTGCATGTGCCATCTCTAATTTTCAAAATAAATTTCTCTTTTGTGTGCTCGTACCGCTCATGAAACGGTAGGGAGTGTCCAATATATTTTCCATGCTAGATGTGTTATTCTCATGATGAGTGTTTATTCACTTGTCATTGCACGAGAGTACGACGGTAATAGGGATGCCTAGTCCCGAAATGAAAAAAAGAAAAAAATACTTTATGTTGTCAAATAATAAATTCCTTGAAAAGTGTTGGTATGAAAGGCAACCGTGGATACGGCCAGCCATGGAGTGTGAAAGAATGGTGGAAAAAGGAATAAACTTTATTTTCTGTTTGGGAACCGCCTATGATATATCTAGCATGGAAAGTATTGTGAACTACTTTGTCGTTTTCGTTGACAGGAAAGGCATGCCACCCAAAATATTTTTTCTCTCTCAATTTAAACTTTGAGCTCTGGCACCTCTACAAATCTCTACTTCCCTTTGCGAAGGGCCTATCTATTTACTTTGTGCAATTTTTATTTTTATTTTGAGTCTCCATCTTCTCTTAAAGCACCAACTAGGGGGCACTATGATCGTACTTGAGCATTGGGTGTAGCTAAAATTTGAGTGTGTTTCATGAATGGATTAATGATTGAGCATGATGGGCTAGGGATAACTTTCTTTAGTGTTGATATTTTGAAAGACATGGTTGCTTGTTGGCATGCTTGAGTATTGAAGTCATTATGTTAAAACTAGACTATTGCTTTGAATCATCTAAAAGTCCAAATGTCCATGCTACAAAAGAAAAGAATAGGAGATGAACATGTTAGGCAGCATTCCACATCAAAAATTCTGTTTTTATCATTTACCTACTCGAGGACGAGTAGGAACTAAGCTTGGGGATGATGATACGTCTCCAACGTATCTATAATTTTTGCTTGTTCCATGCTATTATATTATCATTCTTGGATGTTTTACAATCACTTTATAGCAACTTTATATCATTTTTCGGGACTAACCTATTGACATAGTGCCAAAGTGCCAGTTGTTGTTTTTGCTTGTTTTTTACTTCGCAGAATATCAGTACCAAACGGAGTCCAATCGCGACGAAACTCTTTGGAGATTTTTTATGGACCAGAAGACACCGAGTGGGCCAAAGAAGTTCCAAAGAGGTGGGCCGTGGAGACCACAACCCACCAAGACGCGCCAGGGGGGCCCCAACGCGCCCTGATGGGTTGTGCCCTCCTCGGGGGCCCTCTCCACCGCCTCTGATGCCTATAAATTCCCAAATATTCCAGAAACCCTAAGGGAGTCGACGAAAAACACATCCAGCCGCCGCAAGTTCCAGAACCTCGAGATCCAATCTAACACCATCACGGAGGGGTTCATCATCCTCATTGGTGCCTCTCCGATGATGCGTGAGTAGTCCACCATAGACCTACGGGTCCGTAGGAAGTAGCTAGATGGCTTCCTCTCTTTCTTTTGATTCTCAATACAATGGTCTCTTGGAGATCTATTTGATGTAAACTTTTGTGGTGTGTTTGTTGGGATCCGATGAATTTTGAGTTCATGATCAGTTTCTATCCATGAATATTATTTGAGTCTTTTTTGATCTCTTATATGCATGATTACTTATAGCCTCGTATTTCTCTTTGAATCATTTTCAAGTCCAAATGTCCATGCTATACAAAAGAAAAGAATATGAGATGAACATGTTAGGCAACATTCCACATCAAAAAATTTGTTTTAATCATTTACCTACTCGAGGACGAGTAGGAATTAAGCTTGGGGATGTTGGTACGTCTCCAACGTATCAATAAGTTTTGCTTGTTCCATGCTGTTATATTATCATTCTTGGATGTTTTACAATCATTTTATAACAACTTTATAACATTTTTTGGGACTAACCTATTGACATAATGCCAAAGTGCCAGTTGCTGTTTTTTGCTTGTTTTTTACTTCGCAGAATATCAGTACCAAATGAAGTCCAATCGCGACGAAACTTTTTGGAGATTTTTTCTGGACTAGAAGACACCCAATGGGCCAAAGAAGAGCCAGGAAGGTGGACTGTGGAGAGCACAACCCACCAGGGCGCGACAGGGGCCCTCGGTGCGCCCTGATGGGTTGTGCCCTCCATGGGGCCCCTCTGCACCGCCTCTGATGCCTATAAATTCCCAAATATTCCGAAAAACCTAGGGGAGTCAACGAAACACAATTCCAGCTGCCGCAAGTTCCAGAACCTCGAGATCCAATCTAAACACCATCATGAAGGGGTTCATCTTCTTCATAGGTGCCTCTCCGATGATGCGTGAGTAGTCCACCATAGACCTACGGGTCTGTAGGCATTAGCTAGATGGCTTCCTCTCTCTCTTATGATTCTCAATACAATGGTCTCTTGGAGATCTATTTGATGTAAACTTTTGCGGTGTGTTTGTTGGGATCCGATGAATTTTGAGTTCATGATCAGTTTCTATCCATGAATATTATTTGAGTCTTCTTTGATCTCTTATATGCATGATTACTTATAGCCTCGTATTTCTTCTTCGAATCTTTGGTTTATTTAGTCCAACTAGATCGATTTTTCTTGCCATGGGAAGAGGTGCTTTGTGATGGGTTCGATCTTGCGGTGTCCTTTCCCAGTGACAGAAGGGGAAGCAAGGCACGCATGTATCGTTGCCATTAAGGATAACAAGATGGGGCCTATTCCTACATGAATAGATCTTGTCTACATCATGTCATCGTTCTTATTTCATTACTCCGTTTTTCCATGAACTTAATACACTAGATGCATGCTGGATAGCGGTCGATGTGTGGAGTAATAGTAGTAGATGCAGGCAGGAGTCGGTCTACTTATCTTGGACGTGATGCCTATATAATGATCATCGCCTTGGATATCGTCATGATTATTTGATCTTCTATCAATTGCCAGCAGTAATTTGTTCAACCACCGTGCGCTATACTCATGAGAGAAGCCACTAGTGAAACCTACGGCCCCCGGGTCTACTTTTCCAACATATTGCTTTCCGATCTATCTTTTTGCCTCTTTTGTTTTGAGATCTATTATTCCAAAATCCCAAAAATATATTGCTGCACTTTTTATTTTGCGTTCTTGATAGATCTATCTCTCCAATCTATCACTACCTAATCTATCTTTTTACCGTAGAGAGATTGTTAACCTCTCTTTCGCGTCGGGTTGCAAGTATTTGTTCTTTGTGTGCAGGTGCTGCTTATTAGGTGGTGGTGATCCTCCTACTGGTTCGATACCTTGGTTTCATAACTGAGGGAAATACTTACCGTCGCTGTGCTGCATCATCCCTTCCTCTTTGGGAAATACCGACGCTGTTTCAAGCCACGTCAGGGGGCAATGCTGGGAAGAAGCAAAAACGGAAAGGCGACGCCTCGGGTAAGGCGGAGGTTGCAACCGTTCCTGGACAAGGCCAAGGCAAGCGCAAGCTGAAGAAAAAGAAGAAAGAGTGGACCCCCAATAAGACGTCCGACTCTAAGCCCGACGTTCTGGATCAGCCGTGCCAAATTCATACCAAGAAGGATGAAGAAGACAACATAGTGTATCCGAAGCACACCACTCGGGAGTCCGCTTCCTCCGGCAGGAAATGGGCAAAGAACCCTCAGGGGTAAAAGACAACGTGAGGAAGGTGACGACACTTCCGGGTACCCTATCGTCGAAAAAGTCCTCATGATCTTCATCGACGTCGAAAGCAAGAGCCGATTGAAGGTCGTCAATCGGGAGGTCAATATGGCAGCTCCGATTGTCACCAAATACCTCGACTCGGCGAAGACTCCTGTCACGTTCGACCAATCGGATCATCCGGCCCACATAGCCACCCCCGGGAGGCAGGCGCTGGTTGTCGATCCAGCCGTCAATGGGGTCCGTCTGCGCAAGGTCGTGATGGACGGAGGTAGTGGGCTCAACATAATCTACGCCGACACGCTCAAGGCAATGGACATCCCCATGTCCCGATTGAGCTAGAGCAACATGCATTTCCACGGGGTCATCCCCGGGAAGAAGGCAGAGTCACTCGGCCAAATCGCACTGGACATCGTGTTCGAAGGCGAAAAGAACTTCCGGAAGGAGCGACTGACTTTTGAGGTGGTGGATTTTCGCAGTGCCTATCACGCCATCCTGGATAAGCCCGCCTATGCACATTCGTGATGTCTACTACGCAACCTTCTTCTTGTAGACTCGTGTTGTGCCTCCAAGCGCAGAGTTTTGTAGGACAGTAGCAAATTTCCCTCAAGTGGATGACCTAAGGTTTATCAATCCGTGGGAGGCGTAGGATGAAGATGGTCTCTCTCAAACAACCCTGCAACCTAATAACAAAGAGTCTCTTGTGTCCCCAACACACCCAATACAATGGTAAATTGTATAGGTGCACTAGCTCGGCGAAGAGATGGTGATACAAGTGTAATATGGATGGTAGATATAGGTTTTTGTAATCTGAAAATATAAAACAGCAAGGTAACTAATGATAAAAGTGAGCACAAACGGTATTGCAATGCTTAGAAACAAGGCCTAGGGTTCATACTTTCACTAGTGCAAGTTCTCTCAACAATACTAACATAGTTGAATCATATGTAAATCCCTCACGTGCGACAAAGAGTTCACTCCAAAGTCACAAATAGCGGAGAACAAACGAAGAAATTATTGTAGGGTACGAAACCACCTCAAAGTTATCTTTTCCGATCAATCTTATGAGCTATCCTTATAAGTGTCACGAACAGCCCTAGAGTTCGTACTAAAATAACACCTTAAGATACACATCAACCAAAACCCTAATGTCACCTAGATACTCCAATGTCACCGCGAGTACCCATGGGCTTGATTATACGATATGCATCACACAATTTCAGATTCATCATGTTCAATCCAACACAAAGAACTTCAAAGAGTGCCCCAAAGTTTCTACCGGAGAGTCAAGACGAAAACATGTGCCAACCCCAATGCATAGATTCCCAAGGTCACGGAACCCGCAAGTTGATCACCAAAACATACATCAAGTGGATCAATAGAACATCCCATTGTCACCACGGATATCCCATCGCAAGACATACATCAAGTGTTCTCAAATCCTTAAAGACTCAATCCGATAAGTAAACTTCAAAGGGAAAACTCAATTCATCACAAGAAGATAGAGAGGGGAAAACTCCATATGATTCATCTATATTAATAAAGCTCGCGGTACATCAAGATCGTGCCATCTCAAGAACACGAGAGAGAGAGAGAGATCAAACACATAGCTACTGGTACATACCCTCAGCCCCGAGGGTGAACTACTCCCTTCTCGTCATGGAGACCGCCGGGATGATGAAGATGGCCTCCGGTGATGGTTTCCCCCTCCAGCAGGGTGCCGGAATGGGCTCCCGATTGGTTTTTCGTGGCTATAGAGGCTTGCGGCGATGGAACTCCCGATCTAGGTTTGTTTCTGGTGGTTTCTGTATTTATAGGAATTTTTGGCGTCGGTCTCACGTCAAGGCGGTGCCCGAGGAGTCTACAAGCCAGGGGGCGCGCCCTAGGGGGGGGCTCCCCCCAGGCTTGTGGCCTCCTCGGTCACTTCCTGGCCCAGCTTTTTGCTCCAGTATTTTTTATATTTTCCACAAATATTCTCCGTAAATTTTCAGCCCATTCCGAGAACTTTTATTTCTGCACAAAAACAACACCACGGTAGCTCTGCTGAAAACAGCGTCAGTCCGGGTTAGTTCTAATAAAATCATACCAAAATCATATAAAATTATTGTAAACATGGCATGAATACTTCATAAATTATAGATACGTTGGAGACGTATCAGCATCCCCAAGCTTAATTCCCGCTCGTCCTCGAGTAGGTAAATGATAAAAGAAATAATTTATGAAGTGTGAATGCTAGCAAACATTTTCATCATATTCTATTCTTCTTTGTATAGCATGGACATTTGGACTTGTAAATGATTCAAAGCAATAGTCTAGTTTTAACATAATGATTTCAATACTCAATCATGTCAACAAGCAACCATGTCTTTCAAAATATCAACACTAAAGAAAGTTATCCCTAGCCCATCATGCTCAATCATTGATCCATTCATGAAACACACTCAAATATTAGCTATGCCCAATGCTCAAGTACGATCATAGTGCCCCCTAGTTGGTGCTTATAAGAGAAGATGGAGACTCAAAGCAAAAATAAAAATTGCATAAAGTAAATAGATAGGCCGTTCGCAGAGGGAAGTAGGGATTTGTAGAGGTGCCAGAGCTCAAGGTTTAAATTGAGAGAGAGAAAAATATTTTGAGTGGCATGCTTTTCCTGTCAACGAAAACGACAAAGTAGCTCTCAATACTTTCCATGCTAGATACATTATAGGCGGTTCCCAAACAGAATGGTAAAGTTTTTACTCCCCCTCCACCAATCAATCACACTCCACGGCGAGCCAAATCCACGGGTACCGTCCATACAAACAACATTCCTGGGGGAGTTTTGTTTCATTATATTTTGATTTGATTTTTGAGCATGGAACTGGGCATCCCGAATACCAGCCACTTTCTCGTGAATGATAGTGAATCAACACATATCGTGAGAATAACACACCTAGCATGGAAAAATATTGGATACTCCCCACCGTTTCATGAGCGGTACGGGCACACAAAAGAGAAATTTTATTTTGAAAATTTAGAGATGGCACATACAAATTTGCTTGGAACGGCATGGAAATACCGCATATAGGTAGGTATGGTGGACTCATAAGGCAAAACTTGGTTTAAGGATTTTGGATGCACAAGTAGTATTTCTACTTAGTACAAATGGAGGCTAGCAAATAGATTGGGAAGCAACCAAACCAAGAAATGAAAATTCACATAAGTGAGCATTGAACATAACTAACACCGAATAATGCACCACAAGTAGGATGTAACTTCATTGCATAACTATTGACTTTCGTACTTGCATAGGGAATCACAAACCTTAACACCAATATTCCTACTAAAGCATAATTACTCACTAACATGACTCACATATTACTATCATCATGTTTCAAAACTATTACAAAGAATCAAGTTTAATTTGTCCCATGATCTTCATGAAAGTTTTTATTATATCCTCCTTGGATATCTATCACTTTGGGACTAGTTTTATATATTGCCATTGCCCTTTTTTTTTACAAGCTCAAACAAATTTAAAAGAAGCACATGAGCATAAAGATTTCATTCCTCAAAAAGGTATAAGTGAAGCATGAGAGGAAATGACAAGCTACTCTCAAAAGATATAAGTGAAGATCAATGAGTAGTCAAACAATTAAGCAGCTATGTGAGGACTCTCTCTCTCTCTCTCAATAAATATTTTCAAATCTGAATATTTTATTCAAACAGCAAACAAAAGAAAAATAGCACTCCAAGAATAGCACGCATCATGTGAAAGAATAAAAATTTAGGCTCAACATAGGCTAACCGATAATTGTTGATGAAGAGAGGTGGGATGCGCAGCATCCCCAAGCTTAGATGCTTGAGACTTCTTGAAATATTTACTTGGGGTGCCTTGGTCATCCCCAAGCTTGAGCTTTTGTATCTCATTCAATCCTCTCATATCATGGTTTCACCTATTCTCAAAAACTTCATCCACACAAAACTCGAAAAGAACTCGTGAGATAGGTTAGTACACATAATAATAAATCAACACTTCATGTACTGCCAAGACAAGTTGCATAATAATTTCCAAACATTAGGTACTGTATACTATCATTTCCACAATTTATATCTACCAATATAGGCTATGGAAACTATAGGATAAGTAGATAACAAAACTATGACAGCAATCTGTCCAAACAGAACAGTCTGTAGCAATTTATGAAAACAGTGTACTTCTGTAACTCAAAAAATTATGAAAATTTAGGACAAGCTAAATAATTTATATTAAAACACTGTGTAAAAATTTCAGGAACTTTCCACGTTCCAGTAAAATATGAAAATTCAAACACTACAGCAAAAGTTTCTGTTTTTACACTGCACATATCAAAACATGCAATGCAAGCATCCTAATGCAATTCTTGGAACTTTTTATTGCAAATAAAGATTATAAATAACACCTAACAGAGAACAACAAAATAAAATGACGCTCCAAGCAAAACTCATATTATGTGACGAATAAAAATATAGCTCCAAGTAAGATATACCGATAGTGTTGAAGACGAAAGAGGGGATGCCTTCCGGGGCATCCCCAAGCTTAGGCGCTTGAGTATTCCTTGGATATTAGCTTGGGGGTGCCTTGGGCATCCCCAAACTTAGGTTCTTGTCACTCCTTATTCTCCTCATATCGGCGTCTCACCCAAAACTTGACAATCACACAAAACTTAACGAAACTTCGTGAGAAGGGTTAGTGTAATAAAGATAGATCATTCACTTAGGTACTGTTAAGACAAGATTCATAATTGTTCCCACATGATACCTACTGTATTATATCATTCCCATAATTTATACTACTAAATATAAGCTATGGAAACACTAAAACAAGCAAACTATGCATGCAAAACAGAATCTGTCAAAAACAGAACAGTTTGTGACGATCTGTAGTCTAACCATATTTCCCTGTCTCTGAAAATTCTGAAAAATTAGGACAACCTGAGGAATTTGTATATGAATACTGTGTAAAAATTTCAAATCATTATCAGGCTCCAGTAAAAAATGAAAATTCCTGTACTGGAGTCAAAAGTTTCTGTTTTGGTTCAGCATCAGTTCTACTCATCTTGTGAGTCATCCCAAAGGCTTTACTTGGCACTTTATTGAAACAAAAGCTATAAAACATGATTATACAGTAGCTTAATCATGTGAACACACACAAACAGAAAGGAAAAGTGTTGGGTTGTCTCCCAACAAACGCTTTTCTTTAATGCCTTTTAGCCAGGCATGATGATTTCAATGATGCTCACATAAAAGATAAGAATTGAAACACAAAGAGAGCATCATGAAGCATATGACTAGCACATTTAAGCCTAACCCACTTCCTATGCATAGGGATTTTGTAAGCAAACAATTTATGGGAGCAAGAATCAACTAGCATAGGAAGGCAAAACAAGCATAACTTCAAAACTTTGAACACATAGAGAGGAAACTTGATATTATTGCAATTCCTACAAGCATATGTTCCTCCCTCATAATAATTTTCAGTAGAATCATGAAGGAATTTCACAACATAACTATCACATAAAAGCATTATCTTCATGATCCACAAGCATAGAAATTTTTTCACTCTCCACATAAGCAATTTTCTTCTCATGACTAATAGTGGGAGTATCATAAAAGAATTGAATACTACAAATTGGTTCCACATTAAAAGAGTAATATTCAGTAAAAGGATATTCATAATTATGACAAGTATCATAATAGTAATCATCACTCTTTTTCATCGCATAAGTATCATCACAATAATCATCATAAGTAGGAGGCATGCAATCTTTATAACAAATTTGATCATTCAAAGTAGGGGGAATAAAAAGATCATCTTCATTAAGCATAGCATCCCCAAGCTTGGGACAAACATTAATTGCAGCAAATAAATTCTCAAACATGTCATTTTCATCAAACATAGCATCCCCAAGCTTGTGGCTTTGTATATCATAAACATAATCACTCTCATCATTAATAGTATGAATAGCACCAATAGTATAGCAATTATTATCATCATCTTCCAAGTTGGTGCCATAAATATTTTCAAGATTATAAGAAGTATCATTATCTTCCCAATCATAATTATCACAACAAGCAATAGGCATAACAAAATCATCCTCAAGTGTATCATCTTCCACAACTATCTTTGATTCATTCTCATGAGGCCTAGCAATATTGGGAGCAACATTATTTGGGAGAGATACCTCTTTACCTTTATTTTTCCTTCTTTTCTTCTTTTTCACCACATTATGTGTGGGTTTATTTAATTCCTCCAAGCTTGTTTTTGAAGAGGTTGATTGAATAAAAAGCTCCTCCTCGTTACCTGATTCATCATAAGAAAAAATAGGAGTATATTGGGAAACCTCTTCCCCTTCATTAGTATTCTCTTCATCTTCTATTTGTTTTCTTGTCTTTAAGTAATTGGCAATATAAGGATTTTCAATGCAATTTACCACACAATACATATAGATTTCATTTCGATCAAAATCAATCATTTTCATGAGAACCCAAGCTGGAACATCCTTAGTTTTATGTCTCATTTCTTCATACCCCAAAAATAGACTAAGTTCATTATGATGCTCAAGGGTAATGAGGTTATCACAATTTTTGGACACAATTTGATCATGAAATAATTCACATTGGAGATTAAAATGACCACTTTCATTGCAAAGTTCACAAGGACGGCGAGAAATATTAAGTCTTTCAGCACAAACATATAGTCTCTCTTGCAACCATTTAGTTTCTAAATACTTATGCCTCTTACAAAATCTATCTTCCCTTTTAGGCATGTCTTCACAAACTCTATGCACTCCACAAAAATTGACATGCTTATAAGAAATCTTTTTATCATGACTAGTGCAAGCATCATTAGTACTATGGATATTCAAAGAATTCATACTAACAACATTGCAATCATGCTCATCACTCAAAGATTTAGTGCCAAACATTTTAATAACTTCTTCCAACACTTGAGCACAATTTTCCTTTCCATCATTTTCACGAAAGACATTAAAAAGATGAAGCATATGAGGCAACCTCAACTCCATTTTTTTGTAGTTTTCTTTTATAAAACCAAACTAGTGAAAAACAAGAAACTAAAAGATTTAATTGCAAGATCTAAAGATATACCTTCAAGCACTCACCTCCCCAGCAACGGCGCCAGAAAAGAGCTTGATGTCTACTACGCAACCTTCTTCTTGTAGACTCGTGTTGGGCCTCCAAGCGCAGAGTTTTGTAGGACAGTAGCAAATTTCCCTCAAGTGGATGACCTATGGTTTATCAATCCGTGGGAGGCGTAGGCTGAAGATGGTCTCTCTCAAACAACCCTGCAACCAAATAACAAAGAGTCTCTTGTGTCCCCAACACACCCAATACAATGGTAAATTGTATAGGTGCACTAGCTCGGCGAAGAGATGGTGATACAAGTGTAATATGGATGGTAGATATAGGTTTTTGTAATCTGAAAATATAAAAACAGCAAGGTAACTAATGATAAAAGTGAGCACAAACGGTATTGCAATGCTTAGAAACAAGGCCTAGGGTTCATACTTTCACCAGTGCAAGTTCTCTCAACAATATTAACATAGTTGAATCATATGTAAATCCCTCACGTGCGACAAAGAGTTCACTCCAAAGTCACAAATAGCGGAGAACAAACGAAGAAATTATTGTAGGGTACGAAACCACCTCAAAGTTATCTTTTCCGATCAATCTTATGAGCTATCCCTATAAGTGTCACGAACAGCCCTAGAGTTCGTACTAAAATAACACCTTAAGATACACATCAACCAAAACCCTAATGTCACCTAGATACTCCAATGTCACCGCGAGTACCCATGGGCTTGATTATACGATATGCATCACACAATTTCAGATTCATCGTGTTCAATCCAACACAAAGAACTTCAAAGAGTGCCCCAAAGTTTCTACCGGAGAGTCAAGACGAAAACATGTGCCAACCCCTATGCATAGATTCCCAAGGTCACGGAACCCGCAAGTTGATCACCAAAACATACATCAAGTGGATCAATAGAACATCCCATTGTCACCACGGATATCCCATCGCAAGACATACATCAAGTGTTCTCAAATCCTTAAAGACTCAATCCGATAAGTAAACTTCAAAGGGAAAACTCAATTCATCACAAGAAGATAGAGAGGGGAAAACTCCATATGATTCATCTATATTAATAAAGCTCGCGGTACATCAAGATCGTGCCATCTCAAGAACACGAGAGAGAGAGAGATCAAACACATAGCTACTGGTACATACCCTCAGCCCCGAGGGTGAACTACTCCCTCCTCGTCATGGAGACCGCCGGGATGATGAAGATGGCCTCCGGTGATGGTTTCCCCCTCCGGCAGGGTGCCGGAACGGGCTCCCGATTGGTTTTTCGTGGCTACAAAGGCTTGCGGCGGCGGAACTCCCGATCTAGGTTTGTTTCTGGGGGTTTCTGTATTTATAGGAATTTTTGGCATCGGTCTCACGTCAAGGCGGTGCCCGAGGAGTCCACAAGCCAGGGGGCGCGCCCTAGGGGGGGGCGCCCCCCAGGCTTGTGGCCTCCTCGGTCATTTCCTGGCCCAGCTTTTTGCTCCAGTATTTTTTATATTTTCCACAAATATTCTCCGTAAATTTTCAGCCCATTCCGAGAACTTTTATTTCTGCACAAAAACAACACCACGGTAGCTCTGCTGAAAACAGCGTCAGTCCGGGTTAGTTCTAATAAAATCATACCAAAATCATATAAAATTATTGTAAACATGGCATGAATAATTCATAAATTATAGATACGTTCGAGACTTATCAGTTCCATGGCACGTCCATGTTACGTGTATCTTAAACTTAAGATGCCAGGACCAAAGGGCGTGATCACGATAACCGGCCATCGGAGGGTCGCGGAAGATTGACTTCAGCAAGGCTCCAAAATCACCAACGAGCAGGTGCTTGCTGTCGAAATCGATGGATACAAGAATACGGTGGACATCGTTGACTTGCTCAAGTCAAAGTGGACAGCTATTGAATCTGCTTTTCAGTCGGCCGGAGAAACCAAGCAGGTTCACGTTCATCCGCATGATCCGAGTGCCTCTGCGATGAACATCTCCACGTCACTCGACGATAGATAGGAAGCCGAGCTTATCCAGTTCCTCCGTGAGAACTGGGATATCTTTGCATTGAAGCCATCTGACATGTCGGGGGTTCCCAGGGATCTGGCTGAGCACCGACTACGAGCCGACCCAAATATCAAGCCAGTCAAGGAGCACTTGCGTCGATCCTCTGTCGAGAAGCCCAAGGCTATCGGCGAGGAGATCGCTCGGCTCCTAGCTGCCGAATTCATTCGCGAGGTATACCACTCCGAGTGGCTCGCGAATGTCGTCATGGTGCCCAAGAAGAACAACACACTCCGCATGTGTATCGACTTCAAGCATCTCAATCGGGCCTGCCCGAAAGACCACTTCCCCGTACCCAGCATAGACCAAATAGTAGATTCTACTGCGGGATGCGAACGCCTGTCGTTCCAGGATGCGTACTCCGGGTACCAGCAGATCCGAATGTACGGGCCTGATGAAATAAAAACGGCCTTCATCACCCCCATTCGGGTGTTTCTGCTACATCACTATGCCATTCGGCCTCAAAAACGCTGGAGCCACTTTCATGCGCATGATCCAGAAGTGTTTGCAGAAGCAAATCAATCGGAACATGGAGGCGTACATGGATGAAATCGTGGTCAAGTCTAGAAAAGGTTTCAACCTTCTGACCTACCTCGCCGAAACCTTTGCGAACCTGCGGCGCTTCGGGATAAAGCTCAATCCGTCCAAGTGCACTTTCGGAGTGTCAGCGGGCAAGTTAATCGGTTTCCTCGTTTCCGAACGCAGGATCGATGCCAACCCCGACAAAATTGGCGCCATAGTCCGAATGAAACAACCGGAACATCTACACGACGTACAAAGGCTCACAAGTTGCCTTGCGGCCCTGAGTCGATTCATCTCAAGACTTGGTGAGAAGGCGCTGCCTCTCTACCGATTGATGAAAAAATCTGATAAGTTCGAGTGGAGTCCCAAAACGCAAGTCGCATTCGAAGAGCTCAAGGCCTTGCTTTCCATCCAGCCGGTGTTAGCTGCTCCGAGCAGCCGGGAGCCTTTGCTCCTGTACATCGTGGCTACTAGCCAAGTGGTCAGCACCGTCCTCACTGTCGAGCGTGAAGAGCCAGGGAAGACATTCAAGGTTCAAAGACCAATCTATTACATCTCAGAAGTCTCGACCCCCTCCAAGCAAAGGTACCCACACTATCAAAAGTTGGTTTATGATATTTACCTGACCATAAAAAACGTGGTTCACTACTTCCAAGAACACTCGGTCACGGTTATCAGCGATGCCCCATGTCGGAAATCCTGCATAACAGAGATGCCACCGGCCGAGTGGCGAAATGGGCGATTGAGCTCCTCCCGAAGCTTCATGGGTCTCATCTAGTCCAAAAATAACTCCCATAGCTTGAGGGCGCGCCCAGCGGCTTGCGGCCACCTTGTGGGTCTTCTGGCCTCCCCCCTAAGCTTCCTGGGTCTCTTCTGGTCCAAAAATAACTCCCGTAATTTTTTATCCAAATTGGACTTCGTTTGATATTGATTTTCTGAAAAAGTCTAAAAACAGGCAAAAACAGAAACTTGCACTGGGCACCGAGTTAATAGGTTAGTCCCAAAAATGAGATAAAATAACATATAATTGCATATAAAGTATCCAAGATTGATAATATAATAGCATGAAATAATCAAAAATTATAGATACGTCAGAGACGCATCAAGTCTTCAACGACAAAACCCAAGGTTAGTTCATCCCTCTTAAAGGGATATCACATCTAGGGGGGGCTTTGCTCTAGGACTTGAGCTAAAGCATCTCTAATGGTGTGAACACATTAATGCATTATATAAAAGTGGTAACCCCACTTGTGCTTAAACGGCCCGAGAGGGTTAGCTCTTGTTACGCTGTGAACAAAGCATCTACCCGCGATTTTCTTGTGATTAAGAGTCAATCGGACGGGCAAGGAAACCTAAAAGTGAAGATATAATGTATACAAATGCTAATGATCTTAGGGGACAAGAAAAGTGCTCAGTTATAATGTATCTAAATTAGCTAGATTTAGCCCATCAATAATTAATGTTGGTGCTACTTTAATTTAGTGATATGATGTTTAGTTGTGAAGTGTTATATATAATTATTAACTACATGTGGTTAATGATTTTTCATTTGAGTTTGAAATGATTTTTTTGTCTCAAATATATTATATTTTGATTTTAACTAAGGCTTTAAATTGCTCATTTGATGAGTTACGATTAGTGGTGAAGTTAACAATTTTATTTAAGAAAAAAACTAGTCTACCACAACAATGTGTATATCGTGATAAAGTTCAACATAACTTGCCTAGCGTTATTGTATGTGTCAGAGGTGTGAGAACCATCCTCTTGCTCAGATCCATCTACGAAGCTTCGACTAGATCTATTATCCTCAAAGCTACTAAGGTTGTTCGCCCCATAAATCCAATCAGTATATAGACTTTATGTTGTGACTGTTTTAGTAGGATCCTTAACCTCGGGTCGGCCAGCCACTATACCAGGGGGTTAAACCTCAAAGAGCACTCTGTAAAAGTCACCTTCAATTTCAAGGATCCCGTCTAGAGGTATCTTAGTGTGACCCTTACAAGTATTTTTTACTCTAATGGTCTCATAGTAACTCTGGAAGTTGGGTGGCCAATTTTCCTTCTATAGAACACCAAAGACAAATGTCATCTAATCTAAGTAAACCACTCACACCACTTGGATTCATCTTCCTAATTTTAATCCAGACTTCCCGAAGAGAACCTAGAGGATCCACATTACCCTTCCAGACCTCCACATTAAACACAACATCCTCCTTACCAAAGCAAGGATAAAAATCCACTTGCTCAACTTAATTCTAAGGTGGCGATTTGGCCAACAAGGTCCAACCATCTAGAGCATTGATTTGCCAAGGCCAATTAGCATTGGTGCGAGCAAACTCCTTAGCACAGTACTGTTTACCGACCTCTCCGGCCTCAATAAACATCGTCCCAATGTTCTTCTTCAAAGACCCTAGGTATCGTGCATTAACATAATACATATCTAAGTGATGGCAACCCAATCCAACTGCTACACTACCACAATACCTGGCATGTAAGTGTGGTTTCTTCCTAACATGACAATTTTCTACCTTACGATTCATCATCTTGCAGATGAAACAAGCTTTTGGCTTGGTGCACTTGTCAATATGATGCCTAGGCTCACCACCACTAAAGCAATTGACATTCGAATATGACATGAGCCCCTGAGCAGAAGTTTTTGCTGCACTAGTCTTCTGCCGATCCTTCATGTTCTTTTGTTTAGTTTCTAGACTGACTACGAGCAAAAACTTAGTTGGAGTTCTGGCTACCCCTTACGAAGTCATACCACCACCTCATCCTGCAAACGAGCAGGTTCTAAGCTCTATCGATCTTCTCCGACTCAGGAAACTCTGGTCTAATGCTCGCGTGTGGAAAGTAAATGTTCCTTCATATTATTCATATACTGGTCAGATTGTTGCCCTTGGTTTTTCGGACCTGGCTGTTGCTACAACGCCAACGACGAACCTCGAAACCAAGGTGTGGCACCCCGACCATTGATGTTACACAGGAAATGTCTAGAAAATAAATGCAATTACACTCATGGGGTCAGTGGCGGTTCCACCATTGGGGCGAGCTAGGGCGGCCGCCCCGGCTCTCCGGCGACGGAGCAGGGTATCTCCCGTGTCTAGCGACCATCGGCGCAATGCAATGAAGCTCCATCGTCATCCGCCGCCCCGGGAACCCTCAATATCTGGGTCCGCCACTTCATGGGGTGGAAGCCCTTAAAACCCATACCCAATGCTGAACCGCGCATGAGGCAAGGAAGGGGGGCATCATCGGCGATAGCTAATTGTGAAGCCATCGCCCCACATCGCCTTTCCCATCTTGCCGGTCAACCCTCCCAAGAACGGAGGCGGCGTCGAGGTGGCGTGGGCGGAGGAACCCATTGATGAATCAAGCATCCATCTACCAAACTCAACTTCTTTTTTTGTCCTTGCAAGAAACTCGTGAATCGGCTTGATCAAGACGGTGTACATGGATCTCCAATACACTTGTTTTTACTCGCGCAGCCTACACCCCACAGTGCACACTGTATAACCACGCAATACAGCGTACCACAACAGAAGGCCAGGCATGGGGTGGGGTGGCCGAGATCCACAGGTGACACCGTCACATGGCACGCACGCCGTTGCCATCCCACCAGGCCACCACCATGTTTCAGCCAAGAACACCGTACAGTACTCCCCGAAAAAAAACATCTCCACAGTACCGATCCAGCGCTCCGTTTTCATACCAGCACATCATCCACCGCACGACGGATTTACTGGCGTTCTGCCGCGGTGAACTTTTTTAATCTTTTTACCGTGGATTTTGCACGAAAGGTTTCTGAGGCCAGTCCCCGGACAAAGAAAGAAATAAAGAGGGAGAATAAACGGACGAGGGGTATGTCAAAAAAAAAATGAAGGAAAAAGAAAAGCTGGAGAGCGATAAAGGGAGGAAAGCGGCCCTGACAGCATGCTGCGGCGGCCTGGTAAACATCACTTTTCGTGTTGGATCAATCATGGAGCGCTGACATGTGGGGTACCTTCATGAGGGTGAGGCCCACGTCGTTAGCCGGCCCGCGTCGGCTGACTGTTTGGGTTTCTTCGGATCCACGTGCTTGCGCCCGCTTAATCTTCCTCCCCATTGGCTGGCAAATAGGAACTCATACAAAATCCTTTCTTTTTGCAATTTAGCGCTTCTACTATTTGAAACTTTGATGTTCACAAGCAAATGATGTTTCAGTTGAATTCTGAGCCAAAAGTTTTAAAATTCTGACTGTAGAATGAAAAGAAAATCGTATTTAGAGATTGGTCGTGAAAAGCATTTTCAGTTTTTTTTTATTCCGTACATTTATCATAGTAAACAATACCGCCAAAACTTCAAGTTGACGCCCGTGATGTCACTTGTTTCCAACCAGCTTCGACACACTAGTTGCCCCGGCGGCACGACGCTGCTCTGCTCGAGCAACGACAGCTCCGGGCGCCGCGGCTTCATCTCTGTGTTGTGGCGGATATGGAGCGGATGCAGCCGCTGCTGCTTTTGGCGCTAGCGGTGATAGGTGGTCCTGGCCCAGTGAGGGCGGGTCCCGTGGGGCACCTGCGCGGCGGTATGGATTCAGGGCGGCGGCGGCCGGTGAGCCCCAGATCTTCCTCGGCTGCATAGTGTGGATGTATCCATGTCCAAGGCGGAGCTGCTTCGACGGTCCGGCAGATCGACCCTGGATCCCGTGCGATACAGAGATAGTGAAGAGCGTGCTTGAGATTCATCCTAACGGCTCTTCCGGCATGGTGTGGTGGGGGTGGCGGCTCTCCCTCCATGCTCCAGTGGTCGCGCCCTTCGGCAGTAGATGGACTGTCAGGTTACAATGTGCACTAGTGAAGAAATGGCTAGCCACGACTCTTGTTCGTGGCGCGCCATTTCTCTCCAACGCGAGCACTAATATTTTCAAATAGTGCTGACGTTGGCTAAATTCAAACGCCATAGCTATTTACTTAGTGCTGACGTTACACACTAGGCCAATTAGGCCCAGCACTAGTCGGTTTTAACAGCCCTCCCAGCCCAGTAAAAAAAACATATCATTTTCACTGTCACTCTCGATCCCCAACGCCACCAGTCCTCCTCTTGATCCCCGCAGCCGCCGCCACCCCGCCCCTTGCCGCCTGTCGCCGCCCACACACCTCCTCGCCCCCGAGCACCTCCGTTGTAAATCCGGCTCGCCTCCCTCTCTCCTTTTCCTCTCTCTCTCTGTGTGTGTGTGTGTGTGTGTGTGTGTGTGCGCGCGCGCGCGTGTGTGTCGGTACCCTCCCCCATTTTGCTTAGGGTTAGGGTTAGGTAATGCTTAGGGTTTGGGTTCTTAGAAATGAGGATTTTAAACTGAAATTGCTTAATAATGCTTAGGGTCAGGGTGCTTAATAATGCTTATGGTTAGGGTTCTTAAACTGGTAATGCTTAGGGTTAGGGTTCTTAAAAATCCGTACATAAGAAGAGAGCCAACACATAAGTGTCTATTGGTTATAATGCTAAGACATTTGTCATGCTAAAAGCTAGAGGCGAAAGATAAGAAGAAGAAGAAGTTAAAATTCAAACCACTTCTAATGATGAGTATCTTAAAACTTTAGGTGGTCACCTATAGAACATTTATTTAATAAAGTTGAAAATGTTAAATATGATGATAAGAATATGATGAAAACTTTAGCCTGTTCTGCTGTTTTAATGTAAAAAAATAGGTGTGTGCATATGTGTAATTCTGAATGTTGGCACTTGCTCCCACGGGTTCTTCAGTTTGTTACAACATGTCCTCTAGCCTCTTTTGTGGCTCCTCCAGTAGAGACTTCTTGGGGTTTGCCAACGAGAAAGGCAAAGTGAGCACCAACTAGGTAATCAAGGTTACAAAAAACATGCATGAGCATTGCAAACATCCATATATCTAACCATTAATTAATTGTTGATGATTTCAAACCCTTGCCAGGAATACGTACGACGTCCGCCTTCTCCAGCACCCGTTGAGCAGTAGCCATGTGACGTGGATGTGCTCAATCACGAGCTGATCGCGTCACATAACGGTACCGTCAAGGCCTTCGAGGAGTTGAATGACTCCCTGATGAAGGAGAGGGATAAGGTTATCGATGACAATGCTATTGTCTATAGCAAGATGGTCAGTCTGGAAGATGAGATCGAGTCGTTGAAATGCGAGATAAGTGAGATCAAGAAGGACATACAAGTCCTGAAGTCCCAGAGGACTCAACTGGATGTTTTTGGGACGGATCCGGGTGAATACCTGGTCTTCGACTGGTGGGCAAAGCCGGTGATAGTGAAGTCCTTGGGGTCGTTTCCTTCATGAAGGCATCATCGAGGTGAAGCTCCCAACTCCTCCTGCTATCTCTGGGGGAAACCTTTGATCAGTCAATCGGATGATGACGACGGTCTTGTGTCGTTCCCTCCCGTGGTGCGTTATTCATGAAGGTGTGCATTGGCTCGAGGGACCACTAGACGGTTTTAGCGGCGGATCGACGTTCCATGTCAAGCATCGACGATGTGGAATCTCGGCGGCGTGGCACAACAGGGGCTCGACGACGGATGTATGATGATGGACGCGCATAGGGAGGTGGCGTTGTCTGCCACCATTGTGGCGTCGACGACAGGTCTGACAAGGTCGATCAGTATCCACACTGAAGATTAAGCGATGGAAGATGACGGCGACGACCTCTGCGAGTGCGTCAGACCAGTGCGTGCCCCAGACCTGACAAGAGGCTTGGTTAGGGCTAGACCTGGGCATGGGCAACCCGGCCCGGACGGCCTGACCCGACCCGGCCCGAAAATCCCAGGCCGGGCCAGGCCTAATCGGGCCGGGCTCGGGCCTGCAAAAAATTGTTTTTAGCCGTAATCGGGCCGGGCCGACCGGGCCTTGTCGGGCTTTTTCGAGCCCGGGCCGGGCTCGGGCCCGATTTGTTAGGCCCGACGGTCGGGCTCGGGCCCAGGTTTCCAGCACCGGGCTTTTTTTGGCCCGGCCCGAAGCCCGGCCCGGTCCGACATATGCCCAGGTACGACGAAGTTGGGGCGTCCGTCTTTAGATGTTAGGCTTTGGTACGATGTTTGTTTGATATTCGGCTTGGACATTTGGCACCCCTTCATCGAGTGCATAGAAGTAGTTACAGATATTGTCAAGATGATGACTTCAGACTTACTGCTGTATTAATTTGTAAGGTCTTTATAAATAAATACTAAAATGAATGGATGCATCGTCCAGTTACACAGAGGTCGGGGGTCATCATTCTTTAAAAAAACTAAGATAGAAGTAACGTAGTGCGAGGACAACAATGGTTTAGTTCATAGGAGTTGTATAATTCGGGCGTTCGATGTTAGGGTTCGTGATGTCGACTCGTAGAAAACTTAGTAGGGATACTAGTAGAATTGCTAGACCATCAGTTACGGTAGCCAAGAAATAATGGTCGCTCCGTGTGGGACGACATGCTAGAGACGACACGAGCCTAAGCGGTCACATTATCGGCGAAACAAACGAAGGAGCAAGCGGACGACACGACCGATAAGATGAGCCATAAGTGCAGCGCAGCGTAGGGGCGATCGGTAGATTATATACATGCCCTTTCGCGTGTGTTCTACTAGATTCGCAGCCATCGCTTCCTGATTTTGTTTGCGGCAACGCCATGATTTTGGCGACACGTTTGAACTGAAATTACCGGAGTATTTGAACCGAGTTCGCCGAGATTTCACTACCACTCTGCGGGCCCCACCCGGTGTGCAGGGTTTAGTATAGGCACACCGGTGAGCATTGATCCTCCCGGGCCCGCATGTCATGGAGGGCGCCATGCCCGGCACTGTGCGGCTCGAGTCCTACGCCTCCTCCTGCTCTAGCTAGACCAACCAGACAGAGAGAGGAAAAACCACGACAGCGACGTGACCTCTCAGTGTCCATCTCCATCTCCATCTCCATCTCCATCTCTCTCCTCTCTCCAGAGCACCACCCCACAGTCCCACACACAAGCCTCTCCGAAGGAACCTCCCCAAGCTCTTCCCTTAGAGCTCCGAGCCACGGCCTCTAGGAGTACTCCTCCTCCTAGCAGCAGCAGCAGCAGCAGCGCATAGAGTACCACAACTAGCTAGGCCTGCCACTCCACCCCCAGGCCATACGGCTACTCGCTGTCACTGAGCCGGCAGCAGCGGCCATCTCTCTCTCCCTCCCTCCCTCGCCCGCTCGCCAGCCAGCCAGCCAGAGCGGAGCCCGAGAAACCAACCAGGAACTCGCTCCCTCCACTCGCTCCCCCATTAAGGCGCGCTTCACTCCGCTGCCCACCGGTCGCAACAGCGCCACGCGAGCTTCGCACGCCGTACCTCGCTCGCCGCTCCCCTCCCGGCGTCTCCCCCGTAAATGCCACTGCCCGGACGGTGACTCTTCGCAGCTCGGCACCACCAGCCATGGCGACCACCACGACGACGGCGGCGTACGGCGCCCTCATTGCCTTCCTCCTCCTCGTGGCCGGCGCCGCCGCGGACGACGGTTGGTTTCTTTTCTTTTCTTTCCCGTCCGCATCCTCTTCATCGCTCGGGTTTGGCGCTGGCTGCCGGGGAGCAAGCAGAGGCTCGATCAGCACTGATTTGGTTCGGATTAGTATTTTATTAGCGCTGCTTTCGGGACGGGAGGCAGCATCCGGGGGGGATCCTCCGCTGCTTCGGCCGCATTTTTTATTGCCGTAACCCAGGACATGCCTTCTAACAGTCCTTTACTAATCCCGGCGAGTCGTGCCCCCTCCTCCTCCCACCGCCGCCTCCCTTTCCTGATGCCGCCATTATTTTGGAGCGGTAGCCACTAGCCAACCGAGCAGCAGCATAGTTCACCAGCTATTTCGAAACGAGATCTTCTCCCTGCTCCGCTCTCCTCTGTTTCAAGCAGCCTTTTTCACCCCGCCATGTTCATTTTCAAAATGGATGTTTTGGTTTCAAGCTTGAACACGCTAATCTTGCATACAGGAGTCGTTCGGATGTACTACAAGTATGAGCTTTTGTGTTGTGGCGCACTGTTCTTGGCGAACTGACGGCAAGCACAATGCTAACCACCGGGAACAATCCTAGTACCCCTCGCTTTATTCCTCGCCGCGGCCCTGTTTTCATCCCCACCTTTCCAATCTGATGGTTGTTGTGCCGAGCCGAGAAGCTTTTTCCTGCCGTGAAGACGAAGAAAGATCGTCGCTACCATCTTGGGCAGCTCCTCTTTTTCGCCGTTTTTTCTTTCGTAGCCAAATGCGGTGATATTCTTCGTTGGGCAGCTCCGCCTTTCGTGATCTTTATCAAATCTGTTTTCATGGCCATATTCCTCTGCTAATGCGGCTGGTTTCTTTTGTTGTTTCCAGGGGCGGCGCTGCTGGAGGTGAAGAAGTCCTTCCGCAACGTCGGCAACGTGCTCTATGACTGGTCCGGCGACGACCACTGCTCCTGGCGCGGCGTCCTCTGCGACAACGCCACCTTCGCCGTCGCCGCGCTGTAAGATCCACACCGCCGCCCTGTTTCCTTTCCTTTCCTCCGGTCGCTGACGCCGCATTTTTGATCCAATGCGACGCAGGAACCTCTCCGGGCTCAACCTCGAGGGCGAAATCTCGCCGGCCGTCGGCGCCCTCAAGAGCCTCGTCTCCATGTACGGAATGCTGCCCGCCGTCGTTCAGTTTTTTTTTTTTTTGCTTGGCCTGGGTTAACAACTTGGTGGATTTGGGCGTGTAGTGATCTGAAGTCGAATGGGCTGACCGGCCAGATCCCGGACGAGATTGGGGATTGCTCGTCGATTAAGACGCTGTGAGTGGCCTCTTGAAAAAAAATGGATGTTTAATGGTTGGGTTTGGGAAGCTGTTCATGATTTGACGTTCGTTCTTGATCTATCTACTAGGGATTTGTCCTTCAACAACTTGGATGGCGACATACCGTTCTCGGTGTCCAAGCTCAAGCACCTCGAAACCTTGTAAGGCCTCTTCATTCTGAAATGTACTCGTACCTAGTACGCAAGTTCTTTGGATGTTGTGAGTGATTATGTGTGGTGCACGTGATTTCCTAGGATTTTGAAGAACAACCAGCTGGTTGGCGCGATCCCGTCGACGCTGTCGCAGCTCCCAAATTTGAAGATTCTGTAAGTTGCAGCTTGGTTCTGATGCTGTGGATCTGTTAACGTAGTTTCAGAGTCTCTAATGTGATGTGCACCCTAGGGACTTGGCTCAAAACAAACTGACTGGGGAGATACCAAGGTTAATCTATTGGAATGAGGTTCTTCAATACCTGTAAGTCTTTCCTGAATTTCTTTGCCATACAAAGATTGGTACTAGTACTGCAGAAGTGCAGTTGCAGTATTAGTATGTTTGTTCTTTGGGGGATTAAGCCGGGGAAAGTCACTGTATGATTAGAAAAATTATGATGGAGAGACAGCACCATTTCATGGACATGAGTAGTGCAATGCTGTTTTTCCCCCTTTCCATTTGGCTAAATCGAGTTATTGTATTTAGGGGTTTACGCGGCAATCAATTAGAAGGAACCCTCTCCCCGGATATGTGCCAGTTGACAGGCCTTTGGTACTTGTAAGTTTGCGCTTACCGATCTTAAACCACATTGTGTTGTTTATCATGTTTCTGGTGCTAACACTACACTCGCTCGACCAGTGACGTGAAGAACAATAGCTTGATCGGGGAGATACCAGAGACCATTGGGAACTGTACGAGCTTTCAGGTCTTGTACGTATTTACGCCTTTGCCCCCTCTGAAATGATGTTTATTTCTTCAATTTGTGAAGTTCTCCTAACAGTTTGCAATGTTAGGGATTTATCTTACAATAAATTTACTGGATCAATCCCATTCAACATTGGCTTCCTTCAAGTTGCTACACTGTATGTGGTTATTTGAACCATTCTTCTTAAATCGTATGCTTACAGTGTTAACACTAATCAGCAAAATTGCATATCTGTATCAGGTCCTTGCAAGGGAACAAGTTCACTGGTCCTATCCCATCAGTTATTGGCCTCATGCAGGCACTTGCTGTACTGTAAGTCTTGCGATGAGCTCTATGTTCTACATATATTCTGATGAAGACAGAAATCTTTCTTGTTGGTGCAATATATATAATTGTTATGACCTTTCACCATTCCAGAGATCTGAGTTACAACCAATTATCTGGCCCTATACCGTCAATATTGGGAAACTTGACATATACTGAGAAACTGTAAGCCTCCATTGTCTGCTTAGGCATCCTGATAGACACTGAACCTCTATGAATGTTTTCTGCAAGAATATTTCCTAGTCAATAATATGATATATTGTGAGCTTGTAGATACATGCAAGGTAACAGGTTAACTGGGACAATACCGCCAGAACTTGGGAATATGTCAACGCTTCATTACCTGTGAGTGGCATTTTTTCTTGTTTTTATGTATTCAAATTCAGGTTATATGGCATTCTCTTTTCGTTGACAAATATCTAAATTCAGAGAACTAAATGATAATCAACTTACGGGGTCCATTCCGTCGGAGCTAGGAAAGCTTACAGGCTTGTATGACTTGTAAGTCCTTCAAATCATTCTTGAAATATGTAAAATGATCTTCTGAGTGTGGTAGGCAAACAAAGGAGCTTATGTTTTTTTACTCGTGTTTCGCAGGAACCTTGCAAACAACAGCCTAGAAGGACCAATTCCCAACAATATAAGTTCTTGTGTGAATCTCAATAGCTTGTAAGCATTGCAACTTTCTTGTGCGGCACACACAGTTTCATAAATATATATTAACGCGTTGTTTTTCCTTTACAGCAATGCTTATGGCAACAAGTTAAATGGGACCATTCCTCGTTCTTTGTGTAAACTTGAGAGCATGACCTCTTTGTAAGTTCTGATTTTTTAGACAAGTTATATACGATTTCATCCTTAAATTGTGCTATGATAAAGTTCACTGAATTGTACCCATTCTACTTTAAATTGTTTGATATGCATAGTGCATGCTGATCTGCAACATTGTTTGCTTGTTCATTATTGACCAGTGTTCATCTGTTTATTCAGGAATCTGTCGTCAAATCATTTGAGTGGTCCTATTCCTATTGAGCTATCAAGAATCAACAATTTGGACATCTTGTAAGTCCAATTATCTCGTAAGTTCTTGGGAACATTATTTTTATTCTGTGACCTTTATAATGAAGATACATGTATCAGGGATTTATCCTGCAACATGATTACCGGTCCAATTCCATCAGCCATCGGCAGCTTGGAGCATCTATTGAAACTGTAAGTCTTTGCCATTATGATTATTAGTTTGTTTCCATCATCATATGTTAATGTTTGGAACTCTTTCTTTAGGAACCTGAGCAAGAATGCTCTTGTCGGATTCATCCCTGCCGAGTTTGGGAACTTGAGGAGTATCATGGAGATGTAAGCACCTGATGTCTAATGGTGAATTCTGTCAATGATTAGTTCCTTGAATGCTCTATTGAATAACTTGGGTCTTATTTCAGTGATCTGTCCAACAACCATCTTGGTGGTCTGATTCCTCAAGAACTTGGAATGCTGCAAAATCTGATGTTGCTGTGAGTTATAGCTTTTCATGTCACATAATGTTCCTAAATCTATATGTTCAGTAGAAGGTTCAGTGTGTAGTCTTTAGTTGATAATTGATTCATCTGTCTTCATTCGCTCTTGCAGAAAACTGGAAAATAACAATATAACTGGGGATGTCTCTTCACTGATGAACTGCTTCAGCCTAAATACCTTGTAAGTTATCAAAGAAGTTTTAGGCATGTTTGGATGTTTGGCTTTGCTGACATGATCTGGCTGCTCCTGGAACAGAAATATATCATTCAATAATTTGGCTGGCGTTGTCCCTACTGACAACAACTTCTCACGGTTTTCACCTGACAGGTAGAGAGTGCCCATCATTTCAATCACTGCTTCATTCTTACCGTTAGATTTCGAAATAGTAGTTTAACGATCTGGCCCTTCCTTCAGCTTCTTGGGTAATCCTGGACTTTGTGGATATTGGCTTGCCTCGTGCCGTTCGTCCAGCCACCAAGAGAAACGTAAAGACACTATTTCATTATCATTTCCTTTCAAGCATATATACTTTCTTTGTTTCTAATATACCGTCGTCTGTGCCCTGGATTTTCTATACAGCACAAATCTCTAAGGCTGCAATACTCGGCATTGCTCTGGGTGGGCTTGTTATCCTCCTGATGATTTTAGTAGCTGTTTGCAGGCCACACAGTCCTCCTGTTTTCAAGGATGTATCTGTTAGTAAACCAGGTAATGCATCTATATAGGAGTTTTAAACCTTCTGTTTCAGTATGTCTCTTACGTACCTTATTGGCAAGTTTTATGTTGCCATACAGGCCATGTCGAGATCATTAATGTTTCCGATTAAACTATAATATCTTGTGGGCTTACCTTGACTGCCCACTCATAAAGCATTGCTGATTCCTCAACCAGTATCAGTCTGTTCTAATAAATCTTCATGTTGTTGCAGTGAGCAATGTCCCCCCCAAGCTAGTGATACTTAATATGAACATGGCCCTCCACGTCTATGAAGACATAATGAGGATGACTGAGAACTTGAGTGAGAAATACATCATTGGGTATGGGGCATCAAGCACAGTTTATAAATGTGTTCTCAAGAACTGCAGACCGGTGGCAATCAAAAAGCTGTATGCCCAGTACCCGCAAAGCCTGAAGGAATTTCAAACTGAGCTTGAGACTGTCGGCAGTATCAAACACCGGAATTTAGTGAGCCTTCAAGGATACTCCCTATCACCTGTTGGGAATCTTCTCTTCTACGAGTACATGGAAAATGGCAGCCTCTGGGATGTTTTACATGGTAAGTGAACACTCCAAACTCGTTTCAAATGCCGAGAATGGTTTAACGCAAGTGATCAATTGCTAGCACTGATGTTGCTTTAGATAATCTTTGTTCGCTGATCTGTCACAAAGCTGTGAAACACCAACTGATCACTCTCAAAATAGTTGATGTTTTGACACATTTGAAGTCCTGCTTATTTATTGATTGCTAACAGTCAGAGAACTATTACCGTATCATAACACTATGTTCTTTTTAATTCTACTAGAAGGTCAATCCAAGAAGAAAAAACTCGACTGGGAGACTCGCCTTCGGATTGCTCTCGGCGCTGCTCAAGGACTTGCCTACCTTCACCATGACTGCAGTCCCCGGATAATCCACAGGGATGTAAAATCGAAGAATATCCTCCTCGACAAAGATTACGAGCCACACCTTACGGACTTCGGCATTGCTAAGAGTTTGTGTGTTTCAAAGACTCACACGTCGACCTATGTCATGGGCACTATTGGCTACATTGATCCTGAGTACGCGCGCACCTCCCGTCTCAACGAGAAATCTGATGTCTACAGCTATGGAATTGTTCTGCTCGAGCTGCTGACCGGCAAAAAGCCTGTCGACAACGAGTGCAATCTTCATCACTCGGTAACTACCTCACTCTCTTCGTGGTTCTTCAAGGTTATCTGTCATTTTCTTCAGCTTATATAAATAGCTTTGGATTCTGGTAGTGCCAATAATTGCTGGATGATCCCCATTAGGCTTTTATGTTCCTCCAATGGGACCAGCAACATGAAACCTATCATGTGAGTAGATCTATCTGCACTGTGGACCTGTGGTGTGGACTGATCCATTGCATATGGCCATTGATAGCTCCATTATAGGTTGCAGTGTTCCGTCCCCTAAAGCCTGCCATTTTTGTCCCCCCAAGTTGTCAATCATGTAGATGGAAAGCTACAAATCGCACTGTCACACTCACCAAATATTGTCAACTTTTCATTTGCTACCCTACCACTTACTAGCTTGCCTCTGATTCAGACCAGATTCTTATGATATCACATCATGATAAGTTTCACTTAGCATCAGACTGATACCCCATGCTATCTGGTGTAAAAATTCATGATACGAGTCTTTTGTGCCGTTGCAATGCAGATCCTGTCGAAGACGGCGAGCAATGCGGTGATGGAGACGGTCGACCCCGACATCGCGGACACGTGCCAGGACCTCGGCGAGGTGAAGAAGGTGTTCCAGCTGGCGCTGCTCTGCACCAAGAAGCAGCCGTCGGACCGGCCGACGATGCACGAGGTGGTGCGCGTGCTGGACTGCCTGGTGCACCCCGACCCGCTGCCGAAGGCCGCCCAGCCGCAGCCGCCGCCGCCCACCGGACCGAGCTACGCCAACGAGTACGTGAGCCTGCGGGGCGCCGGCGCGCTGTCGTCGTGCGCCAACTCGTCGAGCACGTCGGACGCGGAGCTGTTCCTCAAGTTCGGCCAGGCCATCTCCCACAACACGGAGTAACGGAGCCGCCGCCTTGAAGCCAGCCCGCCGCCCTGGGAACTCAGCCGGCGGCGGAGGATGCGGGTGGTCGGTCAAAGGAGTAGTAGCAAGAGCCAAGAGCTAGGTAGCCCACATTTGGTCTAAATATGTGCCGGAGGTTAACCAGAAAAGAGAGTGGATCGGTGGCGTTCGTCCCTGTAAAAAAGCCATGTAGTATTTTCGTTCTCTTCCTCCCCACTTTTATCTCTGACCTGGTAGGTTGTAATCAGTGGATCTCTCTGTGACCGTTCCTGGAGCGGAATGATGTGAATTGCCTGATCTTGCAAGGATAAATCGGCAGGAATGTCATCGTGTTTCATGGCATCTAGTGAATCTGATGGGAGAACTGAAGCAATTACCTGAGTTGTCTTGCATTGCTCCTGCTCCTGGCATTGATGCAGGCCTGTGCCGTGCAGGTGTCCAAGAGCTCAATGGTGGCCTTTGCTCTGTCCGGAACATGTCAGATGAGTCGTAAAAATGGCGTGAGGCTGCAGCGGTGCTGGGGCCGGATGGGAGGGGACGATGAATGAGATGGGTCGGAGTTGCCCTGTGGATGAATGAATCTTTGATGATTGATGGATGGGAGGGAGGAGTGGGCGGGTACGGGCGTGGGGGCAGGGCGGTGCCGTCGTTGCCGGTGGGACGGCAATGCGGCGCGGGTCTCGTGAGCGCCGGTACTGGAACTGGACTCGGCTGGGGCCCGGGTACGTACGTGGGGATCGGGCCGCGGGAGATGGTGGTGGTGGACTGGTGGTAGGGCAGGGCGGAGTAGCGGTGGGATGATGCGATGACGATGGATCGTCGTGTTCGGGGCGCATTTGTGATCAGGCTCGGTGTGGCGGTGCGCGGGGTTTCCCATTTGAACGTGTTCCTTCGATTCCTGATCGGGTGGTGCATGCGACGTGTTGGGCTAAATCACGCATTGTCGTATTCACGCAGAACAGTTTTTCTTCTTCTTTTCATAATTCAAATTCAGCTGACGTTTGCTGGGAGGGGATGGCAAATCGACCGTTTTCTATGACATTTTACATTGTTGCGAGGGTGGTCAGGATTTGCCATGCTTGCAAACTAAAATTGACATCCTCGGTCAACATAAATTGCCATGCAAATCGTTCACAATTGTCGTGCTTCCCAACTAACGTTCATGTATAAAAAACAAGGCCAAATACTATGTGGCGTGCTCGTTGGAGAGAAAATGACAAGCCTTGACGTATTATTTGGGATTGATGCCATAGAAGAGGCCATGAATTGATGCCTAAATTCCCGATCGGCCAGGAATTATCGCTATCATATGGCGTTGGACATGCCCTTGGCTCCTACTTCTCCTTCAACAACTTCAGATTTCTATCAACAAACTTTGTGAAGAAAATTTTACTGCAAGGGCTTATATGAGAACTTTTTTAGCGTTTGGCCCCCTCAAACACTTGTATTTTCTTATTCGCCCCCCCTGCACTTTACGTCTAGCTCCGCCACTGGTTCAACCAACCCTAGTTTAAAAAACCGGACCGGACCGGCGGTCGAAACGAATAAACCCGGAACCGGCAGCCTCATCGGTTTTTTTAAGCTAATAAGACCGTTCTGCAATCGGACTGGAGAAAACCGGTGAAAAAACCAGGAAATTTTTTTAAAAGAAATTGGGAGAAGTGGGATTCGATCCCAGGTCGTGTGAGTAGCCAAATTGTTCAACCAACCAACATGCTATGGACGATGTCATCACATACTCGCATTTTTTTCGCCGCATGGCCCAATACAATATAATTTTGACCCGTTGCACTTTGGGAACCAATTTCCCGACAAAAAATGTCTTGCTCTGTGTATTTTAAGCCAACATTGATAAGAAAGACAAATGACAAAATTATACTTATAGAGTAAATTTATCACTAGTGAACGGAATAACTACAACTAAAAAATCAGCTATGTAAATTGACAGATTTCTACGGACTTTACAACTTTGGCCTGGTTTGTAACTAGATCATTGTTATCTTCTATAAGTATTGTACATTTATCTCCATGTAATCTAAATGTGATGATTTGACTATGAGGGCACACGAGGGTGCTTCGCCACCTATTTCCAATCATTGATTGTGACATTCTTGAAAATGGACAGAACTATGGGGTGCACATCAGTATGTGTGGCTCGTCACCTATCACTCCTTCTCGAAGCAAACGTATTTGAGACTCTCGCCTCTACCTCCCACTTCTCAAAGCAAGTGTACTTGAGTCTCTCGCCTCATACAACTCCATCTTAAAATCGAGTTCAACGTTGACCAACGGATTCTTGAACCAATGAGAGTTAAAAATTATTCATTCTAAGGGCATGTCTTAGAGATGGGTTGATACGTGATTATTTAGAATAAATGATGCTTATCTATTTATATTAAACTTTTTTGCCTGTAGCTAACATGATTTCTAATGACATTTAGTATAAATCTCAACATTTACTTTCCCAATCGTAAATAGATGGCATTTTAGACATTCATATGATCTCTAATACGCATCTTTGATCATTATGTTTTGTATGTATATTTCAGTAGAAAATTACCAAAACTTATGTTATGGCTACATGTTAAAATAATAATCCAATGATACTATTTTCACCATGCAAATTGTAATGTATTTTCTAAATATTAGAAGTTCGAGTTAGATTTTTTTTTTCTATTGCGTGTTTTCAAAGAAGCTATCTATTACGAATGGATGCCATTTACATATTACTCTACAAAGTAATTTGTGCTTCTTAGGACTTATCATAGTGTGTTTGCATTTGTTGTAATGTCTGTGAAACCTTTATACAACATTTTAGAGTACAATCTTAGATATCCTAACAATTGCAGCTTCTTTTTGACAGATAGTTTAGGTGTAGCTATGATTTTATAGGTAATTTAGGTATAACTAAATAGAGAAGTCTAGAGTATATAGAGTGTGGGCATGTGATTTGTGTGCATATCATATCTTGTCCTGCTTGCGAGTATTGCTTGTTTTCCTTTCTTTATGTTATGATCAAATCTTCACTCACCATTTTTGGAGGTTCAGTGACTAGCCACTATCACATGCACATCACAATAATTACATGTAGCTTGGCTGAACTGTGTGGCCAAAGCCCTGAAATAGCAACGACATGGCAGCCCTGCAACCGTCCAAACCAGTCGCGTGTGAGAAATAAGGATTCACGACCTGATTTGGAAACCAAGTATTTCGACAACAACAGTGATGGACAATCCTAGTGAGCCTGTAATTATTACAAAAGAAATAGAGGGTGAATACAAGAAGAATATGGAAGTGAATATAGTGGGCCAACTAGCCGATCCATCCTTCATCTCAAAAAACCAATCCACCCTTAATGAGTCCATGACCGGTGGAGGTGTTGTACAAGAGCAGATAGAACATGTAATGCTAGTAATGTTAAAAGCCTACTACTACGTAGATCTCAACTGAAAAAAAGCCTACTAGATGTGAAGTTTTTGCACCCGAGCTCAAATGAGCTCGAGTGAACAGTAAAATCATTTTTTTTAAGAAATGTAAAAAAATCTGATTTTTTTATGGCAAACTTTGACAAATGTTCTAAGAGCTTGCAAAGCTTCTCTTAGAACATTTGTCAAAGTTTGCCATAAAAAATCAATTTTTTTTACATTTTTAAATGTTTTCCGAGTTACTGTTCATCCCGAGCTCATTTGAGCTCGGGTGTAGAAAGGGGCTTTCGATCTAGCCACTATATGTGTACTCAGTTCATAATGTGCACAGACAAAGGAAGCACTTGACCTAAAAGAGATCTCATACAAGATAACTGAAATAGCACAAAAGAACAATATAGATACAAAGTGGAAACATTACGATAACTGAACTCTTGATCCCTCAACTGAAACATGTATTTTTTTTATAAAGGACAATTTCATTATCTCAAAATGTAGCATCAAGCGGATACAAAACATTATGAATAACACCCGGCCTCTGTATAACTAGGATGCACACAACCAAATCTGAAAATCTGACAAAAATTCATGAAATAAAAACCGACAGATCAGCAACAGTAGAGTCCTATAGACCGACACTATGCCTATGTCGAAGGGGTGGTGGATCGATACGAAGGTTATGCTGCCACCCATGTTGGGAAAAAAACTCCGTAGCCACCCTGATCCAATCGCGTACACATCATCCAGAACAACGGTTGGTACTCCATTCGTTGTAGCATAGATCACGTACCTAGCGAGTACGTACACCGGAAAATAACCTGCAGAGGAGAAGCATTTTTGTCATAAAAAACCAAATCATTTCTACATAGCCAAAGTGACCAAATTAAGATATACGCTCTCGCCCTTATTAGCGTTTTGAAACTATTTGAAATACCGTCCAACCAATGACCAAAAATAATGACAACACTTATGGGCGGATGCAAATTTGACACTATTTGGATGACTAACCACGTAAAACGTGCAATTTGCATTGAAAAAAGAGGTGTTTGATTGTCTCATCATGAATACGAAAACAACACTTCTTACTCCCTTGCTAGTTGCGTCGTGTGAGGTTGTCTTTGGTTAACACAACTCCACTACGAAGATACCACATGAAGATTTTCAAAACTGAAACATGTATTGAAACAACGTAACTACGCTCTTGATTCTGTCAATTGACAAATACTCCTTAACGAACACCTAATACACAAGTAGTTGAATCCACATTTCAAAATTTAAATAGCAGGAACGTTCTAAATTTTGGAGCATTGTGACACCTAGGATTGTCCAAATTCGAAAAATATATATACCACAGGCTTTGCATCATCATATCCAATACTAACTTTAGGAGTAATGGATTTCTGCTTTATTTTAATTTCTCAGTCTCGGTTTATGCTACTAAACTGTGTTGTAATGCACCAATCTTACAATTTACAGCGGAGAGTAGCCGTGAAAACAGAAAAAGGTTAATTACCAAACAGTATATGGGCAAAAGCTTGTTAGGCAAACGGCAACGCATAAACGCAAGCTCAACTAGTTTTAATGACTTAGCCTAATTATTAGTATTCTAACTGCTAACACAAAAAATACAGAGTATTAATTGCTAATCAAATGTAAACTATTGTTACTTCTGATGACAATACTAATTACCGCTCTTAACTGAGTATCAGCTTTTGAACTACATGAGAGGGAAAAGACCACTACATAGCATAGCAAGTGAATTTCAATTTGCATCAGGTAGATTGTCACTTGTGTCACATTGCATTCGGTTCTGCAAGACTTTTAACTTTGCACAAGGTCTCATAAAAACATTATCGAAAATATCTGAAAACTCAGTTTCTTTCAAGTGGCATGTGTAATGTGGGACGAAATATACAACTGCAGATTTTTTCCTCACAATATTCAACAGGTATTCCTGTTTTGCAGGGCGTAAAAGTATGTGAAATGCAAGAGCATAGCAAAGGATCGATAATTCCGGTCAGAGTTTGTTGGAAAGCAAGCCGCTTTTCAGGAACCGTTTCCAGAGCATGCACAGCTCGTGCTGGAGAATGAAAGAATGGATGAGAGCAGGAGCTCGATGTCGATCTGAAATGTCTATAAAAGGGCCAGCCGTAAGTCTCAAATGTTCAGTCCAAAGCATATGATTTTATTAGCTAGCTCTGCAAGTAAGAGTTATAGGAAACTGAACTCTTTCTTCGATAGACATTTATTTCCTTCACGAGTTCAGTTTTCTCCAACATCTTCTCTTGAACGCTGTCTGGCCGTCGCAACTTGGAGAATTTTGGCAGATGAATTTGAGTGTTGGATGGGACCAAATCTTACTGCCCGGGTGTGGCAAGATTTGGTTTCCTCCAATATCTTATGTTCATATGTCAGACACCGAGTGTTAGCTACAACAAGTGATAGTTGGATCATTGGATGGACACCTGAACCTGTCTCGAGAACCTTACATTGCAAGCTGAATGCGAGATTCGGGTGGAACCAAATCTTCAGCTATAGTGACACAAGATTTGGTTTCCTCCAATATCTCACCTTCAACTGTCCCTGATGAAACCTCCAACACCTTCAAATGAGCTATAGGTGAAGCTGAATTCCTTTGGTCTTTGGTCATCCCTGTCATAAACTTATTTCCCTTTGTCTTTAAAAATAATAATCAAACTGCGCAAAACAAAACAGGGATTACGCCTATGGCCGTCCGCGAATGAAACAGAACAGGTAAATGCGCAAACATATGAAAAATAATTGATCAATGGCCAAAGCGCATATGGCCTATAAGATAAAGCATCACTTTCTCAATTTCCATAATAATTTCTATAATTATGTATCAAAAGGAAGAATACCAGCAGGCCAGCACTATACAAAATCACCACTGAACATTGTAATCAAAGCATTGTACCGAATATGGGTATCACCAACTAGCCACTAGATTCCTCAGTCTAAAATGGACACCAGTGGTTGCCGGTGATAATACCGATACACCCTGTTGCTAATTCTTCCTGCGCTTTTCCCTAGGAGAAACGACATTAGTCGACTCCCCTACATCTTGCTGGCCAACCGTTAAAACTGAGATGAGCTGAGTTTGAAGGGCAACAGGTGGAGAAGAAAAGACACTCATGTCACTGATTTTTCTCTGTAGGCTATGGCAAGGCATGTCGTTGCGGCACTCATGCTCATCTTCGCTCCTGCTCTTGCATGGAGAACTGGTTGTAGCAGCTGGAGACAATGGCGTCCTGCACTTGGCTGGGCTGTTGTTGATATCCCCAACAGGGCTCACCTCTTTGCTCTGCGACTCACTCTGGTCGATGCTGAATGGAAGAGGACCCTTGCGCTTCTTAGGGGATGGGTTTTCAGGATTAGCAAGGCCTTTTGAAGACTGTGGTGAGAGCACAACATCCCCAGCAATTGCCAAAGAACTGGCTTTGGTATTGTAGATTTTTGACGTCTCTCTCCTATAATTAAATGAAATTAAAATATGTCACCCTATAATATGTAAGATGAATTCTCTGTGCAAGACAAGTAAATATTCTAGGGTCTGCTACTAGCAAATACCGAGAACAAATAACAAGTTCCAAGCAGCTGACAGAACTAGGGAAAAAAAACTTGAGGATACCAGGCAGACAAGTATCAATAGTTGAAAAAATATACCACTGTGGACGTCACAATATCAAATATCAATAGTCGTTCAGGGATGTCAGTTACTGTTCATAGGGAGTGATCTCTTAATGCGCCATTCTTTATGGGTGCATATGGACTACAAGAGAAGAAAATCTTTCGCGATGACCATACTAGATTGTTGGCTAGAACGAAAAATTCAAGCATGAAGTTGCCATGGTTATCCAACAGGTAAAGAAAAAGATATTCTTCTCATCTAGCTGATTGGTTGCACCTTGTATAATCTTTTATTCCCTTTTCTTGTACATATTTTTTTAATAGATGCAGTAGGATACTCGTACTTTCTCCCTACAAAAAGCGGATTTACTTGACTCCTTATATAATTTAATAAGAATAGCTCAAGTCAATCTTAGCATGAGAACATACAAACAGCTATAAACAACAAAGAAGGAACCCTAGCAAACAAAGGGGTTACTCCTGCCAACAGAAAAACTGCATGCATATATCCTTGAAATCTATTAGTAAGCTATTATGATCGTAATAAATATTGTGACGTCTAGAACTGCTCTATTGTGGATTTGTGGGACGGAGGGACTAGTAACTTAGCTTAATCTGGATACTACCAATGATATTGAACAATGACTAGTGAATTAAAATGTATACCATGAGCATTTCAGTGGTGGTTGTGGATACAAAAGTTCCCAGCAAACTTGGTTCTTCATGTTCTCTTAAGGTCGATTAAACTAGAAAAAGTTACTTTATATATTTTCTTAAACATGAGAAAAGAAGATATCATGAAAAAACACTACTGAAAAGGACAGCTAGAACTGCAGATTTACACATTAAAGATCAAAAACTCAAGGTTCATGAACAAATAGCTTCAAGGAAAACAAACATAAGACAATAACGAATTGCTCTAGCTAGCACGATCATGTGCATCTGCGGCGTCAAACATTTGCGTTCTGTTTGGAAACAAATTCGAAATTTTGCATATCTGGATTAAGACATGCTGAATTTAGTTTGGAATTTTTTCCCTTACTTACGTATAAACAACGTACTTATATTTTTTCCCACATGATTACCTCGCAGACTTATACTTAAGAGAGCACTGCAGTGCTTTAATGATTGCTTGTTGCTGGTTACTATTTTCATTCATCCAGAACAAACTAGCGTTGAAAGTAGGAGCTAACGATTACACATACCAGTGTCAGATTTAGGAAACCACAACTAACAGCAGTTTTGGACTGTTGGGCGTATATAGCAATATACAGTAGAATCTTAGTTATTATGCATGGCATCAGGTATCCTCTGGGTCAATGCAAAGAAAACCAGAGCATGCTTTTAAAGAGCAGGGGACAAAACTAACAAACGAAACAGAAATCTTGACTAAAAGCATGCTTCCTGATGCTACAAGCCTGAAGCCTGTGAAACAGGTAGCAACCAAAAAGCCCCAATCTAAAGCGTGACTCCATCATGGATCAAAGGTACTAATAAGCTGCTTTGACAACTGCAAGTTCCTCGCACCGGACCAAAATTTCAAGCTTCCCAACCGCATTGTCTGTTTGGCACCAGAAACAACCAATAACAGAGTTTTTCTTAAAGATCCTCCAATGCCAAACACGGTCGCTAGGCCAGGGATGATCACATTGCACAACCCTTCCGCCGACGAAATCGATGAATTACTGAACTTCCTAAAACAAACCGTTAAGCTCAGAAGGTTTGTCTGTTGGAACTGAACTTCCTAAAAAGACATGAGCATTGGAGTATTGTGTTCTCATATAACAGTGCATACCAAATGGAAAACGTTTCCCTTCGGCGCGCCGGCCGAACGTTTCGGCCGGTCTCGCCCACTCGCACTCGCCCAATAAAATAATCAGGGCCCACCACGTTATCTCTTTCCTCATCCCCTCTTCCTTCTTCTTTCTTTTTCCTGCGGCTTTTTTCTTCTTCCCAGCCTCATAGCTGCCATGGAGGCCCTACCCCGGCGATCTCCTCCAGCAAGCCCTCCTGTACTTCTCCGGCGAGCACCCCCGAAGCCGACCACCGAGCCAGCGTCCTCACCTCGTTTTTCCCTCTCTCAACTGCATCTGCCATTGCTCTGTGGCGACCGGAGCTGCAACGCGTCCATGGCCGACGACGCATTTTGTTACATGCTTCAACCGGCATCTAAAGTTGCTACAACCGGCATCGCATTCTGCTACAACCTATGTCACATTTTGCTACATCTCACATGGCGTCGTGATTTTTGCTACAAGCAGCGTTTCATTTTGCTACAACCGGTGACATGGATAGCTGCAATGGCAATGGCGACGACCCTTAGAGAGCTGTAATGACGACGGCGGGATGACCCCTAGATGAGAAAAAAAAGTTTCAACCGGTGTAGGAAAAGCTTCAACCGGCGGTGAGAAAAGCTTCAACCAGCAGTTGAAAAAGCTTCAACCGGCTTAAGGAAGGAAGCTCCATCGATGGTAAAAGCTTCAACCAGCAGTTGAAAAAGCTTCAACCAGCGATGAAAAAAGCTTCAACCAGCATTGACAAAAAAGTCTCAACTCTGCACTCGCCGACGCTGAGCGGCGACACCGTGGGCGGTGGCAGGCAGCACGACGGTGCCACAACGGCGGCAGGTAGGTGCTGCAACGACTACCTCCTGTGGTGCGCGACCGCAACCAACCAGCTGAGGGTGAGCGTAGAATGGCAGAAGGCCCGAGCAGCCGCCGACGAGCACGGGGACGACGACGGCTGCACGCCTACGACGATGAGCACGGGGACGACGGCGACCTGATGTGGTGTGTCTGCGCGACCAGCCGAGGGCGCCCGGCAAGCAGAGACGGTCGAGGACGAGCGGGGCGCTGCTCTCTCTCCTTTTTTCTGTCGTGGAGAAATCCCCAGGGTCTGAGGTAGACGAAAGAAGATCCAAATCTAACGGTTAACAAAAGGTTAATCCTGTGGTTAGGACGAGACCGGCGGAACCATTCGGCCGGTCCGCCGGCGCCTAGCGGTGCCCATACCAAATACCCCACCTCATGGCCTAAGAAGGCACTGATCACCCAGGAAAATCCACATACTTCGTAACAGAACCACCACCCCAGTATGGAAACCTTGTTCGATCCGGCCTGACACAACTACTTCACCCACAAAATTCCACTGTACTACTCAATGACCCACAATCCCACCTGAATGAGGCACCCTACACTGCTCCAGAGCATCAAAGGAATCTTAAAAAAATCACAACGCTGTTGTTTCCAGACGATCCACGCATGAACGAATCCCCAAAATAAGCCTGGAGGGGCGATGAAGGCGCAACCTTTGCGGGCGGATTGGGGGGCTGACCTGCGGGGCAGGGCTTCCTGAAGCGCGTCCATGGTGTCGAAGGGGCCTCTGAGCGAGCTCTGCACCTCCCCCTCGCTCTCCTCCGACTCCTCGAGGTGCGCCGCCTCCGCCTGGCTGCTGCTGCCCCGCCCGGCCGAGGAGGAGCCGCCGCACGCCGCCGGCACCCCGCGGCCGAACAGGGCGCCGCTCTCCAGCGCGATCGGCATTGCTCTCCCCACCCGCGTCCACGGCGAGCAGAGGAGGAGAGGGTGGCGGCGGGCGGAAGCCGGGGCCCCGTGCGCCGGCCGGTGTCGCGTGGTTCTTGTGCTGGCCTTTGCAGCAGGCGTCGGGGGAGAGTGGGGGGTTTGGTCGCTCGGCTTTTGTTCGGATGACGCGTGGGCCCGGGTTTGTAAGTTGGAAGGCAGGTTTGGCTGGCACGCTCCACGCCTCCCCACCCGCCCGTCCGATCTGGTAGATCGCGATCAGGACCGTCTATATTTGATGAACATATTACTTCCTTCTCGTCACTGCAAATCTCTCCTCTTTATTTGCATCGTTTGCAAAGAGGAAAGACCATGAATCACTGTTCATTACAGTGTTGGTTCCTACTCATATCGGATCTTGCTATCTCATATGAGCCATTGCCCACGAAAGCATAAATTATCTCCGATTTCCGGAAGTTATGTTGTAATCTACTACCCCTATAAAAGCACGAGAGGCGAAGATCCAAACAATCAGGGACGTTCATGTCTAAAATCTAACGGCCTCTAATCCTCCGATGTTTAACGCTAACAGGCCCCGCTAAGCCGCCCGCTCCGCACGACCCCTCCCCTTCTTAGCGTAGCATCGCACCGTTCACACCGGCACAGAAAAATAAACCGTTGCCCGCTGCCCACGACCTCCCGCCCGCCCGCTGCCCATGACCTATCGCCCGCCCGCTCCTTCTCCTCCCACGGCACGGACAGGGGCCTCCAGCCGATCCTCCGCCGTCACCAGCCGATCCTCCGACGAATCCCGCTCCGTCCGCTGCCTCCCGCTCCATCCCCGTCCGCCTCCCGCGGCCTCGGCCTCCGCCGCCCCGCCGGTCCACTCGGCCTCGGCCTCCCGCGCCGTCCGCCTCCGCAGCCCCGCCGGTCCACTCGGCCGCGGCCTCCGCCTCGGCCGCCCGCCGGACGGCGGCCTCGGCGCCGTCGGCCTCCCGCGGCCTCGGACTCCGCCGCCCGCCGGTCCACTCCCCCGCCGGTTCTCTTCTCCTTCCCCGCGGAGCAGCCCCCCGCCGGACCTCAAGGGGCGGTAGCGGCGGCCTCCTCTGCTTCCCAACGGACGCCGACGACCTGCACGAGTAAGTGTAGATGATACAAATTTGTGGTGAATGGGTGAGGTACTATACACATACCCAAGACAATTTGATGATTCTAGACTATTTATGTATATCAAGTGCCTCCTCACTGTCGAGCAACTCGTGGATCCTGTCCCCTCCGATGGTTGGATGGTTGCCGCCCCCTCGCTGGTCGCCTGAGGTCGGTCGTTGTCGTGGCGGAGCCCGCCCCTGCCCCTGGCCGCTCCCGTGGAGCGCAGCAGCAGCGACCTCTGGCCAAGGCTGTGCGCGCGCCTGAGGAGGCGTCATGGTTCTGCTCCCGGCCCCGTGCTGGTTCTGCTCCAGGCCACACCAACCGCTGAAGTTCGCCATGCACTTGCTGAATGCCCAGGATGTTGGCCGCTGCCGTGCCTTCCTGTTACCCACGAGGAATCCCTTGATTGACTGACTTTTGTTGTATAATTTTTCTGATTCCAGTGCTTGATGGATGAAGGTGACGTTGATATCACATAAGAGCGTTGATAGCAAGTATAATCTCAGATGTGTACATCAGGATCTCAATGTGTGGTCTCGACCATATCACTGAAAATCTGACTCTGGGCTGAAGTTTCTTCTGAACTTGCCTTTTTGAGATCCTCCTCGGTCCGTCCTGTGAATAGCATCTCGAGCAGCTTTGACGTCATCAAGTCGTCCTCCGTGGTCCCTATCGATGCCTGTAAACAGGAAGCGCAATGTACAGACATGCTCCTGCATGTTTATACTGGGGATATATTAGTGAATGTGTAATGGGGCGGGCATTATATTGATACCTACCATGTCTTGACGGCTCGCTCGGTGCCGGTTGAGAAGCTGGAGAACTCCGTGTCCTCTTCGCCCGAGTAGAAACCCAGCTTTTCCAAGGCTTCCTGCATGATGTACATAACACTTGAACTTACATGCCACCGAATATAATCTTTTGTGCATAGATATTTTTGCACTTTAGATATTGAAGTTACATCTTTGCTTGGTTTCACGATTCATGCAGAAGTTTGGGCTGCTGTTCAAGTGGTCGTGGCTTACATCGCTAGCCTGAACACTAGGTATTCTAAGTTTGGTAGAAAACCCACATATATGTTAATGGTTAGAACTTCAGTCTATTTTTCTACCTATTCCCTTGTTTGTAGAATTTAGTTCTGCTCAACCATGTTTCACTAAGAATAATGTTGATTTGTATTCCTTTTACAGCCAACCTCGAGGCCTTCCACATGACAAGAAGCCCATATCTTCCATTACATAAATCATTTATTAATGGTTTAGGGAATTGAGACTCTCTCTTCTTCTTATTTTATTGGGAACTGCATCATATCACGTTCTGAGTATTTAGTATTAGGATTAAGGTCTGAATGACCATACATGCTGTTAAATGATAAGTTGAGTTCAAGTACTTGGTTCTTTCTTTTGTTTGATTCGTGGAGTTCATTTAGCTTATCCCCCCCCCACCCAGCAACACACACACATTTTATTGTTCATCTCCTTTGCGTGCAGATTTGTTTGCATAGTGCCTTTAGCTTTTTTCCTATTTTGGTTATAGAGACAACATGTCAACTATAAGTGAAGTTGCTGACTTTACATTGCCTCCTTTGAAGTATTTGTGCACAAGGTAGAATTTGGCAAGCTATGGTTCATAATAAAATCTCCAGGTATAAACATTTAGGAGACTGATGCACTAGAGTATCTCTGTTTGACAAATGGAGTTCACATAACTCATTATTTTTCCTTGATCTTTCTAAACCTGATGAACCATTTATATGTTTGAATTTCCCTCCTTCTAAACCTTGTATGTTGATTTCAAATAGTAGAACAAATTCATGCTTTGACTGCTCTTCCTTGGATGTTGATTTCCATTTTTAATTGAGACAATTATTAAGTGTTAATTGAGATAACACGTCTGGACTGAAATTCCCCAAACGAATTGCTTGAATTCTGAGTAGCCGACTCAATATTTATTTATGTGCCTTTAGTAGATTGGCTTTAGTGTGTTTGTTCTTTCTTGTTAGGATCCCGGTCTGGAAAACTACATAGTGTATGGATTCAGAGATGAACACGAAAATATGTACAAGGCCGGTTTGGATTATCCTTGGTCTGTAACTTCCAGTTATTCTGCTGTCAGCCTGTCACACTACTGGTATTCCACTTATCCCGCATTCCAACTTTTATTTGCAAATTTGTGATGTTTGTGATACTGTTTCAGTGGTTGATTGAAGTAGAGGATATTCTGGCTATGATGAATTAACAAAAATATGTTTTTATGTTGAATCAATCAATTTTTTTATTAAAATCCTTGCGGTGTTGTTACTGGTAGGGAGAGAAGGAGAAGGGGGGAAATGATGAATGCAGGAGAGGAGAACATGCTGCAACGGAAGGCAGCTTGAGATCTAGCGGTGCACGCCTCTTCTGTGATATTCAGGTTGGTGTAAAACTGTCGCCTAAGATGCAATCGACTGGATGTTCAGAGCTAGCTGTAGATAGGATAATTTAGATCGAGAGGCAGAGGCTCAAAACCGACATTATTTTTGGTAAATGCAAATCCACCTCCACCTCCTCTATTTGCAGTCATTGTAACAATATTAGCGGCGATAAAACCCATTCTAGCTATCCTTGCTGGAAATAGTGTGCTGGTGTTCGACGCAGACCAAAATTTTATTTGATGTTGTTTTATGTAATCATGATCATCTCACTGTAGATATAGAAAGATCAATCACATCCGATCTTCGAGTTGCCAGTTTCATCAGCAGTACTGCCATTTTAAACAATCTAGGACCTAGACTCGATGACCACATAATTATTTAGATTGGTGTACTGAGCCATTTTTTAGCAGGCACCAATTATATGCCAAGCTTTATATAGTTGAAAGCCTAAAACTTCAATGACAAAAAGCGTTGTCACTGACAGTTATTTGTCCATTGAATGTGTGCATATCATTCACTTGTCTTGATGTCTGCCTATAATAAAGTTAGTATGGGACATTTTGTTCAAAATAAAGCATGCTTGGTTTTTGGAGCTGCATCCATCAGCTAACGTAAAGAAGTCATATATCCACCTCACGGGTGCTTGTTTTGCACAATCTTATACATTAGGACTTTATACTCCTTCACAAACAACACACTGGCAAAATATTCTTGCTACTTTTCCTCATTTCATAACCGTAGTTTCGGTCACAAAAGTTGGAAATATATGCTTGTTTTGAGGTGATGAATCAGAATGGAAAAATCTGAAAGTAAGTGATTATTTGTTCATGTGTTGATCAAGCGATCATGTTTGGACTTGAATGATAAATATGGATGGAGCTATTTTTATTATTAAAGATTGTTTTCAGTTGGAATTATTGTTGTAAATACTACATTTATGGGTGTGCAGTTTGTGATTCTGTATTCATGATATTTAGATAGATCTGATTTGTTCCTTTATAGCATAAACGGACTTGAATTATATTGTAATTAATGAATATGCACAATGTACTTTAATTTGTTGAGATTTGAAATGAGGTTGCAGGAATCAGAATGGAACTCTCATGTGGCTGACATAGCTTTTATATTTTATTTTTAGATGAAATTTCTATATTTACTTACCTCAAGATATATTTGATTTCATTTTTGTGTGTTGAGACAAGGAGCGAGCAAAATGTTGATTTTGCGAAGAACTATTGTCACTGAATTGTTGATTTTGATCAGAAACAACATGTAGCCTGGAAACAAGAAAGATATTCTATGCGCTAAATGATGCAGGAAATGATGATTCAGCCTGCAGATTGATGTCAAAGAGAACAGCTCTGGAGGTGGTGTTTCGGGCTAAATAGTGGAGAACAGCAGCTGTCGTAATATTGTGAAAATATATTATGGTTAATTCTACCTTGTCTATATGATTTCTACATTCCTATGGATTAGAATACATATTTTATTGGCTAAGCATGGGAGAAATGTTACGGATGTTCGTTAAGATTCTTGATTTGTGAATGCTGATGGCGGATTTAATCTCTATATGCTTTAGGAAAGTCTTGTTCAGTACATATATCCCATTAATATTTAAATTCATAGAGTATGTGGAATGTCTGCTAAATCCTTGCTTGTGTAAGACTACATATCACTATATGTAAACTTAAAATGTAAGCTTCATATATTCAAATATTGTTTTGTCATTAATTTCCAACAAAACGTGCGTTGCACGTGCAAGCTTACTAGTATGTAGAAATTTGAAAGTCGGGTATTGCTTACTCCTTCCGAATCAAAATATAATAAGTTTTTTTGACACTAACAGAAGGAGTAGATGTTCAATGAAGATGGTCGAACATGTACTCCACTAAATGCCAAACATAGTAAACGTCGTGTGAGTGTAAATCTACGGTGTATGTGATGTTTTCGAAAACAAACATTAACATGTCATGATGCATGAAGTTATGGTTGTAACGTGAAGCACATGTTTGAGAGTCAATTGTGGCTTAGATATTAAGTGAGGTGGTTGAACCTGCACTCCGCTAATTAAAAAACAAACCAAGTAGACTTCGTGTGAGTGCGTTTGCATCGTGTTGCGCATGTCAATTGTCAATCGATGTGGTGCATCTGATGTTTCTGAAAACAAACAATAACATGCCGTGATGCCATGAAATTATGATGGTAATATGTTTGAGAGTCAAGTATCGCTTATATATAGTTACGGGAGGTGGTTGGATTTGTACTCCTCTCCACTAAAAACTGAACCGAGTAGATGTCGTGTGAGTGTGTTTGTGTCGTGATGCGCATGTAAATTTACGTGTTGTATTTGATATTTCTAAACAAACATCAACATGTCATCATGACATGGAGTTATGACTACAATATGCCATAACATGTGTGAGAGCCAACTATTTCCTTATACACTTAATGGAGGTGGTTGAACATGTACTCCGCTCAAACCCAAGCCAAGTTCATGTGAGTGCATCTGTGTCATGATGCGTGTGTAAATCTATGTGTTTATGTGATGTTTCTGAAAGCAAACGTTAACATGTCGTGATGCCGTGAAGTTATGATTGTAACATGCAATAACATGTTTGGGAGTCAAGTATTGGTTATATAGTTAATGGTGGTAGTTGAACCTGTACCCTGCCTAAAAGACCAAGTAAACATTGTGTGAGTGTGTTTTGTGTTGTGATGTGTGATGTTTCTGAAAACAACCATCAACGTATCGTGATGCCATGAACTTGTTATGATTGTAACATGCAAGAACATGGTTGAGAGTCAAGTATCGCTTAGGTAGTTGATGGAGGTGGTTGAATCAGTACTACGCTAAAGACCAAACCAAGTAGAAGTTGTGTGATGCATAAGTGTCGTGATGTGCCACAAATCTATGTGGTGTGGTTGATGTTTCTAGAAAAAAATATATTAACAAGTTTATCGAAAAGGCTAAACTGACGTGGGAATCAAGCGGTTCCCCCGATGAAAATAAAACGGAATTTCGTTTGTGACAGATGATGAGAGCAATGAATAACATGTGCTATGTGCTAACAAATTTTATCGTTTCTCTAGCACATTGATGGCAATCCGATGTAGGTTATAACAAAATTTTAGATGACCTAGAAATGAATAACATGCGCTCTATGCTAACAAATTTTATTGCTTCTCTAACACAGTGATTACATTTCGTTGTTGGTTATAATAAAATGCTAGGTCAGCTTAGTGGCGGAGCCAGGAAAATGGAATGGGGAGGGCCAAATGTTGCTAAACCTCCTTGGGGAGGGCCAGTCCATTAAAATACACTGTTTTAACATAAAACCCCCAGTCTTTACACTAGTATTAGGCTTAAACCAGTGGCATTAGGGGGGGGGGGGCAGGGCCCCTTCTGCTCGCCCCTGTCTCCGCCACTGGGCCAGCTAACATTGCTCCAACTTTTTTGAAAAAGGAGGGTATATCATTGGCCTTTGCGGTTGTATGCTCCTTGCTTTGTACCTAAAACATGCATGAATGTACCTGGATAATGAGTTGGGTGTGGCTTACGGTAGAGTGCACCAACATATTGATGCAAGCTAATCGGGGTGCACAATACTCTTGTGTCACATGGACCAAACATATCAGTTTTGGAGTGACAAGCAAGAACATGTTTGAGAGTCAAATATCGTTTTGATATTAATAGAGGTGGTTGCATTAGTACTACTCTAAAAAACAAACCGAGTAGACGTTGTGTGATGCTTCTGGGTCGTGATGCACCATAAATCTATGTGTTGCATTTGATTTTTCTACAAAAGAAATATTTATTTTTTTATCTAAAAGGCCAAACTGACGTGGGAACTGTAGAGGTTCCCATGACGAAAATAAAATGGAAATTTGTTGCTAAGGAATGATGAGAGAAATGAATAAAAGGTGCTTTGTGCTAACAATTTTTATCGCCTCTCTAGCACATTGATCACATGGCGGTGTTGGTCAAAATAAAATGCTAGGTGATTTAGCATTTCTCCAACTCTTTTTTTCCCTCTTTTGAAAAGGAGTGTATACTCCGAGCCTCTGCGGTTGTACGCTCCGAGATGAAAAATGGCACAATCATGTGTGTGTCATTGTCATCGATCGATTCTTGATCTATACCTAAAACACACATGAATGTACCCGGATAATGAGTTGGTTGTGGTCTATGCTAGAGTGCACCAACTATTTTGGTGCAAGGATGCAGGATACTCTTGTGTCACATGGACCAAACATATCTTTTTGAGAGTAACATGCAAGAACATGTTTGAGATTCAAGTATCAATTAGATAGTTAACGGAGGTGGTTGATCGGTAGTACGCTAAAAAACAAATCGAGTAGATGTTGTGTATTTGATGTTTTTCAAAATAAATATTAGTGATTTTTTCAAAAAAGCCAAACTAATATGGTAATTGAAGTAGTTCCCCTGACAAAAATATAAGGGCCATTTGCATTTCTGTCCCTAACTCGAACCACCTACTCAGATTTACCCCTAATGTCGAAGCATGCTCAAATTTGCCCCTCTGCAGTTAGGTGCACCTATAAAAATGCCCTTCCGTGCCGTTACCGTCTGGTCAAAGGGCATTGACTGTTAACTTGACGTTTTCTGGACATTTGTTGCCCTTGCCTCCTTATGTCATTGACATGCGGGACCCACACTAAAAAATAAAAGGAAAGAAACACATTTTCTCACTCCTCTCTCAGACACACTTACATGTGGGGCATAACTAGAGAAAAGAAAAAATAGAAAATACTTTCTCTCAACCCTCTCTATGACTAATTTTTTTATCTCCCATAACCCCTCCCTCTCTCCCTGACATGTGGGCCATGGGCCCACCGTCAGGGTCAACCCCGATCCACGTCAGAACGGCCCGACCGTGACTGGATGCGCTCATCGGTGGCTCGTCGGCGGCTCGCCGTGGTGTGCCGGATGACCGGGGTCAGAGGACGCGAGGCGTGGGGGAGCTGCGCAAGGCACTCCACGCACTCTGGGGCGCGGCATGCGTAGGTGGGCGCACGCATGGCCGATCCAGCCGAGCTCGTTCATGGCGGCCGACTCCCGGCAGGGGCCTCCGGGAATGAAATCGAGCGGGGAAAGATAGGAGTAGGAGCGTGATCTTTCCGCGACGGCGTCACCGTGGTCGGGTAGGTCAAAGGTGGATCGGGGCGGCCGAATTTAGGAGGGGAATAACGACAACCGTGGCGGAGGTCAACTTTCCGGGCGTTGTGTACGGGCGACCCCAGGCCCGATTCAAGTCACAGGTCGAAGGAGAGGCTCCTGACGGAGCTCATAGACATGCTCGTACATCTCTATCTGGCCTCCGGCCGCGGTGGCTAGCAATGACCTTTTCGGCAGAAGCTCCGGCCGCTCTCAGGTTCGACCATGGCGCCGTCTTACGTTGTCGTCGGCCTCAACCTCCATCCCCGTACCCTGCCAAACCACCCGGGACCTACCCCCGTGTCCCTCACACGCAAGCACGCCCGCCCCTCGCCGGCGACGGCCACAGAGCTGCCAAGCGTCGCCATGACCACGCAGGGGCCGGTGTTGACCCCGACTATGGGTCCCATGGCCCACTTGTTAGGGAGAGAGAGGGGGGCTGTGAGTGAGTCTTTTCTATTTTTTGTTTTGTTTTTAGTCCGGCCCCACATGTAAGCGTGTGTGTGTGAGAGAGAGGGTGACAGAAAGAGTTTTTGCTATTTATTTTTTTACAGCGGGTCCCACGTGTAAGTGACACATGGAGTCAGGGGCAAAATGTCCAGCAGACGTTCAGATAGCGGTCAAAGCCCTTTGACCGGACGTTAACGGCACAGAAGGGCATTTCTATAGGTGCACTAATGGCAGAGGGGCAAATTTGAGCAGGCTTCGACATTAGGGGCAAATCTGAGTAGTGGGTTCGAGTTAGGGACACATATGTAAAAGACCCAAAATATAATGGAAATTCATTGGCGAGAGATGATTAGAGTAATGTATAGAGGTGCTCTGTGCTAACATTTTTTTATAGATTCTACAGCACATTGATCACATGTTGGTGTTGGTTATAATAAATTGCTAGGTGAGCTAGCTTTCCTCCAAAAATAAATAAATGAGGGTAATACCCCGGCCTGTGTGGTTTTTTTTCTGCGGGGTCCGACCTCTGTGGTTGTATGCTCCGAGGTGAAAACTGGTTCAGTCATGCGTGTAATTAGCGTTTTTGCGAAAAAGTCCTTATACTTTTCCGAAATTGAACCCGCAGTCCCTTTCCAAGTGACTCTGCGAAAACGATTCGGTTTTACAAAAAAAAACTGCATTTTTCTGTATTCAACCCTGCGGTCCCCTTAGAAAGAAAAAAAATAACCCACCCGCACGACCCCCCAATCCCGTCTCCACCTCCAGCGCGCCGTCACCCCCTGCCACGCCGCCGTGCGTCGCCGGACTCCGCCTCGTCGTCAAGCCGTCAGACTCCGCCTCACCGTAACGCCGCGGGAACCCACCCCTCCATCGCGCAACGGCGGCTCCGGAGCACGAGCGAGCCGGGACCAGAGGCAGGATGCGAAAGCTGGAGCGGCGCGCGACACCTTGCGACGGTCGTGGCCCTCGCTGTCGCCTCTCCTCCTCTGTGTCCTGCCTGCGTGAGCCCACGCTGGAGGACGACGCCGACCATGGCGTGGAGTCCAGCCGAAGGGAGAGAGGAAGAAAGGAGAAGGATAAGGGGCACAAGGTGAGGGAGGCGGTGGCGGCTCCGGTGACCGGCCGGCGGGTAGGGAGACGAGCTCCTGTTGAGGTGGCGGGGCTCGGTGTGGGCTGGTTCCTCCGGATCGAGCGTTGGCTCTCCCGAGGCGTGCAGTTGAGGCCTTGGATTGGGGTGATCCTTCTCCCCCACCCTCCTCCTCCATGGCCAACGGCACGAGGTGCGGCGAACTCTTCCGCCCCCCGCCATGGCTCCTCTCTCTCCCCCACCAGCGCCCTCCTCACCCCTTCCCCACTCCCGGCTGATCCCCAAGGCTGCACCCTCCCTCTTTCATCAGATCTGGTCCGGACGATCACTGGACTGAGCTCGATACCACACTGCCTGTCTTGGATGGCCAGAACATATTGTTGGCCATCTCACACTCAGGTTGCAGCAATTGGATGTGCCCTGTGAAACCTACAGCATTCGAGCATTGCAAGCGGCGGTATGGCAGTCTGAATCCTGACGTTCTTGGGAGTGCAGGTGAGGACAATCCTAATTTGTTAGCTTCAGATAACCGACAAAAGAATATTGATTTCCATTCTTGTGTTACCAGTTTTCTACCCGTGACTAACTTGCAGCCTTCGAATAACCTTGTTAGTTCTAATAGGTTGGGCGTTTGTTGGAAATAGGGGAGCGAGACCCATACCTCCTTAAAAAAAGGTGTATTTCCTCTCAATCATTTGCACAATCAAACAAGTACTTCGTTTTGTTATATTTATGAGAGCTGCCTTTTCAAACAGGAGAAGAAGGGCTATCTTGCTTGTCTGAAATCAACAGGAGTTCAGTCTGGAAAATGTTGGATATTCTCGAAGAAATACTTGCGATGAAGGATAGCCATTGTTTGCATGCTTCCTCCCTGTGTAAGAATTTCAGAACTATTGTATTGTAAGTATTGTAGTTAGCTTAGCCTATTTTTTGGCACATCCATGAATAAACCAATTTATGCATAATGATTTAGGGTGCATTTGGTTCCTAAGCCATCCTCTCAAGCTCCCACTTCGACAGTTGTGATCCCTGGGTCTGCGACGCCAGGTTTGCAGAAGAAATCAAGGGGCTCAAGTCTGCAATCAAGGGAGTCTGCATGGTGGTCTCTGTTGTTTGAAGGCAAGGTGCTTGGGAATGACCCATTGGCTAAATCGTTTGGTGATCTCAAGGATGTGCTCTATGATGTGGGCAACGTGGTCAACGACAAGCTCTGACTACTACAGGCTCCAACAAGGTAGAATTAATTTAGTTGTCGTTTTATATTGCAAAACACAGTGAAACTAGAATTTATCCGAGTTTCTTTGTTTAGTGAAATAGCCAATGTCGATGCTACTGTGAAATGTTTTGTTCAGTTCGTACAAGTCCTGATTTGCTTCCCATGCAAAAAAATAAAATTGCTTGGGCTTGTCAGGAGTCTTACTGCACGGAACATGCAACTTTTGGCATGGTTTGGTTTCAAAAATTAAAGAAGCTAGGAAGTTTTACCATCCCTAGGACCATGACAATGAAGAAGAAGGGCAGCCCGGTGTATGTAGCTCCCACTTGCGCAGGGTCCGTGGAAGGGTAGTACAACTATTTTGGCATCAATTTGATGTTGATATACCGCCAACAAGTAGCAGTCGTGGCAAGAGGCAACGCTCTAATTAGCAACCATTCTGTTGATCCTGAAGATCATGCATTTGTTTTTGAAGTTCTCAAGAGCATGCATCACTAACAACACCCAACATGCAAAGCTTATACTGGTACTCCATATGATGATCCAAGTTGTCTCCATACAACTCATTATGTCACACATTTGGTAAAATAACGCGCCCTCAATCAATGATATATATTGCTTTATTTCGAATTTGATGGACTAAGTGCATGCATGAATGCTGATTTTACACTCGTTGCGATGTTTTATGATCAATATGATCAATGCATGCCTATCTTATCTTATACATGGTCATGAATTGTTGATCTTGATTGTGTATTGTTTTTTTAGAAAAGGTCATTCCAAAAAAATCCGCACCGAGCCTCGAGCTGGCTTAGAAGCTTCAGGAGCTTGGCCAGAGGCTTAGGCTTGGCTTGTTGAACCTTCGAGTTGGGCTGAGCCCAAGACGAACCCTACCTAGCCTCGAGCCCTGAGCTTTATGTCAAGGCCTATCCAAGACTCTAGGAAAACATAGATGAAAAAGTGACCCGGTCACACGTATCATTTCATTTATCAATCCTTGATGTGTCCCAAAAACACGTGTGAATAATGGACCTTGTTTATGTTGTTAAATAGAGAACTGAGTGTTACTCAGTTGTCTTGGACGTGTTTGGTTGCCTGCACTAAGCCCAACCAGGCCCACGTGGAAAGAAACTGGGCCGTTTGGTTGCATGTGTTCATTGTTGGGCCTACATAGCACGAAACTCAAAGCACCTCTGGGCCTGCCTCACTGAAAACGCTCAGATCGACAGTTTCTAGCGAGCCAGGACGGGCCAAGCCACACCGAGCGCACATAGGTGGGCAATGTGCCCCTTGCACGAGAGGAGGATGGAGGGATGCAAGCACGTACAGAGCCTGTACGTGTTATCTTCTTCTACCTCTAGTAAACTCCTCCTCAATCCCCTTTCTTTCTTCTTCCTTCTTATCTACACAACGGTGCTTCAATTGGACATCAACTCTACACGATATGTTACGGTTCCATTTTTGTGATCGATTTGTAGTTTTGTCGACTGTAAATGCTCAATTTTGTGTTCATGTTTGGAGTTATTTTGGATGAAATTTGTCAAATTCGTGGCGCACGATCGACCGTTCGAAATTTCCTTTGACCAGTAGCCTAATCTCGCAGTCCCACACAACATTCGTGTTGCAAGTTTTCTATTTTGACAGATAGTAAACAAGAAGATTTACAACTTCCTCGTGATTGTACATATGCATATTTGTGGTGTGATTTAAGACACTACTTAATCATTCCTCTAGGCCGGCGTGGTTTCTCTCGATCTCCTCTCTCGCGTCTTGCTGCAGTGGCGTCATTGTCACCATCATTCATCCCGGCCTTCTCTCCATGATCCTACTACACTGATGCAGCCATGGCGCATACACTGTATTTCTTCTCCTCTGTCCTCTGCCTCAGAGCCCTCCTATTCGTCCCTCTCGACGCTTGCGCCGTTTCTCTTGACCTCCTTGTCCGCGTCCTACTACACTGGAGTCATTTTCGGCGTCGGTAATCTTGGTCTCCTTTCTCTCGTCCTACTGCACTGACGCTGCCATGACGCAAGCACTGCATTTCTCCTCCTTTGTCCACTGTCTTTGTGCGGACTTTCTCTATGGCGACGAGGCTAGCAACTAGTTCGCCGCGACGCCGATGGAGTTGCTCGCGCACGACTCCGTGCTCGTCGTGTCGGACACGGTGCCACGACCACCTTCCACCGCAGTCGCCATGGTCCAACATGCACTGCATTTCTCCTCCCCCGTCCTCTGCCTCAGCACTGCTCTGCACGGACTTTCTCTATGGCGGCGCCGCTAGCAACTAGTTTGCTGTGGCGCTGGCAGGAACGCTCGCCCGAGACTTCGTGCTCGTCGTGTCGGACGCGGCGCCGCGGTCACCGTCCATCGCAGTCACGAGGCATGATGACCCACAAGTATAGGGGATCTATCGTAGTCCTTTCGATAAGTAAGAGTGTCGAACCCAACGAGGAGCAGAAGGAAATGACAAGCGGTTCTCAGTAAGGTATTCTCTGCAAGCACTGAAATTATCGGTAACAGATAGTTTTGTGATAGGATAATTCGTAACGGATAACAAGTAACAAATGTAACAAAGGTGCAGCAAGGTGGCCCAATCCCTTTTGTAGCAAGGGACAAGCCTGGACAAACTCTTATATAAAGCAAAGCACTCCCGAGGACACATGGGAATTTCTGTCAAGCTAGTTTTCATCATGCTCATATGATTCGCGTTTGTTACTTTGATAATTTGATATGTGGGTGGACCGGTGCTTGGGTGCTGCCCTTACTTGGACAAGCCTCCCACTTATGATTAACCCCTCTCGCAAGCATCCGCAACTACGAAAGAAGAATTAAGATAAATCTAACCATAGCATGAAACATGTGGGTCCAAATCAGCCCCTTACGAAGCAACGCATAAACTAGGGTTTAAGCTTCTGTCACTCTAGCAACCCATCATCTACTTATTACTTCCCAATGCCTTCCTCTAGTCCCAAATAATGGTGAAGTTTCATGTAGTCGACGTTCACATAACACCACTAGAGGAGAGACAACATACATCTCATCAAAATATCGAACGAATACCAAATTCACATGATTACTTATAACAAGACTTATCCCATGTCCTCAGGAACAAACGTAATTACTCACAAAGCACATTCATGTTCATAATCAGATGAGTATTAATTATCATTAAGGATATGAACATATGATCTTCCACCAAGTAAACCAACTAGCATCAACTACGAGTAATCAACACTACTAGCAACCCACAGGTACCAATCTGAGGTTTTGAGACAAAGATCGGATACAAGAGATGAACTAGGGTTTGGAGAGGAGATGGTGCTGGTGAAGATGTTGATGGAGATTGACCCCCTCTCGATGAGAGGATCGTTGGTGATGACGATGGCTTCGATTTCCCCCTTCGGGAGGGAAGTTTCCCCGGCAGAATAGCTCCGCCGGAGCCCTAGATTGGTTCTGTCCAAGTTCCGCCTCGAGACGGCGGCGCTTCGTCCCGAAAGCTCCCTTATGATTTTTTTCAGGTCAAAACCCTCCATATAGCAGAAGATGGGCACCGGAGGCCTGCCAGGGGGCCCACAAGCCTGTAGGGCGTGCCCAGGGGGGTAGGGCGCGCCCCCTGGCTTGTGACCTCCTGGTGGGTCCCCTGATGTATTTCTTTCACCCAATATTTTTTATATATTCCAAAATAATTCTCCGTAGATTTTCAGGACTTTTGGAGTTGTGCAGAATAGGTATCTCAGATTTGCTCCTTTTCCAGTCCAGAATTCCAGCTGCCGTCATTCTCCCTCTTCATGTAAACCTTGTAAAATAAGAGAGAAAAGGCATAAGTATTGTACCATAATGTGTAATAACAGCCCATAATGCAATAAATATCAATATAAAAGCGTGATGCAAAATGGACGTATCAACTCCCCCAAGCTTAGACCTCGCTTGTCCTCAAGCGAAAGCCGAAATCGATAAATATGCCCACATGTTTAGAGATAGAGGTGTCGATAAAATAAAATACGGACATGAAGGCATCATGGTTATTTTTAGAACAACAACATATATTGACATATAATTTCTTATGCTAGAGTAACAATTCATTCACAAGGTAAAGTATGAATCAAGAACTCTATTGAGAACCAACAAACTATGTTCTCAGTCATTGAAGCAATTCCAATTTATCATAATGTAGGAAAGAGTCAATATAAGAGCTTGCGAAGCAAATCCACATACTCAATCATCTTTTAGTCTTTCATAATTGCTAACACTCACGCGGTACCTATGAGGTCAAAGCTTCAATCGGACACAGAGAAAGATAGGGGCTTATAGTATTGCCTCCCAACTATTTACCTCAAGGGTAATGTCAACAGAAGTAACTCATGCTCACCCACATCCGAGTGGATATATGTGTCTAGATCATTCCCCAACACATGACGCTTGCCAAGAGATAAAGGCGAAATAAAGGAAGTGGTGAACATCACCACGACTCTTGCATAAAGGTAAGTACTAGAAAGTAAAGGTAACAGATAGGCCTGTGACGCCCCCGATCTCGACCGTACGCTAATCAAACACGCAATGCGTACGACCAAGATTAGGGACTCACTGATTGATATCACAACACAACACTAGACACAAATTAAAGTCATACAGCTTCATATTACAAGCCAGGGGCCTCGAGGGCTCGAATACAAAGCTCGACAAGCACGAGTCAGCGGAAGCAAATAATATCTGAGTACAGACATAAGTTAAACAAGTTTTGCCTTAAGAAGGCTAGCACAAACATAAGCAGCGGATCGAAAGAGGCGAGGCCTCTTGCCTGGGAACCTCCTAACTACTCCCGAGCGTCGGCACTCTCCACGTAGTAGTAGGCTCCAGCGGTGGTGTAGTAGTCATCTCCGGCGTACTCCATCTCCTGGGTTCCATCGTCTGAACGCAGAATCGTATCGAGGGGGAAAGAGAAAGCAAAGCAGCGGTGAGTACTCATCCAAAGTACTCGCAAGGCTGACATCAGAACTATGCTAAGTATGCAACAGTATCAAGGAAAGGGGGTTATATCTGGACTGACTGCAGAAAGCAAGAATAGGGAGAAGGCCTAGTCCTATCGAAGACTAGCATCTTCAGCAATCTTGCAGCATTAGAAGAGAGTAGACTGGTATCTCATATATAGCAATATTATTGTAGCAAATTTTTATTAAGTAATCACGCCCAGAGATTCTTCCTCGACTCCCTGCGAGGAAGCAATCCCGGAGCAAACATTCATTTCAATTTAAAGTCACAATTATAGTTGTATAAGGTCAAGGCACAACTCCAAGTCGTCCTGTTACCGTGGACACGGCTATTCGAATAGATTATTCATCCCTGCAGGGGTGCACCGCATTTCCAACACGCCTGATCACCTCCGGCCAGACACACTTTCCTGGGTCATGCCCGGCCTCGGGATAGCAGCACGTCGTCGCCCCACCTAGGCTCAACAGAGAGGCCAGCCCGCTGGTCTAAATCCTAAGCGCGCAGGGGTCATGGGCCCAATCACCCTTTGCACTCCTGCACGATGCGAGGGTGGCCGAGGTCAGCCCTAGTACACTCTAGTCCAAGAGCTGCACCGTCCAGGCCACTCGGGCGCGCGCCGCTCCATTGCCGACGTCCGAAGAGCTTCGGCTGATACAACGACGCTGAGTACCCATAACTTCTCCCACGCGATGGTTTGGTGCGTAAAAAGGCCAACGACCCAACTCAGATCAAATACCCAACCCATTAGTATTTTATTAATGCGGGGCAAGCGCGACCCATGAAGTGCGGTCCCGTCGCCCCGTCTCGAGGATGTGTGGCAAGGGCCTCTCCTGCCCGTCCACTCCTCATCAACATCAAACCGTGGGTACCCCTCGGGGCCGACCCATCACCAACATGTTTCTGTAACAAGGTCATAGTAACTGTGTGTATAAAACATCAAGACGAAACCTGAGGAATCACCCTCAAAGGGTCCCGCTCGATGAAACCGTCAAGGTGGACTTAGAGGAATCACCCTCGAGGGTCCCACACTTGAGGGGTTGCACGACAGAGTCATCGTCGGGAGCGGCGAAGGAGGAATCACCCTCGATAACCGTGACCGACTAGCTGCACTACAGAGCTAGCATCATGAGTACTTCACGAGGTGTCACCCTCGATACTCGATAGTAGCGCTGCAGAGTCGTACAACTAAGGGGGGGTGCGGTGATGTGAGGGGCCAGGCTTGTCGGTCGGTTGACCGAGTCTTCGAGTCTTCGGGTCGTCGAGTCGTCGATGAAGAAGCAGGGGCAACTGGGACTAAGGGGGGTCACTGGGGATTCACTGATCAACCTATACTAAGCAGTTGATATGATTGCAGGTATAGCAACAGTTTATCAAAAACAGGCTATGCATCAGAATAGGAGCTAACTAATAAAGTAGCAAAAATCTAATGCAAGATTGAGAGGGAAAGAAAGGGCGATATCGGAATGCTCAAGGGGGGGGGGGGTTGCTTGCCTTGCTGCTCTACGGCAAAGGCCTGATCGTCGGCGGTGTAGTCGTACCCAGCAGCACCGTCAGTCTCGGGGTCTACCGGAGAGAAGAGGGGGGAAGAAACAATAAATATAAAGCACAGATGCAACACGATGCATGACATGGCAATATGCAGAGCTAGGCATGCACTAACGCAGTCTTACACGTCGCAGACGGGTCGGAAGAATATCTGACGATATTTTCCGGGTCTCGGGCTACTACCGGACAGATGATCCTAATGCTAAATGTCAATGTTCATCATGCTAGGAGCATGTGACAGATGAATGGACAACGTATTCGGATTCATCTCGTCGTCCTTAGCAACTTTCATATATAAAGTTTTTCGATCTAAGCTACGGTTTAAAAGATATGATTTCTAAAGTTTTAAACATTTTCTGGAATTTATTTTATTTATTTAAATCAACATTATGCAGAACAGTGCAGGGTGACGTCAGCATGACATAATGGTGACGTCAGCAGTCAACAGTGCAGTTGACTAGTCAAACCTGACCAGTGGGCCCAGTGGGACCCACCTGTCATTGAGACCGAGGCTAATCCGGATTTATTTTAAACTAATTAGGATTAATTAAGTGTGGGCCCCATTAGTCAATGACAGATTAGTGTGTTAATTAACTAATTAATTAATTAATAGTTTTATTTATTTAAAAAAATGTTTAAATGGGGTGGAGGCCACATGTCAGTGACTGGGGCCAGCCCAGTCAGCGTTGACTGGGTCAAAGGGGCCCAGTGGGGCCCGTGGTCAGTGGCACGGGGCGGGGCCCGCGGCGCCACGTCGGCGCCGAGTCAGCGCGGCCACCGGAGTGCGCCGGCGAGCCCAGACGCGGTGGCCGAACTCCGGCGAGTTCGGAAACGCGCTACGGGGCACGGTTTTGAGCGCGGCTAGGTCCTCTGGAACGGCCTCTCCGCACCGCGTCCGATGGTGGTGGTTGCGATGGCTGGGGTGGCCAAAATGGTCGCCGGCGACGACGTCGGGCGGCGACGGTCGCGGGTGCGTGACGGGGACGATGTTGCAGCGCGCGGGCGAGGGTGCTAAGAGGCTAGGCGTGGCATACGCGGTGCGGCGAAGCAGAAGGGCAGCAGCACGGGGCCGTTTGGTCGCCGGAACGGCGCCGGCGACGAGCTACGCGCCGGCGAGCTCGGGCAAATTAGGGACGGCGCGTACAGGCAGCTAGCGGCGACGAGAGAGAGAGGGGAGGAAGTGAGGGCTCACATTGAGCCTGTAGAGGTGCAAAGCGGGCTCAGGGGAGGCTCGACGGCGGCGTAATCGGCGACGGCGTGCTGTGGCCGTGGGTTGAAGACGACGACGTAGGGGACGATGCAGAGGCGCTCCTGCTCGGGTGACTCGTCGGGGAGGAAGAGGAGGTTGCGGCGATCCTTCCTGGCGCGGAGGCGGGGCGAAACGGTGGCGGTGGCCGTGGGTTTCAGCCGAGGCCGTCCATGGCGGCGCTCGGGAGGGGAAGACAAAGAGGGAGAGCGGGAGAGAATGGCGAGGGAGACGCCAGGGGGCGCGCAGGGCCTCGCTCTTATCCTTCACGCGGGCGCGGGCGCACGCTGTCGAGTTGCGGAGAGGGGGGCCAGGGGGGAGAGCGCTGTGGCGTCGACAGCGAGGGGAGGGGGGAGCAGTGCGAGAGGTGGGAGACGGCGCGGGGTGGGTTGGGCCGGCGCTGTAGCCACTTAGGCCCATCCGCTGCGGGCCTTTTTCTTTTTCTGTTTTTGTTTTTTGTTTTCTGTTTTTATTTCTATTTTGCCTTTTCTTTTTATTCCAAATGACTTTTGCAAAATATGAGACTTGCCAAAATAAATACTATGCAATATTTACCATTGTTAGAAAATGGTTTGGAGGCAAATAGATTTCATATTATTTGTAGATTAAATAAAATGGAATAAACCTTCCTATTTTGGTACTGTTTTAGGGTGTTAGTGTCTTTTAAGTATTCCAATTAATGTTGATATTATTTTTATAGATGCCCCTGGATTATTTGCAACATGATGAACATTTTAGTTCCTAGATTGGAACAACTTTTATTCTTACTTTAAGTTTGAATTTCCAATTGAATTTGAATTCGAATGAGATATGTTGCTAATGATGATTAAGCACTGATGATCATGATGACATGGCATTATCAAAAGGGTGATCACTGTAGCTTAATACATGGGGTGTTACAACTCTCCCCTACTAAAAAGAATTCTCGTCCTGAGAATTAAGAAGTAGAAGGAAAGAGCCCGGGGTATTCTGCACGAAGATGATCTTCGCGTTCCCAAGTGGCTTCATCTTCAGAATGATTTGCCCACTGCACTTTGAAGAATTTGGTAACCTTGGAGTCCGATGTTCAGTTTCATCAAGAATGCGGACTGGTTGCTCTTTATATGAAAGGTCTTGTTGCAGTTCAAGCATATCATGATCCACTGCTCGGATAGGATCCTTGAAGCAGCGACGAAGCTGTGACACATGGAACACATCGTGAACCTGAGAAAGGTTTGGCGGTAGCTCCAGTTGACATGCCACCTTACCACGCCTCTCGAGAACAGTGAAAGGACCAATATATCGAGGAGCCAGTTTGCCCTTGATTCCAAAACGGTGTGTATCTCTCATTGACGTGACTCGAATATAAGCCTTTTCGCCAGGTTGATAGACCATATCTTTGTGATGACAGTCATACTGACTCTTCTGACGAGACTGAGCAGCCTTCAGATTTGCATGAATAATGCAGACTTGATCTTCGGCATGCTGGATAATATCTGGACCGATAAGTGTACGTTCCCCAGTTTCTGACCAATTCAGAGGAGTTTGACACTTACGTCCATATAATACTTCAAAGGGAGCCATCTTCAGACTAGCTTGATAGCTGTTGTTGTAGGAGATCTCAGCATACGGGAGAGATTCCTCCCATTTCTTGCCGAAAGAAATGACACAAGCACGAAGCATGTCTTCGAGAATCTGGTTGACTCTTTCAACTTGACCCTGGGATTGAGGGTGAAAAGCGGTGCTGAACGACAAATGAGTTCCCATAGCTTCCTGGAAACTTGCCCAGAATCTTGAAGTGAATAAACTGCCACGGTCTGAACTGATAACCAGTGGAATACCGTGAAGTGAAACAATTCTGGACATGTAGAGAGTTGCCAGCTGACTAGCAGTGATCGTTTCTTTGACGGCTAGAAAATGTGCAACTTTGGACAGTCGGTCAATGACGACAAGAATAGCATCATTACCTTTCTGGGATTTGGGAAAACCAGTGACGAAGTCCATTTCAACATGGTCCCTTTTCCATTCAGGAACCGTAATAGGTTGCAGAGTTCCGGCGGGCCTTTGATGTTCTGCTTTGATACGACGGCAAACATCACATTCAGCAACATAGCGAGCAATGTCTTGCTTCATGTTAGACCACCAGAATCTTTGATGAATGTCTTGATACATCTTGGTAGTACCAGGATGAATAGACAGCGGAGTGTCATGTGCTTCCTTCATGACCTCCTGAGTCAAATCATTGTTTTCCTCCTTACTCGGTACCACTAGGCGGCCCTTGAAGTACAAAGCGCCATCCTCAGCAATAGTGAAGGATGAGGGCTTTCCTTCTGCGAGATCGAATTTAATCCTCTCGACTTCATTTTCACACTTCTGGATCGACTTGATGACGTCCACTAGATCTGGTTTAGCAACCAGGGTATTAAGAGAACCCTGGGAAACAACGTGGAGGTTCATTTTGTAGGACCCTTCAGGAGGGGGAGCGAGATAACCCTGAGGAACAATATGGAGGTTCAGCTTGCGAAATTCCTTTTGAAGAAGGGGGTGAACCTTGTGAACCTGAAGGTGGTTGCAGTATGACTTGCGGCTCAAAGCATCAGCCATTACATTAGCCTTGCCTGGTGTATAAGAAATACCCACGTTGTAATCTGCTATGCGCTCCATCCATCTCTGTTGACGGAGGTTCAGATCTGGCTGAGTAAACAAGTACTTCAGACTTTGGTGATCGGTGTAGATCTCGCAACGATTACCAACAAGGTATTGTCGCCACTCTTTCATTGCATGAATTACCGCATCAAGTTCAAGGTCATGAACTGGGTAGTTCTCTTCATGAGGACGCAATTGACGAGAGGCATAAGCAACCACTCTGCGTTCTTGCATTAGGACACATCCCATTCCTTGACGTGAAGCATCACAATAGATGACGAAGTCCTTACGAGTATCCGGAGGAGCAAGCACTGGAGCAGACGTCAGTTTGTCCTTAAGTGCCTGAAAGCTCTCCTGACATTTTTCTGTCCACTCATATTTTACACCTTTGTGAAGCAGATTGGTTAAGGGCCTGTCAATCTTGGAGAAGTTCTCGACGAATCGACGGCAATAGCTGGCGAGTCCGAGAAAACTTCTGACTTGCTTGACATTCTTCGGGGGAGTCCAGTCGAGAATAGCCTGAACTCGTTCGGGGTTGACCGCAATACCATCCTTGGAGATCACATGACCAAGGTAGGTTACTTCGTCCATCCAGAACTCACACTTTGAATACTTTGCATAAAGTTGATGTTCTCGAAGCCTCTCCAGTATAAGACGAAGATGTTCAGCATGCTCTTCTTTATTCTTGGAGAAAACCAGGATATCATCCAGATAAACCATGACGAATTTATCGAGGTAGTCCATGAATATATAGTTCATCAGGCGACAGAAGGTTGCTGGAGCATTGGTTAAGCCGAAGGACATGACGGTGTACTCGTATGAACCATAGCGAGTAACAAATGCAGTCTTGGGAATATCCTCTTCGCGAACTCGGATTTGATGGTAACCCAACCTCAAGTCGAGTTTAGAAAATACTGATGAACCAGCAAGTTGATCATACAGATCGTTGATCCGTGGAAGCGGATATTTGTTTTGAATCGTTGCTTGGTTGATGGGACGGTAATCTTGGACCAATCGATTCGTACCATCTTTCTTTTTGACAAAGAGAGAAGGTGCTCCCCAAGCAGAGGAACTTGGACGAATGAAACCCAGACGAAGCGAATTGTCAATTTCTTGCTTAAGTTCAAGGAGTTCATGTGGTGGCATCTTATACGGACGCTTGGCTATAGGAGTGGTACCAGGTACCAAGTCGATGACAAACTCGACAGCTCTAGCAGGGGGAATCTCTGGAAGTTCTTCCGGAAAAACATCTTGGAAATCCCGGACAACTGGAATGTTTTCAATTCCTTCAAGAGGTGACTCATTTAATGCATTCATGGCATATAGTCGGGCTTCAGCATCTCGAACAAGATGAGCATGGTAGCTGACTATCTCATTTGACGGATGCAGAAGGTGGACAGTTTTGGTGGCACAAACGACGAAAGCGGTATGTGCTTTCAACCAATCCATTCCCAGAATAAGGTCGATCTTGGAAGACTTCAATATAATGGGGGAAGCATGGAATTCCAGTCCTTCTATTTCAATGGGGACATCTTGACAAACCATTGAGGTTCGACATTGGCCAGCGGGGGTGTTTACCACTATTGGAATGTTCATCTCCTCGTACTTAATGCCATGCATGTATGCAAAATCTTCAGACATAAAGGAATGCGATGCTCCTGTATGAAACAATACAGAAGCTGGTTCTGAGTTGACGAGAAGAGTACCCATCACAGTAGCAGGTTGGCCTTGAGCTTCATTCAGTTCAGCATTGTTAGCTTGAGCACGACCCTGAGTAGGCCCGACATTGTTGTTGCGGGGCTGGTTGGAAGGTAGTGCAAGTTGTTTTTGATTCTGCCTGCATTCTCTAGCACGGTGTCCTGGACGGCAATACTTGAAGCACAGCCCATCCTCAGGACGAGAAGGGGGAACAGGAGCTCATGGTGGCGGAGCCGGGAGCCTCGGCTGCCTAGGTGGGGGTGGAGGCAGGCGAGGTGCAGCATAGGACGGCCTCGGAGCAGGAGGCGGTGCATGGTACATGTTGTGGGGGATCCAGAGCTTGCGCTTCTGACTTCCTGGGCCCGAAGATGAGCCCATGTCACGATTGCGCTTGCTGCTGTCCTTGTAGTCCTGCAGACCCGTTTCCACTATAATAGACTTGTTCACCAAGGTGGCAAAGTTATCGAAGTCTTGAACAAGGAGTGCCAGCTTGATATCCGGGTGTAGGCCTTCACGGAACTTCTCTTGCCTACGAGCATCAGTTGCAACGTCTTCTTCAGCATAGCGGGATAAGTCCAGAAATTCCCGCTGATAAGCATCCACAGTCTTGTTGCCCTGGACTAGATTGCGGAACTCACGCTTCTTCTTATCCATCAGTCCCTGAGGAATGTGACGAGCACGGAACGCAGCTTGGAATTCCGGTCAGGTGATGATTGTTCCAACAGGCTGTGAGCACCTGTGGCTGTCCCACCATTGAGCAGCGGGACCCTTCAGAAAGTACGAGGCAAAGGTGACATAGTTAGCCACTGGGGCGCCTGAAGACTCCAGCTCATAGGTGATGTCACGGAGCCAGTCATCTGCGTCAAGCGGCTGAGTTGAGCTGCGGTAGATCGCATGGTTGAGACGCATGAAGTCTTGCAAAGTCATTGGGGCTGGCTGCTGATTCATATTCGGCCTCGGGAAATGGTCCATAAGCCCTTGCATAAACTGGCGATTCAGCTCAAACTATTGCATCATACCAGCCATGTATTCCGGTGGCGGTGGTGGTTCAGGCGCACCACGACCACGACCAGCTGGCCTAACCATTCTGTCAAATTTTAACAGTGGTAGTTTAGCATTTGGTAATTGCAAAGACAAAGAATCATCCATGAAGTAAATTGCACAAAGAAGGAAGTGCAATAGGTACGACATAGTAGTTCGAATTTCAACATACAGATCCATACATAGGTCTATTACAAACCATAAGTTCGTTACGAAATAGACGATAGGTCCGGCATGAAATTAACCTAGACAACTAGGCGGCACGCAGGCACGCGGTAGAGGGATACAACAACGAGGCATAGCGATATGCTACATCAACGTCAGGGACAACGATAGAATCAAGCCATCATCTGGGAGTAGGGGCTCTCCGGGAGGAAGAAGTTATGAGAACCTAGAGTTAGAGTTAGTAAAATATTTAACCCGAAAGAGAAGAGAGATCAGAACCCAGAGTATAGACGAGGAATAAAAGATCCTAATACCACCCGATTGAGATGTGGGCCCGTAAGCCACACAGCAATGTTAGTAAAAGTTTTTCAATGACTAGACTCAACTTCGGCCAAGGAGTTGGAAAGGGGGCTACCTACAGGCAGTCGGCTCTGATACCAACTTGTGACGCCCCCGATCTCGACCGTACGATAATCAAACACGCAATGCGTACGACAAAGATTAGGGACTCACTGATTGATATCACAACACAACACTAGACACAAATTAAAGTCATACAACTTCATATTACAAGCCAGGGGCCTCGAGGGCTCGAATACAAAGCTCGACAAGCACGAGTCAGCGGAAGCAAATAATATCTGAGTACAGACATAAGTTAAACAAGTTTTGCCTTAAGAAGGCTAGCACAAACATAAGCAGCGGATCGAAAGAGGCGAGGCCTCCTGCCTGGGAACCTCCTAACTACTCCGGAGTGTCGGCACTCTCCACGTAGTAGTAGGCTCCAGCGGTGGTGTAGTAGTCGTCTCCGGCGTACTCCATCTCCTGGGTTCCATCGTCTGAACGCAGAATCATATCGAGGGGGAAAGAGAAAGCAAAGCAGCGGTGAGTACTCATCCAAAGTACTCGCAAGGCTGACATCAGAACTATGCTAAGTATGCAACAGTATCAAGGAAAGGGGGTTATATCTGGACTGACTGCAGAAAGCAAGAATAGGGAGAAGGCCTAGTCCTATCGAAGACTAGCATCTTCAGCAATCTTGCAGCATTAGAAGAGAGTAGATTGGTATCTCATATATAGCAATATTATTGTAGCAAATTTTTATTAAGTAATCACGCCCAGAGATTCTTCCTCGACTCCCTGCGAGGAAGCAATCCCGGAGCCAACATTCATTTCAATTTAAAGTCACAATTATAGTTGTATAAGGTCAAGGCACAACTCCAAGTCGTCCTGTTACCATGGACACGGCTATTCGAATAGATTATTCATCCCTGCAGGGGTGCACCGCATTTCCAACATGCCTGATCACCTCCGGCCGGACACACTTTCCTGGGTCATGCCCGGCCTCGGGATAGCAGCACGTCGTCGCCCCACCTAGGCTCAACAGAGAGGCCAGCCCGCTGGTCTAAATCCTAAGCGCGCAGGGGTCATGGGCCCAATCACCCTTTGCACTCCTGCACGATGCGAGGGCGGCCGAGGTCAGCCCTAGTACACTCTAGTCCAAGAGCTGCACCGTCCAGGCCACTCGGGCGCGCGCCGCTCCATTGCTAACGTCCGAAGAGCTTCGGCTGATACAACGACGCTGAGTACCCATAACTTCTCCCACGCGATGGTTTGGTGCGTAAAAAGGCCAACGACCCAACTCAGATCAAATACCCAACCCATTAGTATTTTATTAATGCGGGGCAAGCGCGACCCATGAAGTGCGGTCCCGTCGCCCCGTCTCGAGGATGTGTGGCAAGGGCCTCTCCTGCCCGTCCACGCCTCATCAACATCAAACCGTGGGTACCCCTCGGGGCCGACCCATCACCAACATGTTTCTGTAACCAGGTCATAGTAACTGTGTGTATAAAACATCAGGACGGAACCTGAGGAATCACCCTCAAAGGGTCCCGCTCGATGAAACCGTCAAGGTGGACTTAGAGGAATAACCATCGAGGGTCCCACACTTGAGGGGTTGCACGACAGAGTCATCGTCGGGAGCGGCGAAGGAGGAATCACCCTCGATAAGCGCGACCGACTAGCTGCACTACAGAGCTAGCATCATGAGTACTTCACGAGGTGTCACCCTCGGTACTCGATAGTAGCGCTGCAGAGTCGTACAACTAAGGGGGGGGGGGGGGTGCGGTGATGTGAGGGGCCAGGCTTGTCGGTCGGTTGACCAAGTCTTCGAGTCTTCGGGTCGTCGAGTCGTCGATGAAGAAGCAGGGGCAACTGGGACTAAGGGGGTCACTGGGGATTCACTGATCAACCTATACTAAGCAGTTGATATGATTGCAGGTATAGTAACAGTTTATCAAAAACAGGCTATGCATCAGAATAGGAGCTAACTAATACAGTAGCAAAAATCTAATGCAAGATTGAGAGGGAAAGAACGGGCGATATCGGAATGCTCAAGGGGGGGTTGCTTGCCTTGCTGCTCTGCGGCAAAGGCCTGATCGTCGGCGGTGTAGTCGTACCCGGTAGCACCGTCAGTCTCGGGGTCTACCGGAGAGAAGAGGGGGGGGGGGGAAGAAACAATAAATATAAAGCACAGATGCAACACGATGCATGACATGGCAATATGCAGAGCTAGGCATGCACTAACGCAGTCTTACACGTCGCAGAAAGGTCGGAAGAATATCTGACGATATTTTCCGGGTCTCGGGCTACTACCGGACAGATGATCCTAATGCTAAATGTCCATGTTCATCATGCTAGGAGCATGTGACAGATGAACGGATAGCGTATTCGGATTCGTCTCGTCTTCCGGAGCAACTTTCATATATAAAGTTTTTCGATCTGAGCTACGGTTTAAAAGATATGATTTTCTAAAGTTTTAAACATTTTCTGGAATTTATTTTCTTTATTGAAATCAACATTATCCAGAACAGTGCAGGGTGACGTCAGCATGACGTAATGGTGACGTTAGCAGTCAACAGTGCAGTTGACTGGTCAAAACTGACCAGTGGGCCCAGTGGGACCCACCTGTCATTGAGACCGAGGCTAATCCGGATTTATTTTAAACTAATTAGGATTAATTAAGTGTGGGCCCCATTAGTCAGTGACAGATTAGTGTGTTAATTAACTAATTAATTAATTAATAGTTTTATTTATTTTAAAAAATGTTTAAATGGGGTGGGGGCCACATGTCAGTGACTGGGGCCAACCCAGTCAGCGTTGACTGGGTCAAAGGGGGCCAGTGGGGCCCGTGGTCAGTGGCACGGGGCGGGGCCCGCGGCGCCACGTCGGCGCCGAGTCAGCGCGACCACCGGAGTGCGCCGGCGAGCCCAGACGCGGTGGCCGAACTCCGGCGAGTTCGGAAACGCGCTACAGGGCACGGTTTTGAGCGCGGCTAGGTCCTCTGGAACGGCCTCTCCGCGCCGCGTCCGATGGTGGTGGTTGCGACGGCTCGGGTGGCCGGAATGGTCGCCAGCGACGACGTCGGGCGGCGACGGTCGCGGGTGCGCGACGGGGACGATCCTGCAGCGCGCGAGCGAGGGTGCTAAGAGGCTAGGCATGGCATACGCGGTGCGGCGAAGCAGAAGGGCAGCAGCACGGGGCCGTTTGGTCGCCGGAACGGCGCCGGCGAGCTCGGGCAAGTTAGGGGCGGCGCGTACAGGCAGCTAGCGGCGACGAGAGAGAGAGGGGAGGAAGTGAGGGCTCACGTTGAGCCTGTAGAGGTGCAAAGCGGGCTCGGGGGAGGCTCGACGGCGGCGAAATCGGCGACGGCGTGTGGTGGCCGTGGGTTGAAGACGACGACGTAGGGGACGATACAGAGGCGCTCCTGCTCGGGTGACTCTGGCGTCGACAGCGAGGGGAGGGGGGAGCAGTGCGAGAGGTGGGAGACGACGCGGGGTGGGTTGGGCCGGCGCTGTAGCCACTTAGGCCCAGCTGCTGCGGGCCTTTTTCTTTTTCTGTTTTTGTTTTCTGTTTTCTGTTTTTATTTCTATTTTGCCTTTTCTTTTTATTCCAAATGACTTTTGCAAAATATGAAACTTGCCAAAATAAATACTATGCAATATTTACCATTGTTAGAAAATGGTTTGGAGGCAAATAGATTTCATATTATTTGTAGATTAAATAAAATGGAATAAACCTTCCTATTTTGCTACTGTTTTAGGGTGTTAGTGTCTTTTAAGTATTCCAATTAATGTTGATATTATTTTTATAGATGCCCCTGGATTATTTGCAACATGATGAACATTTTAGTTCCTAGATTTGAGCAACTTTTATTCTTGCTTTAAGTTTGAATTTCCAATTGAATTTGAATTCGAATGAGATATGTTGCTAATGATGATTAAGCACTGATGATCATGATGACATGTCATTATCAAAAGGGTGATCACTGTAGCTTAAACATGGGGTGTTACAAGGCCCTTCGCAGAGGGAAGCAGAGGTTGTCATGCGCTTTTATAGTTGGATGCGCAATCCCTTAGTGCAAAAGAACGTCACTTTATATTGCCCCTTGTGATAAAGAACTTTATTATGCAGTCTGTCGCTTTTATTTCTTCCATATCACAAGTTCGTATAAAGTTTATTTTCCTCACACTAATAGATCACACATGTTTAGAGAGCAATTTTTATTGCTTGCGCCGATGACAACTTACTTGAAGGATCTTACTCAATCCATAGGTAGGTATGGTGGACTCTCATGGCAAAACTGGGTTAAAGGTATTTGGATGCACAAGTAGTATCTCTACTTGGTGCGGAAGTTTTGGCTGATATGGGGTGGAAGCAAGCGACACATGTTGAAGGATCTAAGACCATATAACTTCTATTCGGAAATAAGCAAACATAACTCATTATGTTGTCTTCCTTGTCCAACATCAACTTCTTAACATATAATATTTTAATGAGTGCTCACAATCATAAAAGATGTCCAAGATAATATATTTATATGTGAACCTCTCTTTCTTTATTACTTCCTTTTAATTGCAATAATGACCAATAGCTTTGTTTGTCAACTCACAACAAATTTCAATCGACATACCTCTTATATGTGAAGTCATCACCCCCCATAAGATCATCATATATACTCTTTGCTTTTATTCTATACTTCTTTCTATTTCTTTTTCTCAAGATCATAACAAGCAAAGCCCTCAACTCAAAACTACTCTTTATTATATAACTCTCGGACTTGCTTACATAGGGGGAACATAAAGTAAAACTCAAAACTAGGTCACACTAAAGACTTTATTCTACTAGATCAAGATATAACCAAAAGGATCGAACTAAGAAAAAAAACGATAAAAGTAAAAGATGTGATGGTGATACGATACCGGGGCACCTCCCCCAAGCTTGGCACAAGCCAAGGGGAGTGCCCATACCCATGTGTTTAGTTGTCTTTCTTCGGAGGTGGTGATGTTATATTCTTGGCGATGATGCCCCTCAGAATGCGATTCTCCTCCTCAAGCTTATTATTTTGCTGTCTGAGATCCATTATTTCCTTGCGAAGTTTTCCAGTGACGGTTAGAGCTCCCATAACCCATGGATGTTTCATTGGTGCGGGGGAAGAAGCAACACTCTTTTTCATATTTTCATAAGTAAGAAATTTAGCATTGGGAGGGATAACCGAATTCGGAATTGCTGAGCTTTGAAGTTCTTCCAACATGGCTCCAGGTTGTAGACGAGACCTAACTTCTTGGTCTTCCTCCATGGCATCTATCCTTTTCAAGTCGGCCTCCATCTCTTCCTCCGTGGCTTGCCCGAAGTGGTTGGCTTCGCTGAATGCTCCGGACCCCGGTGTCAGGTGAGAGGCACGGCTCTCCCCGACCGACTCTTGCGAAGACATCTTGCTCTAAATCTGCTGCAGAAACAGCTCAAAACGAAAACAAGAGGTATTGTCGTGATACGAAGGTCAAAACCTTCGGGAGATTATATAATGATTTTTTACCGACCTAAAGGAGTATACCACAAGAAAACGGAGTCCGGAGGGTGCACGGGGTGGCCACAAGCCACAGGGGCGCGCCCAGGGGGGTAGGGCGCGCCCCCCTGGCTTGTCGCCTCCTCGTGCACTATTCAGACTGCTTTAAATTTTCCTAATTTTTAAATATTCCAAAACGGATAAAAATTGCCATTGGAAAAGTTTTGGAGTCGGTTTGCTTACCGTAACACATACCTATTCCTTTTCGGAGTCTGAAACGTTCTGATAGGTCTCCCTAATGTACTCCTCCGGAGTCACGGTATTGATAATATTGGTTTCAACATATATGGGAGTACCTGAGATATAATGTTTGATTCTTTGCCCGTTTACCACCTTCGTATTTGTGCCTTCGGCGTTGTTGATCTTGATGGCACCGGAACGATATACTTCCTCGATAATGTAAGGCCCTTCCCATTTAGAGAGAAGTTTTCCTGCAAAAAATCTTAAACGAGAATTGTACAGCAAGACATGATCACCTACATTGAATTCACGCTTTTGTATCCTTTTATCATGCCATCTCTTAACCTTTTCTTTAAACAACTTGGCATTCTCATAGGCCTGGGTCCTCCATTCATCAAGTGAGCTAATGTCAAATAACCTCTTCTCACCAGCAAGTTTGAAATCATAGTTGAGCTCTTTAATTTCCCAATAAGCTTTATGTTCTAGCTCTAGAGGTAAGTGACATGCTTTACCATAAACCATCTTATACGGAGACATACCCATAGGGTTTTTGTAAGCAGTTCTATAAGCCCATAATGCATCATCAAGTTTCTTAGACAAATTCTTTCTGGATCTATTAACAGTCTTCTGCAAGATCAATTTAATTTCTCTATTGCTCAATTCTACTTGACCACTAGACCGAGGATGATAAGGAGATGCAATTCTATGATTAACATCATACTTAGCAAGCAATTTACGGAAAGCACCATGAATAAAGTGTGAACCACCATCAGTCATTAAATATCTAGGGACTCCAAATCTAGGGAAAATAACTTCTTTAAGCATTTTAATAGAAGTGTTATGATCAACGCTACTAGTTGGAATAGCTTCTACCCACTTAGTAACATAATCAACAGCAACTAGAATATGAGTATACCCGTTAGACTGTGGAAAAGGTCCCATATAATCAAAACCCCAAACATCAAATGGTTCAATAACAAGAGAGTAATTCATAGGCATTTCCTGACGTCTACTAATATTACCAATTCTTTGACATTCATCACAAGACAAGACAAACTTACGAGCATCCTTGAAGAGAGTAGGCCAATAAAAACCAGATTGTAGTACCTTGTGTGCAGTTCTATCTCCAGCGTGGTGTCCTCCGTAGGCCTCGGAATGACACTTGTGAAGGATCTGTTCCTGTTCACGCTCAGGCACACAACGTCTAATAACACCATCTACTCCTTCTTTATAAAGGTGTGGGTCATCCCAAAAGTAATGTCTTAAATCATAAAATAACTTTTTCTTTTGTTGGTATGTGAAACTAGGCGGTATAAATTTAGCAACAATGTAATTAGCATAATCAGCATACCATGGAGCATTACACGAAGCTTTTATGATAGCTAATTGTTCATCAGGAAAGCTATCATCAATAGGTAGTAGGTCATCAAGAACATTCTCTAACCTAGACAAGTTGTCTGCTACGGGGTTATCAGCACCCTTTCTATCTATAATATGCAAATCAAATTCTTGTAGCAGAAGAACCCATCTAATAAGTCTAGGTTTAGCATCCTTCTTTTCCATAAGATATTTAATAGCAGCATGATCAGTGTGAACAGTTACTTTGGAATCAACAATGTAAGGTCTGAACTTATCACAAGCAAACACAACTGCTAAAAATTCCTTTTCAGTGGTAGCATAGTTTCTTTGAGCACTGTCTAGAGTTTTACTAGCATAATGGATAACATTTAATTTCTTATCAACTCTTTGTCCTAGAACAGCACCAACAGCATAATCACTAGCATCACACATAATTTCAAAGGGTAGGTTCCAATCAGGTGGTTGAACAACAGGTGCGGTAATCAAGGCATTCTTAAGAATTTCAAATGCTTCTACACAATCATCATCAAAAACGAATGGTACATCTTTTTGCAAAAGATTGGTGAGAGGCCTAGAAATCTTAGAGAAGTCTTTAATAAACCTCCTATAGAAACCAGCATGACCAAGGAAACTTCTTATACCTCTGATATCTGTAGGGAACGGCATTTTTTCAATAGCATCAACTTTAGCTTTATCAACTTCAATACCTCTTTCGGAGATTTTGTGCCCCAAGACAATACCTTCATTAACCATAAAGTGGCACTTTTCCCAATTCAAGACAAGATTAGTTTCTTCGCATCTATGCAAAACTCGATCAAGGTTGCTCAAGCAATCATCAAAAGAAGTTCCGTAAACGGAAAAATCATCCATGAAAACCTCAACAATCTTTTCACAAAAGTCAGAGAATATAGCCATCATACATCTTTGAAAGGTAGCAGGTGCATTGCATAAACCAAAAGGCATACGTCTATAAGCAAAGGTACCGAAAGGGCAAGTAAAAGTGGTCTTTTCTTGATCCTCTTTTGACACAGGTATTTGGGAGAAACCAGAGTAACCATCTAGAAAGCAAAAATGTGTATGTTTGGATAGTCTTTCTAGCATTTGATCAATAAAAGGTAGAGGGTAATGATCTTTCCTAGTAGCTTTATTTAATTTCCTAAAATCAATTACCATTCTATATCCTGTAACAATTCTTTGCGGGATCAATTCATTTTTATCATTAGGAACAACGGTAATACCTCCCTTTTTAGGGACACAATGAACGGGACTAACCCATCTACTATCAGCAATAGGATAAATTATACCTGCCTCCAGAAGCTTTAGTATTTCATTTCTTACCACTTCTTTCATTTTAGGATTTAACCGTCGTTGGTGATCAACAACTGGTTTAGCATCAGGCTCCATATTAATTTTATGCTGACATAGAGTGGGACTAATGCCCTTAAGATCATCAAGAGTATATCCAATAGCAGCACGGTGCTTCCTCAGAGTTTTCAGTAATCTCTTTAATTCATGCTCTGAAAGGTTAGCACTAATAATAACAGGATATATCTCCTTTTCATCAAGATAAGCATATTTCAGAGTATCAGGTAATTGTTTAAGCTCAAACACGGGATCACCCTTGTGTGGAGGAGGATCCCCAAGTATTTCAACAGGCAGGTTGTGTTTCAAGATAGGCTGCTGATCAAAGAAAATCTTATCTATTTCATTCCTTTCATTCATATGCATATCATTTTCATGGTCTAGCAAATATTGTTCTAAAGGATCAGTAGGAGGCATAGCAATCGAAGCAAGACCAATAATTTCATCTTTACTAGGCAATTCTTTGTCATGGGGTTGTCTACGAAATTTAGAGAAATTGAACTCATGAGACACATCCCCAAAACTTACAGTAACAGTTTCTTTCTCACAATCTATCCTAGCATTAACAGTATTCAAGAAAGGTCTACCAAATATAATGGGACAAAAAATCATCTTGTGGGGAACCAAGAACAAGAAAATCAGTAGGATACTTTATTTTCCCACACAAGACTTCAACATCTCTAACAATCCCAATTGGTGCAATAGTATCTCTATTAGCAAGCTTAATAGTCACATCAATTTCCTCTAATTCAGCTGGTGCAATATCATGCATAATTTCTTGGTATAAGGTAAAGGGAATTGCACTCACACTAGCACCCACATCACATAAGCCATGATAACAATGATCTCCTATTTTAACAGAAACAACAGGCACGCCAACAATAGGTCTATGTTTACCTTTAGTATCAGCTCTAGCAATTCTAGCAGCTTCATCACAGAAATGAATAACATGCCCATCAATATCATCAACCAAGAGATCTTTAACCATAGCAATACTAGGTTCAACTTTAATTTGTTCAAGGGGTGTAGGTGTTCTAGTACAACTCTTACGAACCACAGTTGAAGCTTTATCATGTTTCTTTATTCTAACAGGGAAGGGTGGTTTCTCAATATAAGCAGTAGGAACAACAGGATCAACATTATAAGTAATGGTCTCTTCTTCAACTTTAATAGGTTCAACTACTTTCACTTCAATGGGAGGATGATATTTAAACCACTTCTCCTTGGGGAGATCAACATGAGTAGCAAAAGATTCACAGAAAGAAGCTATGATAACCCACAAGTATAGGGGATCGCAACAGTTTTCGAGGGTAGAGTATTCAACCCAAATTTATTGATTCGACACAAGGGGAGCCAAAGAATATTCTCGAGTATTAGCAGCTGAGTTGTCAATTCAACCACACCTGAAAGACTCAATATCTGCAGCAAAGTATTCAGTAGCAAAGTAGTATGGAAGTAACGGTAACGATGGCAAGTGACAGTAGCAGTTTTGTAGTGATTGTAACAGTAGCAACGGAAAAGTAACTTAGCAAAGATCAATATGCGAAAAGCTCGTAGGCAATGGATCAGTGATGGATAATTATGTCGGATGGTATTCATCATGCAACGATTATAACATAGGGTGACACAGAACTAGCTCCAATTCATCAATGTAATGTAGGCATGTATTCCATATATACTCATACATGCTTATAGAAAAGAACTTGCATGACATCTTTTGTCCTACCCTCCCGTGGCAGCGAGGTCCTAATGGAAACTAAGGGATATTAAGGCCTCCTTTTAATAGAGAACCGGACCAAAGCATTAGCACTTAGTGAATACATGAACTCCTCAAACTACGGTAATCACCGGAAAGAATCCCAGTTATTGTCACCCTGGGGGATGCGGATCATAACTCGTAATAGGTGTCTACAACTTGCAAGATAGGATCAAGAACTCATATATATTCATGAAGACATAATAGGTTCAGATCTGAAATCATGGCATTCGGGCCCTAGTGACAAGCATTAAGCATAGCAAAGTCATAGCAACATCAATCTCAGAACATAGTGGATACTAGGGATCAAACCCTAACAAAACTAACTCGATTACATGGTAAATCTCATCCAACCCATCACTGTCCAGCAAGCCTACGATGGAATTACTCACGAACGGCGGAGAGCATCATGAAATTGGTGATGAAGGATGGTTGGTGATGACGACGGCGTCGATTTCCTCTCTCCGGAGCCCAAATCAGGCTCCAGATCTGCCCTCCCGAGGAAGAACAGGAGGTGGCGGCGGCTCCGTATCGTAAAACGCGATGAACTCTTCTCTCTGATTTTTTTCTCCCCGAATAGGAATATATAGAAGTGGAAACGAGGTCGGAGGAGCAACAGGGGCCCCACAAGCCACAGGGGCGCGCCCTAGGGGGGTGGGCGCGCCCCCCTGGCTTGTGGCCAGGTGGTGGGCCCCCTGTAGTTGATTCTTTCGCCAATATTTTTTATTAAATCCAAAAATATTCTCCGTAAATTTTCAGGTCAATCCGAGAACTTTTATTTCTGCACAAAAATAACACCAAGGCAATTCTGCTGAAAACAGCGTCAGTCCGGGTTAGTTTCATTCAAATCATGCAAATTAGAGTCCAAAACAAGGGCAAAAGAGTTTGGAAAAGTAGATACGTTGGAGACATATCAAGCTACTATCTCAGAGTCAAGCCCATATTTAGTGCTAAATTCACGAAAAGCATCGATGTCTATAAAGGATTTAACACAATCAAACTTAAGGTTTATACCTGACTCCTTACCTTCGTCGAGTTCCCAATCTTCAGAGTTGCGTTTAATTCTTTCCAATAAGTCCCATTTGAATTCAATATCTTTCTTCATAAAGGAACCAGCACAAGAAGTATCGAGCATGGATCGATCATTATTAGAAAGCCGAGCATAAAAATTCTGGATAATAATTTCTCTCGGGAGCTCATGATTGGGGCATGAATATAACATTGACTTAAGCCTCCCCCAAGCTTGAGCGATACCTTCTCCTTCACGAGGCCAAATATTATAAATATAATTCCGATCACGATGAACCAAATTAGGATAAAACTTCTGATAAAATTCCAATTTCAATCGGTTGTAGTTCCATGATCCAATATCATCACATAGCCTATACCATGTCAATGCCTTCTCCTTCAAAGATAAAGGAAAGACCTTCTTCTTGACATCATCCTCGGGCAAACCTGCAAGCTTAAATAATCCACAAACTTCATCCACATAGATTAGATGCAAATCAGGATGTAGTGTTCCATCTCCTGCATAAGGATTAGCTAGCAGTTTCTCTATCATACCCGAAGGAATTTCATAATAAATATTTCCAGTAGGTGCAGTAGGTTGAGGAGCATCTCTTTGTGCTTCCGGTCGAGGTGAAGATACCCCGAACAAACCCCTCAAAGGATTATTTCCATAGTAACAAGTGACAGTAAATTTCAGCACAATATATAAATTTTTCCTTACCAAGTTCCACTCACCAAAGGCGCTTCACTCCCCGGCAACGGCGCCAGAAAAGAGTCTTGATGACCCACAAGTATAGGGGATCTATCGTAGTCCTTTCGATAAGTAAGAGTGTCGAACCCAACGAGGAGCAGAAGGAAATGACAAGCGGTTCTCAGTAAGGTATTCTCTGCAAGCACTGAAATTATCGGTAACAGATAGTTTTGTGATAGGATAATTCGTAATGGATAACAAGTAACAAATGTAACAAAGGTGCAGCAAGGTGGCCCAATCCCTTTTGTAGCAAGGGACAAGCCTAGACAAACTCTTATATAAAGTAAAGCGCTCCCGAGGACACATGCGAATTTCTGTCAAGCTAGTTTTCATCATGCTCATATGATTCGCGTTCGTTACTTTGATAATTTGATATGTGGGTGGACCGGTGCTTGGGTGCTGCCCTTACTTGGACAAGCCTCCCACTTATGATTAACCCCTCTCGCAAGCATCCGCAACTACAAAAGAAGAATTAAGATAAATCTAACCATAGCATGAAACATGTGGGTCCAAATCAGACCCTTACGAAGCAACGCATAAACTAGGGTTTAAGCTTCTGTCACTCTAGCAACCCATCATCTACTTATTACTTCCCAATGCCTTCCTCTAGGCCCAAATAATGGTGAAGTGTCATGTAGTCGACGTTCACATAACACCACTAGAGGAGAGACAACATACATCTCATCAAAATATCGAACGAATACCAAATTCACATGATTACTTATAACAAGACTTATCCCATGTCCTCAGGAACAAACGTAATTACTCACAAAGCATATTCATGTTCATAATCAGATGAGTATTAATTATCATTAAGGATCTGAACATATGATCTTCCACCAAGTAAACCAACTAGCATCAACTACAAGGAGTAATCAACACTACTAGCAACCCACATGTACCAATCTGAGGTTTTGAGACAAAGATCGGATACAAGAGATGAACTAGGGTTTGGAGAGGAGATGGTGCTGGTGAAGATGTTGATGGAGATTGACCCCCTCTTGATGAGAGGATCGTTGGTGATGACGATGGCTTCGATTTCCCCCTCCGGGAGGAAAGTTTCCCTGGCAGAACAGCTCCGCTGGAGCCCTAGATTGGTTCTGTCCAAGTTCCGCCTCGAGACGGCGGTGCTTCGTCCCGAAAGCTCCCTTATGATTTTTTTCAGGTCAAAACCCCCCATATAGCAGAAGATGGGCACCGGAGGCCTGCCAGGGGGCCCACAAGCCTGCAGGGCGCGCCCAGGAGGTAGGGCGCGCCCCCCTGGCTTGTGACCTCCTGGTGGGTCCCCTGATGTATTTCTTTCGCCCAATATTTTTTATATATTCCAAAATAATTCTCCGTAGATTTTCAGGACTTTTGGAGTTGTGCAGAATAGGTATATCAGATTTGCTCCTTTTCCAGTCCAGAATTCCAGGTGCCGACATTCTCCCTCTTCATGTAAACCTTGTAAAATAAGAGAGAAAAGGCATAAGTATTGTACCATAATGTGTAATAACAGCCCATAATGCAATAAATATCAATATAAAAGCATGATGCAAAATGGACGTATCAAGGCACGGTATAATTGTGTGTGTTAAGTGTAAGTGTTAGCTCTTAATCATATCCCGCATATGCAATCAAACAACGTGTAGTTGCGTGAGCCGAGGCAATGCGGGCAACCAAACGCTATGCCAAAATTGCTCGCGTAATGCAAGAGGCCTAGATGCGGGCAACCAATCAAAATGCAGATGTTAGTTTTCTGGCTGTTTTATTTCAGCCAGACTTTGTTGAGCCAGGCTCCACGGACCAGGCTCGCTTGGGAAGGCTACCAAACATGCTCCTTGTGTTCCAGGCTAGCCGGGTCCACTCCCAGTATTTCAATCCATTTCTCGCTCCTACAAAAATATGTGAAATCACTAATTAAGGAGCACTCTTTGCAAATGTCACTCCCACCTTCCTAGGTTGTGCGCCATTTATCATAACATGGGAGTTTTCCTTTTTTTCGTAGATCCGTATATTCAAAACGTTCTATCTTTTAAACCGTACGGCCAAATCTTGAACCATTTTCACCATTGGGTTCCTCGCATCATGATTTTCAAAACTAGATCCCATGTTGATAGGTTTTGACGAACTTTCTTTTTCAGAAAAAACCCGGATGAAAAAAATGTGCCTCTTGCGGAAGGAAAAAAATACGTTTTTTTGTTTCCAAGAGGCACGACCATGCCTCTAGCGGAAGCAAATCCATGCGTCTCACGAAAGCAAAACCGTGCCTCTTACGGAGGAAAAGTTTTTTTCATTTTCGAAAGGCACATCCATGCCTCTCGCGGAAGGAAAAGAAAGAAAGAAAACACATTTTTGTTTTCGTTTTCAAGAGGCACGGCCGTGCCTCTCGAAACGCGTTTTTTCATTTTCGAGAGGCATGTCCACGCCTCTCGGGAAGCAAATCCGTGCCTCTTCAGGAAGAAAAAAACATGTTTTTTCACGCAAAATTTTTTCCGTCCAAAATCTAAAAAAGACCAGTGGAAAACCGAAAAACCAAAAAAAAAATCTAAAAAACCAAAAACGCGTTTGAAAAAACATAAAAAACATAACCCGGAGAAAAACGCCCAGAACGCGACATGTGATGGCGACTGAGAATGACGTAGGAAGGCTTCTGACCGCTCCTTCGTTAGTTGCTCCCGGGTGATTGCCCCTCTGTCTCGTTTTTTTTAGTGCTGATAATGTAAAGAATTGGGCCTGGTTTATGGTACATTGCACCAACTAGCTTGGTCACATGGACCAAACATATCTGCTCTTTTACTTCCATCGCCATGCAGCATTTCATCCAAATCTTGTAGACAAACTAGAGTCGAAGAGCATAGGATTGCAGCTCTGACTTGTAAGAATGGAAACTGAACAAAGCAGAGCAAACAACAGGCGCATCGCATTGCAAAGACTCACGGCACCAACGAAAGACTCGCAGACTTGTATATTTCCTTCATCATGGGAGAAGCATCCTCGACTCCCCATCTACAAAACGGCAAGGGGCTCATCCATCCAAATGGGGACGGAGGCCCCTTGCACAGCAGGCAGATGCTCATCTCCCATGTGTGTTGTGTTACAACAATACAACATCGCCCTTTCCACTTTACAGGTTACCAGATCTCTCAGCTTACGTACACGCAACGATCCTCGCCTAGTTTCCTCCTATCCACATGCTGTAACGGAAGAACGAAAGAATTCTCTGACCCACCCAACGGCCCTGTTTCATCCGCCGCATCTGTCCATGAGCCCCGCGACGTTCCGGGCGACTTCCCTTTTGGCCTCTAATGATACGGGCGAATGGCCAATGTACATGTCGAAGAAAGCCCCTGCTTATAGAAAATGTCCGGGTTATAAATTACAATCAGCGAACATATACAGTATCGTCAAGTTGCCTTGGCACAGGAAGAAGCACTTCTTCAGGGTGTTACACTGAGGGTGTGAACAATGGTAGCTACCAAATTTTTGACTAGGGAAACATATACTTGCTGCAAAGGTCTTTGCTCTGAACAGCACTGATTTGCCTGCCATTAACTGCAACCAAACATTCTTGTCAAGATACACTCGATATTACATATAGAGCATCCCGAAACAAATAAATCGACTCAGCATCCACGGCCTGAGGTGCTTACTTTCTGTTATTAGCTGCCCATCAGACGTTTGACAGAAGTCGATCTTTGTGCCCTGCAAAAAACATTGGCATTTAACCACTCAAGTCTGGAAGCTACCGACTACAAACTAGTGTGTTGAGCCTTACAGCAGGTATAGGGATATCTTTAGTGAAGTAAGAACCAAAGGTCTTCAAGCAATGATAGACAGTGTTGGGATTTATCTGTTGTAGAAATAAAATACAAAATCTCAGGTAAGTCTATAGGACTAGTAAGAGAAGTGAAGTGGCATCTGAAACAGCAAGTACCTTTCGCAAACGCAGGCCAAGTGACTTCTCGAATACACTGCAAAGAATAAAAGGACTGCCAGTTCAGTCTGGAGTAAAGAAAGATATGTGTAAAAGATTCATGCCAGCAAAATAAGATCATACTACTTACTCTCTCACTGCACCAATGCTAAGGCCTTTGTAGTTAACTACCAACCTAAGTCTGATATGAAGGTTTTCCCTGGAAAAATGATAACATATATGTTATTAGAACCAGAGGATCATAGAATGTAGAGGAAGTATGAAGGTCCACTTTGGATTGCAAGAATGAAAAACACAGGCTTTTAACAGAATGGAAGTCCAAAACAGAGAATTGAAAACACAGGAAAATGGTAGGAACAAACGTTCAGCTATACAACAAGGGGTGGGCAACGTGGCAAAAAGAGGGTATCCTAAAGGGACAGGTGGACGCTTTCTTTGACGGACTGCCGAGGTGGGCAACCGAGAGGGGTTAGAGCTTCATAGCTATGTAGAGTGGATTTGGTATTCATGTAATATGTGCCAAACGTGGAGAGGCTCTCCGCCCCATTTCCTTCTTCAATATATATAGTACGCACACTCTTGCGTATTCGACAAAAAGCTATACAACAAGAGAAAAGTGCATGGATCCTACGAGAATGAGTGGGAAAAAAGGTTGGAAACTTGGAATGTACGTTTTGCAATGCCTATGAATTGGGGCATAGGAAACCAATAAATTGGAATCAGTAACCAACGCCTATGATCCAAAGTGCCTGTGCAGGAAAATTTTCTACGGATTGGAATCCTACCAAAATCATATGAAATCCGTATAATAAAGAAGGGCCTAACTTTCTTATCATATTTCCATGATGAACACATAGTAGGTAAACAAGCACTAAATGTTCCCTATGAGGATTTAGTATCCATGGATATGTTGGTGAAGTGTGCACCATCTGCTGCCATGAAGGTGTACAAGCAGAAATCCTGACAACAGGATACCGACTGATAGCAACATGCAGTACAACCAGAAACCAACTACCACAATAACATATATCCAGCTTAAAGAAGAATCCTTATAGACCTTGCTCAGCAAGATAATTTTGTGACGCCACAATAGCGCATGCACTTATGCACTTCAGATAATGTGCGAGTGCAACAGTGGGTCAGTGACGTATCAATGGAGAGCATACCTCAGAAGATCATTATAGAAATCTGGGTCATCCTTCAGTTTGGTGCTTGGAACTGAAGCATACTTAGGGCCCAGCTTCTCGCAAATAGAATTCAGTTGCATATCTATGAGGGCAGGGTATCGTCAGTAATCAATAGAGGAATGCTGGATAAACAAATTTTACTGGTAAATAGATACAATCATAAAAACAACCTAATCAATTTTCAAACAGTTTACTTACATAAACCAAAAGCGTACAGGTTCAAATTTTTGACCCTCATTATTTTCATGCCTTTGAAACCCACCCCAACGAGGACCTGCAATTTAGTTTTCAATGAACTGTCACATGAAGTCATCATCAAGCCAATTTAGGACAAATGACTTAGAAAATGGAGAAGTAAATCATTAGTTATCAATGAACGGTCACGTGAATCCATCCACGGAATAACTGAGTATACCAAGTGTCTTGTTTAGTCGATGTAATACTTATCCTAGACTTATGTCCAATCTTAACTCTACATTGTTAAAGAAGCAAGTCTGCAGTATGACATAATCTCCTAAAAATAAGGGGTGTATACCGTTGTAGCTGGACAGGAGTCATCTTCGAGGAATGCAGGGAACTTGATTCCAGTTTTTGGTTCAACTGCGTCTTCTTGAAAGATCGTAGTTGGCACAGCAACAGAAGAACAACTTAGGCGTTTTCCATCCAAACAAGGCTGATCTGCTGGCATGTTGATATAACCATCAACATTTCCAAACGTAATCAACTCTGCAAGCATCTTCGGAGATCTTGTACATTCATACAAATATAAAATGAGAGAGAAGCATTTTCAAGAAATACAATAGAAAAGTCATGAACACAAACAAAAATATAAAAGGGAAAGTAGAGCACATGATGGGCAGATAATTGGTACTGAGACCTACATGTTTTCAAATGGTGGCACGATAGCAGCAAAACCAGCCATAGTAAGAAGATTGCTGGCATGTTGCTGCTCAATATCATTCCACAGTCGTTCAACGGTTGCCTGTGCAAGTCTGGCTAACAACAGCTGTACAGCATGCCCTTCTTTAAGAGAACCAAACTGCGATCCCACCAAATTTTGCACACCAGAAGTCACTCGCTTTATATTTGAAAACCCATGGGGACTCTTGGGGTCATACGCTCTAGAAAACCAGAAGAAGAAAGCTTTGGCAAACTTCCTGAGGCAAATGAATGCTTCCCGAGCCTTCACATTTCCCGAAGAACAGATATCCCTGCGATGTTGCAAAGAACTCCCCAGCATTCTTCCAAGATGTGTTACCAAACTCAAACCAAGATCATGAGACATAGGGAACTCGGGTGGATACTGGTACATGTATCCCCCACCATGACCAATATTGGCGAAAATTAACCGATCGTGCTTCATGCTAAAATGAATATATATATATGAAGCCTTTCAAGCGTGTGGATGTAGGACGAGGATTATATAGCAATCTGTCAATAAGAGCAAAAGTAAAACGAATCAGCTATGAATGACCGCACCGGCGGTTCAAAACAGATGTAAATAATCCGTAGAACTCTTCATCAACTCTGCAGTTTTTACTCCGTAGCCCATATGATCATCACACCGCCATTGCAGAACATGATAAATCATACTTTTACATGTCATTTTGGAATACCTTGAGGTTAGCTTTACCTTACGCCAACAAAATAAAAAATCACCCAAAATAAAATAAGCGCTCTCATGTTGCAACATTCACTTTCACTCACAAAATGCCCCCCATGATAGCAAGCACACTAAAATTTGCTGCGCGGCAATGTCAGCCTGAAAAGGATCCACCACCCCGCCCCACGCAAAATCGACAAAATCGTCACTCCACCAACTCACATTGAAGATTTTTTTTTCTCATATACTATAAAAAAAGGAAAGCTGAAGAAAATCACCATACCTGCCCGACGGATCGGGGAGAGCTCCGGGACGAGAGCGGCGACCGCGGCCGGCCTGGGATCCGCGCGCGATCCCTGCTGATCCGGGGGCGCGGGATCAAAGACCAACCAGCCCAGAGCCCCCCCGCGCCTGCCACGAGACCAGGAGGGGATGGAGAGGCTGGAACCAAGCAACGCTCGCCGGGGCGGACCCCCTGCCCGATCGGCCTCCCCGAACCCGATCCCCTCCGCCCTCGCACTCGCCTCGCCTCGCCTCCCGTGAGGGTGGGAGAGAGGGAGAGGGGCGCAGAACGCGTGCTCCGCCTCGGCGTCGTTTGCTCCGTTCTCCCTCCCTCCCTCCCTCCCACCCACCCACCCCAGCCCAGGCCGAAAAAGGTTTTCGGTTCCCTCATTTCCGCACTTACCGGAGAGCCCCTCTAGTCATCGTGTATTCTCATATCAGTCCTTGCCATGCGAACGAGATGGGCCACTGGCCTGTGTTGAGGATAATACAGGTTTTAGAGGGGGGTTGTATGTAAAATGGTTCGGCCCTTTCGGGGAAGGTGCGGGTCGTGGCACGAGGGACCGAGGGATATTCGGCGGGGCGATCGGACGGCCACGAGGAAGGGGTCGGCTCGCGTTGGGAGGTGGCGGCCGTCGATGCGACGCGACCGCGGGAGTTGGTCCACGTCGGCCGCGGAGACAGACGCGGACGGCGGCTGGAAGGGCCTGGAGCACGTTTAAAACGGACGGCGGCTGGAAGGGCCTGGAGCACGTTTAAAACGGACGGCTTCTTCCTCTTCCGCGTGGAAAGGGCCGGATTTCCTGGACGTGTTTTGTTTCTTTCTTTTTGGTGCGCTGGGTCCTGCCATTGCAAAAATTTCAGGATCTCCTTTGTAAATAAGTATTTTATGTTTAGTACAACTTTTTTATACTAAAGCTAGCATAGAGTTAAGACACGTATTTTGGGATGGAGAGAGTACTCATTAGAGAAAACATGACAGTGAATCCGCTAGGTCCTGCCATTGCAAAAATTTCAGCATCTCCTTGTAAATAAGTGTTTTATGTTTAGTACAACATTTTTATACTAAAGCTAGTATAAAGTTAAGATACGTATTTTGGGATGAGAGTACTCACATTAGAGAAAACATGACAGTGAATTTTATTGAATGACATTTGTTATATGAATACCAGTAAGACTTTGATAGGAAAAAAAACTTCTGAAACTTGGCGATGCTCGTCAAGACAACACATTGGTGTAATAACTATGAAGATGCATAAATCTTTTAGATGGAAGCAGTATGACATCTTCTCCAAGCTTCTAAGCACATTCGGGGAAGGAGAGGATAAAGGCTGTCGATGCCCGTATCGCGGAGGAAATGATGGTGGCGGAGGCGGCTGATGCGGCGGGGCGGGCGGCCGCAGAGGAGGAAGCCATCCGCGGCCGCGTTTTGAAGAAACAACAACAGAGAAACACGCGCACTCTCGCCCGAGAGCAGAATCGGACGGTCCGCCGGACTGCCATGGAAGGAGAAGAAGGAGGTCAGCAACAACGAGGACAGCTCCGGCGACGAGTAGATCCCGCTCAATCCGTACTGCGTCTTCGACCAGTACTTCCGCGAGAAGGATGGCAAGGGCTCCGGGAAGGGCAAGGGCAGTCGTGGATGATCTCCACCATATCCAAACATGCCAAATTTTGGTAGTCCGATGTCATGTTTAGTAGTGATGGAGTAGCCGGACGATGTGTGTAATGTATTGACGTAGTAGTTGCATGAGTTTATTTGAATTTGAGATATGAGATTTGAGGTGTCCGGTTGTAGAATGCATTATTTAAGGCGTGACCGGCCAGTGTCCGCGGACGCGCCCGCGTCGTTTGAGGGGCTGAATTTGCAAAGTCCGGCTGTAGATGCTCTTACAATCCAACCCGATGTGCAATTTATCGATTTCACTAATCCTTTGAGAAGTAGGTAGAATGACAAAACTTTCCAATATTCAGAAGTAAAGTATCACCATATATAAATAACATTTTTTTTCGTTGACTGAAGCTAAAGCTTGCTCCTCACAACAGATTACACTCCAAAAGAGGGAAGCTTCTGTTATTGCAAACTTCTACTGCAACTATGGACTATCATACGACACGACAACGGTCGTGGGCGATCCTATTTTCTCCTGAGGGCATTGTTAGATTGGACACCTTGTCCCCATAGATATGTCTTTCTTATTCGACCTTCCAAACTCGTAAATCAGACTTATTTTTCTTCTTTTACACAACTGGATGCATTGCTTCATTCTAACGGCTGGAGAACCAGCAGGCGTGCTTGCACATGATATCAAAAACGTACAACCTCGGTTCCGTGTGCGTCTGTTCTCCTGAATCCCGGTGCCTTCCATCCCCAAACAAGTAGCCATGATTGAAATCAAATATATCTCTCCTGAATCCCGGTGCTTTCCATCCCCAAACAAGTAGCCATGATTGAAATCAAATATAGCTGATAGTTCCCACTCACGAAAAGCCTAAGATCAACAAGCGACAACCGCCTGGACTTTGGAGATTTGAGTTTTAGCCTTGTGGATATTTGTCAAGCGAACCAAGTAAGAAGGGAAGAAAGCAAGACCGGTATAATATATAGCCAGAGACAACTAAGATGTTAGGAGTTGTACTACACAATGACCAATGGGCAATCTTTGAACTTTATTTCCCAAGGACAACTTGAGCACGCCCTCCAACAACCAGTGTGCTCAATGTCAAGAGAATGCCCTTCCGAAATGATTTTACAAATATTTTCTTAAATATGCACTAAAACACTGCTCCCTCCGATTTATTGGGCTCGTCTTGCAAATCACATCAACCAAGGAGGACCTACTTAAGTGCTAGATAATATATTAAGGCTACATGCATGACCCTCTTACTCCTTCATGCATTGGTTCCCAAGACATAGCTATATTTGCATGTTCCCAAAACAATGAGTCTTGCAAATTGGATTTTTCTTAGTTTTGATCTAGGCCCTCCATACCGGAAGGAAGGGAGTGTTTGTGAACAATCTCCATGATAGTTTCGTCTTTGGAAGATCCCATATTGAGTTACAAAGCAACACATACATTCTAGTTACATCACTCATTCTGAATGTGTTGGAATCCAGGAAGTTGTTTTCTTTGGGAAAATGTATACAATAGATTAGCTATCACATCAAACTTACCATCATATACATGAACCAAAGAGCGGAGGGGCATCATCAGACGAAGAGTTTTACTTTGTAGCCCGGGCAATGAAGTTACTTATCACGTAGTCTTCTTCCGTTCCCCTTGCTACAGTGAAGAGGAGCGAGTGGGAGGCGACCGTCGTTTTCCAGGGTCTCGCCGGGTGAATCCGTCGCTCCCCTCTGCCTCCGGTCGCCGCTTTGGCGCCGTGAGGTGGGGGGGAGCTCCGGGATCTCCCCGTGCGTGTAGATAGGTCCTTAGTAGTCTAAGGTGTGTGCGTGTCCTTCCGGCGGCGTCGGGACGGTGGCGATGCTGTCGGTGTGTGGGTTCTGGTCCTCCCCCTCCTTTCCCCGTTCCGGCGCTGGCGCCGGGGAGGTCGTGGAGGTGCTTGGTCGTCTGAGGTTGGCCGGCGAGGCGGCGGCGGCGGTCAACCTGGGACCTTTTGTCCTGGGTCCTCTCCCTCGCTCTACTAGCGCGAGCTCCGGCGCTGGTGGTGAGGTCTCCAGGGGTTTGTACAGGAGCTTGCAGTGGTTCTTCGTCGTCGCCGCCGGTCGTCTTCGTTCGAAGCGTCAGGGGTGGTGGCGGGCTCTCGATCTCGATCTGATGGTGGTGTGGCAGATGCTCTCCCTCCTCGTCGTGGTGCTGGCTGATGGGCCGAAGCTCGACGACTTCCCGCGCGCCATGGAGGTTGCCGATGAATCAAGCGTTCCGGCGACGGCGGCGGCGCGTCTTCGACTCGCTTCGGCGCTGGAGGATTTGGGCTGCTCCAGGGACTTCAATGTAATTTGTGGTTTCTTTGGGGTGTTGTTTGTAACCTGCTGGACTTTTTAATAGATCTGAGGGCTTCTTCGCAAAAAAAAAAAAAAATGAAGTTACTTATCTTCCTCTTTAGCAGCCTCTACCAATGAATCCTGCAAAAGTAGGGAAGCCAATTGTTAATGGAAAACTATGAACTTCTGAGCAGTCCAACACAAGTTTCACTATTTGTATCTGTACAATCTTTTGCTTTTTGTACAAACCATACTAGAAGGGTTGGACGCACTTTGCTACGTCGTTGGTGTTGTTGGGTTTCTAAAAATATACCCACTATGTTTCAAAATATAAGGTGTATTACCTTTTGAAAAGCAAACATTTTAAGTTTGATCAAATATCTAGAGAAATATATCAAAATCCATAATATCAAATAGTTATGATTAGATTCATCATGAAATGAATTTCCATACCTTTTTATTTAATATTGTGGTTGCCGATATCTTTCGCTTTGAATTTAGTCAAATTTATAGAAATTTGACTTTCCAAAAAAGAATACCCCTTATATTTTCAAACTCATGGAATATTAGTTTGGCGAGTGGGGAGATAATGGAGTGTGTTTTATTTTTATTTATAACGTGTTGATTTGGTGGGCCTTTTGTGGTGTGATTCTGTGTTATCCGCTACCAACCTATATTTATTCGGGAAAATTCCTAAGTCAGCGGCTGCATGTATATTGGTGCTACAACATCACATGGTGGCACTTCTTTTTTTTATGTGGTGGAAGGGTGCATGAGAGTGATATGTTTTTATAGGCCGGTTCCTGCTAATTGATTTGAAAAACTCGTTGGTCCGATCAAAATCATAAACCAAATCCAAAATTGAATATCACAACTACTTGAAACAACTCAAAATTAGGGAACGGAGTGAATTAAATAATTGAATGGGAGAGCTCCTTGAAAAATTGTTTACCCGGTCAAAACCGAGCGACCCAATTTTAAATTGAAAACCTCAATTAATTACGAGACCTTAAAAATTAGAAATCATAGTTTATAGTACAAAAGATTGAATGTGAGAGCTTTGAGAAATTGTTGGCCCGGTCAAAATTGGGTGACCCAATTCCAATTGAAGATATCAATTGAATGTGAGCTCTTTAAAACTATGGAGCATGGTGTTATAGAGGATTCCTAATCTCTTTCCCTATGAAGCACACACTTTATCTCTATGAGCACCTCCGATAGACTGAGTTGACACATCATCTTGAGATCGACCATTGACGTAGTCGCCATAGAAAAAAAAGTTGACGGAAGAGTGAAGTCTAATTTAAACCTTGAAGAGCCTTGCTTCGGTACACCCCCAAACAGTATAAGAGCAGTATGGTCAAGTTGACCAAAATGTATACCCACCTCCGCATGGACACGTATGAAGTGTACGTAGACGTACACACGCAATCCGTCGGCCCCACCCGAGTGCCCGTGCCCATCATGTCTCGTGCCCATTTTGTCCCGCACCCGTCACGATCCGCTGCCGCCCACGATCTCGCGTGCCGCCCACGCATCCTCCCCTCACCGGGCGATCATCGCCTCTAGGTGCACCTGACACCGCCCCGTATCCGCCGCCTAAAACCACACCCATCCCCGCCGTGGATTTGCCTTCAGCGACGTCCCGTGGCCTTCATCGCCGTCGTCCGAATCGATGTCCTCATCGTCGTTCCTCGTCCTCCTTGTCGTCAGCAGCGTCATCGTTGCCGCCAACCATAATCACGTCGGGAGCCTTGCCTCACGGCCCCGACACCGTCGCCGCCGGACTTTTCATGCACCATTGACCCCCAACATTCAAGGTTTGCCATCTAAACCATCATCTACGTATCGAAATGGTCCAAAACATGAGCACGAAAAAATTAATTCGAGCAATGTTTGCATTTGAACTAAGATATTTTGTGTGTGTCGATGTTGTGCAATGTTAGTAGTGGGGTGTTTAAATGGAGGAAGAAATTGAATATGTGGGCAATGAATACGGTAGTGATAGTGGCTGTCATACCAATAACGATTGTACTAACGAAGATGAATATAGCAGCGACAACGAATCGTGGTCATCATATAATAACCTACGAAGACTTCCAAATTAATGAGGATGGTGCGTGCAGTGAAAACTTAAGTAACGTCTAGGTTGACGTCTAGGTGAGGACCAAAAAGTTAATTTAGAAGTTTGAAGCATACCTACGGTGGTATGCTTCAAACTTGTAAATTATTTCATGATTTTTATTCGAAAAATGTAGAAGAAGCCACGCTCAAAACATGTAAATTATTTCAGGGTTTTTTTCAAAAAAAAATGTAGAGGAGGTCACCCTCCAAACTTGTTGTTTACATTCGAAAATTGTCAAAAGTTGTGAAAAATTCATGAACACATGGCATGCTCACAATATTATGAGCCCACAAAAAAAATTAAGAACACAATGATTTTTCTTCATACCAAATTTTAGTTTATGCAGATGACACAAAGAGTCATAAAATTTCCGTGCACTCTTTATATTTATGGTTTTTTTAAATCCACGAAAGCATAAGACTATCCAAAATCGAGCTACAGTTTTAGTGGTTTTAGAACTTTTAGGATGAAGCGCGATTTCACGGTTCATGGTCCAAACTGAAAATTAGAATGGACTTCTTTAAGAAATAAAAAAAGATTTTGTTTCCTCCTTACGAATACTACAACATTCGTATATTTTACTTATTAAATAGTTGCTATGGCCAAAATTGTGTTTTGATTATCATCCTTCCTCATAAGATTGGTGTGTAAGTATAAAAATTACTCCCTCTATTCACAAATATAAGACGTTCTAACTTTTTTCAGAATTGCATGCATATATACACGTTTCTAGTGTGTTTTGTACACTCATTTTAATCTGTATTTTCATATTAAATATCCAAAATATCTTATATTTGCAAACAAAGGGAGTATTTATTATTTTCACTTTTTATATTAAAACACAACAAGTGAGATCTTCCGTGATTGCTAGTGATAGTTTTCAACGGTTTGGTTATGACCTGGTCGCAGAGAAAACAAACATCTAAAACCTTGTTGTAGTGCTTTGAAAGAACGTGCGCAGAGAATGTCCATGCAAGATCAACGTTCATTCTAAGGTTCAGCTTGGTTAAAGTTTTTTTTTTAACATGATATAGATGCAGACGCTTATGTATACGTATATACACTAATCCCTATGAACGCAGACCATACCTTTATGAGCACCTTCAAAAAGCTAAGCTGACACATCATCTCGAGATTAACGAAGTCGTCACAGAGTCATTCATGGTCGATGGAACGTCTCCTTCCCATAAGGCCCGAATAAATTCAAAAAACTGCGAAATCAATGTCTGGGACTTAAACTTTGACGGGCAATATACTATATCACTAATCTCCCTAGGATTGGAGGCCTCACAATCAATTGAGGTCTCCAATTGGAATTTGGTCATCCGATTTTGACTGGGTCAACAATTTCTCAAACCCCCTCATTTAATTTTTTATACAATACACTACGCTTCCTAACTTTTAAATCTTCACAATTAATTGGGGATTCAATTTAGACTTTGGTCACCCGATTTTGACCGGCTCAACAATTTGGATTGGAGGCCTCACAATCAATTGAGGTCTCTAATTGGAATTTGGTCATCGATTTTGACCGGGTCAACAATTTCTCAAACCCTCTCATTTAATTTTTTATACAATACACTATGCTTCCTAATTTTTAAATCTTTACAATTAATTGAGGCTTCAATATAGACTTTGGTCACCCGATTTTGACCGGGTCAATAATTTTTCAAAGAGCTCTTCTATTTAATTATTTTAATTCTATGCTTCCTAATTTTAAAGCTTTTTCATTCGTTTGAGGTATTCAATTTTGGATTTGGTTTACGATTTTGATCGGGCCAATGATTTTTCAAATCAATCAGCAGCAACTGGCCTATAAAAACATATCAACCCCTCGCAGACTCCTATCACCCATAAAAAGCGTCACCATGTGATATTATAGCACGAATATAGTACATGCAACCAACAATGAAAAAATATCACCACATAAATATGGGTTGATTAGCGGATAACACAGAATCACACCGGGAAAGACCCACCAGATAACCGCATTATAAATAAACGTAAAACACACTCCATCGTCTCCCCCACCGGCCAAACTAAATACTCTATCAGTTTCAAAATATAAGGGTTACTAGTTTTTTGGAAAGTCAAATTTCTTTAATTTTGACGAAGTTCAGAGCCAAAAATATCGACATCCACAATATTAAAAATAATAATATGAAAATTAATTTCATGATGAATCTAATAACACCGATTTGATATTATGAATTTTGATATATTTCTCTATAAATTTGTTCAAACTTAAAGAGGCTTGACTTTTCAAAAAATTAATACTATATATTTTGAAATAGAGCGAGTAAAGAAATTTAAGAATCCCAACAAATTCAACGGCGCAGCAAAGTGCGCACAGCCCTTCTAGTAAATACCAAAGGCCGGCCCGCCCCCATCGAGGGGGGCGCCATCCATGTGTGCAGTAGCCCATGAACCAGGTACACCCGTTCAGGTGCAGGCAGTCAACGCTGTGTCGCTATGCACGCAGTTCCCTCTGCTAAAAACGGGCACACGTAGATAGGCCACGACTCTAGGAAATCGTCCTTTACATCCGGTTGTTACGATTTTTTTGTAGCACAAGATCTCTACGATCCCTGGTTCCCTAGTTAACCATTCCATCGGAACCCATCAATCCAATCACGAATTCGTGAATGAGGAGCAACACCGACACCGACGAACTCCTCTCTTTGGACTCTGGGCGCTGGACGCACACACGCGCATGCATGCCTAGACCACATCGTCGAGAGCCTCCCACCGGAGGCCACTCACTCCGCATTGCATCATCACCCACCGACGGATCACCGATGACCGAGGTTTCAATCAAAGGTATTGTGAATTTCAACCATTTTCCAAGGTATACATGCTCATACTCACAAATTCAACCACTTATGTTACAATAATTAACTGTGTTTGGCTTCCAGTTTACAGTAACATGGTATAGATTTTAAAGCCGAAGACTTGTTAGATTTCATTGAAATTTTGCACTGCCACAATCTATCTTCATTTGAGTTTCCAGTTACAAATTGTCTTATGTGAGTACCCACTCACATCATTGCAAATTCAAAATCTTAGGATTCCTACGAAATTAAGAAAATCATGGTATGTATTATATACTTCCTACTTTTTCTTTGTGCATTTTAGAGTTCATCCTTCCAGAAAAACTATGTTTATTTTGGAAATTCACTCATGAATTGAATGCGAAGAAGTGATCGTAAAGTCCCGTGTCTGCATGCACGCATGTTCTGCTAGTATTACGGGCCTTGAGTTTTAGTTTCGCCCCGGACACTCAAAATCACAGGACCGGGTTTGGGATATCATTGTCCTCATAACCATCAAATCACATGTTGATTCACGGTTAGAGTTGTCTCATGGCTTGTGACACCAATGTTGGATTTGTTTATTCAGTCAAAGTAAATTCTAATGGATTCACAAAAAGAAAAAAGTAATTAAATGAGAACCAACCTGTGTTTGAATGGTTAGGAGTAGAGTGGTATCCCCAGTCCACTAAAGTTCAAATCCTGATGCTCGCATTATTTCTGAATTTATTTCTGAATTTCCGGTGATGCGCGTTTAATGTGAGGAGACGTTTCCATCGACTATATATAAGCGTATGCGTCTATACTTTGTTTAAAAAATCAGAAATGAAAAATTCGAATGGCCCCTTTCAGAAATGAAAAACTCGAATGGGACTTCTCTTTTTATGCTGAGCTGTCGTGTTTCTTTTCTTTCCATATATACTCCAGCTTCCGTCTATTTAATCTGGCTCGATCGAGTGGAGAAACAAACCTAAATTAAAAGAACAAGATGGGCTCGAAGAGACGCACCAGAAGCCCATCAACCGATCCGCCTCCACCGTCCCAGCGCCGCCAGCTTAACGGCTGGTCATCGGAGTGGAGAGACTGGCCAGCACTGCCCGGCGACGTCCTGTGGGTCATCCTGAGCCTGATCCCGCAAGCCGACGCCCTCCTCGGCGCGGGGCTCGCGTGCGCCTCGTGGTGGCGGGTGGCCGCCGGCGAGCCGCTGCTGTGGAGGCACACCGACCTCGCTGACGAGAAGACGTACGCACCGGCGGCGTGCCAGGCGATGGCGCGTGCCGCCGTGCGGCGCAGCGCCGGCCGCTGCGAGTCCTTCCGCGGCCGCGTCGACGGCGATGTACTGACCTTCCTCGGCCACAGGTACGCACGCGTCTATCCATCGATCTCGTCTCCTGAATCTGCAACACGATCTGCCCGTGCTAACAGTAACTTGCAGCGCGCCGTCGCTGCGGAGCCTCCACGTGACGCGCCTGCACGACATGATCCACCACGTGACTCGCCCACCAATGCCCACGCCTCCGGCTGCTCGACACCAGCCGCTGTGAGACCCTGTGGCCCATTGACAAAGCATTACGAAACAGGCTGGAGAGCAGGATCAAGGATTTCCGGCTTCCGCGCCTCCGCTGTGAATGGCCTCTTCTCCGCCGACAGTCGCGGCAGCAGGTCTATTCATACTCGGTGCAAATGCATAAGCGGTAAGATGTTCGTTTTGAACAAAAGAGATGATGCATGGGACACCGTATTATAGGAACCTAAAAGAAATCTAAAAGAAATGACAAATTTCTTTTCGGCACCTCAAACCCACCTCATACGTCTCGGCGTACGTCACCGACAGGTAAAAAACCCCGATCCAGACGCCTCAAACGTCCAGGCTGACCGGCACATCTCATATCCAGCCAAAATATGGGGTAGAAATGAGAAGCCCCGGCCGGGCACGAACGGACGCGTCTGCCACGTCGGACCTAGCCCACGCCGCCGCACCCGACCCCACATATATTCGTTCACATCCGCTTTTCGGGTCAAATCCTAGCTACTTCACTTAACTTCACTCAGTCACAAGCTCCCGTCCGACAATCTCCGGCCTTTCCCGGCATGATGGGCAACGGATCTGACTCCGACCAGTCCGGATCGTCATCCCATGCGGGTTGGAGGAGGCAATGACCGTCTGCATTGCACTCCGTCACTCCCGGGAGGACTGAGCCCGACCGACGCGAGTTTTGTCCGGCACGAGTCCATTGAGTCAGCGTATCGGACGCTTGGATCCTCCAGGGCTGGATCATCACGGTCCTTTCGGGAGCTTTCTAATCTCCCTTTCCCCATCATCGGTCCACCGGAGCATGAGTCCTACCGGGACCGATGTGCCCGCAGTAGGAAGGAGAGGATGCGGGTACCGAGGCTCACCTCGTTGCCGACATTGCTGCGTCGGAGGCAGCGGATGCAGCGGCGCGGGCTGCTGCAGAGGAGGAAGCCATCCGCGCCCGCATCTTAAAGAAGCGGCAATGGAGGAATACGCGCGCCCTTGCCCGAGAGCATAATCGGGCTGTCAGTGCCGCAAAGGAGGAGAAGGAGTGGAGCGACGGGTCGGACATCTTCGACGAAGAGCAAATCCGGGTTGATCCATACTGTGTGTTAGACCGCTACTTCCGCGAGATGGACCGCAAGGGCTGCCGTGGATGATCTCTCCATAGCTAGTACGTAGATAGAAGATGCCAAATTTTCGATGGAATGTCATGTTGTAGTATCTAGACGATGTGTGTTGCATCTTTTACGTAGTTGCATGAGTTTATATGGATTTGAGGTATGCTAATTGAGGTGTCCGGTTGTAAGAAAGAAAAAGGCGTGACCGGTCAGTGCCCGCGAATGCGCCCGGGCGCGTCCCCAGGCGTTTGAGGCCCCGGATTTGCCAAGTCCAGTCGTAGATGCTCTAAAAGAACACAAGAGGAATATATTTATCTCTTGGTATTTTTGCACATGACACAAATTGTCATATTACAACATTGCATTTTAAATCCATGTTTTCTCTCTCTATAGAAACATCAGAATGCAGAACACCGCCCAAAACCAGCCTACGGTTCAATATAAAGCTAATTTAGAACGTTAAGTGTTTAATTGTTTATTCATGGTTTAAAACAAACGAAGCCGCATATATAGGTTTAAAGGGTGAAAATAGACTTCTTTCGTCACATCAAAACCTCATTTTCTCCTCAATAACAACACTTCACTCATATCTTAGTGAGGTAGGAGAGTGATTTTTCTAGCGGCACCGGTTAATACCGGATAGTGGGATGCCACATATTTCATTTGAGATGTGTGCATGTATTGCTCTATTATGGCAATACATCAGACTACCTTCTCTCGAGTGCATATCTGGTGATACGGCTGATGACATGAGGTGATACGGTGATCCAGTACCATGCTGGGCGTTCGATCTGGACTAGAGGGACATAATTGAGTAGGCTCCCTCCCATTGGAAAATATGCATAGTAGACCGTAGGTTATTTTGTAATCAAGCGCCAAGCATATCTCCTTCGTCTTTGTTCGTTTCTTACTCCATCTGCTTGTTCCCTCACCGCCACCGGGTACCGTGGGGCTTGTCCCGCAGCCGCGGACCACCATGAAGGCATGTCCCATACACTCTTGCTAATCCCAATCATACATAACCTATTCATCTCCAGCGCGCGTGCCGAACCCGTTGCTCAGATCAGATCCAAACACTCAGTGCGATGGGAGCCGGCACAAATCTCTCCCCAACACCGCTGGAGCCGAAGACTCTACACGGCGATGATTAGGTAAGAGGCAGCACCTTATTCGCCGTTGGCTTCTGGAACGATTGTTGTTGTTTGACTGCTTGATTTTTGCTTTTGGTTTAGGACTGGATGTCGGTGCTAAGGGAGTCGGTTTCGTTCGGGTGATTCCTCTCAGACCCACTGGAGTGGGCTGCCATGGGCCCATGGCGCAAGTCCCAGTTGTGCCGCCGGCTACCATTGGTCATATCCAATCATCACGAGCAGTTGAGCTTGATCTATCAGTACAAGGCAAGCTGGTCGTGCCGGTTGCAGCGGTCGAAGCTCAATCTGCCTCCTCCAACTGTGGTGATATGTGCATTGATGGTTGTCGACCAACCCCGAGTTGTAATTGGGCGGCTGCTCGTTCCTCAAAAAGTGCAGCGCATATGGGGGGATGCGAGCTCGATCCGGTTAGTTTATCCTCCAATCTTATAGTATTCTTCCAAACAACTAGTTTTCGAAATATAATGAGATTGTTCTGTGAGTTTTTGTCCACAGTGCAGCCCTTCATGACACCCGCAAAGAAATGCAGTCCCTAATGAGTGGAAGTGTGCCATGAAAGATTGTGTAGAAGTCTTTATGTTCTAATTAATTTTCAGTAGGAAATTTTGAGCGCGTATAAATACAAAAGAATGCGCTTCTTTATTTGGCAAATTCCTTCGGCAAGTCATGGGTTAGTTTTAGACAGGGGCTGGAGCATCACAACTCTTAGGCTTGATGTGGCCAAAAAATTCAAACTGAAAGACAATAAAGCTATTCTTGGTTCTGAGCAACTCGAATTAGAAAAGTTTGACAGCTCAAAATAAGTTATTATATGCATTGGTTTGCTATTAGGCAATTTTATGACATCAATTAGAATTGAAAGGTGCATAAGTTTCCACACCAACAATCGCTGGGAACATCCAGAAGCATGCATTCTTGGGTCAGAACATTTTCTGGATTTGAAAATAGTATGAGAGCATATGTAATTGAGTTCTTTCAATGAAAAGATAGTGACTTTGTTGTCGTTTAACCAATATAATGAATGGATAAGATGTCAGCACTGTCTAGAATTCTGAACAAGAGAATGATGATGTGGAGGGCGAGTAACAAACATTTCATACTTAATTCGCTGAACTGAGTTCATGTCCACTGCTAATTTGTTGCTTATGTACGTGCGAGTAGTGTTGTACTGCTAGCCAAGTTCTTGCCATTTCAAGTTTATATGGTGTTGCTGCATGTAATTTCGTATGCTTGTTATAGCTAATTGCTAGCATAGTTAAGCGTGCATCATTTGCATGTTCAACAGTGTATCGGCTAATGTCGAAATACGTATTTTCAGTGTGCATTCTAATGGTGACTCTTGCAGGGCAAAAAGTTTAAATGCAAAATTATGATCGACGGGTATGTAGAGGCCAGGGGCACTCCTCCTTTTCAAAAAAATAATAATCATATGCCTAATGTATTTCGAAAGAACTCCAGGCGGAAGGAACTATGTACGAGTGTACAAAGGAGTTTTTGTCAGGCAGGAAGCAAAATCGAAGAAGGTATGCACCAGTTCTTTCAGATAAAAATTATGCAATCATAAACATCATGTTGTTCCATTAGAACTGCATATCTTTTTCTGAAAGGATGTCATGTTGTGAACAACAATCTTTTGTATCTACAACAAAACTTTGCTACCCGCATTTGCAACAAACTGGATAATTCTTCTCATTTTTCTCGCGGTGGATTTTATTTTTCTTTATTTCCAAAGTGGTCGGACCCTTCCCCGGACCCTGCGCAAGCGGGAGCTACATGCACCGGGCTGCCCTTTTTTGTGCAGCACACCAACTACCAATTTAACTACCACTGTTGTTGCCTCCATCACTTTCCTAGGAGCCACCACGGACATGACCAGGCTGTTACCTAGAAGGTGAACAACCTAGACCTAAGCGGCGAGGGGGGGCCTCTGGAAGCCAATGGGTCGTGAGAGCATCTTCAAGCCTATGTTGTGCATGAGCTTTGTCGCCGGTGGGTCATGGGCCTTCGGCGCCAGATGCCCCTTGGCCCATGGCAAAGTTGAGTTGCACGGTCCTGCCGCATTTAGTTGAAGATCATGTGATTCGCATGGTGTTCATCATGATTGTGCTTCTGCTATTTTGCATAAATGCCTAAACAAAAAACTTTTCTTGTCAATTCTTGTCGTAGTCCAAATGTTTTTCGGTTCAATGAAGGCATGATAGGAAAGGCATAAAAATGGAGTGAACAGAAACTCACCATCCAATTATATTTGCATTTGTTATTCTTGTACATGAATTATAAATTAACACTTTATACAAGCAGGTTAGGATCACCAAGGAGGCAGCAAATCGTTGTGTTTTGGATATGTGCAAAATCCAGAAGTGGCCCTTGCCTTGCTCGAGACCCTTGTCTTCGCCAGGAACTCGGATTTACCAGAAGATTGAAGTGGCTTCAGAGTTCAGACTGTTATCATTGATACATAAGCTGCAAAGTTCAGGTTTTGACAGATCCTCAATAGGCGCCATTGTCCAAGATATCAAGATTAGAGCATCAATGTTTTTATCTTGTTAGTTCAAGCATGTAAATGGCGATAGTAATTTTGGCAAATCTACTGAGCATGATGTTGGGTCCTGTTGTATAATAGTGTGCCTGATGTTATCAGGACCATTGTTTGTAATGATAAGATTATGAATGACTGAAATGGTGCTGCCCGTTGTCTCCAAACTGAACAAAACAAACCATTACACAATTTTCATGTAGCGTGACCCTTCTATTCTACAGGCATTATCAGCTCTGTTGATTTCTATCTGATTTCTATCTTCACGTACAGAACTGGCCAAATGTTGTCCCGAGTGCCATCCTACACTAATAATGCACCTCGTGCACATGCCAATCTATTTGATTCTGATTCTGTTCCCGGCACATGTTGATCTGTTCTCTGCTATCTTATCTCCGGCAATTTTTGCAAAAACATGCTGCTTTCTTGGGGTAAGAAGCAAATGTACCAAGGCGGGACATGTAAATATGTTAGCAAATTGATGATCTGGTCCCTTCTTCTCATATCTAACGCACCACATGGTCTAGGAGCAGCGTAGCACCCTATGCACGGTAGCACTAGATATTTTCACACCTTCTCTCTTCTTCAATCTAGCTATCTGTGATGTGTGGGACAATTAGCGAGAAGGCCCCACGACAAAGTGACTAGCGGGCATGTTTGAAGTAAAAAAATTAGTATTACATCCCATCCATCCATGCTTTTCAGTCTGATTACATAGTTTCTATCAATTAGTACTCATGAATCATGATATCCGATTGACAAACCGATGGATATTAGTACTCATGATATTTAAATCTTCAAAACAAGATCAATTTTGGACACGGTTGATTTTTTTTCAAATTTTTTCATTGCTTTTTCACCGGATATCGCTACTAATTCATTCAAGTTTCGTTTCTATTTTTGAAGTCTTGAAATAAGTTTTCATATTATTTTGTTAAATTATCTTTCATGGTTTGGCTGAGTTCTAAAGGTGTTATTTTTCATATTTCCCTATACGATTTCGTTTCTGTGGCACGACTATTTTACATATTTTCATTATTTTTCATCCATTATCTTTTGCATGTTTTTCGTCATCGTTTCATTCTATACCTCATTAATGTTTCATCTTTGATTTGATATAAGTTTCATTATGGTTCATTATTATATTTGCATGTTTCCAGTATTGGTTCACTCTGGTTTCATTAATGTACCATTCGGTATACTCCCTTCATCCACATATATATGACCCCCCATATACTATGGGTTAACACAATATTATGTGACATGCATGCCACACAAAGCATATACTCGAATTCATATGTGAAAGGAGTTTGTGATGATATAATTTTTTTATATCATACACCTCATATATTAATAATTTTATCATTGGTCAAAGACTACCTCGAAAGACGTATTAGGCACTATATATGTGGATGAAGGAAGTATCATATAAGTTTCATTATTGTATCGATATTCGAATTTGAACTTGTTCAAACCATGTCCAAAATTGATCTTGTTTTAAAGATTTAAATGTTATGAACTCAAATCTACAAACGGATTGAAAAACGGATCATTGGTTCAAAAGTTAAAAGTGTTACATAGTGTGGAATCAAACTAAAAGTATGAATGGATGATCCTGGGCTGAAAGAATAAATTAGGTTGAGTGCAATAAATTCATGCTGCCAAACAGTGATGGCAGCCTAGAAAAAAAGAAATCACATGTGTTAATGCAAATAAGTAGAATACTTCGTATCTGATATGTGTATGCACACTTCCCCAAACAAAATGGGCGATATCCCACTATCCGGTAAAAACCTGGACCGCTAGTTTTTCATTTCCGAGTGAAGTAGTTGTTGTGGAGAGAAACATATAATGTTTTGGCGTCTGTGTATATATGCATATTTGTAATTTCTATTTCAATTTTAGCACTAAACTATTAAAACACCAGAAGTAAAAGCTTACACGGTACATCCTATGTTTCAATTTTGAACTGTCAACAAAGACCTCGTCGTTAACCCTCAAAAACCTTAAAACATTAAATACATGTAAAACCACAATTTTAAACCTTATCTATAGGAAAATCTGATGACAACAAGTTCAGGGAAGTGCCAAATACATCCTCAAATCATGGTTTTCGAGGCTAGTATGCCAGTGGGAAGCTTTTCTATAGGAATTTGCAAGAAGCTGAACACACAAATGCTTTGTTTACAATATGGCTGAGCTCTTTGTTTTCGTCGCTCGTAATTTCTGTTATTTCTCATGTTCTTTCTACAACCTGATTCTTGATGAATAGGTCAAATGTTTTTCTAAAAAAAAAAAGACGAAGGTTGAACGTGGATTGTAAGATTCAGCTTGGTTTAAAATTGTTTGATGTGTCGTGTCACTCCTATGCATACCTTCTCTTGTTTTTAGAGAAAATGCATACGTTCGACTTTATAAATAAAGCCATCAGATAGAGTACAAAAACAACATGAGCAGACATAATAGGGAGTTAAACCACATCGGAGTCCCACAGCCCGGATAACCAACTGAAAGTTTTAAACGGCACGCAGGCCATACAACCATAGTTTAAAACAGACACACAAGCCAACAACCTACCCCTAAAACATTTGGAGGAGACGACTTAAGTCCAGTCACCCGATCGACCTCTTTAGTCAATAATCTCCACTGTTGCAAGAAAATAGACATTTTATATAAGAAATCAACAGGTTTGTTAGGAAAGACCCGTTGGACGGTGAACTTAGGTTTGTTAGGGAAGACCCATATGCGACTTTTGGTCAAAGTAAACTCGGACGAGGCTATTTTTTTTTTTTTTTTTTTTTTTACCGTCCAGTTTAGCGTCGACGGCCAGATGTTCACGTTTCTTTTCACGTTCAGGTTTAGGATTGTCTACTATCTGTACTGCTCGGAAACCTTATATTATCTGGCTGACGGCAGGCAGGCCGATTGCTGGTTCAATCTGGCCATCTGGGCGCCCGAACAAACCTAACGAAACAAGATGGGAATAAGGTCGAGAAGGCGAACCAGAGCCGCAGCAACCGACGATCCACCGTCCAGCCGCCAAAGGGAGGATGTGCATAGCTTTCCTTGGTCGGTGTTGTGGAGGGACTGGGCGGCGCTGCCCCGCGACGTCCTGCGGCTCGTCCTGAGCCTTGTCCCGCAGGCCGACATCCTCCGTGGCGCGGGGCGCGTGTGCGTCTCGTGGCGGCGGCTGGCCGTCGACGAGCCGCTGCTGTGGCGGCACATCGATCTCGCTGTTGACAAGAACAAGGGTTCGAACTCGGACTCGGACTCGGACACGGACTCGGACTCCGACTCCGACCCACCGGCAGGGTGGCAGGCGATGGCATGTGCTGCCGTGCGGCGCAGCGCCGGCCATTGCGAGTCCTTCCGCGGCCGCGTCGACGACATTTTCCTGCTCTACCTAATAGACAGGTAGGACGCGTCGATCGATCAGTCGATCTACGATCTTCTTTTTTTTTTTTTTTTTTTTTTTTGCATTCAGTCGATCTACGATCTGGTCACACATTGACACATACATCTTCCTGATCCGCGTATCTTATAAATTCTTGATAACCACAGGGCGCCATTGTTGCGGAGCCTTCACGTGACGGGGCACATGGAAAGAGAGATCTTCCTGGCGATGGTGGTGAAGAAGCTCCCTCTGCTGGAGCAGCTCGTGCTGTCCGACGGCCTCATCGACCAGGCCACGTTGACCGCCTTCGCCGACCACTGCCCATGCCTCCAGCTGCTCAACGCCGGTCGCACCTGGAACCGCATCAATACAACGTTGCGAGCAAGGTTGGAGAGCAGGATCAAGGATGTCCGGCTGCCAAGCCTGGCCCTCCGCTGCGGGGTATCGATCCGCTTGTTGCGTCCTCGGACGAGAGGTTTGCGCGGGTCGCAACTATCCCTAAATTAAATGATTCCACTACAAATCTGACCATGGCAAATCAGATGTTTTTTATGGCAATTTGTGTTTGCCGATGATTGTGCTACAAAACTAAAATTGTCATGCTTAAAGTTTGACATCAGATTTTTAACATTAGCTATTAAATATGTGCGCAAAATTGGTTATTTGTTCATTCATTGGATTATGAATCCAAACTTGTAGTTTGTTTGTAGCAAAAGGGAAAAAGAACAGGAGGAGGTACTATTCACCATCCAAAAAATGACGAAATATGATCTGGCTCGAGGTTTAATAAAAACACCTGGATAATCCGGTACGAAGGCAACGTGCTGCTGAAGCAATGTGGATAATGCACAAATAAATTATTATAGACAAATACTCATACTACTCGGCAAATGCCCTCTATGCTTGCCTTCTATGCCGATGTGATATCGTCCATCCTTGAATGATAGCATATGCAAGCAATAAATAGTTCTGAACAAAAAACATATTTCTATCTTTTCCGAAAGGTCAAGCAGAACCACTACCGAATCACAAATGAAAGTTAAGTAGCCGACCGACCCTGATGTTCACCTCATCATCACAACCACGACTCTCCGAGTGAAAACCCAAATTTCAGCCTTGGTCAAAGCGGGCGTTGGTTACGCACCTCGCCGATTCCCCCTTGGGGGCGACGAGCATCATAGTGGATCCCCTTCACCTCACTCGTCATCGTGATCACTAGCTCAATAGGTGGTAGCCCAAGCTTTGGCCATGATTGAGGCGGGTGTCGGCGATGTACTCGTCGCTTCCTCCTTGGGGACAACGCCTTGCAGGTCCGTCCTTTCTTTAATTTGTTGTGGTTCCTAAGGCTTTGTAGCTTCGTAGTCGGCTAGGCGTGTGCATGGCCTTGGGACCGATGTGGACGTCGGAGCGACGGCTCCAAAAATCTCCTACCCGTAGTGTTGGTTTCGATTGCTTGGCAACAGAGCAATCACCTGACTGGTTCGTGGCCTTGGGGCCGGTGATCTTAAGTGCGTACGGGGGAGAGGATTTGTGGCACACTAGTATCAGGACACCGAGTCCCTCGTGCATTCTTTTATTTTTTGCTTTTGATTTTCAAACTTTTGTATTTTTGAACGAACAATCCAAATTTAGTTCTATTTTCATATTCGTGTTTGTCGTGATGAGGGCTTTCAAATAAGATCCATTTTAAATATATTTTGACAAATTTTGAAAATAAATATTAAGTTTCTATTCTTGAACTTAGTATGGACGACCGAAAAAATCATCATTTTTTTGCCTACAACCGACAAAAAAGCGTCTTAAAATTTTATCTATAAAACTTGCTAAGAGTGAGCGAGAAAATCACAAGTTTCAAGTGAAAACTCGTAAGTTTCAATGATTGAAATGTAAAACTCATTGTGCTCTCATGCAGGATCCAACTACTTCATGAATCGCGAGGCAATCGAGCAGCCGGGCAGGACTTGACAGGTGTGTGCCCCAGCGAATTATTGGTGTGTACGGTGTAGGCTTTGGTAGCTAGGGTCACAGGGTCATTGGCTACCCTGGTGCGCAACATTGGGGTCGGTGAGGTTGCTTCCCACTAGTAGAAAACAGACCTTTTGTGTCGGTTCGTAAGGGCCTTTAGTGCCGGTTCTCCAACCGGCACTAAAGGGTGGGGACTAAAGGCCCCCCCTTTAGTCCCGGTTCAACACGGTCCGGCACTAAAAGCCCACCACGTGGCACCTGCCGGCGCCGTGGGCTGGGGGACCTTTAGTCCCGGTTGGTAACACCAACTGGGACTAAAAGTATTTAATTCTTTTAATTTTGGATTATTTTTCCTTTTAATCCTTTAGGGGTTTATGAATTAATTATGGTTTATTTTTCCTTTTAATTTTGTGTTTTCCATTTAATTTATTTTCATTTCAAACATATATTACGCTACTACATACTGTACACGTTGTGCATATATATATATATATATATATATATATATATATATATATATATATATATATATATATATATATATATATATATAAATAGAATTTTTCGTAGAACCGATCATATATATATCATCGAATTTCTCATACGACGACCATTCACATACATATATATATATACAATTTCTCCTACAATTTGCGGATCATTACATATGCAGGCATTACTGCTTGATCTTGTAATGGTATTCTCCTTTGGGATCTATGACCTGGTCGAGCAGAAATCCAGCTATTTCCTCTTGAATTGCTCATACGTGAGCCGTTGGTAGGAGCTGGCCCCGCATCTCCGTCAGCTATAAGAAGGAGGTCAAGATGAATATATTAGTTGTGTGTATATATTTTAGCTAGATCATGATAAAAATATATTATGGATAATGTTCTGGCAAACGTACCCAAAGATTTCTTTCGTTTTTGCTCCTTTCAGACGTGATCATGCGAATGTTCTCGCCAACGTAGTATGCGCATAAACTATTCCCCTGCTCCTGCCTCATGCACTTTACGAGAATAAAATTCAATCAGGTAATAATTAATCAAGCATGATAATGGTATTGAAACTAGAATTAAAGATATGCACGGACGTAGCTAGCTAGTACTACTTAATTACCTTGGGTCGCACCCATTTCAGCTTTTGTGCGAAGTCGCCTGGGACCAGTTTGATGAACTTGGCCCAAGCCCTGCCCGTCGGCAAAGAAAATGAATAAAGGAGTTATTAACTAGTTGATATCAGGAAATGAAGTAAAGAGGCCGACATAGTGCGATAATGATTGAAATTACCTGTCGACCATCCCCCTCACGGTTGCGTATTTGGATGGATTCTTATATAGTGAGTCCAGTACTTCAACTTTTCCCTTGTCAACTTCAATGATTAACAAGATCCAGTGGTAACTGCATGCGCACACGTTTTGTATAATTAAGCGGGCATGTGCATAACTCATCAACTACACTTATTAACATCTAGTAAGCAAAAAATAGAATTTGTAGTACAAGATATAGTAACACTCACCCGAAGTTGTAAGGAAGTAGTATTTCTGGTTGGGTGTTTAGTTGCTTCAAAAACTCTAGCAGGAATCTCTCTGTGTCTTTTCTCGAATATTCATCTTCCCATATCGCTTGATTAACCGTATTTGGGTCAATGAACCCAATGCCATAGCGTCCAGCTTTTTTCATTTCATACATCTTCATTCTGCATAATACCACAGAAAAGAATATAGTGAGGATAATTACAGGTAATGAACGAGAGCACAGCTAGCTAGCTAGAGACTTAAATTACAGAAAGAAATCACTTACAGACAATAGCAACTGACGATAGATTTGTCGAGTGCGTCTTGATTGAATAACTGAAACAACTCTGAATAATGAATCCACAAATCTTTTTTATGGAAGTAATGCTTTCTCTTGACTTTCACCATGAGGGACTCTTGATTGGTATTTGCTGTTTCTTGCATGTACCACATATGCAAATTGTACAATCTCGTTGGTAGAAGCTTGACATCGTCAGGCTTGACCAGAGGTTTGCCGCGGACATATTGGTATTTTACTTCCTCCTCTGTAATCCCGGGGATTTCCTCAAGGCCTAGGAGTTGTTCAACAGTGACACCGGCCTCTTTAGCCTGCCTTTTATGATCGTCGGTTATTACCAGCCGATCGGCGGTACTCACAGGTGTTTGTACAATGAGCGGGGGGATCGATTGCACTGCCTGTTCTCCCAACTGGGGAACAGTTTTCCCGCTTTTTTTGCCAACTGCTTTGCTCGAGCTCGAGCTCGACTCCTTTTGTCCTGCTAAATATGACTTCTTGATAGACCGCACATAGTCGGAGTCCTTCTGATTGTCAGCCGGTCGAGCCATATCAATAAAGTGTTGTGAGACATGCTCAGGTACTTTCTCCTTTGGCGGTGGGGGCTGTTTCGGTCCAAAATGGGCCTTCAATTGGGCATCCACTACGGTGTTGAGTTCCTCCTCAGTCAGGTGGTAAGACAACTTCGAAAGAGGCTTGAGGCTTGGACCATATTTGAAATTCTTGCCTGTTGTATCGCTAGCCGTCGTAGCTGCGGCCTTTCTCTTCCGCTGTTGCTTAGGCGACGGAGCACGTTGAGTCGGCGAAGACGGCAGACGCGGTGCCGGACTTGGAGGAGGAGTCGGCTGACGCGGTGCCGGCGGACTTGGAGGAGGAGGAGTTGGCTGACGCCGTGCCGGACTTGGAGGAGGAGCCGGCTGGCGCGGTGCCGGACTTGGAGGAGGAGGAGTCGACTGACGCGGCGGCTTACTTGGAGGAGGAGGAGTCGGTGGCCTTGGAAAGACGATGCAATCCTTTTTCCATAGAATGATACGATGTATGGCCTCTCCTAGTGTTCTCTCCTCGTCACCTCCAAGAATGTCAAGTTGTAGCTCGTGATATCCTGACATCACTTCATCAACCCCGACACGAGCATAGCCAGCTGGAATGGGATTGCAATGGAAGGTTGCTTCAGGGGGATTTGCGAAAGCATAGCCGTCCGCCACCTTCATGGATAAGTTCTTCACTTTCATGTGTAGCTCACAGTTAGTCCTGTCTTTGATATCATCCACAGGGTAGCTAGCTAGCAGTGCATTATCGATATCGGCCGGGGCGGAACCCACGCCGCTTCTCGGCATAGATGGGACGGTGCTATCCAATGCTGGATCGATCTGCTCATGCTACCGCTGAGACGCCCTTTCCTGGCTGAGTGAGTCGATCTGCTCCTGCTGCCGCCTGACAAATCGTTCCAACTCCAGGTGCTTTGATTCTAGGCCTTCAAGGCGGAGTGCTTCCTCCTTCTTCTTCTACTCCTCCTCCTGCATCTTCTTTCTCGCACGGCTTCTATAGTCGTCGTTCCAATCCGCAAACCCCTCAAACCACGGAACAACGCCTTTGCCTCGTGTTCTTCCCGGGTGTTCAGGATTCTTCAGGGCGCGCGTAAGCTCGTCGTTCTCTCTGTTGGGCGTGAACACCCCCGTTCGAGCTTCTTCTATTGCAATAAGTATTTCGTCTGTCACTTCTTTAAGACTTGCCTTCACCATAACCAGCCCTGTCTCTGGGTCCAACTTCCCCACATGCGCATAAAACCATGTCCTGCACCTGGGGGGCCATGTCAATGTAACTAGAGTGACCCCTGCACTAATCATCTTTTGCTCAGATTGATCCCACTTAGGCAGGGCCACCTGGTAGCCACCTGGCCCAGAGTATGGTGCCACTTCTTTTTCGCAGCATTAATCTTGTTTTTTCTCGACCGTTCCTTAGCTTCTTCCGATTCCTTGAACTTCACGAAAGCGTCCCAGTGATCTTTTGCCTTCACCAGTGCTCCCGTGAATTCTGAAGTCTTCTTTTTTGATTTGACGTACTTAGTCCATGCATTTTTCTTGAAGGTGTTGAATGCGATCGCCATCTTTTTAAGAGCATATTTTCTGACTTTCTTCAGATCTGCGTCTGTCAAATTATCTGATAGGGTGAAATGTTCCATGAGCGATGTCCAAAGCACATCTTTTGCTCTTTCGTCGACAAAAGTAACTCCTGCTCGATCTCCCTTTGCTGGCTTTTTCCATTCTTGAACGGAGATCGGGATTTGGTCCCTGACAATAACTCCGCATTGATTATTGAACTTGGTCGCATTTTTCCTAGGTTCAAGCGGTTCGCCAGTTGATGTTTTGATGGAATCGATGTTGAACTTTACGCCAGGATCCAACATTCTGGCCGGGCCTCGAACTACCCTGTCGCTTGTAGAAGATTTGCTCGATCCGGAGGCCTAAAAGAAGAAAGATCGATTCGTTAGTACAAACAAATCAATTAAGACATGTAATGATCACCGGATGGCATATATAATAAATATACCTCGCCGGTCTTTGTTATTTGAAGAACATTTTCTTCGTCAACATCGTTGTCGTCGCCTTCATCTATTCGTTCGTCTTCATCAAATATCATACAACCCTCACCGGAATTGTTCAGATATTGCGAGCTGTCATCATCTTCAGGTTCATGCTCTGGGCTCGGGGAGGAGCGTATGATGTCGAACAGAGCTTCTTCTCCCTCTCTGCCAGTATTGTCCATAGCTTTTATTTAACTAATCCAGAAGAAAGATAAAACAATTTAGTATTCAAATTAGAATGCATGCAATCAATAAGGAAAAACTGAATCATAGTACATAATATGCATCTCGAATAATTCATATAATATGCATCATCGAATATAATCTCGAATAAATCGTCTCGAATATTATCGAATATAATCTCGAATACATCTCGAGTATTATCACTAGCTAATACAGATCGAATATTATCGAAGAATCTAGTTCACTCGCGGTTCCTCAGGCGCGGGCGGTGGACACCCAAAGAGAAGGAACCATCACAGGATCATAGCTCGGGTGAGATCCCTGAAGAACCTGTCAGGTATTGGAGAACCTGACGTCCAAAGCATCCATGTAGCGACGGACGTGCTCGTCCTCCTCCCTGACACGGCGACGTACCACCTCCGGCGGGACCGGCTTCCTCCGCACCGAAAGTGGCCCACGCGAACGCCACCAAAGAAGCTCCGGGTCGACGACGGGACCCGGGGCCGGGTTCCTCACCGAGCTGCGCGCCCCTGAAGGTAGCACCTCCCAGTGCCAACCCGGCGGAGCCCAGTCCTGAACGTTGCCCCTCTGAAGCAGGACGTCGTCGTGAACGAGTCGACGACGAGGATGCGGACCGGGCATCGTTGACTCCGAGAAGAAATTCTATGCAAATTTAACATTTTTTAAATGCTTGATTGTGATTTCTTATATACGAGGAACCTTGAGAATCCTAACGGATTCTCTTAACCTTTAAGGGATTTAACAAAATGGCGCCATTGTGGATGTGCAGAAAATGATTCATATTTTTCCTGATCTCATCTACCCTTCTATATGTCACGTTGTCTAGCTAGTGTCAAAGGAAGAAAACCATGGCTTCATCATTAGCCGGAAGTAACAGGCGCATGATGGTACGAAGCTGTCCAAAGTTGTTTTGGAATGGAGTCCCGGATAGGATAATTAGCTTTTTGGTACGAAGTTCAGCAAGAGCCTTCCGAATATCGCTATTTGGAAGGCCTTTGCTGAACTTCGTACCAAAAAAACTAATTATTCTATCAAGAACTCCGTTCCAAAACAACTTTGAAAAGCTTCGTACCATCATGCGCCTGTTACTTCCGGCTAATGATGAAGCCATGGTTTTCTTGAATCCTTTGACACTAGCTAGACAAAATGTGACATATAGAAGGGTAGATGCATGAGATCAGAAAAAAATTGGATCAACTTGTGCACATCCATAATGGGGGCATTCTTGATAAATCCCTTAAAGGACTAAGAGAATCTATTGTATACATACATATACTAATTGCAAATACATAACAAACTTTTGCAAATACAACATTAAAATATGCAACTTTTGCAAATATTAATTGCTATACATTGGATCAAATGTCAAAATTCATTAACTTTTTTCTATACATTGTATTCATACATATATATATACTAATTTCTATACATATTGGATCAAAATGTCAAAATTCCTTCACTTTTTTCTATACATCTAATTAATCATCTAGTGAAAAAAATGTCAAAATTCTTGCATCTATGTCAAAATTCCTCAAATGTCAAAATTCCTTAACTTTTTTCTATACATCAAAATTCTTGCATCTAATCATCTATACATCTAATCATCTAATCATCTAGTGTGTGTGTGTGTGTGTGTGTGTGTGTTCATGCATATACGTGTGTGTGTGGGGGGGCTCGGGGAGGGGCCGGCGGCCGCCATGGCGGCACAGGGGGCGAGGGAGAGGGGGGGAGCTCACAGCGGGGCGACGGGGCGACGGCGAGGCGAGGCGAGTCGGGGGCGGCGACGGCGAGGAGCTCGGGGCCGGAGGAGCGGGCGCGGGTGGCGTCCCGGGCGGCGTCAGGCCGGGCTCGGGGAGGAGCGGGCGCGGGCGGCGTCGGGGATCGGCGCGAGGAGGCGCGGGCGGCCGGCGTCGGGGGCGGCTATGAGCTCCGGCGTCGGGGAGGCGAGACGGCGACGGCGCGGCGATGTCGAAGAGGTCGAAGAAAGCAGAGGAACTGAATTTTTTTGAAGTGTTGTATATATATAAGGAGGCCTTTAGTCCCGGTTGGAGCCACCAACCGGGACTAAAGGTGAATTTCACCAGCCGAAGCGGCGGGAAGCGACCCCCTTTAGTAGCGGTTGGTGGCTCCAACCGGGACTAAAGGGGTGCCTTTAGTCGCGGTTGGTGGCACCAACCGCGACTAAAGGCCTGGCTTCCCGTATTGAAATGTTTAGTCCCACCTCGCTAGTTGAGAGGAGCTCGCACCGGTTTATAAGCCCCGCCGCGGCTACCGTGTCGAGCTCCTCGGCCTACTGGGCCTACCACACCTCTGCCGCCCAGTGGGGCCTACTGGGCCGTACGGGCCTGGATCCTGTCCCAACTAGAGATTGGGTTTCTAGTCGTATGCAGGCCGCGGCGGCCCAATAGGCGGGCTTTTATTTATTTATTTATTTTTCTGTTTTTTTCTGCTTTATTTATTTTCTTTTGTTTCTGAGTTCTTTTTTGCTTTATTTAGAGTTTCTTTCTGAATCTTTTTGCTTTAGGTAAAAAAAATTATAAACTTTCTGTTAGTGCCAGTAGTTTTCAAATTTGAATAGTTTACATTTGAATTATTTGAAATTTGTGTGAATCACTAGTTTGTGAATAACTTTATTTTAAAAGTAGATTTTTCAGTGATTCTTTTTTCTGCTGTTTAATATTAGTGTATTTTATCATTATATTCAATTTTTTAATTCTTAGGTTATTTAAAAAATGAAATGCCTTAGTAACAGACGAGTTTTCGTCTGAAACCCTGATACTTCGAAAGAGATTGTCCAGTTTGTACACGAAGTGCATCCAGTTTTTGCCGTAACCCTCTCAACTTTTTAGCACATGCTATGTGGGTGAAATGATGATACCATGCCAACTTTCAACCTTTTCAGAGTTCATTTGTAGTGCTTTTCAATTTCAGGGTCATTTAGCTCAAAAAAATCAGTAAATGCATGAAAAATAGCAAATGAAGTCAGAAAGGGTTGAAAATTGATGGCGTGGCTTCGAATGGTGCATACTGAACACACAAAAAGTCTGGAGTTGAAATAAGTTTAAAAAAATGAAATGCCTTAGTAACAGACGAGTTTTCGTCTGAAACCGTGATAGTTCGAAAGAGATTGTCCATTTTGTACACGAAGTGCATCCAGTTTTTGCCATAACCCTCTCAAATTTTTAGCACATGCTATGTGGGTGAAATGATGATACCATGCCAACTTTCAACCTTTTCAGAGTTCATTTGTAGTGCTTTTCAATTTCAGGGTCATTTAGCTCAAAAAATCAGTAAATGCATGAAAATAGCAAATGAAGTCAGAAAGGGTTGAAAATTGATGGCGTGGCTTCGAATGGTGCATACTGAATACACAAAAAGTCTGGAGTTGAAATAAGTTTAAAAAAATGAAATGCCTTAGTAACAGACGAGTTTTCGTCTGAAACCCTAATACTTCGAAAGAGATTGTCCATTTTGTACACGAAGTGCATCCAGTTTTTACCGTAACCCTCTCAACTTTTTAGCACATGCTATGTGGGTGAAATGATGATACCATGCCAACTGTCAACCTTTTCAGAGTTCATTTGTAGTGCTTTTCAATTTCAGGGTCATTTAGCTCAAAAAAATCAGTAAATGCATGAAAAATAGCAAATGAAGTCAGAAAGGGTTGAAAATTGATGGCGTGGCTTCGAATGGTGCATACTGAATACACAAAAAGTCTGGAGTTGAAATAAGTTTAAAAAAATGAAATGCCTTAGTAACAGACGAGTTTTCGTCTGAAACCCTAATACTTCGAAAGAGATTGTCCATTTGTCCATTTTGTACACGAAGTGCATCCAGTTTTTGCTGTAACCCTCTCAACTTTTTTGCACATGCTATGTGGGTGAAATGATGATACCATGTCAACTTTCAACCTTTTCAGAATTCATTTGTAGTGCTTTTCAATTTCAGGGTCATTTAGCTCAAAAAAACAGTAAATGCATGAAAAATAGCAAATGAAGTCAGAAAGGGTTGAAAATTGATGACGTGGCTTTGGACATAATATTTCGATGCGTTTCAAATGCCAAAACACATAAGTACACTACTATTACAAAGATTCCCTCCGGTTTGTCCGAAGTGGGACTTTCCAGATATATAAGTCCGGAAACTAACTAGAGAAGCCGGTCACATCCCAGAGTGGGATCTTTGGGTATAAAACTTTTTCTTCGCGTGTGTCCCTTTGCGTCGTAACCATGGACAACCTTCATCGTTTAACTTGATGCTCGGGTCAATATTCACTCTGAAGGGAGCAATTTCATGAAACTTTTCATAATCTTCTGACATGTCTGTCTTGTCCTCCAGTCCCACGATGTTTCTTTTCCCTGAAAGAACTATGTGGCGCTTTGGCTCATCGTATGATGTATTCGCTTCCTTATCTTTTCTTTTTCTCGGCTTGGTAGACATGTCCTTCACATAGAAAACCTGCGCCACATCATTGGCTAGGACGAATGGTTCGTCTGCGTACCCAAGATTGTTGAGATCCACTGTTGTCATTCCGTACTGCGGGTCTTCGTTTACCCTGCCTCCTGTCAGATTGACCCATTTGCACCGAAACAAAGGGACCTTCAAACCAAGTCCATAGTCAAGTTCCCATATCTCCTCTATGTAACCATAATATGTGTCCTTTGGCCTATTGGTGTTTGCTGCATTAAAGCGGACACCACTATTTTGGTTGGCGCTCTTTTTATCTTGGGCGATCGTGTAAAATGTATTCCCATTTATCTCGTACCCTTTGAAAGTCAATATAGTGGAAGATGGTAACTTGGACAACAAGTACAGGTCATCTGCAACGGTGTCGTCATGCATGAGACTTGTCTGCAACCAACCGGCGAAAGTCACCGTTTATTCATGTGTAATCCAGTCTTCAGCTTCTCCTTTTCACTTGTGCAGTTTCTCTTTGCATCGGCAATGGCCCGACCAAGATCATCAGCGGGCTCATCTGATGCCTCTTCTTCAGCTCCTTCCCGCATTGCCGGCTCAGCTTCTTCCCCCATTGTTGTACCATCGTATTCATGGAACCCATGGCCAGGATAGCTGTCGTCATCCTCTTCTTCTTCATTCTCTTCCATTAGGACCCCTCTTTCTCCGTGCTTGGTCCAACAGTTATAGCCGGACATGAAATCGGACTCAAACAGGTGGACGTGAATGGTTCTTGAGTTAGAGTAATTTCGATCATTCTTACAGCCAGCACATGGACAATACATAAAACCATCCGCCCGCTTGTTTGCCTCAGCCGCAACCAGAAAAGTATGCACGCCATTAATGAACTGGGGAGAGCATCGGTCATCGTACATCCATTGCTGGCTCATCTTCATTACACAACACCGAAAAGACCAAATTAATACAAGTTCATACATAAAGTTCATACACACTTGTTCTCATAAAACAGCATACAAACTCTCTAGCTAAAGCATTTAAATGCAACAACAAATGCGATCAAGATCGCAACTAAGGTAACAATTGATCCAACAGCATAGTGATACCAAGCCTCACTATCAATGTCATATTTTTTAAATTTTCTAATCTTCAAGCGCATTGCATCCATCTTGATCTTGTGAACATCGACGACATCGGCAACATACAACTCCAGTTTCATCTTCTCTTCTTCAACTCTTTTCAATTTTTCTTTCAAATACTCGTTTTCTTTTTCAACTAAATTTAACTTCTTGACAAGAATATCTATGTCGGTTGCAATTTCCGGTTCACATACCTTCTAGATAAAAATATCTATGTCAACTTGATGGGCATAATTGTCATAAACACGAAATTCAACAAATAGTTATAAAAGAGAGTATATACCACATCCGAATCATAAACCGAACGAGGGCCGACGGGGACGGATATCAAAACCATGCCACTATGTATAACAAACAACCATATAGGTAAGAAAACTATACAAGTAACTATCTAAATCTTACAAACATTATTTTTTTTATAAAAAGGATAAGAACAAGAGGCTCGTCAAGGTGGTGCCGGCGACGGGACGGTGCGGGCGATCGATGGTGGTTAGGACGGGGACGGGAAGGCACTAAGTAAACCACACCTACACATGCAAAGTAAGAAGTTAATTTGAGCTCAAATTGCATATAAATCAAATAAACTACCACATATAAATACTCCCAAACTAAAACCCACAAATCACTATACTTATAGAGCATTGCAAGAGCTAATCTAGCAATGAGAGATGAAAGGACAAAGTTGCTAACCTTTGTGAACACTTGGATGGATGGGGTGCCTCCAAATCTTGACAAATTTTGGCAAAAATGGAGGTGAGCTCGAGCAAGGGGAAGAACAAAGGAGAGGAAGAAGGGGAAAAACAGGGAGGAGTGTGCTCGGGCTGGCCGGAGGGTTCAAATAGGGGATCTTTAGTCCCGGTTCGTGACACAAACCGGGACTAAAGGTGAGCCTATAGTCCCGGTTCGTGGCACGAACCGGGACTAAAGGTGATCGTGGGGCCCCAGGCTGACACCAGCCTGCCACCACCCCTTTAGTCCCGGTTCGTGTTACGAACCGGGACTATAGGTCCGGAACGAACCGGGACTAATGATGCCCGTCCCGAACCGGGACTAATGGTCACATTAGTGCCGGTTCAAAACCAGACCGGGACTAATGCTTTGGACAAAAGGTCTGTTTTCTACTAGTGTCCAAACCAGGTGGTGTTTTGTTATATGTTGTCTCTGGTCATCCGTTCTAGAAAAATGAAAAAAATCTTAAATGCAGAGGATACCGAAAATTAGATATTAAAAAATCAACATTTTTTCTTCTCTTAGAAATATAAGAGAAATATATTTATCTCTTGTCAATTTTGCACATGATGTTATCATATAATTTTGTTACGCCTTTAACATCCATGATTTATTTTTTGAAAACATCATAATCCCAAACAATGTGCAAAACCAGCCTACGATTCAAAAATTTCGATATACAAAATTATAAGGCCCATGGGTTAATACGTGCGGTTTTGTAGTTCAAGGTTCAAATCAAAGCAAGCAAAGTCAAGAGTAAAAGCGGACTTCTTTCTTCCTCATTTTGCGGGAAAAATAGACTTCTTAGGGCATCTCTAACATCAACCCCCCCCCAAACCTCCCGTAGGCGTCCGGACCGAGCTGGAGGCCACAAGCCATCTAACGGTATCCCACAATTTTCCGCGGACCAATCTGGGTGTCTGTTTTCCAGTAAACCAGAAGCAAAACAGGGGGGCTTTGTAGGAGTCAGAACACCACCTCGTTGGACTCCTACAACCCAACCCAACCAAAACTGAGGCGTAGCCCGCACATTTGGAACTGGCAACACTAGTTTCACGGCAACCCCTCCCCCTTTTCAACCTTTTCCTCTCCATCCCGCCGCTCTCCACCCCAGTTCCCGCCCTTTTTCGTCGTAGTTGCCGCATGGACCTGTATGAAAAGCTGTCGGAGATGACGGTGGTGGAGGAACCGGCGAAGGCGTCCACCCAAAAGATTAACTCGGCGATATGGCAAGCCCAACACCTCAAGCAAAAGGCAAAGAGGTGACGTTCAAAAAGAAGGGTGGCAGGCGTGGTGGCAGACGTGCAAGAGGCAGACGGGCCTGGGACGCGGGGTGTTGCCGCTGGCACTGTCCATTCAGACACCGTCTTGGCCTGACAAATACAAGCCGCCCTACTTCTACGCTGCCCAGCAGCTCGGCAGGCGGTTCCCGACATCCGCAACCGGGTACGTGTCTTACTGCATCGACGCCAACGATGCGCCGGTTGTGATCTGGCGTTATGCATTTGGATTTTAAATTGACCGAACCTGAACAAACGTTTAGGAGATGCGGTTGGATGGCCGACTCCCACATCAATGTCCGTGGATGGATGTCGTGTCCGATTTGGCGGTCGACATTGAAGATGCCCTTTACAACACATCAAAAGACCTCATTTTCTCCGTGTCTACATGAATTTGCTACAATTTGAAGATAGGAACGAATTAGTCGACAATTTAAAACCTTGTATTAGAAGAATTTACAAGATATAGACAGAAATGGAAGGACACAAATGTTCGTTTTGCACAATAGCAACGACCATGCAAGGTCAAACGTGCATCGTGTGGTTCAGCTTGGTCCTAGAATTGTTGCATGCGTCGTGCCACTCCTCTTCTTGATGCAAACGTACTTAATCTAGGGTGCTTTGACGGTCAGGGTAACTTGAGGGCATTGGGATTTCCATGGTTTTTTCTCCCTTTCCGTACGTACTTATAGCTTCCATCTACATATTTGGTGGCACGCAGGCAGGCAGACTGCGGCTCGATCTGGGCGCAAAAACAAACCTAACGAAAAAAGATGGGAGTAAGAGCATCTACAACCCCCGCGTCGCCCGAGCTCGGGCGACACGGGGGAACCCTTGCGCCGCCGCCGCCAGGCCCCCTTTCCCACACTTCCTCGCATCGCCGCCGCTGGAGGGGCTGCCGGTGAAGCCCGTGCATGCCCCAGGGAAGGTGGCGGCGGGGCGTTCCTCCTTGGTTGCGGAGTTTGCTGTGTGGGGGCCACGGCCTCTGGTGGATCTAGGCGCGTTCAGCCCTAGGTCGGCGGCTTCGTTCGCGGCGGCGGGGGCGGTCCTCGCGCGGCTGTGGTGGCGTCACAGTGGGCGCGCGACGCTGCGGCTGGTCTGCGTTAGCTAGGCCGGCACGCCGTTGGTCAGGGTAGGCACGGCCCTCGGCTCCGCCGGGGCATGGTTTGGTGGGCCGCCGGGGAGGCGCTGGGCTATGCGACGGCGGCTGTTCGCGCGTCGGCTTGGCAGGCTCAGATCGGCGTGGCTCCCGATCTGTTGCTCCGCCTCCGGAGGTGGCCTCCTGGGGCCGGCTATGGTGCAGATGCTCTCTTCCCTTGAGGGGCGGCGTGGAGGCGGCGACGGGTGTGGTGGCGTGGTGGTGGTTTGGGCCGTGGCTGCGTCCTGGAGGTGGCCATGCGGCGCAGATGCTCGGCGGCTGAATTGCCCGATCTGGGCAAGGTTGGCTGCGGTCGGGTCAAGCTTTGGGGTGGATGCACTCTGCATTCGTGGTCAATGCAGGGCTCTGACTGTGGTGGTGGCAGCGCGGAGGGCGCAGTGTGTTGGGGAACGTTGCATGGGAAACAAAAATTTTCCTACGCACACACAAGATCTATCCATGGTGATGAGCATCTACGAGAGGGAGAGTGAATCTACATACCCTTGTAGATCGCTAAGCGGAAGCGTTAAGAAACGCGGTTGATGTAGTCGAACGTCTCCGCGATCCAAATCGCAAGTCGTCCCTCGATCCGATCACGAACTAGTGCCGAACGGACGGCACCTCCGCGTTCAACACACGTACGGCTTGATGACGCCTTCACCTCCTCGATCCAGCGAGCGATGATGAAGTAGTAGATGAGTTCCGGCAGCACGACGGCGTGGTGATGGTGGTGAGGAACAATCTCTGCAGGGCTTCGCCAAGCACTACGGAGATTATGACGGGAGAACTAGAGGGTTAGGGTTGCCGACACATGGCTTGGGAAATCTTAATGTGTCGCGTGTGAGCCCTGCCCCTCTATTTATATGTTGAGCCTTGGGGTCTAAACTTGGAGTAAAAGCCTCCTCCAGGTCGGTTTTGCCCGCAGGGAAAGAGTCCAACTCGGATCCCTGCAGTACCGCACACAAGCGGTAGTACCGCTCACGAGCGGTAGTACCGCTTCATACAAGCGGTAGTACCGCTTATGCGGTAGTACCGCTTCACACAAGCGGTAGTACCGCTTACGCGGTAGTGCTGCCTTACCAGCGGTAGTACCGCTTAAGGCAGCAGCAAAACTTCCTTTTGCACTTTCCAATACCTCGTGGGCTTTACGCCTTTGGCTCATATAAAGTGTTGCTGCACCCGAACACTTCGGTAAACATCCGGAACCCATTCCGGTGAATTCCGGAACCCTTCCGGAGACCAAACACTATTATCCCATATATCAATCTTTACCTCCGGACTCTTCCGACGATCCTCGTCATGTCCGGGATCTTATCCGGGACTCCGAACAACCTTCGGTCACCAACAAAATAACTCAACTATACTAATCGTCACCAAACGTTAAGTGTGTAGACCCTGCGGGTTCGAGAACTATGTAGACATGACCGAGACACTTCTACGATCAATAACCAATAGCGGGACCTGGATGCCCATATTGGCTCCTACATATTCTACGAAGATCTTTATCGTTCGAACCTCTATGTCAAGGATTCAGTTAATCCCGTATATTGTTCCCTTTGTTCTTCGGTATGTTACTTGCCCGAGATTCGATCGTCGGCATCTCTATACCTAGTTCAATCTCGTTACTGGCAAGTCTCTTTACTCGTTCCGTAATACAAGATCTCATGGCTAACACTTTAGTCACATTGCTTGCAAGGCTCATTGTGATGTTGTATTACCGAGTGGGCCCTGAGATACCTCTCCGTCACACGGAGTAACAAATCCCAGTCTTGATCCATGCCAACCCAATAGACACCCTCGAAGATACCTGTAGAGTACCTTTATAGTCACCCAGTTACGTTGCGATGTTTGATACACACAAGGTACTCCTCCGATGTCAGGGAGTTGCATGATCTCATGGTCATAGGAACAGATACTTGACATGCAGAAAACAATAGCAATAAACTGACACGATCATATGCTACGTTCGTAGTTTGGGTCTTGTTCATGACATCATTCTCCTAATGATGTGATCCCGTTATCAAATGACATCTCATGTCAATGGCTAGGAAACCTTAACCATCTTTGATCAACGAGCTAGTCAACTAGAGGCTTACTAGGGACATAGTGTTGTTTATGTACCCACACATGTATTTGAGTTTCCAATCAATACAATTATAGCATGGATAATAAACGATTATCATGAACAAGGAAATATAATAATAACTAATTTATCATTGCCTCTAGGGCATATTTCCAACAGTCTCCCACTTGCACTAGAGTCAATAATCTAGTTCACATCACTATGTGATTTACATTGTAATGAATCGAACACCCATGCAGTTCTGGTGTCGTTCATGTTTAGCCCTTGGAAGAGGTTTAGTCATGGGATCTGCAACATTCAGATCCGTGTGTACTTTGCAAATATTTATGTCGTCCTCCTTGATGTAATCGCGGATGGAATTGAAACGTCGCTTTATGTGTCTGGTCCTCTTGTGAAATCTTGGTTCCTTGGCTAGAGCAATGGCACCAGTATTATCACAAAACAGAGTCATTGGGTTAAGCGCACTAGGCACTACTCCATGATCTGTCATGAACTCCTTCATCCAGACACCTTCCTTCGCCGCCTCCGAGGCAGCGATGTACTCCGCTTCGCATGTAGAATCAGCTACCACGCTTTGCTTGGAACTGCACCAGCTAACCGCACCCCCATTAAGAATAAATACGTATCCGGTTTGTGACTTAGAGTCATCCGGCTCAGTGTCAAAGCTTGCATCGACGTAACCCTTTACGACGAGCTCTTGATCACCTCCATAAACGAGAAACATGTCCTTAGTCCTTTTCAGGTACTTCAGGATATTCTTGACCGCCATCCAGTGTTCCACTCCTGGATCACTTTGAAACCTTCCGGCCATACTTATGGCAAGGTTGACATCGGGTCTTGTGCATAGCATTGCATACATGATAGAGCCTATGGCTGAAGCATAGGGGATGACACTCATCTTTTCTCTATCTTCTGCAGTCACTGGGCATTGAGTCTTACTCAACTTCACACCTTGCAATACAAGCAAGAACCCCTTCTTGGACTGATCCATTTTGAACTTCTTCAAAACTTTGTCAAGGTATGTGCTTTGTGAAAGTCCTATTAAGCGTCTCGATCTATCTCTATAGATCTTGATGCCTAATATGAAAGCAGCTTCTCCTAGGTCCTTCATTGAAAAACTCTTGTTCAAATATTCCTTCACGCCTTCCAACATTTCTATATTGTTTCCAATCAGCAATATGTCATCCACATATAATATTAGAAACGCTATAGAGCTCCCACTCACTTTCTTGTAAATACAAGCTTCTCCGTAAACTTGTATAAACTCGAACGCTTTGATCACCTCATCAAAGCGAAGATTCCAACTCCGAGATGCTTGCACCAGTCCATAAATGGATCGCTGGAGTTTGCAAACTTTGTCAGCATTCTCTGGATCGACAAAACCTTCTGGTTGCATCATATACAACTCTTCCTTAAGGAAACCGTTAAGGAACGCTGTTTTGACATCCATCTGCCAAATTTCATAATCGAAAAAGGCAGCTATTGCTAACATGATTCTGACGGACTTAAGCATCGCTACGGGTGAGAAGGTCTCATCGTAGTCAACTCCTTGAACTTGTGAAAAACCCTTTGCCACAAGTCGAGCTTTATAGACGGTGACATTACCGTCTGTGTCCGTCTTCCTCTTAAAGATCCATTTGTTCTGAATGGCCTTACGCCCTTCAGGTAATACTTCCAAAGTCCACACTTTGTTTTCATACATGGATCCCATCTCGGATTTCATGGCCTCTAACCACTTCTCGAAATCCAGGCCCATCATCGCTTCTCCATAGCTCGTAGGTTCATTGTTGTCCAACAACATGACCTCTAAGACAGGGTTGTCGTACCACTGAGGAGCAGTACGCGTCCTTGTCGACCTACGAGGTTCGATAGTAACTTGATCCAAAGCTTCATGATCATCATCATTAACTTCCTCTTCAGCTGATGTAGGCTCTACAGAAACATTTTTCTGCGCTGCGCTACTTTCAGGTTGAAGTAAAGGTTCAACAACCTCATCAAGTTCTATCTTCCTCCCACTCAATTCTTTCGAGAGAAACTCTTTCTCAAGAAATGTTCCGTTTTTAGCGACAAACACTTTGCCTTCGGATCTGAGGTAGAAGGTATACCCAACTGTCTCTTTTGGGTATCCTATGAAGACGCATTTCCCCGCTTTGGGTTCCAGCTTTTCAGGCTGAAGCTTTTTGACATAAGCATCACATCCCCAAACTTTAAGAAACGACAGCTTTGGCTTCTTGCCAAACCAAAGTTCATATGGCGTCGTCTCAACGGATTTCGATGGTGCCCTATTTAAAGTGAATGCAGCTGTCTCTAATGCATAACCCCAAAACGATAGTGGCAAATCGGCAAGAGACATCATAGATCGCACCATATCCAATAAGGTTCGATTACGACGTTCGGACACACCATTACGCTGTGGTGTTCCAGGCGGTGTTAGTTGTGAAACAATTCCACATTGTTTTAAGTGACTGCCAAACTCATAACTCAGATATTCTCCTCCTCGATCAGATCGTAGGAATTTAATCTTCTTGTTACGATGATTCTCAACTTCACTCTGAAATTGTTTGAACTTTTCAAATGTTTCAGACTTGTGTTTCATTAAGTAAATATACCCATATCTACTTAAGTCATCAGTGAAGGTGAGAAAGTAACGATAACCACCACGCGCCTCAATACTCATCGGACCGCACACATCAGTATGTATGATTTCCAATAAGTCACTTGCCCGTTCCATTGTTCCAGAGAACGGCGTTTTAGTCATCTTGCCCATGAGGCATGGCTCACATGTGTCAAGTGATTCAAAATCAAGTGACTCCAAAAGTCCATCAGCATGGAGCTTCCTCATGCGTTTTACGCCAATATGACCTAAACGGCAGTGCCACAAGAAAGTGGTGTTATCATTATCAGTTCTACATCTTTTGGCATCAATGTTATGAACATGTGTATCATTACTATCGAGATTCAATAAGAATAAACCCCTCACATCGGGTGCATGACCATAAAAGATATTACTCATATAAATAGAGAACCATTATTCTCTGATTTAAATGAGTAACCGTCTCGCAATAAACAAGATCCAGATATAATGTTCATGCTTAACGCAGGCACTAAATAACAATTATTCAGGTTCATCACTAATCCCGATGGTAATCGAAGAGCGAGCGTGCCGACGGAGATCACATCAACCTTGGAACCATTTCCCACGCGCATCGTCACTTCGTCCTTTGCCAGCCTCCGTCTATTTCGCAGTTCCTGTTTTGAGTTGCAAATATGAGCAACCGCACCGGTATCAAATACCCACGCACTACAACGAGAGTTGGTAAGGTACACATCAATAACATGTATATCATATATACCTTGTTTGTTGTTGGCCGCCTTCTTGTCAGCCAAATACTTGGGGCAGTTCCGCTTCCAGTGTCCAGTTCCCTTGCAATGAAAGCACATAGTTTCTGGTTTGGGTCCAGCCTTGGGTTTCTTCACGAGAGGAGCAACTGCTTTGCCACTCTTCTTGGAGTTACCCTTCTTACCCTTGCCATTTTTCTTGAAACTAGTGGTTTTATTGACCATCAACACTTGATGCTCCTTCTGAATTTCAGACTCAGCGGCTTTCAGCATCGCAAACAGCTCGGCGACTGACTTGTTCATCCCGTGCATGTTATAGTTCAACACGAAGCTCTTGTAGCTAGGTGGCAATGATTGAAGAACTCTGTCAGTGATAGCCTCTGGCGGAAGGGGCATCCCCAATTCAACCAGACGGGTGGAGTACCCAGACATTCTGAGTACGTGATCACTGATAGACCCGTTCTCCTCCATCTTGCAAGCATAGAACTTATCGGAGATCTCATATCTCTCGATCCGGGCATTCTTCTGAAAGATAAACTTCAACTCCTGGAACATCTCATATGCTCCATGACGTTCAAAACGTCTTTGAAGTTCTGGTTCTAAGCCATACAATATTGCATATTGAACTTTTGAGTAATCTTCAGAACGAGCCTGCCAGGCGTTCACAACGTCTAGAGACTCAACTGGAGCGGGTGGATCACCAAGCGGTGCATCAAGGACATAAGCCTTCTGGGAAGCCGTAAGGATAATCCTTAGATTACGGGCCCAGTCCACAAAGTTACTTCCATCATCTTTCAATTTAGCTTTCTCTAGGAACGCATTAAAATTCAGGGGTGCTACTGCGCGAGCCATGATCTACAACATAAATATTGCAAAGACAACTTAGACTATTGTTCTAGATAATGAGTTTAGTTAATCATATTACTTAAAAACTCCCACTCAAATTGACATCCCTCCGATCATTCGAGTGTAACATGATCCAAATCCACCAACTCAAGTCCGATCATCACGTGAGTTGAGGTGGTTTCAATGGTGAACATCTTCATGTTGATCATATCTACTATATGACTCATGTTCGACCTTTCGGTCTCTTGTGTTCCGAGGCCATGTCTGTACATGCTAGGCTCGTCAAGTTTAACCCGAGTGTTCTGCACGTGCAACATGGCTTACACCCGTTGTATGTGAACGTAGAGTTTATCACACCCGATCATCACGGCGTGTCTCGAAACGACGAACTTTCGCAACGGTGCACACTCGGGGAGAACACAATTTTATCTTGAAATTTAAGTGAGGGATCACCTTATAATGCTACCGTCGTCCTAAGCAAAATAAGATGCATAAAAGGATTAACATCACATGCAAATCATAAGTGACATGATATGGCCATGAACTTGTGCTTTTGATCTCCATCTTCAAAGCACCGGCATGATCTCCATAGTCACCGGCATGACACCATGATCTCCATCATCTTGATCTCCATCAACGTGTCGCTATGAGGTTGTCGCGCCGACTGTTGCTTCCACGACTATTGCTAACTCATAGCGATAAAGTAAAGCAAAACGGCGAAAATAATTAAAGACAACTCTATGGCTCCTGCCAGTTGCCGTACTCATCGACATGCAAGTCGTGATATTCTATACAACACATGATCATCTCATACATCACATATATCTCATCATGTAATTGGCCATATCACATCACAACATACCCTGCAAAAACAAGTTAGACGTCCTCTAATTGTTGTTGCAAATTTTACGTGGCTGCTACGGGTTTGCAAGAACCGTTCTTACCTACGCAAAACCACAATATGGTGTAGTGATTGCTTTTTGATCTTCTAAAAGAACCCTCTTCATTGAAATTGATTCAACTAAAGTGAGAGAGACAGACACCCGCTAGCCATCTTTATGCAACGAAGTTACATGTCAGTTGAAGGAACCTGTCTCGCGTAAGCGTACGCGTAATGTCGGTCCGGGCCGCTTCATCTCACAATACCGCCGAATCAAGTATCAACTAGTAACGGCAAGCAATATGTATACACCCACGCCCACAACTCGTTTGTGTTCTACTCGAGATCTCATCTACGCATAAACCTGGCTCTGATACCACTGTTGGGGAACGTTGCATGGGAAACAAAAAATTTCCTACGCACACACAAGATCTATCCATGGTGAAGAGCATCTACGAGAGGGAGAGTGAATCTACATACCCTTGTAGATCGCTAAGCGGAAGCGTTAAGAAACGCGGTTGATGTAGTCGAACGTCTCCGCGATCCAAATCGCAAGTCGTCCCTCGATCCGATCACGAACTAGTGCCGAACGGACGGCACCTCCGCGTTCAACACACGTACGGCTTGATGACGCCTTCACCTCCTCGATCCAGCGAGCGATGATGAAGTAGTAGATGAGTTCCGGCAGCACGACGGCGTGGTGATGGTGATGAGGAACAATCTCTGCAGGGCTTCGCCAAGAACTACGGAGATTATGACGGGAGAACTAGAGGGTTAGGGTTGCCGACACACGGCTTGGGAAATCTTAATGTGTCGCGTGTGAGCCCTGCCCCTCTATTTATATGTTGAGCCTTGGGGTCTAAACTTGGAGTAAAAGCCTCCTCCAGGTCGGTTTTGCCCGCACAAGGTCGGTTTGGCCCGCAGGGAAAGAGTCCAACTCGGATCCCTGCAGTACCGCACACAAGCGGTAGTACCGCTCACGAGCGGTAGTACCGCTTCATACAAGCGGTAGTACCGCTTATGCGGTAGTACCGCTTCACACAAGCGGTAGTACCGCTTACGCGGTAGTGCTGCCTTACCAGCGGTAGTACCGCTTAAGGCAGCGGCAAAACTTCCTTTTGCACTTTCCAATACCTCGTGGGCTTTACGCCTTTGGCTCATATAAAGTGTTGCTGCACCCGAACACTTCGGTAAACATCCGGAACCCCTTCCGGTGAATTCCGGAACCCTTCCGGAGACCAAACACTATTATCCCATATATCAATCTTTACCTCCGGACTCTTCCAGAGATCCTCGTCATGTCCGGGATCTTATCCGGGACTCCGAACAACCTTCGGTCACCAACAAAATAACTCAACTATACTAATCGTCACCAAACGTTAAGTGTGTAGACCCTGCGGGTTCGAGAACTATGTAGACATGACCGAGACACTTCTACGATCAATAACCAATAGCGGGACCTGGATGCCCATATTGGCTCCTACATATTCTACGAAGATCTTTATCGGTCGAACCTCTATGTCAAGGATTCAGTTAATCCCGTATACTGTTCCCTTTGTTCTTCGGTATGTTACTTGCCCGAGATTCGATCGTCGGCATCTCTATACCTAGTTCAATCTCGTTACTTGCAAGTCTCTTTACTCGTTCCGTAATACAAGATCTCGTGGCTAACACTTTAGTCACATTGCTTGCAAGGCTCATTGTGATGTTGTATTACCGAGTGGGCCCTGATATACCTCTCCGTCACACGGAGTAACAAATCCCAGTCTTGATCCATGCCAACCCAACAGACACCCTCGGAGATACCTGTAGAGTACCTTTATAGTCACCCAGTTACGTTGCGACGTTTGATACACACAAGGTACTCCTCCAATGTCAGGGAGTTGCATGATCTCATGGTCATAGGAACATATACTTGACATGCAGAAAACAATAGCAATAAACTGACACGATCATATGCTACGTTCGTAGTTTGGGTCTTGTCCATCACATCATTCTCCTAATGATGTGATCCCGTTATCAAATGACATCTCATGTCAATGGCTAGGAAACCTTAACCATCTTTGATCAACGAGCTAGTCAACTAGAGGCTTACTAGGGACATAGTGTTGTTTATGTACCCACACATGTATTTGAGTTTTCAATCAATACAATTATAGCATGGATAATAAACGATTATCATGAACAAGGAAATATAATAATAACTAATTTATCATTGCCTCTAGGGCATATTTCCGACACAGTGGTCGGTGGTGGTGGCGTGGACGACGCGGTGGTGGCTGCACGTTGGTGGTCTTCATCTCCTTGGTGCTGAAGTGGCTCGACCGGCATGCTCTTGGCTTCGGCGGTCATGGTCTGCCACTGCCGGTGGTCTACTCCGGCAATGGTTGAGCCCCTTCCCCGGGGCTCGTTGAGGTGGAGGGCGAAGGGCTCTGGGACAAAGCCTTGCTTCCGATGGGGATTGGTTACCGACGATGATGGCACGATGGCGCCTTTTTCTTTGGAGTCATCGTCGAAGGGTTCCTTCCTCTCTGCTAGGTTGTGGTTGTTCATACTTTGGGTTGTCGCGGTAGTTGTTGGTGTGGCCTGACCCTTCCCCAGGTTTCGGCGGGGAGTGTTGAACGGTTTCTGGGCGAAAGCTTTATTGATCGACGGGGGTCGATGCCGGCGATGGCGGCGCTTGAGGGCGTCGTGTTCCCTTCTTGAAGGCGTCTCCGAAGAGCTCATTCAATTCTGTCTGGGTAGCGAACAAGTAGGCGGTGGAGTTTGTTTTGGCCTGTTGTGGCTTGGTCGGGTTTTCGTTTGATTGTCCCTTAATCAATCAAGCAATTGTGTGATTTTCGGCCTAGTTTTCCTTATAAACCGGGCCAACACTATTCTTCTTTATGAAATTGCAGGAGCACCCAGCCCTCTTGACGAGGTTCTGTAAAAAACAACATCTACATCCGGACCCCTTAAATCCGTGTCAAACGGCCGGATAGGCCGGCCAGTCACTGACCGGTCACAAAAAATCGACCTAGCCGGACCCCTCAAACGGGCCTCAAACGCCTGGGCTGACTGGCACCCCTAATATCCAGCCCAAATATGGGGCGGATATGGGGGAGCCCGGGCGCGTCTGGGCACGCCCGCCACGTTGGACCCAACATCTCGACCCTATCGCAAATTGCACCAAATTCACCCCGCAGAACTGTCGGATCCATTTCCTGTTTTCCTCTCTTCTTCTTCCACGCGCCGTCCGTCTCGCAACTCTGCCGCCGCGTGCGCTCCGTCGCCTAGTAGCCTCTGCCCCCCGGCGGCTCGGTTAGAGGGATCATCTCTCCCGACCTCTCCGCGGAGGACGTGTCGCCTGCCCGGAAGACACCGCAGTACGTCCGACAACTCTCTGGCTCTGCCTTGCGCCGTATGTGTTCGACAGAATGTCTGACCGGATTTGTTGGTCAAATTTTTTTGGGAAATGATGGATTCCGATGCTTCGTTCGGCGAGGAGTATGGACCGACGGAGCTTGATCAACTGATTCAAGATGAGTTCTTCGATTCATCGGATTCAGACAAAGAAGTGGACATGATAATGCTCATGAGCATGCAAGAGGAAATGGATCGGGAAGTGGAGCACATTCTCAATTTCAAGGGCTCAATCAAAGGGAGAAGAGTCATACTAGAGGCGGTGGCATCACATGACTTGTGGATTTGGCATGCTTTCTTTGGAATGCCAGGTTCTCACAACGACATCAACGTGCTTCAACGATATCCGGTGTTCAAGAGGCTTTGCAACGGGGAATCATCTCCGTGCAACTACACCGTCAACGGTCGAGACTACAACATGGGATACTATCTTGCCGATGGCATATATCCTCAGTGGGCTGCATTTGTGAAGACCATATCCGAACCACATGGCAGAAAACAAACGCACTTCGCAACAATGCAGGAAGCAGCTAGGAAGGATGTGGAGAGGGCATTCGGAGTGCTGCAAGCGCGTTGAGGAATTGTTCATGGGGCTGCAATGATGTGGAAACAAGAAACTTTGTGGCAGTTGATGACATGTTGTGTTATTTTGCACAATATGATCTTCGAGGATGAGGGTGATGGTGTAGCCCAAACCAACGATTTTGAAGCACCTGAAGAACAAGTTGAAATCCCTGAAGATCAAGATGCAGTTCAGCTTATGAACTTTCTGGAGATGCATCAGAATCTCCGAGATCATCACGTGCACACACAACTACTCAATGATCTGGTGGAGCATATGTGGACCCACAATGAAAATCAAAGAGCAGATGATTGATTGTGCACTTCAAATAAATTTGATGTAAACACTTCTTATGTTCAGTACCAACATTTGTTTTACGTGCGACATTTAGTATCGGATGATCGACGTGTATGGCTTTACATGGATTTAAGAGTCCGGATATGAGGTATGTGGATGCACGGAGCGAAATATGAGGGGCCTGGACGCGTTCGCGGGCATGCCTGGACGCGTCCGCGGGCGTATAGGGTGCCGGATTTGCCCAGTCCGGCTGTAGATGCTCTAAGCTCAAGGCGGAGAGCCAGAACCACAGTAACCGATCCGCCGTCCCGCCGCCGCCGCATGAAGGACGAGCAGCATGTGCATGGTCATCCTTGGGAGGCGGAGTGGAGGGACTGGGCGGACCTGCCCCACGACGTCCCGTGGGTTATCCTGAGCCTGGTACCGCAAGCCGACATCCTCCACGACGCGGGCCGCGCGTGCACCTCGTGGCGGCGGCTGGCCGTTGACGAGCCGCTGCTGTGGCAGCACATCGACCTCGCTGCCAACAAGGATTCGGACTCGGACTCGGACCCAGACCCACCGGCGGAGTGGCAGGCGATGGCGCGTGCCGCCGCGTGGCGTAGCGCCGGTCGTTGCGTGTCCTTCCGCGGCCCCGTCGACAACAAATTCCTGCCCTTCCTGTCCCGCAGGTAGGCACATATACGCATCAGTCGGTAGACTGATCTCGTCTCACGTGCAGCTCTCCTGAATCTGAGTAAGATCACAACTGATCTGCAACTGCAGGGCGCCATCTTTGCAGAGCCTCCACATGACGCGTCGGCATGATGTGCTCAGCGGGAAGTTTGTCGTGTGGGTGGCGGAGAAGCTCCCTATGCGGGAGCAGCTCTTGCTATCGGGCGGCCTGATCGAGCCAGCCTCGTTGGACGCTCTCGTCGACTACTGCCCACGCCTCCACCTGCTCGACGCCGGCGGCTCTCACGCCCATTGCTCGTTTGAAGAAACGTTCGTAGACATGTTGAGGAGCAGGATCAAGGATCTCCGGCTGCCGGTGCGCGAGTTTTGTGGAGGGTTCCTGTTGCACTACGACCCGATGTTTCCTCGGACGGGACGTCTGCGCGGGTCATGAAAGCCTCCAAGTTAAATAGGAGCGGCCTGCAGCGTTATAGCAGCTCTCATATATACAGTATGTCCAAGCAACATCAGCTTACATGGCCATCGCCATGGCACGTGCGGGACTGCGTGTCAGATTGTACCGTCCAACGCTGGTCGCGGCGGATGACCAGCACGCAGACATTCGCAAGATATGGTTTTGGAGTAGACATGCATGTGTGAAAATTTGGTTATTTGTTTCTTTTAGGAAAGTGCTGCCATTTATATATTTCTTAAGTCACAACGAGCTCCGATGTGATAATGTCATGAATACTGGGCAACACCACCACGTATAGCAGCGGGGAACGGAGGAGATACACCGGTACAATTTCGTCGCTTGTGTTCACCCCACCGTTGGAGGTGGACAAGATCGACCGTGCATGCACTGGTACTTAGGAGGCGGCCGGTAGGGCACGTGCGTTGGTGAATCAGGAGACCATGATCCAATGCTCAGAGTAGAGCGTCATCACGGGATTGAGACCGGCGACGTCAGAAGAGCGGCTGTGACGGAGCTCCGTCAGGTTGGTGGGAGTTGCCATTGTCCATGTGAAGGAGAGAGAAAAGGGTATCAGTTCCGCGGAAGAGGGGGAGATAAATTGAGATTGAATATGATACGTAGCCTCACCATTAGGATTCTTTTGTAGTGTATCAACTTTAGGGATTCACAGGTTGAGGTTCAATTTCGACCAGATCTATTCAAGATTTAAAACAAACGTCACTCATTTCTAAATGGCTAATGCACTACTTGTAATACAACCTTTGTAATAAATCCTGATGCACACACTAAGATCAGTACCGAATTGTTACTGTAAAAATTTTGGACCCTGACGCCCGTGCATCAGGGCCGCTGGCGTTACCTTTGCCTTTGAGTGTATACAATGCCAGTTGCATGTTCACTATTAAAGATAGCAAACTACAAGCATTGTATTCTGATTGCAACTGCAAAGCCTCAATCACGGTTGTAACCGCGTTGGTAGGGGTTGTTAACCAGTTGTACGTTCATCACTAGACTTGCAACCACAAGCGTTGCACCTCGACTGCAATTGCATGCCCCTCAAAGCACCTGGAACTACGTCGCAAGGGGGGTTATCTGCCAGTTGCATGTTTATCCATTTAGACTTGCAACTACAAGTGTTGTCACTCGACAACAGTTGCATGGCCCCAAACTCAGTTGCAATAGACCGACAGGGGGGGTTGTGTGGCAGGTTCATGTCCATCACTAGACCTGCAAACACAATCATTGCAACCCGACTGCAATTGCATGGCTCGCAACATGACTGGAACTAGACCGGAAGAGGGTTGTTGGTCAGTCACATGTCCACCCACTTAGACTTGCAACCGCGAGTGTTGTTACCACACTTCAATAGCATGGCCCCCAAGGCAGCTGCAACTAGGCTGTGATACGTCTCCAACGTATCTATAATTTTTGCTTGTTCCATGCTGTTATATTATCATTCTTGGATGTTTTACAATCACTTTATAGCAACTTTATATCAGTTTTTGGGACTAACCTATTGACATAGTGTCAAAGTGCCAGTTGCTGTTTTCGCTTGTTTTTTACTTTGCAGAATATCAGTACCAAACGGAGTCCAATCGCGACGAAACTTTTTGGAGATTTTTTCTGGACCAGAAGACACCCAGTGGGGTAAAGAAGTGCCAGAGAGGTGGGCTGTGGAGGCCACAACCCACCAGGGCGCGCCCTGATGGATTGTGCCCTCCACGAGGCCCCCCTCCACCGCCTCTGACGCCCATAAATACCCAAATATTTATAAAACCCTAGGGGAGTCGACGAAAAACACATCCAACCGCCGCAAGTTCCAGAACCTCGAGATCCAATCTAATACCATCACGGAGGGGTTCATCATCCTCATTGGTGCCTCTCCGATGATGCGTGAGTAGTCCACCATAGACCCACGGGTCCGTAGACAGTAGCTAGATGGCTTCCTCTCTATCTCTCTCTTTTGATTCTCAATATAATGGTCTCTTGGAGATCTATTTGATGTAAACTTTTGCGGTGTGTTTGTTGGGATCCGATGAATTTTGAGTTCATGATTAGTTTCTATCCATGAATATTATTTGAGTCTTCTTTGATCTCTTATATGCATGATTACTTATAGCCTCATATTTCTTCTTCGAATCTTTGGTTTAGTTAGGCCAACTAGATCGATTTTTCTTGCCATGGGAAGAGGTGCTTTGTGATGGGTTCGATCTTGCGATGTCCTTTCCCAGTGACAGAAGGGGCAGCAAGGCACGCATGTATCGTTGCCATTAAGGATAACAAGATTGGATCTATTCCTACATGAATAGACCTTGTCTACATCATGTCATCGTTCTTATTGCATTACTCCGTTTCTCCATGAACTTAATACACTAGATGCATGCTGGATAGCGTTCGATGTGTGGAGTAATAGTGGTAGATGCAGGCAGGAGTCGGTCTACTTATCTTGGACGTGATGCCTATATAATGATCATCGCCTTGGATATCGTCATGATTATTTGATCTTCTATCAATTGTCCAACAGTAATTTGTTCACCCACCGTGTGCTATACTCATGAGAGAAGCCACTAGTGAATCCTACGGCCCCCAGGTCTACTTTTCCAACATATTGCTTTCCGATCTATCTTTTTGGCTCTATTGTTTTCACATCTATTATACCAAAAACCCAAAAATACCTTGCTGCACTTTTTATTTGCTCTTTTTATTTTGTGTTCTTGAGAGATCTATCTCTCCTATCTATCACTACCTAATCTATCTTTTTACCGTAGAGAGATTGACAACCTCTCTTTCGCGTCGGGTTGCAAGTATTTGTTATTTGTATGCAGGTGCTGCTTATTAGGTGGTGGTGATCCTCCTACTGCTTCGATACCATTGGTTTCATAACTGAGGGAAATACTTACCGTCGCTGTGCTGCATCATCCCTTCCTCTTTGGTGAAATACCAACGCAGTCTCAAGCCACGTGAGGCTGGTAGGGGGAGGGGGATTGTCGGGTCAACGGCAAATGTTGCAACCCGACATCAACTACATGGCCCTCAATGCAACTGTAATTGAGCCGGTAAGGTTTTTTGTCGGGCGGCTACATATCCAACCCTAGAATTGCAAACTACAAGTGCGGCAACCCAATTGTAAGTGCAGGGAATTTCGTTTTTCATAAATTTTCCTTTTTCCACTTTAATCTTATTTTAAAAAACACAATTTTTTTATGAAAAAATGGCGAACATTTTTTTACAAAAATGTTTTATTCTAATTCTTGAACTTTTATTTCAAATGCATGAAGTTTTTAAAAGTTCATGAATATTTTAATCAGTGAACTATTTTTTTAATTCCAAAACATTTATGAAATCCTTCACAAAAAAAAGAACATTTATTAAATTCTAGCAGACCAATCAATCCGTCTGAAATCAGCCTATCAATATCATTCACGCAAACTACAGTTATGTATTGCTGACTGTACATGTACGTGCATATTCAGTACCACCAACCATATCAAAGAAAAGGAAGGAGTGGCCATCACACTGAGTGTGGATTTTTCCTAACTCTATGCGCGCACAACCTGTATCGAGACCACACATCCAGCCTGTTGTCAAATCATCGTGGCCCACCATGTTGTCAACCATGCATAGTATTCTTTGGTCATGTGGTGTTTCCGTTGGATGTATATGTAGCAGTAATATAGCAGATGTGGGACCATGGGCCTATAGATGCTCCTCACACAGTTCTGTTTTGGGTACATGTACTTTTGATTCCCCTGGCGCGAGGACTGCGCTTGTGCTTATCTCTGGGCAGCATGCCAATCACCACAACATGTAATTAATCTAACGCAAAACATTGGCTGATGCTGTTTAGTGTCAAACTTGTAAACGATTTAGCGGGTTGGTGATTATATATTAGCTTCGTATAAGTTTTTTCAGTCAGATTCTTTCGTAAAGTTATGCAGAAAGCCTGGTACAGTTTCACTAGGCAGACCACACAGTCCTTCTTCCCCGTACCCATCGTCTGGCAATCCCCGCCTCCACCACTTTCCTCCCCTCCCCCCATTTCTTCATGACTCTTCTACTCCACCCACCGCTTGATTATTCACGTCTCCCACCTCGCCCAGTGCTCGAACAAGTCGGTTGATCTAGAGACGTGGGCGCCGCTGCTGCGTCAGATCCATTCCTGGCAAGTTGACTCGGCAAAGCTGCCGGGGGCTTCGCTGGAGACCGCCGCGGCAGTCGCGGAGGCGGCGGCGCAGTTCAGGTTGCTTGTTAGTGCCCATGACGTGGAATCCATCAAGGAGGCGTAGCGCCTCATATGATAGATTCCCCATCAGTCTTGATTTACAAGATCCCTTTTTCGTCATGGATATCGGTCAGATATGCTACTGGGAGGAATGCACACCATTTATTTCCAATTTTTGTACACCAAGCGGAGGTCAGCTGGAATTTTATACACCACCACTTTATGCTCATTATCTTTGTCATTGGTATATTAGCCCAATAGATCGGCTTGCCATATGTTAGTCAAGTTATCGCAACCGTTAGCCACCCTTGACCAGCCCATTCGATTCCGTCATTCAAGTTATAATTTCAGTCATATTTTCTGATAAACATAAGGTGTTTTACCCATTACCAGAATATGTCTATACGCCTTAATTTTTTTTGATATGTATCGGTTTAAATTATCAGTGATAATGTTGGTCTCATCATTTACTAAGATGACGACTTCCCAAAAACATGCTAAGACTGGTAATTATCGAACCAAACGATCATTGACCATTGTATTCACCACATTACATCTGATGTGCCTAGAATAGATCGCAATAATCATTGCAGAACACCACTTTAATAATGTTATCATGGCGTAATTAACAAAAGCCATAGTCCATGGATATCATGACTAATCGACCGTCCAAAAGCATATGTTTTGCATATTAATAGATCTCATGCATATAAAGGCTTATTCCTGGAACTTTGATGCTTGGCCAATACACCACGACTAGTTATATAGACCGTTAATAATCTTGCACCCGCCTTGTTCCTGACCAGACATTTCTTGTATCTTTGAGGCAAATGACCAATGTTGCTCTCCAGTTCCAATACATCAACAAGTATGTTCATCCTGGAATGAAGTACTCCGTCGTTCTACTGCTAACAACAAATATATGAGGTCTGAGCACATATTCACATTATGTGAAGAAGAACATATAGAATTTCTGTTGAATCCGCAAACGTACTGGGTTTAGTTCTCTCTTTATTTTACTACCCATCCAATTGCGCCCGTAGTGCAGTGCATAAACCCCGCTGTCTGGCCTGCAAAAATGGTAGACGAATTTGAACACACGGACGTAAGTTGCCACACCTGTCAAAGCAATAAGTTTGACTTGACAACATTACCCGCTGCATAGTCCAACCTTTATCCCCTTTGGGAACACAGTATTCCATCTTTTCATGTCAGGAGCCCAACCTTGAAAGAAAGAGTGAATGAAACTTTGGAATGCATCATGAAGGCTATCTGCAACCTTTCTGTGTCTACTCTGGATGACTTTGTCAGACTCGTCTCCATTGTTCATTGTTGGGTCAAGAACAATTATCCTCCTCTTTACGAAATCCTAGATGTATGTTGACCATGTGAAGTTAAACTTCACAGGTAGTATGAACTATAAATATATGCAACAATGTTTGTGTATTCATATAAAAATACCCATACCCGATAATCAATCAGTCATGCTATCACATGATAGTTTCTTTAGCAATTACCTTTGTGCACCTGTGGACGTCATAGTTGATGTGTTCCCCGATGAACATGTCCTGGATGTACCTCACAGTTGTTATCACATTGTTCTGTCAATAAAAAACACATGAATGAATAGCAATTACTGCTTGGCAAAAAAACACAGGGTTCTGAGCATCAAAAAGGTTTACTCACCACAAAGTCTGGTTCTATCCAATGTCGCCAGCACCCTTCCCTTTATCGAATGCAAAAACACAGTCCATTTGCTAGTACCGCCTCACTGCTATAGTCATAAAGTCATTTTCTATTGCACCACCTTATGAAAGGTTCGTCCTGATTTGTTCTGCCGTGAGCTCCATGTATTTTGGTTGTGTGCTGATGAACCAATTGCTGCAAATGAAAGAATAGACACAATAAATGAAAGAAGCATGTATGAAAAACAACACAATAAGTACAACAAAGTGATGGCCAGCATGGTGACTGCCACATAAAGATTTCATACTCGTTCCTTGCATTTGCTGGCTCCTTCATAAACATTCTGAAGACCTTTTCACCATCAGTCGATGCTCTTACAGGGGGATCATACCCCAGAATGAAAGGAGAACGTGCAGCCTTGTCTGGCTTCACTGTTCTTTTTCTCTGTGGCTGTGTACTCAGTCCATCTTGTGTATGTGTAACATTCAGGTTAATCGATGCCTCTTTGAGCTCCTCACGCATGTCCAACTCTTGTGCAGCAATCTCCCTGTACAGGCTAACAGGTGTTGTTCCTGCTGCCTTATTCGGCTCAATCGCCTCGTGCACAGGAGTGCATATTATCTCCAGCCCTTTCCCTGCAATCCACATTTGACTAACAATCATCATGCAAGAAACATGTCCCTACATATTTACTAAGCATTTTTCATCACATGGTTAAGTCACCTGTCAGGTCGTTTGTCTCCCCTACCGATACCGGTGTTGTGTTGGCCGATGGCACCGAGCTCGCACCTCCATATACCGAATTGTGTGATGTAAAATATGAATTGAAAGGCGATTGTAGGTCTCCTAAAAATCACAAAGTGCAAATGACTCTACCATGTGGTGCCAATGCACAGCTGGAATCATGCATTAGGTATGTTGTTATAAAACCCGTGAAATCTATTTTGAATCTGCTTGGACCAGTAGGGGCAGAGTTCTGATGAAGTTGATTTGCATGTTTTGTTGCAGCCACAATTGACAATTATCTGCCCTCTGGCTGGACCGGTTCATCATTGTTGATGCCGAGATCATATGATGGAACCTCTGTGTTCAAAGCTGAATTCGACAATACATGGCATCATTTGCTTACCTTGTTGGTCTTGTTTCGTAGGCCTTTTGTTGCTCTGTCGTACAGTTTCTGATATATCATCTATATCTGCAAGGATCTTAGAGGTCTCTTCTTTGATGAAATTTTCCATCTCCCTTATAATACCATCCCACGCATCAAAGTGGCATTTGTTTATCTTTGCCCCTTTCTTAGATGCCAATTGTAACAATGTTCTGCATCTAGATGAATATTGCCCCACCTTCTCCACCAATATAGACGCAATCTCACAATACACAAAATAAACTTATCATTTATTGAAACATAGGTGTCTGCTTTATGCTATGTTGTACATGGCGAAGATGTTAGTACCTCCTCGATCATAGGTGGTCTCTGAGCTTTGCTTGACTCAGCTCCGTAATTTGTTATCCTTAAAAACGATGTCGTTGAAGATCTGTTTCTGCTATAACACACCGTGTGCGCCGGCCTCGGATGAACAATAGTAGTCATGGCATGTCAGTCCAACTTAACACAACTCTCAAAGAAGAATAGAAAAGATGATTAGAGTCAGCTTTGAGTATATCAGCGTACCAGCAGTAGTCCGTATAACACAAACTCTGCATTTTTCCCTGTGCTTGTGTCCTTGTCAATTATCATGTTAATCTTCTTCTGAGTGTACGCCTTGCACCTTGAAAATACGTCGTGTGGTAGATTATCGTCCTCAAGATCAAGATTGTCCAGATAAAACACCTGCAACATTATGTAACTAGATTATTAGTCCCGCTACACACATTTCAGCTTGTAGCTCGTTCAAATAGACCATGGTTTCCCCCTACCTGAATGAAGAAAGTGCAACCAGAAAGGTTTGATTTAACTTTGCCTCCAAGGAGCTCTGACTTGACTCTCCCAGCTGATAGAAGCACTTATTCCACGACATATTTCCCCCAATTGTACATGTGTATGAGATCAGGCGTGTGCAGACCGCCCCAGTTTTCCATCATGAAGTAGTTGTGCTTCAATGGCGGTGCAAGAACATAGGTAACCGCGCAAATGGCATAGGAAACCTTGAAAGCGTCAGATTCTGAATTTGTCATTGGCCTGCCATATTCTTTCTTCACAATTTCCTCAATCACTTTAATCCTCGTTTCACTGTTGCTTATCCCTAGTGTTTGCCTGACTGAACTCACTACGTGGGATGCTGGATTCTTGTTTATTGTTGCTCCTTCTCCAGACACACCTAGAACCTTCTCGACGTCTTTGTCATCAAATGGAGTGTCCCTTCTCCCATCCACTATTATTGCTGAAGCTTTCTCATCCACCTTGCTAAGAACCCACATTTGCTGATGCCTATTGGTCCTTGTAATTGTTGGTAGATGCATTAGACCACCAAACTCAACAAGCTTCTTTTTCTCCTCTGACAAGTCATCGACCATCTTCTTATATCTCTTCAAACTGCCCCTGGAGTTTATCGTACAGTTAACCTCCTTTTTATTCCCCTTTTCACAACCATCAGACTCGGATTCTCCCTCTTCTTCTTGCCCTTCAACAGTTGGATAGGCATCGAAGGCGTCTAAGTTTTCATCTTCTGATTCATGACACAATGAGCCAGACGAGTCCGAGGCCATGACCTTCAGAGAACATGAACATGTGAATCAGTTCCTACCATTGTAAGACATGTCAATAAATTAAATGCAAGAAATATTCTTTATTAGTCGCGTTGGAGTATGTTGACAGCAAATTCATAAACATTTGTCTTAATCCAAAAAGTAACCAGAGAGGCAAAAAGCCCGATTTGAGATTCATGCATATTCGATAGATTATTTAAACAATGAACTTGCAGGAGAACCAATGCTAGTTAGATAGGTTACGTCTCAATGGCCTTTGCGGAACAAATAGTAGAGTACCAAGAGTATATTAGATTTATTACTACTCGAAATCACAAAAAAAATAGACTTTGGCCATAATTTTGTTTGAATATTAATATCCACTCGTACAATCACGGATTTTGCGCACTCAACTGTTCGTGTTTATATATAAACAATCACAGTACGACAGATTCATGCATCTGTGTAAGCTCTTTTTAAAATGAACTAGAGGAAGGACCTTGGTCTACTACATATTGGACATTAATAGAAATGGTCTAAAGATTGTTTCTTAATCACCAGCACATATCCTAGATCCGTTTAATTCTAAAAGATCCGAGTAGGATGAACTGTTAATAACAAGGAGCTTGCACCCAACAGGCTTGGGATGTAAAAACAATGGATGCAGCATGTTTCTTTTTTCAGGAGGGGGACATAGAAACAACAAGCTACCTATATTAATGAGACTCTAAAAGTGCATCTGCATATTAACCGTGAAGAAGAAGGAGCTTGGCCATACCTTTTCCAGATCTTGATCCCAATCCTCCTACAGATCTTGCCCCAACTATGGAGCTGTCGGAATGAAGGAGCTTGGAGCTCTGCTTGAACAGAAAGGGTGGATGCTTCCACTTGCTCCCAGACTAGGGAGCTGCAGGTATGGATGGGGAAGAAAACAAAGACCTGGCCTCAACTACCCACCAACAGTTTTGCCTCTTGTCACCCTTGGTGGTCTGGCCCACACTTGCTGGCGATACAGATTTTTTCTATGTTGACCCCCTTGCACTAAATTTAAAACTTTTGAAGAGCAAAGCAGTGTTACTTTTTTGTTTCATTATGACCCCAGTCTTCATATTTCATTATGTGTTGTTTTATGCGGTCCATTATCACAACTAATACCAATGGTTATAGCTGTTAAGTTCCCCGATTACGATTTGGAGAGACAGAGATCTAGAATACTAATTTAATAAGAGGATAAGCTGGTACAATGAATAACATTTTGCAGGTACAATGACTACTGAACCTACTACAATTGCTCTCACTTACAACTTGATTAAACATGCTAGTACGATGACCACCAACTTGCTCGTACAGTTAAAATTAACTAAGACTACTACATACATTGAGCTTTTTAGTAGGAAACAAATCTTCCAAGTTCATAACTAGGGGACACTTAAAACGGTAAGATACAAATAGCCGGTGCTTTGGCCACCAAGTCTCTAGTTCAACGACATCAGGCTCACTTAGCCACCCATGAAGACGTGACCGCTATGATTGCAGAGACCGGTGCAGTAGCCGCTAGAGCCATCTGGAGCACCTTGTTCATCCCCTTGAGCTTCTTTATCTCAGTGTTTGCCTCCTCGAGCTCTTCGTAAACCTCGTCTAGCTTCTCCTCGCACCTCTCGTGACAATTCTTGTGGTAGTTGGCAAGATCCACAGCAGCCTGATGGCGGTGGTTCTTGTACTTGTCGACATCTTCCTCCCAAACTAACACCTCGCAATGCCTGGCACCTGGTACCTGCTCACACACGAGATAAGAGACAAAGCAATTATATTAGAGAAGACGAAATCGATATATGCAATATGTGTCACTATTTTCAGTAATCTCACGTTGCAATTGGCACAGCTCAAAAGGAACTTGTCACGCCTTGCCACCGACGAACCGTTGCGCTTTGCGCATTGCATGCAACACATGCAGTGCAGCCTGGGGGCGTGCTGAACGTTGGACATCACCTGTCCACCCTGTGAGAGAAAAAAAGAATCTAAATGAGAGAAGGTTCCCTAAATATTTGTTATGAGTTCCTTGCCAATTGTGGTCGATCTATAAGAGCTCTCACCCCTTTTGTAGAGAACCTTGTGTATCTGTCAATTAAAGTTCCATTACTCATACAACCAACACCCCGAAGCCCATAGGACGCAGGAGGCAGCTGTGTGGTTGCATCTATGGAAGAATGCACTATTCATGCCACTCCCTGCCGCTGTGCGGTGTCCAATCCCATGCTTTATGCGTGTGTTGTACCTAGACGATTTCCGCTGTTGCCTCTGTTGCCAACCCCATCACACCTCATGTTTTACTTCTGGTCACGGGTGTGCTTTGTAAGTGTTGTGTGGGCGATGGGCTAGATTAGCCAGTAAGCTAATTTCGCTATGGCCATACCCACACCTATAACGTAAATGTATGGTTTAGCTAATAAGCATGTTGTTTCGTTATCAAGCGAGCTGTGTGCGGTTGCAAGTTGTGAGAGATAGACATGTGGTGCTAGCTCTTTGACTGACATATTCGTTTAGGTGTCGTGTGCAGCACCGCTAAAGTTCACGAGTTCCATTGCTGTTTTCAATGCAGTGTTGTTGAGGAAAGTGTGCCTACATGAGATGTACTGCTGCCAGCTCTTTGGCACTAGATTCCATCCATGCATGAGATGGATAGATGGCCCCTCCACCGGTTGGTATGAGATGGATAGATGGCCCCTCTGTCATTGGATTCCATCCCTTGGCCACTCCTGTACCCGTGCCTCATCTGATAATAAAATGTGACCCAACCCTATGACGGATGGCAACTCCTGTACACATGCGTTGAACGTACTAATCCGTACCCAGGCCTTGAACGTACTAGTCCCTGCCGCGCGAGCAGTATAAGGTGGCATGCCCCTCCACCCCCTATAGATTCATCTACGTCATGGCATGTCCACCCAACTCCAACTCCGGGCTGTTCAACGGCCAACCAATGATGCCGGCGCGCACCCGCTCCTGTAGTACGTCGTCCATTACTGTAGGTACATGTCGTATATGAGCTTGTGGTGGATTTGAATAGTTTGTTAGATGTTTGCAGCTAATATCATACATGCTCATCAATTCAACAGACCACACCATCATCCCTAAGGCCATTTACTATTAAGATGTTGCTAAATGCTTTCTACAAAGACATTGAACAATATCCTCTAGTTATTGAATGCCAATGTCATCCGTAAGCCACAACCACATATTTATCATCATGTATCATCCATTGAAAACATATAACCTTGGCGGAAACAATTATATCAGGTTGATCTGTTAGGGATGGTCGCAAACAAATCACTAAGCATGGATGATTGCACGTTCGACCTGTATGATGGCACCGGGTTTGTCAATGTGCTCTACTGGTAAGCTCCCGATCCATTTTCATACTTGATGATTAGAGGCATAAATTGATATATATCATTGACCTCAGGTTCGAGGGCCCCCAGGACTCCAAGGATTCCTGGTCGTTCAAGTTAGCATATATTTTCCGATAATCATTCTTTTCCTTAGATCATGGAATTTCCTTTCACATTGCCTTCTAACTCTTGATTGAATCATACAAACAACAATGTTATGTATGTACGTGTTGTCGGTAGGACTACCAGCATGGACCAATTCTTCCAAATCAAGGCCTACATTGTCAGGTGCGCGATCATGTTAATGTCTAGAATACAAGCTTCGATTTGTCTACTGTATAGTTTTTCCATGTATCAAGGTGCATTACATGATTGTCGTTTGTCTCCATTTATCTCTTTTCAGAGCTATAAAAAACTTTAATGACGTAACACACCACTTTATCTATTGCATCAAGGCCCATATCGACATTAGTAGGCAGAGCAGATTACAGGTTTATCGTGTGTTTTGCTTATAGCGACAATTATCTCATCCTCGACAACTAATGAACAAGTATACACAAACCAACAGGCAAATCTTGTTGCCGCATCATCAGCATCAACCGTCATGCCAAAAGATCATATCACTCCAGGCCAGATACTAGAACTGTCTTGCACTTCTCAACGTTTCTTTTGCATTGCCCATACTTGATGCCAAAACCAGTCTCCCAAGAGTATAAGTTGTAGAAATCGTAAGCTTCGGCCAAAGAATCAAACTCTTGGCTGATCTCTGGCTTGACGACGAACTCTGACTTCTTATCTGTGAAATTTCTCATGGCCTTCTCCAAAGCACTTTTCCTACCCGATAATGTGGCACGGCAGTCGAGTATCTTGCCAAGTCGGACCCTACATTGGATGTTAGCCGCAGTTGAAACAATAATTTTTTTGTAATATCTTGTCAATTTGTGCAAATCACTCTACCTTGGGTTCAGAATTAGTTGCTTTGCACCCGTATAAAACACAAATGATGATCTCAGTACACATCAGGTTGTGTATCGAAAAGTGTTTCGAATACTGTATGCATAGACAAGATTAATAGCCACTTAGTTCAAAACGATTACCCTTTCAGCAAGAATCTTTTGCAAATAAGCCATGGGTTTTGACATTAATATCCACTTAATGTCCAAGAATCTGTATGCATAGACATGATTAATATCCACTTAGTTCGAAACGATTAACCTTTCAGCAAGAATGTGCTGCCAGTAATCCGACTGCTTCACAAAAAACAAGAATCTGCTGCTAGTAATCAGGTTGTGACAACAAAAAACTGAACATTGTCAAAAACTGACTACTGAGCACATCCACGGCCATGATACAAATACCAAACTGAATGTTTTTACACAGAACACCGGCCTAAATGAGAACATTAATGTATACGTATACTAAATACTGAACATGTCAAAGACTAATTCCCATCTAACAAGTCATGATCAAGTCACCTACGTTGCTAGAAAAAAACGCCTTGTTCACTGAATCTCACGTGATCCACGGCGGTGAGAAATATTGAGATTTTACCTTTGAGGCCACGGAGAGGGAGTGCGTTGCGATTTAGACAAGGGCCTGCTGTGGCTGTCGGTGTTGTCGATATCTGGGACGTTGGGAAAATCTTTTCCTCAGGAACTTGAGATCTTGAATCGGTCTCATCAAATTCTTTTCCATCTTGGCTTGAGGACTGGAAATTCGGAGGAATGCACTCGCCATCGTCCTCCTCCTCCTCCTCTGGCAATCCCAAATCTGGAACGGCCTCGGGATGTGATGGTTGGGAACATAAGCTACCATGGACACGGCAAAGGTTGAGATTGAAGGACTCTCTGGAGAAGATGATGACAGAAAAGAGAAGCTTATGAGAGGACAAACCTGAACATAAGATCCGTGAATGATTCCACACCAAGATTCATTGGTCAACCATGAAGAAATCTGCGGATCTGTGCGAGGTCGAAGCGGGGATGTGGGAGCGTGGTGGTCTCCGGCGATGCGACTGCATCTTCCCGATTGGTTTCAAATTTTGAATTGTGTCCCCGGTCGGGCGGATGGGTCAAACTACTCACAATGAGAGTAACATAGGTAGTAACATAGATGCCACCTAAGCAAAAAATATGATGTGGCAGCTAATTAATGAGAAGAAAGAGAAATTGAGTAACATGCTATGTTACTACTACTATGAGTAACATAACACATACCAAGACAAGATGAGTCTATAAGCTAATAAATGAAAGGCTCAATGTTACTACCCCTATGTTACTACCCACTGTGGAGGTAGTAATTAGACTAGTAACATATGCATGTTACTACTCTATGTTACTTCCTATTGTGGTTAGTCTCACGTGGTATGGGATTCGTTCATGTAGGCGAGTACGAGCTAGGTGTGTCTGCATAGGTAGCTCGCCACATAGGATTTGATTGTATCGGCTCCGTATAGCGCTGGGTAATTAGAAACGCAAATATTCGGATGGGCCATGTGGGGCAGGCTTGCGCTGATCCGCATGCAGCAACGACGACAACGATTCACGTTGCGCGCGCAATGAGCTAGCAATGGCCATATTTGCATCACACTGCTCATTGCACACGAACCCCTACCTACACCAAGTCACGAAGTAAACTCTTCGTCCCGGACGCAGAGTTTCTGCACCTGAGCTCAAATCAGCTTGGGTGAACAGTGAAATCATTTTTTTTAACAAAAATGATTTTTTTGTGAAAAACATTAACAAAATTTTTAAGTGCTCGCAAAAAATCGTTATGGAATCACATTTCTAGAAGACGTGGTAAAAAAAAATCAATACTCTGAAAATGCTACTTTCAAAAGCATTTTGGAGCACTGGTAATTTTTTGTCATGCCTTACAGGAATGTGATTCCATAACGAATTTTTGCAAGCACTTAAAATTTTTGTTAATGTTTGTCACAAAAAAATTCAGATTTTTAAAATTTTCTTATTGTTTTTCGATTTTACAGTTCACCGAGCTCATTTGAGCTTGGTAGCAAAAGGACACTTTCACTTCTTCCCAGTCTTTACTCTTTTTCTCAGCAAGGCAAGTTTGACGTGCACGGGGTATGCAATCGGACGGCTACTCAAAGTCTGGGAAAAGTCAAAAACAAACCTTAAAGTTGTAGACGAAAGCTAAATCAAACCCTAAACTATGAATCCTGGAAATTGACACTCTGAAGTTCTAATCCCGGTCTATTTTGGACCCTGGACCTGATTGGCACACTGGGAATACTACAATCCCGACCAGGATAACCTGCTATTCTCACGGATGAGAATTTGGGCCGGCCTACTATACCACAGCAAGAATTTGTGAAGTTTTAAAAATGTTTGGGCATTTGTAAAACTGTTTAGAAGTTAAAAAATGTTCATGTTTTCTATTTTTGGCACAAATTCAATTCCTTTTGTGTTTTAAAAAAGGGTTTGAAATTTTCAAATTCTATTTGCATTTTTAAAAACTGTTTGTGATTTAAAAAAAATCACATTTGTCAAAAAATGTTCAGAATTCCAACAGTTTTTCACGTGCTATGAAAACTGTTTCGGATTTTCAAAATTTGTGTCAGATTTTTTAAATTAAGTTTTTGCAATTTTGTAAATTACTTGTGTTATGAAAAACTCGACATTTCAAAATTGTTCATAATTTTTTTAAAGAAATGTTTTGATTTTTTTCATATAGGTTTTTATATATGAACGTTTTTGTGTGTTCTTGTATATGTCGTGCTATATCTATCATCACTAATAGTCATCAGGGCGAGTGGCTACCTTTTTTTTCGATTGTGCGAGTGGCTACCTGCGCGCACCTCGAGTGCGAGGTCCCTGGTTCGAGTCCTCATAGGCTTTGTGTAGTTAAAAAATATGTATGTATTTTAGGAAAGTTTTTTTTAGGAAGTTTTTTAAGCGAAGCTTTAAAAAGGTTAGCGTGTTTTTTAGGGAAGTTCAAAATAAAATTCCATGCATCCAAAAATATGTTTTTAGGGAAGTTTGTTTTTGAGGAAGTATTTTAGGGAAGTTTAAAAAATGCGTTTATTGACATTAATAAATGTACAACACGTATTTAAAAAAGTGCTAAAAACATGAATTTAAAACAATATATACATATTGTATTTGAAAAATGTCCAAAATTTATGAAAACAATATTATGAGTGTGCACCAAAAATGTGCACTGTATACTGATGAAAAGAAGACATGTGTCAAGAAACAAAACCAATTAAAACCGGAAAGAAAAAAATGAAAGAAAAATACAAAAAAATCAAGAAAGAAACAATAGAAAACCAAAAAAGAAAAAAGAAAAAAACAGTGAAAATTTAAAGTATAACGAAGTAAAAAAGGAAAACAAAGAAAACTGATGAAAAATCAAAGAAAAGCTAATCGAAAAAGGGGAAAAGAAAAAAACAAAACAGCGAGCGAACCGACACCTATGCATGAGCGGCACGAGCGACTACACTAATGGACCGGCCCGAGTTAGTGAATACAAGCTAAACACTATCAAGGTTGAAAATAGACCGGGATTGGTAATTTTAGAGTGCCAATTTCCGGGATTCAAAGTTCAGGGTTTGATTTAGCTTCCGTCTACAAGTTTAAGATTTGTTTTGGACTTTTTCTGAAAGTCTGTGACGTTCCCGTTGCCTCCTTTTACAGCTGCAACGATGGGCACCAGGCGAAAATCAGAAAAATGAGCTCTCGCAAAATCAACAGACAAAGACAGCAGCTCAACAGTCAATCAACAGACCAAATCCCAATACAACAGACAACGGCCCAGAAGAAGAAGAAACAAGTCGGGCAAGGCCAGTCCAGCGACAAACGGGCGCGGCTCATAGGCACGCAGTACATCTACAGATTTTGTTCCTTTGTTTTATGTTTTAAATTTTCCGTTTACATTTTCGAAAACATTATAAATACATATATTTTACAAAACTAAATGTTCTTAAATTTTTAAGATACTTATCATGAATTTGAAAAATGTTAACACAGGGTAAATTTTTTGTTGATAGCATTTTAATAAAAAAATTCATGACATTTAAAAAAAGTTCACGCAATTTATAAAAACTTACAAAATTTGAGTACAATAATTGTATAATTCAAAAAAGTCCGTACCATTAACAAAAATATATGATGCATTTCCAAGTATGTTCATACATTTCAAAACTTTGATTGTGACATTTCAAAAAAACATTATACAATATAAAAATGTTTTCATCGTGTAAAATATTAATCATTCAAAAATTCAACATGTATTTGAATGTTTTTTTTAACATATATTCCAATAAAATGTATTTGATAATCTTAATCATGTCTTTGAAAAATGATAAGTGTATATAAGAAAATGTTTGAAATATACAATAAATGTACAATGGGTATGAAAATGTAGACATGGAAACATATATTGTAATAAATGTTACTCATGTTTTTGAAAATATTAAACGTGCATGAAAAAGGATAAATAAAAAACAAATAAAACAGTAGAAAGAATAAAATGAACACACACATGCGCGGCATGCGCGCGCGCACACACACAACACACGTGGCAACTAAAGTGATGGGCCGGCTTAGTAGTGTGCTCGTGAGAGGCGAAAAAGAGCTCCATCTCACAATGGGCGAGAGACATAGCTCTCGTGGCGACGAATGAACTACTTAGGTGACCTCCTGGCCTGCTCAAAATAGTAAGATAATGAATTCCACGCATGGCCGCATTCTAACCAATAAGGAGCCTAAGCAACTCGGCCTCCCAGGGCTCCCGATTGGGGAGTTCCTGGCCACTGGATCCTGGTAAATGTTTCACCGACGGTTTTACTTCGTTCTATTTTTTACATGCGTACGACGAGTTGGCCGTTTGTTGGTGGGGTCACGATGTGATTGTTGGGTGCATCTGCGGGTGTCCGATTGGTTATCTGTCGGGACCCCGATCCTAAGTCATATGAATCCAGCTTGTAACATATCACATCACTTTGCGGCCTCACGCACGGTAATCCCCATTTCAAATTCAAGGAAAAATTAACATGACGACATGGATGCCAATGCAACTATTTACAAGCAGAATTCTAGGGCTGTGACAACTCACCCCCACTAAACAAGAATCTCGTCCCGAGATTCAGGCGTAGGGTAAGAGGACAGGAGGGAACACAAAACTAACACAATCTTCATGATCCAATTGCCCTTCTCAAAGATGGTGAATCATTGCATCATGGTGATCTTGGCATCTTTTGCATTCGGAACCTTCATCCAACACAACGACAGGGAACGAAAAACTCTACAAGAATCAATCTTCTCGAAGATCGAACAGCTCATGATCAACTCATGGAGTGAGACGTAAAAACTTCTCTTGAGATGAGACACAAAACACACATCGGGAACGAGGGAATGATGTAGATGACGGAGGTTCAACTGGTAGGCAACAATTCCACGCTAAAACAGATGGTGATGAGGTTTCAAAGTAGCGAGGAGTTGGTTGCCCTTAATGCCATAACGGGGCACCTTAGGGAATGTGACTCGTGGAGTTATTCCCTTAAGTGGCAAAAAGAATTACTTTTGATACATAGATCATGGAAACTCCTCATACCAGGTTAAGGCAATTCACAAGGATCTTTTGAAGGAATTCGAAAGAATGGCATACTCAGCTTCGGAAGGGAGGTAGGGTTATAGAACAACTCGGTCAACGGAAGGCATATTCCAATTGATACCAAGGATATAACCCAGCGTGTGAGCGTGCTCTCAAGAACTTGAGCATCTCCATATCCATCAAGGTTTTACCAATATCCATGCCGAGGATCCTGGCAACACATCATACTACCATGATGAATAACGATGGAGGATGCAGATGCAAAGGAAGATAACACCTTTTCAGATTCCACCTTAGCTATGCCGAGGAATGAAATCGGGATGATCGACCGAGAGACATTTACCACTCCGCTTCCAATGTTCTCTTCGATGTAATAGTGTAACCTATTTATGGGTAACGTTTGGTATCTAGAACATCAAGTAAAGGTCGGATTTTGGGGTCTGAAAGGGTCCATAAGGAACAACTTCTAGAATAAGTCAAACAAGATCCTCATGGGGAAGTGGCTACTGTTGTTGATATAAGATAATATAATAGTAGGTCTTCCGGCTAGGTGTGTTAGCCACGACATCACCTTACCGGGTTACACTAAGACCAATATTATAAGTCTTGGGAAATGTTCCAACCATCATGTCTGCCTGAGATTCAGATCTGGTTGGAGACGAACACTTCGGGCTCAGCATGTCTGAAAAGAAAAGTTTGCAATGCAAATCGACGAGATGACGTTGCAGGATTCTCGAGAAATGAACTGCGGAAGCCAACTCCAAAACACAAGTTGGATTGCAAGACACACGTGAACACACTATCCAAGACAAATGTGATCATAGGGGAACCTTACAAAAAAACACTTCCGAGTTCTGGTTAGGAACCATTATTGGAGGTAACGAAGTGCTTGCATAAGTCATATGGTTAGTTCTTAAGAAAGAACTTCTTTTCCTTGAACAACTCAATCAGTGGCTTGGTGTGCTAGGAACACATATGGGATGGAGGTAGCGAGCCTATCAAACCATATAATACTTTGCACGTGCGTGATTGAGTTGGGATGATTCCAGAGGGAGCAAAATAACTTTTCTCGAACTCACGGCGGAAACTTGCACCAAATGCACGTGAATTTTGAGTAAGTCACTTCTTACACCAACATATACTTCATGTACGGGACACGAAGATATTGCGTAAAAAGTTTCCAACACTAGCTTTATGTTCATCATGAATCATGGAGAGGATAAACAATGTTGTTGATGGGCTCAACAACAGTTCCTCGAGGTTTCCATGAAGATGGGAGTCCATTACTATGTGAACAAGGTGATAGCATTGGTCAGACCAAGAGATATAATGGTGCAAGCTCGAGGAGGCATCCACGAGTATGACAACATTAGGAAAATCTTTGGTTCTGATTTTGATTTGACAATAGCCCACACTCAAATCAAAGATTGGACAAGACGATAGATGCAACAATTGATCACAAGGATCAACCGATCAAGATATCATCTCTTTTCTACACACACAAACACATACGAAGATATCCCTTTGGAATGAACTAAGTCAGGTGAAGCATTTATCTTCCAACTCTCCAAGTTGTTGTTTAGCTTAACCAACTACTTCAGGGGTATCCAACACAGATTCTTGGAGAAGCGATGGTTTACAGGAAACCAACTTGATCACAAACTCAACATAACGGCCAGGGAACAACCTGGTAATACTTCCGAGAAGATAATCGGAAAATCACGAACCACCGATATGTTATTGAGCTCGGGAAAAAATCTCGCTTTTCAGGGCAAGGCAATATGATCAAAAGAGCGAAGGATTGTCACAATCCTAACTCATTGATCGAAGGGTGCACCAGGAAAGATGGAGTAGGTAGCACGATAAATCTTATAATGGTGATTCAATAATCATCACACTAAGAGTGAAATTATTGTCCATTAACTACCAAGCAACGGGATTGCTAGGAGTATTGATTTCACACATCACGGTTCACTTGTCGGTATTCCGGTTACAAGCAACACGGAGGCCGAGGAAAAACCAATGATTGCGAGGAGTATCACTGCATCAAGAGTTCATAAGATGTGGTGCAATTCTCACGATACTCTTGACATAAGAGGGTAATGCTCCAAGGTAGAACAGAGGAGCCGGATTGGCATTTGATCTGCGGAATACAACTACTTTCACCCAATCCTAGATATGGATGAGGCACTGGAGTTTGTTTCTCCCAGTCATTCTGAAATAGAATGGCTCGACAGACCACAAGAGTAATAGGCATCGATGAACACGAATGCACCAATACTCTTGACTATCCACGGATAGCCGAAGGTCAGAATACAATTAAGAGGGACAACTCAAGAGCACATGATTTTCTGAGTTGTAGATGCATAGGTTAGCATGTCAAACGAGTTCAACATAATTCTTCTGGATAACCCATGCAGAAGGGAGAGAATTGGCAGCGCCACAATTCTGGAATGGAGAACTCATCATGAGCACTCATGTTGTGATCTTTCGTTCACGAAGAACTCCTGCCGGGGATGGTTCATGGTATTGGAAGATTGATAAAACCACGAACCTTGAAGACTATAACAAGGTTACTAATCATCCTAAAGGAACGAGCAAACACTATCAACATGAGTGAGCGGAATGATTCTCGGGTTCAAGAACCCCGAAACAAAATACCTACTAACTAAGTAGCATCACAGGATGCTTTCGAGAACGATGGCCAGAATCATCACACTGGAAACACAAAACACAACTGGACTATTGGGTAGTTTTCCGAGACAACATGGTTTCCTAACACTCCAACAAATAAGTCGAGGTAATAGGGTACCTCAACACAAGAATTTCTGTGCTTAGTCTGGCCAAAAGACATCAAGCAAGGATGAAAGAGTTTGCAATTGCACCAGATTTTTATTAACCTTGGATAACTCGGACAGCATAACGGTTGTACGGGCATGGAATATGAGGCAACCTGCATGAAAACTGACAACATAACAACTGAATTCTTAAGAGGACAACGATCCAGAACGACAACACCTTTCCTATAAGTCTGCAGCACAGTAACTCATCATCCTGATAGATAGATGAGAAGCCTATTTCTTGTACCCCGTAGAATAAAGAAGAGGATGACTCAGAATTAGAATGACGCGAGGAAAGGAGTAAAAAGAGTCTTACGTTCCCTTCCACAATCAATTCCCTTATATAACTAGAGCAGTTCTAGACTCAACATTGACCAGTTTGGCTTGGTAATCCTTTAGACAGTCAAGCTCTGATACCAACGCTGTCGGGACCCCGATCCTAAGTCATATGAATCCAGTTTGTAATATATCACATCACTTTGCGGCCTCACGCACGGTAATCCCCATTTCAAATTCAAGGAAAAATTAACATGATGACATGGATGCCAATGCAACTATTTACAAGAAGTATTCTAGGGTTGTGACATTATCCCTCCTCGAAAGGCCATTGGACACAGTTGCACGAACTCTAAGCCCAGTACACAACCGCTAGCCCACCACACCTCCTCTCCTTCGTTCCCGTTCTTCACCGGAGCCACTGCACCCCCTCCCTCCTCCCTTCCTTGTCGCCACAGCCGCAAAGCCAGGAGCTCTGCCACCCCTTCCGACATGATCCACTGCCTCATGAGCTCTTCATCCGCCTAAATTTGCGAGGAAGCCGCGGGCCCAGGTCAATGGCGTGGGAAAGTAGGGGGGGCATCGTGGAGGTGAAGGACAAGTGGATGGCCAGGAGGCCAGCGGTAGGCGGAAGGAGGAGTGATGCCGTGCCGCCTCTATTCCTCTCTTCGCCGCTAACTATGCCTTCCTCGTCTCTCCCCTTCTGGTTGCATGTCCCCCCGTGTGCTCCTTCTTTCAATTTCATGCTTTGCCTCTCCTCCTACACCCATGTATTTTTGCATACATATGTAGAAGTACTGCTCCTCTTATGTATTTTCGATTTTTTATGTGTGCTTATTTCCATGGCTCTAGAAGTAGCATGGTCATTCTTCTTAGATTGTTTTTTGTGTGTAATATTTCATAGGATTAAACTTCAAGGTGGAGACTCTACCTCACCGTGTGCCAAAGACAGATTCAGAAGATGTGATAACTACTGTTGATGGACTACTCTTATGTATAACTGACCTATTCATATTTTTGTGTTAACTTAGTTAACTTATAAACAATGATAATCCATCTCTGAGCCCGGGCTCACTCTTGGGGAACAGTAAAATCAATAAAAATAGCAACAAAATGCAAAAAATCCCAATTTTTTTTGTGGTGCAAGAAGCCCAAGTGTGTGATGGTCGTGTCAAATTTTATGAAGTTTGGACATTCGAGGAGTCCATGGAAAAAACACAAAATGACATTCGAAACAGTACGGAATTTGAAACTTTTTCACAAGCCAAAATTTTGTTATTTTACTGAGAGATCTTCAAATGTCCAAACTTCACCAAATTTAGCACGGGCATTACACACTCAGGCATCTTTCACCACAAAAATATTTGCAATTTTTTGAATTTGTTTTATATGCAAATATTTTCAACACGCACATAGTTTCAAATGGGTCTCTACGTCACACGGGGAAACGGATCATCTAGTAGTATGTTATAGCAGAATCCACACTTCTGCTGAGTAGGACGTGAACATTCGAGTATGCCACTACCTTGGCCTCTCATATGGCGACTCAACCGGATCTCTTCGTTGCAGTCCATGCATGGCTGCTTTTTAGTGACCTGGTCGGTGAGAATATAATGGATTTTCATTGCAAGCTTGCAAGCCAGGGGCGCCCCAGAACATGCATATGACCAAGTAGCGGAGCCGAATATGCTTCTGAGTAGTCGTAGTAAAAATAATTAGGCTTTTTTTAATGCAAAAGTGTTTAGATGTGGTGTTAAGTGTATTAAATAATTTAGCAATTCAACTCTCCAATGTATATGTGCTTAAATTGTTGTTGCTAAGCTCACTTTATTTGATGATTTAACACCTAAACTCTTCCATGCATTGGTCAACTTCTTTCATTTAATTGGTTTGTCTAAGTTTACATGCTTGACATTGGTTTTTTCTGTGGTCATCAAAGTTCTCTTTCTCCTCCATAATTAATGTGTCATGTCATTTTTTTGCTTGTGTGGCATGCTTAGCACCTATCCACCGTGGAGCACTGGAAAAGGCCTTATGCAATCAATAACAGTATATACTAACATCAATGAACCAATGATCATACATCCATAATATAAATAAAATGGGTATGACCAGGTCTCAGTCGACTGCGATTTAACAAAGTCTCAGTCAAATAACATAACATGCAAGAGAAAAGAAAAAACTAAAGATTTTTCTTTCTTACACGGATCTTAATGTAAGATTTCACGGATATAGCATCGAGCCATCGACTGAGACTTAACGAAATCTCAGTCGACTGAGACTTACAAGGACTGTAATAAAATAGCATTGTGGGATATATATACAAAGTTGAACGCCCTTTCTTATCCGTCTAGGATAAGATAAGAGTAGAATTTTTTTCCAAACAGTCTACCAAAACTGCAATCAAGATTGGAAATACAATTCTGTTAAAAAAAGATTGGAAATACAAGAATCACAATCTAGCAAAAGAATTTTTTTCTAACAGTCTACCAAAACCGCAATCTAGATTGGAAATACAAAAATAGAAATCTAGCAAACTACGTACTGGTTCTTTTTTTTCGAACCGGGCTAACCCCTTTCCATTACTAGAACAGAAATACATCCATTCAAAATCAACAGGAGGAGGGAAATGAAGAAAGTGAGTTCGGCGCATCACCAGGAAACCCACTGCAGCCGCTCGGCATCGAAAAGCCACTATGGGACTAAACCTGGTGACACCTAGCTCAAACACTATTATATTACAAACCAGGTAGCCAACATCAAGTTCAAACCAGCATGCCCACATGCCAGCACCAACAAAAGCAAAAGGATTGTATCAGAAAGAAAGCCCTGCAAACAATAGTTTTCAGCGATCAGGAGAGTGCCCGCCACGCTCTCTCATGCACCCTTTTGCGAAAGAAGGAGAAGTAGATCTTCAGGCGCTCTCGACAGATTTCTTGGTTGCATTGCAGAGCTTCATCAGCGTCATTGTGCCTTCACGGATCAGCTGACTCCCGCTTCTCGTCTTCTTCGCCTCCTTGTCGGGTTGAAGACCTGCCCAATATAGCAAGAAAGAGCATGCTGTGAACACAATCTCAAAGGAGATTTGATCAATTTTTTCTCAAAGGTGGCTCGATTCCTAGTCAACCAAATAGCCCAGGTGATAGCCGCCAATCCAACAGTATAAATTATGTCTTCACCAGGGATAAACGCATGGTACCAAGAGTAATATTGCCATTGATTGTTTGGGCACAAATCTGTGCCCATCGACACCCCAATGGATCGCCAAACCACTCAAGTAACAGGACAAGTAAAGAACGGGTGTTGCGATGTTTCACAAGATGCAAAGAAGGAACAAGTTGGTTTACCAGGTCATCTTCTCCGTTTCATAACATCATGAGTCAGAAATGCATCTTGAAACAGTTGCCAGATAAAAAATAAATTTTAATAGGGATTTTAGAGTTTCAAATCCATTTGAAATGGCATCCACTCAAAGGCCTTTCAAACCATTTGTACATGGATTTAGTCGTGAAGCGACCAGATTTAAGAAGACCCCAGAAGACATGGTCTTCCTTAGAGGACCGTGGGAGGGCATCCACCGGAGAGCTCATATTCCGCCATTGTTCAGTACTTCAGTTAATTCAGGGTTCAGCCTTCTTCGAAAGAAGGAAGGAATCAAAACTGTGTCCCACTTATCAACATTGCAATCTTGCTCATTGCAAATTTCAAACAGGCAGGGAAATTGTTCGCAAAGAGGAGGTTGGCCCTCAATGGAATCCTTCCAGAACCTAATCAGATCACCAGACTGTAATTTGAGCCTTCTCCCCATCATATACACATTCTTTACTTTCAAGAGTGCCTTCCAACAGAGGGAATTAGAAAATTTAGTCTTGGCCATAGCCACAGTTTGGTTAACAAGCTATCTAGCCTTTACAATTTTTTGCCAAATCCCCTCCTGAGTATCTAACTTCCACCATCATTTCACCATAGGACTAATTTTTTTCTTACATAGATCTTTTACTCCCAAGCCACCTTTATTCTTGGATCTACAGATCTCATTCCATCCAAGAAGATGGCATCTTGTTTTTTTGTTACAACCCTGCCAGAAGAATCTCCTCCTATGTTTGTCTAACCTCTCAATAAAGGTTTTATCCATTAACCACATTGGCATGTGGTAGAGTGACAACTGGGCCACAACAAAATTCAGGAGAGTATGTCTTCCTCCCATAGAAGCCACATTACCAACCCAGGCATCAATTTTTTAAAGATATTTCCCTTCTAGGAAATCCCAAACAGCTGTTTTCAAATAGGTGAAGCGCACATGCATACCTAAATACTTAAGAGGAAAACTACTCACTTCACAGTTGAACAGATCAGCATAAGCCTGATTGATGGAGTCATCCCCACCAACAGTTAAGACTTCACTCTTTTGAAAGTTGACCTTGAGTCCATACATCATCTCTAAGATGTATAAGAGCAGTTTGAGGTTGCGAGCTTTGTCCAGATCATGCTCAAGGCAAATTATGGTGTCATCTGCGTATTGCAGTACCACAACACCATTAGGAATTAAATCAGGGGCCAGCCCCATCTGGAGGCCATTTTTTGAGCGTTACTGATCATTTTGGAGAGGCATTTAGCCGCAAGGTTAAACAAGAAAGGAGACATGGGATCGCCTTGGCGCACCCCTTTTGCACTTTGAAAATAAGGTCCAACACAATTATTCATTTTGATGCTACCAGTACCATTGTACAAGATATTCTTCACCCAGCCACACCAAGTATCACTGAAACCCCTCATTTTGTAGCAATCTAGAAGAAAATCCCAATTCACTTTGTCGTAAGCTTTTTGAAATTCAAACTTTAGCACGACACCCGCCCTTTTCTTAACATGAGTGTAGTTGAGAAGCTCATGGAGGGCCAAAATGCCATCCATAATGTTACACCCTTTCACGAAGGCATTCTGAGTGGGGCAGATCAGTTTGCGAGCATACTTCTCAACACGGCGGTCAACAACCTTAGTAACAAGTTTGTATGGACACCTAAGGAGGCAAATGGGGCGGAACTGCTGAATGCGATCAGCACCCGACACTTCAGGTAAGAGAGTGATAACACCATAATTCAGGCGTTGGATATCGAGCGTCTGAAAGCACAACATGCTCCCTTGGTGGTTTTGATAATTCATGACAACATACATTGTCTCTTGGATTAATACTTTTACCTAGTGTATTTCAGATAAAGTCCACAGAGAGGGTTGGCAAAAGGATTGTGGAGATTGTGGAGAAACCTCAAGATGCAAGGAAATGGATTGGCAAAGCTTCAAGCAAGAGGACTCTACATTTTACTTTGTGAGAAATCACTTTGAGTCCATAGGAAAGCCAATACTATTAAAAAGGGGTAAGGTACTGTTGGTGAACAAAATGCTCCACGTGCACAAGAGATAGTCACCAAAAACACCCACAAGCTCTTCCACAAAAGTCTGTCCAAAGCCAAATATCCAAAATCGGTGCAACCAACATTTCCCACTCGGTGCCAACGATTCCCAAACTCACACAGACCCATGCCAAACCCTAGCACATCGGTGCAACCGATTCCACTTCGGTGCCACCGAGTTTGGGTTGCCAACTTTCTGTTTAGCCATCTTCAGTCTTCGGTACCACCGAGTTTTGCCAGTCGGTCTCACCGAGTTTTTGGACCAACTCTCTGGATAACCATTCACAAGAATCGGTACCACCGAGAATTGTGAATCGGTCCCACCGAGTTCCTGGACCAACTCTCTGGTTAGCCATGGTCAAGAATCGGTGCCACCGAGACGTGAGAATCGGCGTCACCGAGTTGCGCAATCTGACCGTTGGTCACCTAATCGGTACCACCGAGAATTATATATCGGTCTCACCGAGATTCAAAAGTTACTGCCTTTTGGTCACTTCGGTACCACCGAGATTAACACATCGGTGTCACCGAGTTGGTCACTTTAGGTGTAACGGTTGGATTTTTGGGGATGCCTATATATACCCCTTCACCACCACCCACTCGAAAGAGAAGCACTCAGAACTATTCCATACTTGCCCTATCCTATTTTCTGAGAGAGAGCCACCTACTCATGTGTTGAGATCAAGCTATTCCACTCCATCCATATGAATCTTGATCTCTAGCCTCCCCAAGTTTCTTTCCACCAAATCAATCTCTTCCACCATAACCAAATCTGTGAGAGAGTGATTGTGTGTTGAGGAGTCTATCATCTTGAAGCACAAGAGCAAGGAGTTCATCGACATTACCGAGCCTATTACCTTTTGGAGGGTGGTGCCTCCTAGATTGGTTAGGTGTAGCTTGGGAGCCTCCTACTTCGTGTTGTGGAGTTGAACCAAGAAGTTTTTACGGGCAAGGAGATCGCCTACTTCGTGAAGATCTACCCATAGTGAGGCTAGTCCTTCGTGGACGGAAGCCGTTATGGAATAGTCAAGGTTGCTACTTCGTGGACCCTTATGGGTGGAGCCCTCCGTGGACTCTCGCGACCGTTACCCTCCCTGGGTTGAAGACTCCATAAACGTGGATGTATGATAGCGCCACCTATCGGAACCATGGGAAAAATCTTCCTGTCCCTCATGCGTTTGATCTCCCTACCTCAACTCCTTGTTTCCATGTGCAATGTCTTTATTTTCCGCTGCCATACTTGTTGACATGCATGTGTAGGGTGTGCTTGACTTGTCATAATTGCTAAAATCTGCCAACCAATTAACTTGGGAAAATGTTAGGTTTTAATTCTTGCAAGTATTCTATTCACCCCCCCTCTAGACACACACTTCTAGTGATCCTTCAATTGGTATCAGAGCATTGGTCTCCATTGAAACGGTTTCATCACCATGGAGGAAGATGGATGTGTCTAGTTCGGGAAGTTTGAGTTGTAGAGTGCCTATTCTTGATGGGGAGTACTATAGTCAATGGAAACATATGATGCTTGAGCTATTCAATGAATTTCAATTGAGCAAGTATGTTAAGAGCCCCTATGTACCTCCCATTGATTCTTTACATTCCACACATGAAGAGGAAATTGATATGCTATGCAATCTTAGAACTGTTAATCTTATCGTTAGAGGATTGCCTAGGATTGTGCTTAATCAAATGAAGAATTTTGAATGTGCTTATACTTTGTGGAATGACTTGGAGAAACGATATCCAAGTTATTCATTGAGTAATCTTGATGAAATTCTTAATAAAACTATTGCCTTTCACCAAATGACGCCTAGTGATCCCAAGTTTGATGACTATCTATTTGAGCTTAGAGACCTCATGCGTGCTAAAGGAGATGTCATAACTATCAACAACATTATTGTAGAAGCCATTCGAATTCATAAGTTTGAACATTGTCATGATCACAACACTAATGAATCTCTTGTTCCTTGTGACGAGGATTTCCCACCTGATGATGACAATGTGGAACATGGCTACTATGATGAAGATGAGTTGTTCGACATCGAGCATGAGAAGATCATGAAGAATCTAAGTCTCATGGAAAACTTCAAGGATTACATGTCCGGAGGAAAAGAGTGGATTCTCGATAGTGGATGCACCGATCATATGACCGGAGATAGAGAAATGTTTGAAGAGATCACACCAAACCATGGACCGCGAAGGTACGTAACTTTTGGAGACAACTCCAAGGGTAAGGTACTTGGTCTTGGTAAGGTGGCCATATCCCATGATAGCACTATTCAAAACGTCATGCTTGTTGAATCCCTTGGTTACAATCTTCTTTCCGTATCTAGACTTGCTGACTTTGGTTTTAATGTGCTATTCACGAAAGTAGATTGCCAAGTGTTTCGTCAAGATAATCATAACATGGTCTTTACCGGTTTCCGTAGAGGTGATCTATACATTGTCGAGAGATCCAAACCTCGTACTTGTATTATTGCAAAATCTTCTAAAGGTTGGCTTTGGCATAGAAGACTAGGACATGTTGGCATGCGTAATCTAGACAAGTTTATCAAAGGTGATCACATACTTGGTGTTAAAGATGTTATCTTTGACAAAGATAGACTTTGTAGTGCTTGTCAAGCTGGAAAGCAAGTAGGTGGAAGTCATCCCGTAAAGAATATCATGACTACTAGGAGACCACTCGAGTTACTTCACATGGATCTTTTCGGTCCCAATGCTTACAAGAGTCTCGGTGGAAATTCCTATGGCCTAGTTATAGTTGATGATTTTTCCAGATTTACGTGGGTATTCTTTCTTGATGATAAGTCGCAGGTACAAAAGATCTTCAAGAACTTTGTTCGCAAAGCGCAAAATCAGTTTGAAGTGAAGATAAAGAAGGTTCGGAGCGATAACGGATCAGAGTTCAAGAACACCCATGTGGATACCTTTCTTGACGAAGAAGGTGTTTCACATGAGTTCTCGGCTACGTACACGCCTCAACAAAATGGAGTTGTTGAGAGGAAGAACCGAACTCTTATTGAGATGGCAAGAACGATGCTTGACGAATACAAGACGCCAAGACACTTTTGGGCAGAAGCCGTGGAAACAGCATGTCATGCCACAAACCGACTCTACTTGCACAAGCTTCTCGGTAAAATGGCATACGAGCTACTCACCGGTAACAAACCCCAAGTTGGATACTTTCGGGTATTCGGCTCAAAGTGCTACATTCTTGATAAGCATCGTCGTACTAAATTTGCTCCTAAATCTCATGAAGGTTTCCTACTTGGTTACGGATCGAACTCTCACACTTACCGTGTCTACAACAACTTCACTCGAAAAGTTGAAGAGACGGTAGATGTGAAGTTTGATGAATCTAATGGTTCGCAAGTCGAACAATTGCCAAATGATGTAGGAGATAAGGATCCTTCAGAAGCTATCCAAGACTTGTCCATTGGCAAAATCCGTCCCATGGAGGTGAAGGAAAGTACTTCGTCAACTCAAGTGGAAGCCCCTACTTCACGTCAAGGTGAACCTCAACATGACATGGAGGCATCCACAAGCGGTACACGACAAGATGAAGAAAAGGAAGTACATCATGAAGATCCACCACAACCTCCTTCACCACCACCTCAAGGAAACGACACCTTCAACAACAACGAAGATGAAGGAGATGATGATGATGAAGAAGCTCCACCATCCAACAAGCCGAAGCTACCCCGAGTTCGAGCAAGAGTGACCAAGAACTATCCTCTAAACCAAATCTTTGGTGACATACAAACCGGGAGAATCACTCGCTCTAAAACTCGCTTAGCTAATTTTTGTGAGCATTATTCTTTCATATCTAGCATTGAACCCTTGAAGGTAGAACAAGCTCTTGAAGACCCGGATTGGGTGAACGCTATGCATGAAGAGCTTCACAACTTCGAGAGGAACGAAGTGTGGACACTCGTGGAGAAGCCCAAGGATGAGCACAACATCATCGGAACCAAATGGGTGTTTCGGAACAAGCAAGATGAAGACGGTCAAGTTGTACGCAACAAGGCGCGTCTCGTAGCCCAAGGATATACACAAGTCGAAGGTATGGACTACGGTGAGACCTATGCCTCTGTCGCTAGACTCGAAGCTATTCGCATTCTTCTTGCTTATGCTAATCACCATGATATCACGCTTTATCAAATGGACATTAAAAGTGCATTTTTAAATGGTGAGATTGAAGAAGAGGTTTATGTCAAACAACCCCCTGGTTTTGTGAATCCTAAGAAACCTAATCATGTTTACAAGCTTCGTAAAGCTCTTTATGGTCTTAAGCAAGCCCCACGTGCTTGGTATAAATGCTTAACGAAGTTTCTCATTGAAAAGGGTTTTGAAATTGGTAAAATTGACGCAACCTTATTCACTAAGAGAGTTAATGGTGAATTATTTGTGTGCCAAATCTATGTGGATGATATTATCTTTGGATCTACTAACCCACAATTTAGTGAAAGATTTGGAAGGTTGATGTCCGAGAAGTATGAGATGTCCATGATGTGTGAGCTGAAATTCTTTCTCGGTTTGCAAATCAAGCAAACGAGAGAAGGAACTTTCATCTCTCAAACCAAGTATACCAAGGACTTGATCAAGAAGTTCAACATGCAAGAGTGTAAAGGTATGAAAACTCCTATGCCTACTAGTGGACATGTTGACCTTACCAAGGAGGATGAACCGGTTGATCAAAAGGTCTATCGATCTATGATTGGTTCATTGCTATATTTATGTGCCTCCCATCCCGATATTATGCTTAGTGTTTGCATGTGTGCTAGATATCAAGCTGCACCTAAAGAGTGTCATCTTTTGGCCGTAAAACGTATTGTGAGATATTTGATACAAGCACCAAACTTTGGCATTTGGTATCCCAAGGGATCTTCCTTTGACCTTGTTGGCTATTCCGATTCGGACTATGCCGGTGACAAGGTTGATAGAAAATCCACCTCGGGTACATGTCAATTTCTTGGTAGATCTCTTGTGTCTTGGTCCTCCAAGAAACAAAACTCGATATCTCTATCTACCGCCGAAGCTGAGTATATTGCTGCCGGATCATGTTGTGCACAATTACTATGGATGACACAAACGCTTAAGGATTATGGAATTCATGTTAAAAATGTTCCATTACTTCGTGACAATGAGAGTGCTATTAAGATTGGTCATAATCCTATGCAACATTCTCGAACTAAACATATTCAAGTTCGACATCATTTCATTCGTGATCATGTTGCCAAAGGAGACATTAATCTTAAGCATGTTCGCACTAACAAGCAATTGGCCGATATCTTTACTAAGGCACTTGATGAAAAAGTGTTTTGTCACTTAAGGAGTGAGTTGAACATCATTGATGCTTCAAACTTGAGCTAGACTCACTCGGATGCATGTAAGGGCATGAGCTTACATGATACTTCCATGATACATTTGACATATTATTTTATTCCATGGAATTATATGCCCCCTTGTATTGCATCTAACATGTTGTAGGTACTTGTAAGAACAACACTCCACAAGATTGCCATCAACTCCAATCATAAGCAATCTTGTCTTAGCCAAGTATCCACAACCCCTCTTGATGATGGAAGGAAGAAGACAACTCAACCATATCCTTGACATATGTTTGATGTGATCATATTTGCTAATTCTCAATTGATATCATGTCAAATGGATATATATTGTTCTTCCTTGCATGACTAACCTATGTAGGTGATAAGTGTACCAAAACAATAAGGATTGCTCCCAACTCAAGATGAACTTCATCAACATCGAGCATCCACAACAAGTTCACCTACAAGCCATGTCATCAACATCACTCAAAGGTATGTACTCATATCCTTGAAAAAGGCTTTACTCCAAGTCATGAGCTAAAGCAACTCAGGTGATATGAAAACATTAAAATGCTTAATCGAAAAATGGTAACCCCATTTTGAGCTTAACGATGAGTATGACCTATGATCAAGTATTCTTTCTTGGCTCCTAAGTCAATATACTCTAATATAGGTGACCTAGTCACCGCTCATCATCTAGTGAAGAATCTTGTTTGGTTCATTCTCAATTTGCAAGATTTCTAGGAACCACTCAAATCTTCTCTAGTTGATATCTCTTTGTAAAATCTTTTGCATTTCCTTTGAAAATCCTTCTGACACTTTGTTACAAAATTTTCAAAATTAATTTGCAAGTTTCTCAAACATTGCCAAGTTCCTGTTTAAGCCTCGGAGCCTCCGATACAAATAACTCGGGTCTACCGACTTAGCAGATGAGCTGCATAACAACATATCGGTTCCACCGACTTGTGTGTCTCGGAGCTACCGATTTGATATCTTCTCCAGTCTATGTTCATGCCAGTAAACCTTTGTTTCCTTAGTGATCCTATTGTGATATTTTCATTTCTTCGATGATCCCTTCATTTAAAAAAAATTGGGGGAGAAATTTTATTCAAGGATCCCTAACTCAAAGGAGGAGAAGTCTTACAAGCTCTCAGCTCAGCCAAAGGGAGAGAAATTGATTTCTAAGAACCCTACATTCTATGACCCTCGTTCTCAAGGATCCCTTCTTAATCAATGATCCCCGTATCTAACCCTGTGTATGACCTTTTTGGAAATTAATGCCAAAGGGGGAGAAATACCAAAGCTTCAAAAGCTAAAGGGGGAGACGCATGCTTATGCAAAAGGGGGAGATATAATCAAGGAGGAGAGGAGAATATCAAAGCTTATACTTATATAGACAAGGTGAGAACACCAAAGTAGGGGGAGAAAAATATGTTTGGAGAAAAATATGTTTATTTCATTTGACTACTCATGTTAGACTATTCTCACCCTATCCAATCCCAATATCTACATGCTAAGATTCAGGGGGAGAGGATGATCTACTGTTTTCATATCTAAGGGGAGAAAGTTCTAAATGATCTTGGAGACATATCAATCTTAAGGAATACTATCTTCTATATGTTCTCCATATCTTGGTACTATTGTTTTTTTCTCAAGTGTGCTTCTACTACCAGAATGCTCAAGAACTCAAGGTAAGTATATGCATCATATCTTTGATCAGGGTGATCTCTTGCTTCTTGCACATATTGTTTGCAAGAGTGAAGTCTTGAACAAGGATGTAACTCATTCACATATATTTGATGCATATAGCCAAGATACACATGACTCATTATATCCCTTCTACTACATGTGTGTCCATGCATTCCAAGGCAACTATCCTTTAAAGGGATTGCACACATTTAGGGGGAGCAAATCTAAGTCACGTGTCTCTCAAAGTCTTCATTATATCTTTGCATATCTTTATTTGAATCTTTGATTGTATGTTGTCATCAATTACCAAAAAGGGGGAGATTGAAAGCACAACATGCTCCCTTGGTGGTTTTGATAATTCATGACAACATACATTGTCTCTTGGACTAATACTTTTACCTAGTGTATTTCAGATAAAGTCCACAAAGAGGGTTGGCAAAAGGATTGTGGAGATTGTGGAGAAACCCCAAGATGAAAGGAAATGGATTGGCAAAGCTTCAAGCAAGAGGACTCTACATTTTACTTTGTGAGAAATCACTTTGAGTTCATAGGAAAGCCAATACTATTAAAAGGGGGTAAGGTACTATTGGTGAACAAAATGCTCCACGTGCACAAGAGATAGTCACCAAAAACACCCACAAGCTCTTCCACAAAAGTCTGTCCAAAGCCAAATATCCAAAATCGGTGCAACCAACATTTCCCAATCGGTGCCACCGATTCCCAAACTCAGAGAGACCCATGCCAAACCCTAGCACATCGGTGCAACCGATTCCACTTTGGTGCCACCGAGTTTGGGTTGCCAACTTTCTGTTTAGCCATCTTCAGTCTTCGGTACCACCGAATTTTGCTAGTTGGTCTCACCGAGTTTTTGGACCAACTCTCTGGATAACCATTCACAAGAATCGGTACCACCGAGAATTGTGAATCGGTCCCACGGAGTTCCTGGACCAACTCTCTGGTTAGCCATGGTCAAGAATCGGTGCCACCGAGACGTGAGAATCGGCGTCACCGAATTGCGCAATCTGACCATTGGTCACCTAATCGGTACCACCGAGAATTATATATCGGTCTCACCGAGATTCAAAAGTTACTGCCTTTTGGTCACTTCGGTACCACCGAGATTAACACATCGGTGTCACCGAGTTGGTCACTTTAGGTGTAACGGTTGGATTTTTGGGGATGCCTATATATACCCCTTCACCACCACCCACTCGAAAGAGAAGCACTCAGAACTATTCCATAGTTTCCCTATCCTATTTTCTGAGAGAGAGAGCCACCTACTGATGTGTTGAGATCAAGCTATTCCACTCCATCCATATGAATCTTGATCTCTAGCCTCCCCAAGTTGCTTTCCACCAAATCAATCTCTTCCACCATAGCCAAATCTGTGAGAGAGTGATTGTGTGTTGAGGAGTCTATCATCTTGAAGCACAAGAGTAAGGAGTTCATCGACATTACCGAGCCTATTATCTTTTGGAGGGTGGTGCCTCCTAGATTGGTTAGGTGTAGCTTGGGAGCCTCCTACTTCGTGTTGTGGAGTTGAACCAAGAAGTTTGTACGGGCAAGGAGATCGCCTACTTTGTGAAGATCTACCCATAGTGAGGCTAGTCCTTCGTGGACGGAAGCCGTTATGGAATAGTCAAGGTTGCTACTTCGTGGACACTTATGGGTGGAGCCCTCTGTGGACTCTCGCGACCGTTACCCTCCGTGGGTTGAAGACTCCATAAACGTGGATGTACGATAGCGCCACCTATCGGAACCACGGGAAAAATCTTCCTGTCCCTCATGCGTTTGATCTCCCTACCTCAACTCCTTGTTTCCATGTGCAATGTCTTTATTTTCCGCTGCCATACTTGTTGACATGCATGTGTAGGGTATGCTTGACTTGTCATAATTGCTAAAATCTGCCAACCAATTAACTTGGGAAAATGTTAGGTTTTAATTCTTGCAAGTAGTCTATTCACCCCCCCCTCTAGACACACACTTGTAGTGATCTTTCAGCATCCCCATATGAAAGCTATCAAAACGATTCATAATATCAACTTTAACGGTCTCCCAATAGCTTCGATAAAATTCAACAGGAATATTATCAGGGCCTGGAGCTCTATTAGCCTCCATGCTAAACAGGGCATCTTTCACTTCCTCCTCGGTGAACTCTTTGACTAGGCCCTCGTTATCGTCCTCATTAGGTTTTTCATCATCATTCCACGTATCAGGATCCAATTTGAACTGGTTACCAGGGGTCGTCCCAAACAGATCTTTGTAATAGGCCGTGGCTTGAGATATCAGGTTTACCTTCGATCTCAATAGCACCACATTTCAGCGAATGGATAGTATTTTTCCTTTTGCGACCATTAGCTATCTTATGGAAGTAGTTTGTGGTAAGATCCCCTTTGAGCAACCAACGCTCATGGGATTGCTGCAACCAGAAGATCTCTTCAGATATTAACAACTCATGGAGCTCAACATTGACATCTACCTTTCTGTCATAAACTTCAGGAGGAAGGGGGGCCTCTTCTTCCAGCTCCTCTAGCATGGATAATTCCATGTGGAGCTCTTCCTTCATCTTTTTATCATGGACATATTTGTTAGACCCCCAGGCTTTAAAATAAGATTTAATTATCTTCAGTTTGTTATTGAGCCTATCAATAGGATCAGAGGCTACAACTCTCCTATTCCAGATCTGGTCCACTAGCTTCAAGAACTCCTCATTCTTGAGCCAGGAAAGGTCTAGGCAAAATTCACGAGGCTTGGGAGTGTCTTTCATCTCCCCATTTAAAAAAATAAGGAGGGGATTGTGGTCAGAGAGCTCTCTGACCAGTTTCCTCGCCGTAACCATAGGAAACAACTACTCCCAGTCATCACACATCAGGATACGATCTAACTTCTCTAGCATGGGGTGAGCTTGGTTATTAGTCCAAGTGAATTTGCCCCCACTAACAGAAATCTCACGAAGCCCCAGGATATTAATGATAGAATTGAAAAGATCAGAAGATTTGTGCTGGTTCATTTTTTTGTTGTTCTCTCCACCATGCCTAAGGATATTGAAGTCCCACCAACAATACAAGGAATGACCATATTTCCACAAAAAGTGGCTAATTCTACCAGAAATTCTTCTTTAAACTCTTCATGCGCTGAACCATAAACCACCAGGATGCCGCCAAACAGATTTAGTTTTGATGTTTAACATGTTAAGATGGAGGGTATACTTTCCTTTCTCACAGGCTATAACATTGAAAATGTCCTTCTTAACTCCACAAATGATCCCTCCTGACTTGTCGCAAGATGGAATCCAATCCCAATTGAAACAGTCAAAAGGGTCAATCCTGCGGAGCATCTTAGGATTGAAATCTTTTTTCATAGTTTCTCAGAGGCCTATAAAGTCCAGGGAATGGTCACTAATTAAATCAGAGAGGCAGGTGGCCATTCCTTTCTTGCCCACCCCTCTGCAGTTCCAAATGAGACCTCTCACTTGGAATGATCTTTTTGTTTGCGGGCCCTGGTAACCCTGCTAGGGAGCTGGGCAAAGTTACCATTATCCTGATTAGTCTTCTTTTGACATCTAGTCATAGGTCTAGAAGTTTTAATATTGGATTTCTTTTTCTTACTTCTACTATTAGTTCTAGGTTGGTCAAGGATAGTATCTTCTTGTTCCAGGCTTCCAGCCAAGTAAGATTAACAGGCAGGGTTTTTCCAAAACCAGTAATAGCAACCATCTCATCTACTTCATCTTCGCCTTCTTCGTAATTTTGTTTTTCCTGTAAATTTCTCCGGACTAATTCCAGTCCTCTAAGCACATCAACACATTCAAGGTCTGCATCAGGTAATAAACCCCATCTTAGATGCTTTGTATAATAACTCAGAATTGGATAAGGAAACAATTTTTTTATTACAGGAGTTAGGTATACCTTCCATGTCTCGTTTATTGGCCAGATTCACCGCTTTCTGATCCATCTTCATCAGCTGATCCACTTCCTTTAGATGGCTGAACCGCAAGGAAGTCTCATGCGCAAGAGAAGGAGTAGGAATGATTTCCTCATTACACTCTGAAGGAAGTTGTACCACATAGTCATTTGAAATTTTGAGCTTAGGGTCCACCTCCCCATCGACCTCATGGACCTGAGTTGTATTAGTAACAGCTTGAAGATAAGATAGCACATGATTGAATTTTGGCAGGATATTCACCTTCAGCTCACAGAGTCCAATAGGGACGTGTGCAACTGGTAACACCTGCATCTTGTTGACTGGAACTAGCCAATTTTTAGAGTCCTGTTGCAACACCATCCCTTGATCTCTAGCAATTTGTTCGATGAGTAGGGAATTGTCATCATCACTGCTATCAGAGGAGGCCATGGTTTCATCATCATCTGTAGGAAAGCAACAAGCCTTTCCACCTCCATTTTTAGATGTCCCTAGTTTGCCACAATCATAGGTTTTGTACTCCGCCCTCTTCTCCTTAGCATGACACTTATGCTTAGGGGTATGCGTAGGATTGGCCTTCTTATCATCACTAGCAATAATTTCCTCTCCTCCACAATGGAGTTACTGACTAGTACTTCATCCACTTCATAGGTGAACCTGTAGAATTTATCTCCCAGGCACCCCTCAGCAGTAGCAGGAATTTTATCTATAGAGTGACATCCAATTTTGGCGCGTACAATTTTGGCGCGTACAAAGGACGGCCGTTTCATCGTGGACATATCTACATCCAGAGTAATCCCCACCAGTGCACCAGCATATGCCACATTTTTGTCACATCTTTTCTCAAGGGGGGTTCTGCCAATTTTGACCCTGGCTATCTCCAACAGGCCATCAGCATCAGATCATCAGACCAAAGGGACATCCCAATCACAGCAACGCAAGATTTGAGAGTAATTTTTTCCACATACAAGGCCCTATCAACTTCCCGAAGGTTTGGGAAGCGCATAACATATTTTTTGTCGGCTATAGCATGAGCAGAACAACGCCAACCCTGCCCTATGTAGATCTCAAACTCCTTCTCAAGAACTTTGGAGGTAACAGACCCCTCTAACACAGTCAAGATAACATTAGTAGATCTCTCTTTATTAGGCTGCCCATCATCACAGAAATCATGCATGTAAGAGAACCCCCCCTAGACTAAATGCACACATAGACGGCACAAATTCCCAAGGAAGAAAGGTAGTGCATAGAACAGATAGATGCCCTCTCTCCTGACATCTAGAACATAAAGCCTGAGGGCACTTAGCAGTAAAATGACCAACAGCATTGCAGAACTGACATACCTCAGGAACTCTACCAGGGGGTTCGATCAGGGCAGGGGGACTACAATACAGGAACCTAGGCAAGTTAGTTCGTTTATAAGTGATTGTTGTCTCGGTTCATTTATAATTTGCACGCCATATAGCCATAGAAACTAAGAATTAAGGAGACAATTGGAGAAGAGATAGAAAATGGAACATGGTCCTCGTCTCCGACAAGCCGGCTCTGCTGGCCGCTGTTTGTCTACTTGATGCCACGCCGCCGCTACTACGTTTCGGCTGAGGATTAAATAGTGAATGGATTGGGGCTGGGAACATATCAACGAAATGAGCCGGTTTCACGTAGGGAAGACACGCAATGATCATTGCCCTAAAAAAAGCAATGATCATGCAATTGTGAGGTTTTAGAATTGTTTCAGGCGTCGTGTCCTGGGATGGTATATATGGATCAAAGTAACTCGGATGGGACTCTTTTTTCTGCTATTCTATCTATGATTCGTGGCCATCAGGTTTAGCGTCGACGGTCAGGATTGGGTGCAGTCAGATGTCCGTGCTTCGTTTCTTTGCTCCTTACATATTGTCTGTCGGCTCGTTCTGGGCGCAAAAACAAACCTAACGAAAGAAGATGGGAGTAAGGTCGAAGAGGAGAGCCAGAGCCCCAGCGACCGATCCGCCGCCCCGGCCCCGCCGCCGCAGGAAGGACGTGCATGCGCATGGTCTTCCTTGGGAGGCGGAGTGGAGGGACTGGGCGGAGCTGACCCGAGACATCCTGTGGTTCATCCTGAGCCTGATCCCGCAAGCCGACATCCTCCGCGGCGCCGGGCGCACGTGCGCCTCGTGGCGGCGGCTGGCCGTCGACGAGCCGCTGCTGTGGCGGCACATCAACCTCGCTGCCGACGAGGACTCGGACTCGGACTCAGACTCAGAACCATCGGCTGGGCGGCTGGCGATGGCATGTGCCGCCGTGCGGCGCAGCGCCGGCCGCTGAGAGTCCTTCCGCGGCCCCGTCGACGGCAATTTCCTTCTTTACCTCGCTGACTGGTACGCATGCGATGCGTCGATCGGTCCATCTGGATCTGGTCACACGTACAATTCTCCTGATCTGCGTATCTTGATAACTGCAGGGCGCCATCGCTGCGGAGCCTCCACTTGACGTGCCGGTACGACATGCCCGGCGAGAGCTTCATCTCGGAGGTGGCGAAGAAGCTCCCTCGGCTGAAGCAGCTCGTGCTGTCGGACGGCCTGCTCGAGCGAGACGCGTTGGCCGCTCTCGTCGACCACTGGCCACGACTCCGGCAGCTCCACGCCAACGGCTGCCACACCACGAGGCCAATTGGCAAAACACTGCGAAGGAGGCTGGAGAAAAGGATCAAGGATCTCTGGCTGCCACACCGTCTAGGGTATACTATACTATCTATTCCTGCGCGGGGACACGCCGCACCCGCATCGATACTTTGTGTTGATATTTCATAAGTGGTAAAGTGAAGACTCATGTGTTGTTACTTTTTTGACTGTTTGATTGATTGCTAGTTTGGCCATCATTTGTTTGCTCGGGCTTTCGAGAATCGTTGATGTATAACTGGAATGATCGGTTCTATGAGACCATAGTCTTTTTTCCTTTAAGTCTGATGTGTTAGTGTTTCTTTTCTTCATTATTTTTAGTACACACGGGTGGTTACGTATGTAAATGATGAAGAACTCGGATGGATATCCGCCGCCACTCCAATCTTTGTGCATCGACCGCCTCTTCTTCTGTCCTAGGTCGCCGCTGCCCTAGTTCGATGCCTCGTCTTCTTGCCGGCGTCCAAGCTAGCTGGCTGCGTGCGTGCACTGATCCAGCCATATGCGTTCGTGATCTGATAGGCGTGCGAGCAGTGCTTGTGCGCGTTCGTGTCCGGCCGGCCGCGTGCTCTACTCCAGCTGGCTGTGCTTGCTGTGTGCTAATTTCAGAGATAGATTTGGCAGTTTCAGAGACAGAGCACTGTCTAGCACTGTATATGGTAATTTCAGAGATATGGCACTATCTAGTACAGTCGTATGTATATGTCCACCGGTGAAGTACATGTATCACACATTCTCGTCTACATATATAGTGCTAAATCATCTGGAATGATTAGTATTTGTTAGAGGAATCCCCTACAACTATGTGATATTACATACATATATACTCTAGTATATATAGCTAGGACATTAGTCATATTATAACCATGTAATTATTTTCATGGAAAAAATGGGTTAATAGGTTAACTATTCTACGATTTCCGTTAGTATGAGTTGACGACTAGTTCACTTAATCCAGGGCATTACAGACAATTCACAGACAAAACTATAGTTTCACAGTTGTTTCAACCAAACAGCTTCCAGCTTTTTCACAGCTGAAAGTTTACAGCAGCTTTCTCACAGCTCACAGCTCACAGCAGCTTTTTCAGAATCTGCAGCTCAACCAAACACAACCTTAGATTTTGAAACACTAAATCAAGAAATAAACTCATGAACGAACATGTTTTTATCATGAGGAAATACACTTAAGCATTAAAAGGTAGCTTTCTTTGCTGGACACATTAGTATGACCAGACATTCTCATCACCAAAATTCAGGGCATCTTGGAAAAAGGTCATCAGAAATTCAGTCTGAACCTCATATATGATCTCATTTGTTAAGTAAAAAGTGTATCTTTACATATACACTATCCATATTTTAATGAACAGTTTGCTAATAAATCTGAAAGCGAAAGAGTAACCAGATTTTTGTAAGGGTACATCAGCCAGTGTATGCTCAGACCACGACCTAAAGAAAGGTACTTGACGTTAAAATGCACCTTTGCCAGTCTGGGCATTGGAGAGACCAATATCGTCCCCGGGGCCGCGTACATGAGTACATCTATTGTCGTGTCGATTACTCGTCAGGATAGGCTGCTTAAGTACAGAGTCCAGACACATATATAAGAGAACAGGGCAATGGCGCAGAGTAAGTTTCGTTTGCACTACACATAGCCTTTAAATTTGACTGTTGTTCTGAATTTCTACCGTGTAAATTATTTGGGATAACCTCTACAGTGTATATAGTCCATACAGGCTTATCATAATAATTCTTGTTAAGCCTATAGAATTTATCCAGTGACAATTTGGAATGAGAAAATAGAAGTACTTTGATAAACCAATCAACATGAAATATATGTGATAAATCGGTGGTATATAACAAGTTTAGGACAAACTCATCCTTTTGTGCATCAGCCGTTGTTGGGCTTGATTGCACTGGAGAAACTGTGCTACTATCTTGTCACCTCGTCAAGGAGGAACTTCAATTGCTGCCTTATCATTAACAACATTCGGTATGTTAACAGAGAGGGAGTATCTTGAGACGGTAGTTTAGTATCAGCTTCATGCTCATCTTGAACTGGCAGTGTCCCTTGGGAGATGGTTTTTCTCTTTCTTTTTCTTCTGCAGAAGTAAGTTGCTCGCTGCAGTTAGAATACAGGGGCAAACCTAAAGACAGATGTGAGATGTGGGGTTTAGTTGAGACAAATCGCAACGAATTAGATGCCCTATGAATATGAGGTCAAGGCCCCAGTAGCAGCATGATACCTGCCCTCTAGCTGATGGTTCTAGGCGTGAGACAGAAACACGAGCAGGTGGCGGTACGTGATGAATAGAAATCAGCCCAGCCATGACATCGTCCTTATCCACTGACTCCGTATCCGTATCCATCGCCTCCCCCTCCTTCTCCAATCACCGGCTCGACAATGTGTGTCTACAGAGGGAGAAGCGGAGGACATGGCTGCTATTATAATATGCACAACCGGGGGACAGATCCGAGGCAGATGAGCCTGTTGTCGAAACCTGATCAGACATAACATGAAGCAAAACATACTTGTGGAAGACTGAAGATCCTGTGGCCTTTTTCATAACAGCCTGAAGGGCAAGGAGAGGAGGGCATAGCTCGGTGGTCGTCGTCGGGTCCTCGTCTACGACCTGGCCTACCTTCAGCTCGTCGAGAGGGTGTCGTCGATGTTGCTGCAAGTTCCCGCTCCACTGATGTGGCTGCGGGAGCACGACATGCTGCATTGATGACCAACAGTCCACCGGCAAGAGGGCTCTTGACCACTTCACAATGTGATTTCAGTTTGGACATTGAAAAACAAAAGTAATAGCTGTAGGCTTAAACCAATCTCAATCCACAACGACCAATCACACGAATTTTCAACCAATTGTACACATGATGAGCATCGAAACACCCAAGCACATGAACTTGCACGGACGGAATTGATTTGAGCAATACCGACATGAGCAAAATGATTCTGAACGCATATGCATGGTTCATTCAAATAATGATTGAATTGTTCAGGCAGAACCGACACAACCAGGACAGCTCGAACAAACACACAAATAAAGCCCCCAATTCACCAGGTCTGGTTAACAACTCGCAAAGAAATTACCACAATCCTAAGGTACCAGAACTCCACTTGGACGCCCGTACAAAGTCACGACACCCAGTGGCTCGATTCCAACACGCGCGCGAGTGGAATTTCGGAATCCCCTAAGTAAAAGTAGCAAGAGCAAGCATGCAGCCCTATACAAAATTCCGAACATAGACACATCGACTGCGTACGTATCGAGCAAGCATCAGGCCGAGAGGAAGGGAGGGAGAGGAAGAGAGAAGGAGCCGTCGTGTCCGCACCGTCCCAGGAAGTAGTGCGGCCCTGGCCAGCCGTCGAGCCGAATCTGGACGACGGGGCGCCCTGAGGTTTGTCTGGGGAGCGTGTTGGGGAATCTAGATCGGGGTGGAGGGGGGCGTTCCCGGTGGCTCGGCTGGCCGGTGCTGGGGTGCCGCGTTGGAGTGGGCATGGCGGCGGCCGTGAGGAAGGTCGGCGGGGCATGTGAGGTTGGTCATCTGGGACCAGTAGAACAGGTCGCTCGGAGGTGGTGATTGGTGAATTGTTTTTCTTTTCACTTATCGATGGCATGGGAGTAAATATTATCAACTTTTGGAGCACTTTTAATGACAGCGAGCGGACAGAAGCAATCCATGTTTTATTATTACTAGCAAACGAGCCCGTGCGTTGCAACGGTATAGAAGTAATAAGTGTGTGGTTTAAAACCGGACCATTCAACAAACTTGATGAGCAAGATTGTCTAACTACCATAAAAAGTTTTACTACAATGTAGTAATGTCATACTACAGAACAATCATCTGTGTATGCATAGTCAGATAAGCTTTTACTTCTCCAACTTAGAAATAACAAACATATTCTATATACCAAGTAAAGTTGCTACACTAAGAGCAATCCTAATGTGAATATATTGGCTTTTACCAACAGGTATGCACCGTGGTGAAGGGCCAGATCCTAGTTGTGTTTGTAACTCATACTACTACTACTAAAGAGAAGCATTTTGTATTTGTAGTTTATTTTTGCTAAAGTAACCTTTTTATTGACCGGCTACTGATCAAGTTCTAGTTGGCAGCAAGCTACCTATTGCTGGAATAATCTGTAGTAAATAGGTATCCGTAAACATAAGCAGTTCTGGAAACAAATTGTATGAATAGATCAAAATATACACATGTCAACGTAGCTCTATGCATGTTCCATGAGAGTAACAATATAGTATTGCATTTGTTTCTTGGAGTAAATAAATAGCAAGAAGTTTTGCATATATGTAACCCACATCTATACCCTAGTGAAGCTGCTTCTACCTAATCGCTAAAAAGGAAATACAATAAGAAAAGGAGAAGCAAAAAGAGATGAACAGAAAGATTGAAACTGATCACTTAATATCTTTGGCGTGGTGGTTGCATGCGACGGTGACCTCGTCCACGTTCTCATGCTGGAGATTGTCCAACAACTGCGTGGTGTGTGCATGAAATCCTTGCACGGTACGTGCCCATGTTGTGCAACCGCTTTGTAGTTTAGGTTTAAACCTGACATGCTATCTACTCTTACACGCTTAACGACCACAACGGCGGGGACTGGCCATGAGATGCGACCCACTCAGTTTTTTTATTCCGAAGCCAGCCTATTTGATATCTCAAAAAACTTAAAAACGTATATAAGTTACATGAATTGAGTGTAAGGGAGCAAGGTGGGACTATTCAATAGGTATATTGACCCTATTTGAGAGCAATATTTTTGCACTGTAATCGGGCCGCATGTGTCACTTAAATGGGCCTACGCACGTACAGCAACCGGACGTTGTTTTCTCTTTGTATAAATAGTTCGCAGAAGGTATAAGTACATAAAACTTGTTTCTGTTTGCATCAGGTAGCTAGCTTAGCTGGTTGTTGCGTGTGGGATGTCACGCGAGGTTCTGAGTTCAAGTCCCATTGGTGCCAACCTTTTTGTGCGAATGAAACGAACGTAAAAAAAAAAGAGGATGACGGTGAACGGGCAGAAGCAATAGCCCTTTTATTAAAATTTTTAAAAAAAACGAAACGTTCCGGATCGACTAAAATAGGGACTGCGGGTTCAATAAAGAAAAAACATAAGGACTTTTTTGCAAAAAGGGGGTGACGACGGTGAGCCGACAGAAGCACTCCGTGCTTTATTATTAGGTAAAGATATATTATAGGTAAAGAAAACAATAGATATATTCCATACAAGTGACTACATTTCAATACTAAGCGCCAAATTGTTGATTCGGTGATCTTTGATGATTCGGATCATTTTTGTCTGGCCACTTGCCAGATTAGTGTCAGCGAAGAAGTGGAAAAGAGCTTGTGCAAATTCTTGGAGGAGGTCATGTGATGACTGATAAAAACAAAACAACACTGGTTAGAATTAAGTTTAGAGTCATATCATTCTCAATAAACATCAAATTTAATCAACACATCAAATCCTAAATAAAATATCTCGTTGGTTCAATTTAATGGAAAACAATAACATATTTTAGTTCATCATATTTTAAGAAATTTATGTATAGAACAGTGCAAAAACAAAAAATATGGACCATCTAGATGTTGAGACGGCATTTGGGATTTTGCAATCCTAATTTGCTATTGTGCGAGGACCATCTAGATTCTGGGATAAAAAAAACTTTGGTATATCATGACTGCTTGCGTGATCATACATAACATGATCATTGAGAATGAGCTTGGACATAATTTAGATTACACCTTCTATGATTTGATGGGCGTACGCATTATGCCGATGAGAAAAGAGAAGCGAATCAGATGTTTCATGAAGGTGTACAATAAAATTAGAGACTTTGATGCGCACGTATCAACTTCAGAGGATTTGATGGAGGAGTAGTAAAAATGGCATGGTGAAAGAGACGCCTAGTTTCATATTTCGTTTGTTGTATTGTGCAAGAACTTCGTTGTATCTGTGTTGCATTTGATGTTGTGGATTTGATGAATTATGTAATTATTTAATATTGTGGACATGTGAAATTTTGAAGTTTTATTCGGGATGTTTTTATTTCAAATTGTGCGGCTACAACGGTTGTACATCAACCGCGCAGCCGGACACCAGTTTTACATCTCCATTTTACACCATCTATTGAAGTTGAACTTTTACATCTCCAATATACATCATCTGTTGCATTTGGTATTTTTTGGAGATGTAAAAACACATATTTTGAAAATGTAAATTTTACATCTTCATATTTGCATCATCTATTGCAGATGGCCTTATCCACGCCATACTTTTGCACGTTGTAATTTTGTGGATCAAATCAGAGTTTTAATTTATGCAGCAATCATTTGTGCATGCATCAATACATTTAATGCAGAAATACTTACAAATGAAGGTAAGAATAAACTATCAATGACCAGAAGATCAAGCCTACAACCGGCTGGCCTGACTGCATGAAAAAGTATATTTTTCCCTTGAAGATCTAGTGATAGCTGCTCTGGAAAATGTTGCCTGCTGCGTTGTAGAATTTATCTACCTCATTCGTTTTAGCTTAGAAACATGATTTGTAATGCTCCTGGGTGCCAAAACGTCCCTCTCTCCTTCTGAGCCTTTTTCTGAACTGCCCCTGGTGTCTTTGGTTTCTGGTACTCGATGGTTTCATTCCAAGTAACGGAACCGGGGAGAAAATCCCTATTTTTCTAAAAAAATATCAATCCCACATACTTTAGGACTACAAAATAGAATCACTTCCCATGCCCTCTCAGCGATTTTTGCGATCATTGGTTGTTTTTGGCGGCAGATGCATATATATCTAATCACATGATTAACTACTGTGTGGGTCTCCTGTCCTCGGAAGCTAATCCCATAGAAAAACCTGTCACCCTATTTTTTCAGAAAAGAACACCCCATATATTAATTAATTAAAAGGTTATTATAATCATTCATTACAAAATTCGTCACACAGGGTGGAACACTATTAAGAAGAATACCATCAGATTTGCTAATAAAGTTGTACTTCACAATTTCTTGAGCCACTCCATTGGCTAGCCGATTAATTTTCACAATTTTAAAATGCTTTATCATCTTGGATATACTCAAGGCTTCTTTCTTTAGATCAACGATAGTAGACTTGTCAAGCTTGTCATTTGCAAGAAAAGAATGAACAAAAGCACAATCAATCTCTAAAATAATGGACCGATGAAGGGTAATGCCGATATAAAGGTCTGGCAAGCATGCACGCAACTCAGCTTCATTCACTCCGGTACACTGACCAAGAAAGTCCCACGAAGAAATAATAACTTCACCAGTTGAGTTTCTAGCAACCATCCCACACTGACGACATTAATACTCTCTATATAATTGGCATCAACATTGATCTTGATATAATCATCTGGGGGAGGTTTCCACAACACATGATCCTGTAATGGTGCGGAAACTGGAATAGTATCTCCCAATTTTCCTTTACCTTTGATACTAGGAACAACCCCAGTAGTGTCGTGACATGACATAAAAGAAGACCAATAATTGTCCACAAAAATTGCAGAAGCCGCAATGGATTCCTTCCCCTTTACAAAAATTAAATCATTTTCAGGTGCCAGGTTCGCCAGAAAAGAAACAAAATATGCTCTCGTTGTTACAATCTCAAATTATCCAACAAAATCAAAAGCCAATCTGGTCCTGATAATTTGAACAACTCTTCATCAGGAATATTCCACAACTCTACAAAGCCAATCGCAGAGCACGAGCCCTTGAACAAGTAACGAGATCATGAAAAGTGCTTTCATCTTGTACTCCACAAATACAACACATACCTGAAGTAATCTGATGATGTTTAACTCTATTAGTCTGGACCTCCAAGCTATCGGATGCGGCACGACATGTAAAAATCCTGATCTTCTGAGGAATATTTGCCTTCCAAATTAGATTCCAAAGCCTTCTTTCTCCATTTGATTCGCCACTTGATTGACCCGCTTTATCCTTACTATCCTTCAACTTAAGCGCAAAATTGTACACACTTTTAACGGGAAATATACCGTTCTTCTCATAGTGCCACACAATAAAATCCACATCATGAGAAGTGTGAATACGAATCTTAAAAATCTCATGTGCATCATAGGGATAGAAAATATACTTAATCAAATTTTCATCTCAAGCCTTTCTCCCGCTCAAAAACAAATCGGAGACCCACTTCAACCTAGTATTATGCCTTTTAGCTAAAACTTTAAGGCGAGAGCTCCTGGATAACCAATTATCCCTCCAAATATTAATGTAGAACCATCACCCACCCGCCACATGACTCCCTCGAGCTATTCCAGACCATGCATAATACCTTGCCAAGTCACTGATGTAGACTTCGGAAACACCATATCAAGAATAGGTCCCTGAAGATAATACTTTACCTTCATCAGCTTAGCACACAACGTGTCTGGATAAACCAACAACCGCCACGAATTAGAGAGCCTTTACAAAATCTTTTCTTTAGTAGATTGGAACTTACCATCCTTCATTCTTCCCTCTGGAACCGGAAGTCCAAGATATTTATCTTCAAACCCATCGACCGTAATTTTTAAAATTACCATTATAGCCACTTGATTCCCCAAACTGCACCTTTTCCCAAACTCCATGGAACACTTGTCAGGACTTAATAACTGCCAGTCCCCTTCTCATACCCCTTCAGAATATAATGGTTACTTCTTGATCAATGGAGCCTTTGAAAATTAACAAGCTGTCATCCGCGAACGACAAGTGAGAAAATACCAGGAGCTTATCTATTTAGACGGAACTCTTGAAGAGCTCCCCTGGCAGAAGCATCATTAAGCAGTAAAGAAAGTGCCTCAGCTACAAATAGGAACAAATACGCGGATAAAGGATCTCCCTGCCTAAGCCCCCGAGTAGGTGAAAACGACTCCAACAACTATCCATTAAAGCGCACCACGAATTTCACTGACGTAACACACGACATAACCCAATTTATCCACCTCGGTGCAAAACCCAAAGCCCGCATCATACATTACAAGAAATGCCAGTCCGCGCGGTCATAGGCTTTCGCCAAGTCCAACTTATTCATACAAAATTTCCCTCTTAAATCTTTAAGCGTATTCAACGAATGCATACATTCGAAGGCTATGCGAGCATTGTCAAAAATTAACCTTCCCGGAATAAACGCGCTTTGAGTAGAGGAAATCATACCATCAAGGAGTGGTTGCAGTGTGTTAACAGGACAATTGGAAATAATCTTGTCGATAACATTGCACAAACTGATCGGCTTGAAATCTTTAATAGACTGAGGATTCTTAACTTTTGGGATGAGAACAATAGTTGTGTTATTAATCCCCTCTGGCATAGTTCCATAATTAAAAAACTGTTGAACAACCTTAACAGTATCATCTTTGATCAAACCCCAATTCCGTTGGAAAAAACTTGTAGGAAAACCATCCGGACCCAGAGCTTTTAACGGTCCCATTTGAAAAAGAGCATCACTAATCTCTTGTTCTGTAAATGGTTTGCAAAGATCATCATTCATATCATCAGAGACAAGGGGATTGACCTGCAAAATAATATGGGACGGGTCAACTGAATCATCACAAGAATAAAGTTGTTTAAAGAATAAGTTTGTGATACCTTTCATCTCGTCCAGATTTTCCTGAGACTCCCATCGTCCTTCCTTAGAGCATAATAGAATTTTTCTTTGCTCTCCAGGAAGCTTTCCTCTGAAAATAATTAGTATTACAGGTCTCCTCCTCTTATCTTATCCAAACGAGATCTTTGCTTCCATAACATTTCTTTATTTATAAGAAGTTCATACATACCTACAAGAATTTTCTTCCTTCCCATCACTTCAGAATGATCATTCCTATTAAACAACACATTTAGTCTCTTATGAGCCCACTCCAGTTTCTTTGCTAGATACCCAATATGAACCCGAGTCCACCCATGAAGAGATCTCATTAATTTGTCTAAGTTATTTGCAACGTCTTCAAGATCGTTAATATTAGAATCTCTATTCCAACAAGCACTAGTCTGATCATCCAAAGCCCCACCTTCCCTCTCCCAATAAGATTCATATTTCAACCGTTTAACAAATCTACCAACCCGGGGAGTACCCAACAACTCAATAAAGATGGGACAGTGATCGCCTGGAGCTTATAATATGGGATACCTTGCATCAAGGGAACATTGAAGAACATAACGGGCACGCAACCGCACGATCAAGACGCAACTTAACATTCTTGCATCCATCTTGCTTATTATTATACGTCCAAGGTACACCATGAAAATCCAAGTCATATAAATTACAATCAGACAGTGCTTCACGAAAATTAGCCATTAGTCTAGAAGACCTCTTATGACGAGAGAAGTGCTCATTTTGCCACATAGTTTCGTTAAAATCGACCACCATAAACCAGGCTCCAACACCAAGAGGTTTTATCCGTCTCAAGAGATCCCACATAACGTACCTTTGGCTCGCCTTAGGCTCACCATAAATGAATGTTCACCACCATTTTGTTCCATCTCCCTTGTAGACGTACATATCAATAAAATGATCACCAGATTTGTTCAGCTCACAAGAGTATGCCTCATCCCAAAATACAGCTAGTCCTCCACATTTACCATGGCCAGAAACAGTAAAAACATTATTCATACCCAACCTATAGCGCAAGCTCTCATCATACTCTTTATTCTTTCTTGTTTCAGATAAAAAGGTAAAGTTGGGTCTGTTACCACGCAAAGCCTGGAGGGACCATCCCACACCCCAACCCTCTCATGAGCCTGCTGCAAAACCTAGGCACATCGCCGTTTCCATTGTCAGCACACACACACACACACAGGCGATGGCAACCATAGAGAGATTGGCATGTACCCCTCCCTCTTTCACTCTGCATCATGGCTAGGCGGCTGTACAAAACTCCTCTCTCTCCCTCTCTCTCTCTCTCTCTCTCTCTCTCTCTCTCCCTCCCTCCTCGACGCCGCTACGGGTTTTTAGATCCTCGTGGCACAGGGGTTGTCGGCTGAGTGTCGTGGATGGCGCTCACTTTCGTTGCCATATGGTTGAAGCTCATGGGGTTCACGCACTAGGGGACCATCGTCATCACCAACCTCAACCCGCTGGACAGAGCGGTTGAGATGCACTATTTGGTGGGTTCAACAGAGATCCCATGTCATGGAGATTGATTTCCCCAACAACGGTATGGTCAAGCTTCTTTTTTGTGTGTGGGGGAACGGTATGGTCAAGCTGATGCTGGTGAGCACAGCGTCGACCATCCCGTTTGCCGCCGCCCTACTTCTCAAGCTACCCACCGACCCCTTACCGGGGGCCGCTTGCCTTCACCGTCCTGGGCTTTGACATGCCCCGATGCCCCTCGGCCACCAACAAGCGAGTGATGATGGTGGCACCAGGTTGACTCTTAGCATGCAATAATGCTCCGCTTACCAACTCACGCCATTGTGATGTTAAAATCTTGTACTCCCTCCGTAAACTAATATAAGAGCGTTTAGACAGGGCCGGTCCTGGGATTTCGGGGGCCCGGGGTGAAGCTAGAATCCGAGGCCCCTTAGTACAAAACATTTGTGTTTTCTATAAGAAAAAATTGTTATGTTACCACTGTCTGATTGATCTCAAACTCCACATGCCCTCTTTACAACATTAACATTGTCTTGTTCTTTCTTACTTTTGTTGCGGGTACTAGAGTTGATCCAAATAATCCAACAAAATTAACCATATACTTTGCCCTACGGTTTAATTATATAGCATAAGGTTGTGACTTGACATTTTTCACTGGCTTTTTGAATATAAAGTGAAAGTACTTCACAATGCAAAAGCACAAAAAACACTATCTTCATCAAATAATTTAACCTAATATAACATGAGGCAGAAAACTAAAGTTAAGATACTTTCCTTGAACAGCTACGTGGTATGTACATACCTAGATGCGGCAGATTTAGTATTCGTCCTGGCCCGTAGAGCTCACAAGCCATCCACGGGCAACCTGATCCAGCTCCAGCCGAGACAGAAGGCCATGCTCATGGAGAATAGCCTATTCACACCATCTGACCAGAAGCCCAGAACATGCACATGATCTAGGTTGACGGACTCAGTGAGTACGACGAGCTCGCAACGAGATGTAGTGGTCGATCCAGCCGGTTGGACGGCGTGCCGGAGCCGCCGCATTTCGGACGCGACGGCGCATACCCGGCCGGCGAGCTCATCCGCAGCAACAGTCAATGTAAAAACTTAGGGCCGGCGCCGCACACCCTACCGTAGATTGTGGGAAGTCGACGTCTGAGTAGGTCATGCGTTGTGCTGCTGTTACTATCGCTACATTGGGCCTTCCCAGTACAGAGCCGAGCACTAACCTGGGCCCCCCTTGGCCCATGGGGCCCGGGGCGGCCGCCCCTCCCCCCCTAGGGCCGGGCCTGCATTTAGATCACTAGTTAGTGATCTAAACGCTCTTATATTAGTTTACAGAGGGAGTATATAGGAATTTGCAAGGAGATGAAGAGGATGTTCACGTACGGAAGATACAAATGTTCTTTTTACAATGTATATAGTGAGAGCTGCTATGCATACGACACACAGTGTCTGATTTATGTACGACTTGGCCAATCAAGCCGTTCATGCGTATGGCCAAACTGCAGCAGGTCATTGGATACATGATCGTGCAGTTCTCGTACTTGTAAACGTCGTACGCATAGTAATTTCGGTATATAATGGACTAATAGCAAGGACCAAGGTCGCAGGTGCATAGATTTAGCTTGGTTCTAGGGTTGTTTCATGCTTCGATCGTGTCACTTGTCACTTCACTTGTCTTGATGCAAGCGTACATACCTGGGATGGTTTGGCAGAAAAGTAACCTCGCATGGGACTTTTCCTTTCCTATCATGACCTGTTGGCCGTTAGATTTAGCGTCGATGGTCAGGATTGGGTGCAATGAGATATTGAGATGTGCATGCTTCCTTGTACTAGTACTCCTATATTATGAGATTCAAAAAATAATGCTTCCCTAAAAAAGAAGGCTCGATCTAGGTGGAGAAACAGACCCAACCAGACAAGCCAAGATGGGAATAAGGTCGAGGCGGAGAGCCAGAGCGCCAGCAACCGATCCGCCGTCCCGCCGCCGCCGCCGCAGGAACAACGTGCATGTGTACGGTCTTCCTTGGGAGGCGGAGCGGAGGGACTGGGCGGCGCTGCCCCGCGACGTCCTGTGGGTCATCCTGAGCCTGGTCCCGCAAGCCGACGTCCTCCGCGGCGCGGGGCGCGCGTGCGCCTCGTGGCGGCGGCTGGCCCTCGACGAGCCGCTGCTGTGGCGGCACATCGACCTCGCCGCCGACGAGGACACGGACGCAGACCCACCGGCGGGGTGGCAGGCGATGGCGCGTGCCGTCGTGCGGCGCAGCGCCGGCCGCTGCGAGTCCTTCCGCGGCCGCGTCAACAGCACCTTCCTGTGCTTCCTCTCCCGCACGTACGCAGCGCACGCACGCGAGCCGATCGACCGATCCAAATTACCTCTCCTCGACCCGAGACCCTGACTGATAATCTGCCTGCTTCTTATCAACAGGGCGCCATTGCTGCGTAGCCTCGAGGTGACGTGCCGCTACGACATTGTCAGCAGGCTCTTCATCCACGCGGTGGCGAAGAGGCTCCCTCTGCTGGAGCGGCTCGTGCTGTCGGCCGGCATGATGGATGGAGCGGCGCTGGTCGCTATCGTCGGCCGCTGGCCGCGCCTCCGGCTGCTCCACGCCGGCGGCTGCCACACCTGGAGCCTGATTGACAGGACTCTCCGAGGGAGTCTCGAGAGCAGGATCGAGGATCTCCAACTTCCATACGGCGGCGTCCTAGGCCGTCCTTATCCGTCCTATCTGTAGTGCTCGGACGGGACGTCGTTTGCGCGGGTCAGTCAGGGCCTGAACTGCATGTCTGCATACATGACACATGAATATTTGGACATCTGACTGAAGTTCAGTTAACTCAAGTCTTATTTGCCGGTTCAGCGACAATGCCGCACCTGTTGATTTTCGACCGCGCGGCTAACTCGACCACATCAGTTGTGTGTTTGCTTTCGAACGATGCCACTGGGTTCCAGCTGCTTCGCCATTCCCCTTCTCTTTGCTTTTCTTTCGGATTATGAGGCTATAAAGCGGAAATCCAGTTCAGCTCTTGGGAGCATATGCTCTCCTGCCCATTACAAATGTTTTTCACAAATGTAAAAAATTTGAAAAAAAAAATAAATGTGTCCTTTGTCACACCAAAATGCTACCTGCAAATTTTTTAGAGGAAATCTTAAGTATTTTGATCTGTGAAAAAAAAAAACAAGTCGAACAACAAATGTTACCCTTATTTTTGTTTTTCTCACCGATGAAGCACTATCATCTTGTTTCGCATGAAAATTGTCAAGCACGCTTGTTACACTAATAAGAACATCTACAAAAAAAAAATTAGAATTATTAAAATTTATTACTATCAATTTTGCATTTACTGTTCATCAGGGAGCATATGCACCCTGGAGCCAAAACAGTCCTCCCGCTATAAAGCCACTATTCTAGTATTGGTTTAAACCTTATCTGTAATCGCTCCAAGTTCTAGGTCACTCGTTGTCTGAATTTATGATAACTGAAAGACAAGCATGATCGCAATTGCGCCAAGCATCTCAACATAGTTTCAAATAGCGGAGATAGTAGCCCTAGCGCAATAATCTAGTGTTTTTACAAATCCGCTACAAGGACATAGCATCGCAATATCGCCCGCTATCTGCATTCTGCTACACGGACCCCAATCCGCTATCCGCTATTTCATTTGAGAAAATTTATGTGAAAAAAATTTGGCGGTTATTATCCAAAAGTTGAGTAGACTTGGATTATGTATCTGGAGTTCTGGTTCTCAATTGATTAAAATACCCAATAAGTATTTTGGCGCAAATACAAAATAGTAGGAGTAATACTCAGCCTCACGAGCAAAGTTGTTGTTGCTGTCCCAGCGACACCAACGGCACCGTCCACCTTCATCAACGCCACATTCTTTCATGTTGCAACGTTGTCATTCATATCGTAATTTTAACCTACACTTCGCAAACATTTTTGCATTCAGCAATCAATTTATAGACTTTTTTTGGGTATTTTATCAACTGAGAGGCAACTTTAGGTTACATAAAGCAAGTCTAATCACCTTGTGGACAAATAACCAATTTTCTGAAATGCCAGCTACTGCGATATCAACCGTTGATAACATAGGTAATTAGTACGTAGTTCTGAACAAAAGACATAATGCATATGGCTTAAGCCTTTTCTCCATCTCTTCCACAAGGGCCAAAAAGAATTGCTACTGATTACAAACGATTAGTGATATGGCCGAATGATTAATTGCAATCTTTTTTCCTGACAATATATCATTAACCATGTCCATAAAGACTACATAACTTGACGATAGTAACGAATGAGACGGTAAGTTGCGGCAGCGAGGTGGGCACACAGGTAAACTGATATGTGCTCCAGTTCCTCTCTACTCACTAATAAAGATCAGAAATACTTATAAATCAGATGATGAACGACTAGCCTTTTCCTTCGGTACTTCTGGGGTCACCTGAAAACACACGTAATGGTGTCATGAGGCTATGGCATGACAACAGCAGCAGGAACAGTTTATTTCATCAAGCAAGTCTGGCGAGTATTCCATCCTACTTCATGATTACGACCCTAAGTGAGTAGCACATGGAAATTATAACTTTTAAGTTCTCACTTTCAATGTTCAGTTGATGGAACAGAAAAAAAAAACAGTAGAGAGCTCATACCATTTTAGTAAACCACATATTTTTCGCATGAGCGCATCTATGTGGCCTGATTGAGAAGAACATACTGTTACCATTTGCAAAAAGACGGTATGTCGTACATCTGTGAACTTAAGAAATTGTTGAAACTTAGTCAATTGGGTATGAAATGACATTACCTTTGGGCCATACGACTGAAAAATGGTTTTCACATCTTCAAACACCTCAGGGATTGGTTTTGCAGCATTAATCTGGTTATACAGTGGATTGGCCAACAGGTGATCAAAGTGCGTACGTCGAGAAAGCATATCAACCAAGCGCTAATGGAAGAGCATACACAAAAATAAAGTCTTGGCACATTGAAAAATTTGATACATCGGATTGTACAAATGCACCTATTTGTTCGCTACTATATATTCTCTACAGCCTCTACTCAAGGATGAGATATTCATTCCAAATTCCCAATGTCCGTGCTGATAGTATGCTATGTTGTGTGGCAGTGGTTCACTGAGATCAGTGTATTCTATAAATTACTTGTTTCCACCATGCTTGAGTTCGTGTGTGCTTATTATTGACATTCCAGGTATCACCTGCACTCAATTAGACCCTGAACTACAGGAGCATTTGCTAGACATACTAAAAAATTCTACAGCATGGCTCTTAATTTATGAAAAGTCGATACATGAGGCTATTAAAAATGAAGTGTTCTACAGAGGAATGACATACGCTTTTGCATTCAAAATCATACTCCCTTCATAACGTAGCCTTTGAATCATAGTACTCAACTATATGTAGGTGGATTGTACAAAAATACTGAATAGTTTCCTGGTGACGTGTGCCTATTTTAAATCACAACAAGTATTTATGTGACGCTGTGAAGAATAAGTTGTTGTGCAGAAGCGTGTCATATCCTTTTACATAAATGATGGATATACCTTCTTAACCTTGCCCTTAGAGTCATAGTACTGAACTACAGGCAAACTTGATTCTTCAAAAACTCTGAATCTTTTCCTGATAGTCTCAATGTTATCGTCAGCTCTTCCCTGCAGTTGATCAACAAAAGAAAACAATGTTAGAAGCAATTAAGAGATCATGTCACATACAATCCAGCAAATAAACAGAAGAGATTAAATCTAACCTGATTGCGACCCAGAAGACGCCTTACCATCTCTTCCTCAGAACAGTCAAAGAATAGCACAAACTCAGGAGATATTTTTATCTGCAGTAGTTTAAAATAACTAAAGGTCGTTAGCTTGCTTTTAAAACACAAAAGGAAAAGGTCAAAGTACCAAATAATTTTGAAGTTAGGAACTCTATTATTTTATAGAAGTCCGAAAACAAAACAGGCTTACAACATTCTCAAATGACAGACGGTTTTCTTGATTCCTTGGAAATCCATCAATGAGGAATTTGTCATTTTCACTTTTTATCATTGCTTCTTGTAAGAGCTTTACGGTTATCTCAGATGGAACAATTTTCCCTTCCTTTATAATGCTGTCAATCATGGTTCTGTAGGAAAAGAAAAGACAAGTAAGCGGTATTAATAAAATAAGGAATATAGCCTCTGGGGTCGAGCGGGTTTGTTACCCATTCTCAGAACCAGACTTGATTTCTGAGCGCAACAGCTCTCCAGCACTAAGATGCGTAAATCCGAAATGCTCCACAATATTACTACATTGTGTACCTTTTCCACTTCCAGGACCACCTGTGGATTTGCATAAAATGAGAAACCATGAATTGGCAGCAGCATAGGTACTGACAGCAAGCTCATTTTCCACTATGAAGAAGTTGGAGCCATCGTTACAGAATACAGAAATTACCTAGAACAAATACAACTGCAACTTTCTTCCCACCCAAGATATTCGCAGTACCATACTGCAATACGAGCAATTCAATCGATCAAAGTAAGAATGTGAGGATTTAATCCAGGATTAACTTCACTGGTAACACTGCAAATGGAATCAAAATTTGATAGAACATTGAGATTGAGGGAACCTGCCTTACATATTAAAGAGCATGTATAACATAAGTGTCATGTACAGTTTTAAACTACAAAGCAATGGGATACATAGATGAAGACACAAAAGTAATCTAGGATCCAGTAACAACTGCAAGTTTTACCCTAATGTGTAAAACATACCTCCTGCTCGGCGACAGGCACTGAAGCATCCACGGCAGTGCTCATTGCTGCAAGCATTCCATGACTCAGTTTGAACAAGCAATGGATAATAAACTTTGGATAGCTCAGCAGAAAAGAGGGAAAGTGTCAAGACTCTACTCTACTGTAAACTGACAGGGCAGCACAACGTAGCAAAACTAAACTAAATAGTTAGGCAAGAAGGGTGATGAACTTGCAGTTTCTTTTATTTCCATGCTTTTAAGATTTGAAATGCTGAACAAATGAGGCCATAATTTTGCTTCAGCTACAGTAACAGTATATAGACAAACCCATCTTGCCTCGTTGTACCTACAGCTATTCATTTTTCATCAAGGTTTTCCCTTAGATTTCTTGATTCACAGTCCTGATTATAAATTGTGCACGCGAATGAGCTATCAGCATTTCAAAACAGAAAAGTTGCCACGCACAGTCCTGTAAGCCTACACTCATTCTTCAGGGTTGTATTAGCCTACGCGTACACGGTACATTAGCATTTTATACACAATCATCGCTGTGCGTAAGGTCACTCTTGACCGCTTATATTTGGCATTACTTATGCAAACCCTATGCTGCTCATTCTAGATATTGGATTTGCTGCTCTGCAACGAAGTACCGAACACTAGGCAACAAAAATGATGGCAACCACTCCTAGATGTGGCTAGTGGAACACAACCCTCTGTTATCTGATTATTTCGTGGTCGGATCCACACCCTACACCGCCATTGCCACGCGGCTCAGTGCAGGAGATCACTCCACCAGAACCTAACCAGTAAACCATTGAAGGTTCTTTGTTAGAGTATCTCACTATTTTGGGGATCTTTTCCCCAGCTGGAGAGTATCTCACTACTTTGGGGACCTTTTCCCCGGTTGGATAGAGGAGTTTAGAGGTTAGAAGCATCCATGAATCCATCAGGGAGACAGGCAATCAAACCTAACCATGGAGTTTATTTTGATCTACCGCTTCTACTCTATCGGCTAGAACAATCAAACCTGGATGAGAAGCGTGGCAGAGTAGAGAGAATAGGTTCGAGAAGCACGTACCCTACTTGCCGAGCTGGGCGGGCCGCTAGGTCCAATCGGCGAGAGTGGTGCCAGATAGCAGCACCTGTACAGAAGGAGCACGGAGACGGAGGAGCCTGCGGCGGCGAAGGGAGGAGCCGAGGAGGTCGGCGGCGGCGGCGGCGGCGGAAAGAGTTCGGAAAGGACCCGGCTGAAAAAGTGGCCACACTCCAGCCAGTTACGGGCTTATGGCCAGCCATGTGCCCTCGGCAGATCGTGTCCCTGCCGTTGGATTGCGATCGAACGGCTGCTACTGGGGGTAAACGGTTCCGCGGTGGAGCGGGGCCACCACGCCTCTCGCCGTTTTGGGCCGTCTTCCTCGGCGGCGCTGCGCCGCTACCCCCAGTGCCCGCTCCGCACTAGTCTAGTGTGGTCTGGGCGGCTGCTCGTCGGATCTGACTCCGAAGGGCTGGGAGGAGGCGCCACGCTGACGGCTGCAGCCGCGGCGTCCGCGGGCGCAGGCGGCGGAGGCGATGGCGCACGAGCGGCGCGGCGCGGCGGCGTCGTCCGCTGCCTCACACGATGCTGCAGGGGAAGCACTGTGAGTCACCGCAACCCTTGGCTTGTGGCGGAGGAATTCGATGAGATCCGCCCCCGTTATCGCGTCATTGTACTTGTAGAGTATGCCAGATCCCTGATCTGGTAGCCCCTCTTCGAGGATGGAATCGTATCATAATTTGCTGAAATCATGGACAGCAACCTGACTTTGCCTCTGCTCTGCTGCGTGTTTTGCATATGGTTTGCGAAGCTCTGTGTGAATTCGGTCAGTATGATTGGGGAGGAACTAAGGCAGTCCGTGTGTAGAATGGTGTATCATCGTTTAGATACAAGCTCATGTGCTGCCTTTTCATGCGACTATCTAATGTGATTCTAGAAATTATATGCATCTAGATTTTTTTTGCTCTACCGTTATATTTTGATTGGTTGTGTGCAAATCACAATTGTTGGAGTTTGGGACAAGGCACTGTATCTATATGTAGATGCAGCTTTCGTCTCTTTCTTTCTTAATTAATTGCCTTTCACCTCAGCTACAATATATATGGCATAGTTTATAACTTTAGAAACAGCTGATGGTGGAATCGGGACTTCCATAAGATCGGTGAGGCATTGTGAGTTAGTTGCCCCTTCGGTGCAGAATTTGATTGGTTTAGCTATTTCATGACCCATTAGTGTGTGAGAGAGGCACCAGGTGCATGTGCATATAGCAATTCTGAGTTTAAGGTGGTCAACCACCTTGATAGTCTATGTGATTATTGTGATGATGCATGATATATGTTTTGTTTTGATGTAAGTACATGAATATATGATGGTATCTTGTCTAAATCTAATAAGTAAACAAATAGCAGCAGTTTTAGAGTTTCAGTCTGCATCTTTCTTTTGTTGAGAAACACAGACACTTTGCATCGATGATAGAAAGAACGCTCTATGAATAATGAGTTTAAGGTGGTCAACCACCTTGGTAGTCTATGTGATTATTGTGATGATGCATGATATATGATTTGTTTTGATGTAAGTACATGAATATATGATGGTATCTTGTCTAAATCTAATAAGTAAACAAATAGCAGCAGTTTTAGAGTTTCAGTCTGCAACTCTGCATCGATGGTATGAAAGAACGCTCTATGAATAAGACTTAGATAAGGCACACCCCACAGCACACACACAATCATTAAAAAGGTGAGCTGTTGCAAGAACAACAGCATACTGAGTAAAGGAGCTTTTTGAGGAAAATAAACTGTAAATGACCTTCATATAAGTTCATCTATATTGTTATAAAATCGAAATCAAGTTTTATTGGTGGCCATTTGCGTTAACATTTCATCAAGAGAAGCAAATTTGTAGTGATTTAGTGAACCCAAAAAGATCTTGGACTCTATCATGCAGTTTTTTTAGCATTCAGGTTTGATAATTGCAGTGATCACACAGGCTTTGCTGTGATCCTGTTTTTTCTGTGATTTGTTGTTTTCCATGCACTACAGTTTTGCAATGCAATGACAGTGTCTTCATCTTTCTTACAAACTCTTATTTTCGATCATAGTTTAGTGTTCTCCCTTTTGTTGACATTAACCTTAGTTTTCCTTATACTTAGTACATTTCATAGTGCAATTGCATGAACATATGCCTCATGAAATTTTCCTGAATGTGGTCATGTTTCGTAAAAGCTCTTCTTATTCTCAAACCATGTCTTCCTTTTCGGTTACATATAGTCTTTTGCTTTGGCAAGCTACAGCAGCAGGATTTTTGTTTTTCCATTTTTGTGTGTGTTTGCTTTGTCTGCTTTTTACGTATGACACTATCAGGGATGCTAGTTTTCTGAACACAAACATTAGTAGTGCGAGGATTAGCATAAATAGGAACACCAAGTATTACATGATATGCATTTAATTCATTTCTGTCTTATGTTGATCTTTTTGTAGCAATTTGATTTCCTTCCTTTTCTACCATTTCTCCAGATTTGTCGACATAGTACATGAAGCCCCTCTATCTGGTCAGCGGCAGCCTCGAAGCATAGTTGGTGGCACTCTGTACTGTATCTTATTGGCAAGTGAATATTTGCTAGCTTTCCATTATTTTCTTAATAGTTGTAGACCATGTTATCTTTTCTTATTTTGCTGGAGATTACCTTTGAAACATGTTCTTACTTTGTATTTAGCCAGGAAAATATATGTATCTTATGTCTGCTAATCCCTTTCACTCCTTTAGATGTTTTTCCTTTCTCTCTTGCAGTTTCTGGCAGTTGTGATTAACTTCTTCTCCTTCTCTAGGCAGGTTATGCTGGTGTTGCCGTAGCTGCTCCATGGATATTTGTTCTTATACCAGACATGATCCTTCCATTGCTATGCAGCTGCAATGTTCTGCTTCTAATTATTACAGGTTCATGTTGGATTGACTGGCTATCTATACTGGTGGATTCTCTATGGAGTAACCTCTAACAGAAATTTGCTGCAGGTATATTCCAACAATATTGGGTCCATCAGGTCACAAAAGTGCGCCTACAGGTACGCCACAAAGGAAAAGAAAGAGGAGACTTTTACTTGAATTCTGTGTCAGCACAAATAGAGGATTTACACACTTTCTTAACACTCGGGTGTTGCCGACGATAAGTAATTTCAAAAATAAAAAGCCTATCAACCATCAGTTTGTACCCACGAACCATCGACTGTTACAGTTTGCCGCAACTAAGTTCATCCATAAACCTTTGGTTTAACTCCTGTCTAAATGCTAACATATTAGCTCTGTAAGGTCTACGTGCTGATAGTGCTCGAGCTTTATGATTCCTTGGATCGAATTTTGTGTTAGTTGGGATCTTTTATGGTAGTGATTGTTGGATAATGAGCAACTAGTATTCACTGTGGGCCAAAGGCCAGTACATATACATGTGAGGTATTACAAGCGGTAGTACCGCACTCAGAGCGGTAGTACCGCCTCGGGCGGTAGTACCGCACTCGGAGCGGTAGTACCGCCTCGGGCGGTAGTACCGCACAGAACACACCAAACACACATCTAACACCCCCCTCAAACTCATGGTGGATCAACAACACTGAGTTTGGAGAGAAAGAAGCCATGCTGCGCTCGAGTCTGTGCCTTCGTGAAGAAGTCCGCCAACTGTAACTCAGAGGGCACATAGTGAAGAGCCAGTGTCTGATCCTGCACAGCAGCACGTACAAAGTGGGCATCCACACCGATGTGCTTGGTGAGCTCATGCTTCACCGGGTCACGCGCAATACTGATAGCACCGGTACTGTCTGACAGTAAGGGAGTCGATGTAGTAGCAGACACACCAAAGTCCTCAAGTAACCATCGTAACCAGATCACCTCAGCCGTCAGCATAGCCATCGCTCGCAACTCAGCCTCTGTACACGAGCGAGAAACCGCAGTCTGTTTCTTTGTCTTCCAGGCAACAAGAGAGCCACCAAGGAAGACACAGTAAGCAGACAGCGAGCGTCGATCAGAGGGATACTAGCCCACGTAGCATCAGAGTAGGCCTGGAGCTCGAGAGAACTGGAGCGAGGAAAGAAAAGGCGATGAGAGATCGTGCCACGAAGATATCGTAGAACACGGAGGAGGTGACTATAGTGGACAGAGGTGGGGGCTGAAACAAACTGACTGAGAATGTGGACAGGATAGGAGATGTCAGGACGCGTAACAGCAAGATAGACAAGGCTCCCAACGAGGTGGCGATAGCGAGTGGGATTAGGAAGAGGGTCACCATCAGAAGCACGAAGCTGAACGTTGAGCTCCATAGGAGTCACAACAGTGCGCTCATCACCGAGAGCGGCACGAGTAAGAAGATCCTGAATATATTTTTCCTGGGAGATGAAGAAGCCTGCAGAGGTCTCAGAAATCTCGATCCCAAGAAAGTAGCGAAGAGGACCAAGATCAGACATCAGAAACTGTTCCCGGAGGCGGGCCTTAACAAATGCAATATACTCAGAATCGTCACCAGTGATGATCATGTCATCCACATATAGAAGGAGAAGAGTCCGACCACGAGAAGAGGTGTGGACAAACAGTGCTGGATCATGATCACTGGGCAAGAAGCCAGCGGCAGTAACGACAGAGGCGAACCGCGAGAACCAGGCGCGAGGGGCCTGTTTAAGACCATAGAGGGAGCGGCGAAGTCGGCAGACCATACCATCAGGAGCATAGTACCCCGGTGGTGGCTGCATATAAACCTCCTCACGCAACTCACCATTGAGAAAAGTGTTCTGGACATCAAGCTGAGATACAGACCAATGACGAACAGAAGCCACAGCAAGGAGAGTGCGGACAGTGGTCATGTGGGCCACAGGAGCGAATGTCTCATCATAATCGCGTCCCTGCTCCTGCTGAAAGCCACGAGCCACAAGACGAGCTTTGTATCGCTCAAGGGAACCATCGGAGCGAGTCTTAATCTTATAGACCCACTTGCAGGTGATGGGACGAACACCGGAGGGAAGAGAAACCAGATCCCACGTGCCATTGCGCTCAAGCGCCGCAAGCTCCTCGGCCATCGCAAGCTGCCATTCAGGCTGAGTCATGGCAGCCCGATAGGTGGTGGGCTCAGCAATGGCAGAAAGACAATACCTGTCAGGAGAATAGCGATCAGGTGGGGGACAAGGCCTAACACGGAGGTTATGGACCGGCGAAGGCGTGAGAGGAGGTGCACTGGAAGTAGAGGGCACATCAGTAGGATCATCCACAGCACGAGGACGACGAGTGTAGTGGAGAGGAAACGGGGAGTGAGGTCGAAAGACTGGGGAGGAGGGTGGGGAGGGAGGGGATGGTGGAGATGAGGAAGAGGAGGAGGAGGGAGGGGATGGTGGAACCGGTGGTGTAGGGGGACGCACCGGGGGTGAGGGAAGAACAGGAGGCATAGAGGGAGATGTGTCGGGAAGGAGGAGGAAGGAAATATCTTCCACGGAAAAGCTCGAGGAGGAGGGACGCGGATAGTAAGAACGAGACTCATCAAACGTCACATCACGAGAAATGCGTAGACGGCGACCAACAGGATCCCAACAGCGATAGCCCTTGTGCTCATCACTGTAGCCAAGGAAAACACACTCAACGGACTGAGCAGTCAACTTGGTTCGTTCTCGCGGAGCAAGAAGAACATAGCACACGCATCCAAACATACGAAGAGCGGAGTAGTCAGGAGAGCGACCAGAGAGACGCTCCATAGGAATACCACCCTTCAAGGCAGCCGAAGGCTGAATGTTGATGAGGTGGGTGGATGCGGAAACGGCCTCAGCCCAAAAATGGGGTGGAAGAGAGGCGGCGATCATCATCGCCCGAGCCGTCTCAAGCAAATGGCGATGTTTGCGTTCAGCAACGCCATTCTGAGCATGTGCACCAGGGCAAGAGAATTGGGCAAGAGTACCCTGCTCCGCAAGAAAACCACGCAACATGTGAGAGATATACTCTCCAGCTGAGTCAGCACGGAAGATACGGACAGGCGTGGAAAATTGAGTGCGAACCATGGCAGCAAAACGCTTGTATATGGGGAGAACCTCGCTGCGAGATTTCATACAATAAAGCCAAGTGTAGCGAGAGAAATCATCAATAAACAGAACATAGTAGCGATGACCCCCTTTCGAGTCAAAAGGAGCAGGACCCCATACATCAGAATGAACTAAGTCAAAAGGGCGCTGAGATACAGACTCACTGGTAGGATAAGGTAACTGAGTCTGTTTGCCAAGCCTACAACCATCACAATGCAACGAAACATCACCGGAGACAGACCCTAAGACGCCTTGGTGTACTAATGAGGACAAGCGAGAGCCACAGATGTGACCAAGTCGATGATGCCACTGCTGGAAGGACGCAGAAGAGGAGGCAGCAAGAGCATGAGAGCTGGCGGATGTGGTAGCAGCGGAAGGAACACGAAGCCAGTCAACCTCCCAAAGGCCCTCAGACTCACGGCGCCGAGGGCCACCGCCAACCAGAGCCTGAGTGCGACGATCCTGAACAGAACAAGAGTCGGCATCAAGAATGACACGACAGCCAGAATCAGTAAGTTGGGCAGCGGAAAAGAGATTCATGGTAAGACGAGGAACATGAGAAACACTAGGAACCGAAAAAGACGGAGTGGAAAGGATGCCACGACTAGCAACAGGAAGAGGTGTGCCATCGGCAGTGAGAACATTAAGAGGAAAATCAAGAGGTCGAAGAGAAGATAAAGCAGAGGAATCAGAAGACATATGAAAAGAAGCTCCAGAATCCAGAACCCACGAGGATGTACCTGACTGAGTATGCTCCGGCGGGGGCGGAGTTGTGGTGGCAGTCACAGCGGCAACAGAACCCATCGAGGAAGAGCCGGAGGAAGCCAGGAGGCGCTTGAGCCGCACAATGTCCTGATCAGTGAGTGACGGAGTCGAGGAAGGTGCATGAGTCCCACTGGAAGATCGCCTCTGGTCTCGTTGTTTCTGGCGACACTCAGACTCTGGGTGACCTGGCCTGGAGCAGTAGCCACAGAAGGTGTCACGGCGCGATCGGCCCTTCTCAGCATAAGGAGGGCGACCCACCCCCCTGAAGGTGTGGGCAGGAGCGGTGGAGTGGTGAGGCGAGCAGACGACACAGGAGCTCGGGCAGCAAGAACAGTGGGAACCACAAGCAGACCAGCAGAACGGAGGCGTGTCTCCTCAGCACGAAGCTCTGCAAGCACCTCCGAAATAGGAACACGACCACGAGCAAGTAGGTGAGCACGCCGAGGCTCAAACTCTGGACGAAGGCGAGATAAGAACTCATGGAGGCGATGAAACTCCAAGTCCGACCGCACAGTCTGGCAACAGCGGCAAGTACCACAAACAACCGTCCGGAGAGAGTCAAGCTGGCGCCAGATGGCAGAGCTCTGTGAGTAGAACTCATCGACAGAAGAGTCACCCTGCTGAAGAGCGTGCTCCTGACGCACCACAGATAAGTAGAGAGCATCACCAGATGGCTGATATCGCTGACAAAGATAGGACCACATCGCAGCAACAGGACCGAGACCCATGAACTCAGACGCAAACTGAGGTAAGACACTCGCAGTGAGAACAGCAGCAGCTCGAGCATCATCGTTGCACCACTGAGTGTAAGCAGACAGATCATCTCGGTAAACAGCAAGAGCATCTGAGTAGGCAGATACCTGCTGATCATAAGCATCAACCGCAGCATCGTCAAGGGCCTTGGCTGTATCCCGATCAGCCTGAGAAGCATCAGCAGCAAGAACAGGCGGCACCGGCGGGGTAGGAGCCACAGGTGCAACAGGGCAAGGCGGACAGGGAACCTCGCCAGAGAGAACGCCCCACAGGAGAAGACTGCGCATGTGGATGCGCATGAAACCCACAAACTCAGCATAGTTGGTGCCATCGAAGATCACCGAGCACCGAGGAACAGCCACATAGCCCGACGAAGACATGACGCCTGAGTGCGCGGTAGTACCGCACTTCTCAGCGGTAGTACCGCTTCAGACATTAGTACCGCTCTTGTGCAGCGGTAGTACCGCTATGCTAAGCGGTAGTACCGCTTGTGCGGTACTTCCGCGGTCCAGTGCCGTGGGCACTTCCGCTTATTTTTAGTCGTCTGGTATGCCTGGCCTTCAAGCGGAAGTAGAGCGGCAGTAACGGGCGGTAGTACCGCTTCGGGCGGTAGTACCGCGCTTGCCAGCGGTAGTACCGCGCAGCGCCGCTGAATCGGGATCGGGATCGACCAAATCGCTGCCGAGCGAGGAGGAGCAGGGAGGGCGGGCGCGGGACGGCTCGGAGGTGAGCCCGGGCGAGGGGGAGGGGGGGCTGGCGGACGGGGGCGTCCGGAGCCGGCGCGGTCAGGGGCGGCCGGGTCGTCCGCGAGCAGGGGCCGGCCGGCGCGAGCAGGGGCGGCCGGAGACCGGGCTGGCGCGAGGCAGAGGCGGCCGGCGACCGGCGCGGCGCGGGGTAGAGGACGGGGAGGAGCAGCCGCGGCCGCGCGGGGCAGAGACGTCGGCCGGAGTTGCTCTAGCGGCAGCGACGGTGGAGGTGGAGGAGGAACCTGGCATCTGATACCATGTTGGATAATGAGCAACTAGTATTCACTGTGGGCCAAAGGCCAGTACATATACATGTGAGGTATTACAAGCGGTAGTACCGCACTCAGAGCGGTAGTACCGCCTCGGGCGGTAGTGCCGCACTCGGAGCGGTAGTACCGCCTCGGGCGGTAGTACCGCACAGAACACACCAAACACACATCTAACAGTGATATCATACCATTTACCAAGCTTCATCTTGTAAATGCAGGGCTACTATGATTTAAGCCAAAAACTGAAGCGCATTGCTCGAGTTCCATTTGCCACTATTGCTTGTGGTAAGTATCAGCTACAAAGTATCTGCTATGTTCTAATGCCAGCACCTACCATTTATTTCTTTAAACCTTTAAGGAGAATTATTGTACTAAGAAATTGCTATCCTTCTGATCTAGATTGGATGGTTTGCTTTTTATAGTGACTCTGTTGGTACCTATTTTTACGTTGGTCTGGACATTATGTGGTAGAATCTATACTGGTGTGGCTGTTATTTTGTTCTGTGTCTGCTAATTTGATAACGCATTCATGCTAGTTGGCGGTACCCTTAGTCCTATTGTTGTTATTTCTTTTTATTTTTCATTTTCACATTAGTTATTTGGAGTAAAAACGTTCCTTTTATGCAATTATAATGACAATTATTTTGTAAAAAACATCATTGCAGGTACTGCCCTAATGCTCTTAATTTTAGTTTGGCATCCTCAAGTAGAAGTATTATCAATTTCAGTTTTGCTCAGGTACAGTTCTTCTGTTTAGTATAAGCTTTCCTTAAGTTAACCCTTTCATTAATATAAAAGGTTAAGATAATCATGAGCTGTGTTATGTAAAGAACGCGTTATTAGCATATTTACGATGAAGATCGAAGGAATGCCTTTGCATAGTTTCTGCTGTTTTGAGGAGGAGGTTTAGTGTTTGCCTATATTGCTATTGTGACATGTAAAGCTCTTGGGTTATTCAAAAAGTTCATGGTTGGCTCAAGTTTTGTTATAGGAGCGTGTAGGGTAGAGTAAATATTGTTATAATTCTTCAGTGTACCTCGTCTTAGGTGCATATTGAACTTTCAGTTTTAGATTATTACCATCACTCTAGTAGAGTTAAAATGGTTAGGTGGGAAACTCTGCAAAAAAACTGTATTGTTATTTTGTTAAATCTTGTGCACTACCCTCAAAGCCAAGTAAAGTTGTGGAACTTATGATACACGCTGACATATTACATCTTTCCACCTTTAATGAAATTTCAGTGCGCGTATGCTAAATTGGTTTGTTATTTAGCAGGACACTGCGGCTATTCTGCTTTGGTTCTAAGGAGAAACGAAGCACTCCTATTTGATTTTTAATGCCATCACTTTCTAATTGTGCAGGATTGCGCTGGTTGTTGAAGTGATATCCGCTGGATGTTTCATGAGCTTGTACATAGGTGGGTTAAGTTGTGTAGTTTATCTGTTTTATTCTTGTGTGTTGCAGCTAGCATAATTTACTAGTCATTTGTCGGTAACTTTGTCAGCTTGCTTGTGGCCCTGCAGCGGTGCAAAGTTCATTAACCATCTTCCTAGCTTTTTAATTTCTGTCAACAATTAACCAGTAGATCAAGAAACATGCAATAATCCTTACTTGCTAGATGGTAATTCTGCATATTGTTCACTAGTAATTAATTAATGGCAATTTTGGCATGTTGTCTCGTTAGTTATTGAGGGCTCTCTGACTTATTAAACACGTTGTTCAATTGATAGCTCCCAATAATTTCCTGCAAGCAATTAGATGACATTTTGTAAGATTATGTCTGTATTTTCTAAACTTTGATACGCAGGGCACATCCATAAATACAACTCTTTGAATGAGCAGCCTGACATTCTACGGCCACTTTATTCTGCACTTCAACCATCTAGTTCATTGGAAGAGATAAGGTAAAACATATATGTTTCTTCATTAATAAATTATCGCATGGAGCTAATTATGTTGGTTGTGTGTTTTTTCTTCGCTAATACTAACTGTGTTTATGCTTTCATTTTTTTCGTAAAAACACGCATGTTTTGAAATCTAAAAATTGCTTCATCGGAGTATGCTCCTGTCTTTGCATGTAGAAATGTTTGCTCTTGCCCTGAGTTCCACCACATCCAATTATTATAGGTGTTTGCTTTATGATAATGTAAGGTATAGTCTTGCAGAGAAGAAGAGCTTTGTGGTAATGTTTTGGCTATCAAAACTTAGAAATCAATGCAATTTTGAAAGCCTGTAGCCATCAGTAACTTTCTTCATGAATCAATTAACATCCTGTCATTTGAGCTTTCTGGGTTGATACAATAATATATTTGCAGGTACTATGATTCTCGTCTTTCTGACCAACAAATGGCATTGCTCCAGTACCAGAGGGAGAATATTCATTATCTGAGTGAAGAGGTGCTTACAATAATTCTTTTTTTTTCATGTACTTGATAAGCAACTGCATTTACTGGCCATGTTTATTTTTCTCGATTATGTTATTATCACAGAATAGTAGTAGATACGATAGTATTGTTAAAGAGAAAGCTTTTCAACTGTTGTTCTTACAATATACATGTGTCGGAATTAAGACTGTTACTCATTTGGTATCATTAATTACTCTTTTTTTCTTTCTAGATACTGGCTGGGCACATTACACCGTTGCAGAAAGTGGTTAATGGCATGTGTTGTAATAAGTTTTGACATTTCGTACATGGTGTCATCAAAAAGTAGAATAGTCAATGCATTACACACTATGAACAAATTCTGATTGATGCCTTTAGAATAATGATGTTGTGCTGATCGATTCATGATTTTTGTCTCCATCAGGTGCTTAGGTTGCAAGAAAACTTGAGTAAGTACCATAGAAGTGTTGCTGCCAGCACTCCTCAGGTTCAAATTAAATCTACCGCCAAACCATTCCCTCCCATCCACTGAATGCTTAAGCAGACTAAAAACTGCTTCATGTTGCTTATTTGTAAATCAACCTTCTTAATGTTGGATGAATTGGTGCATCATGATTTAGTATTTAAGTTTCTCATCATAATTCGCCAGGTTGATCTTACTCATCTTTTGGCGTCTCGTGATCAAGAACTTCGTGCACTGTCAGCTGAGGTAATTACTCTTGGTCAACCAGATATTGCGCACTATGCATATGGCAGAAATGGCATCAACACCTAGAAATATTTGGTGTGTTTGAATTACCTTATCTACATCACATTATTTTCGGAACTGCAAACTAGCAGTTACTTCTGAATTAAGTGAATGGTGAAGCTGGTTGTTGAGTGTCAGAGTGTTCCACCGCTTATGTCAGACCATTCTGTATGATATACTTGGTGGGTAAATTTGCTCTTTCTGCTTCTGTTCGTACTCACAATGTTACTTAGACTTTGACTTGGATAAGTACAGTGCTGGACGAACAAGAATACTCAAGCTATTCTTCGTTAGCTTCAGGATATGTAGATCATCCTTTTCTGTTAATATTCCAGCATGGATTAATACTTTGCTCACCTATCATGTAGATGAATCAAGTGCATTCGGAGCTTCGTCTTGCTCGTGGTTTGATTGCTGAAAAGGACTCAGAGATCCAGCAAATCCGTGGGAACAACAGTCAAGTATGTTACGGTTCAGTTTTGTGTCTATGTCTTAGTGGATAATAGTTCCAAGTCGGTTCTGCCAATATATATATATATATATATATGAGTATATGACTCCTTGTGAGAGGAGGCAAAGTATTATTTGTTGATGGTGAACATGATAAAATGCAGTACGTCGAAGAGAACGAGAGACTAAGAGCTATCCTTGGTGAATGGAGCACTCGAGCAGCAAAGGTAATCATGAATGATAGAACCTGATGTTGGTTTTGGCAGAAGCATTTCCCTTATCATCATCTCAGTGTCTTTTTTACTGCATGTGTCTACTTGACAGCTTGAGCGAGCGCTTGAGGCCGAGAGGGTGTCCAACATGGAATTGCAGAAGAACCGTGCAAAGCTCAGACGCCAATCCACCAAGGAGAAAATGCCTGATATTCCTCAAGCAGGGAATTCCTCCACAGGTGCGCTTTAGCCTATCTCAGCAGTTATGTCCAGCAATCCATAGGTGAAGTTTGCAGCGTCATGTGAAGATTTGAACCCTCGGGGATCAGTTGCGTACGGGTAGTTGTAGATTGAAGTACAGTGGTAATGAGAAATGTTGTATGTTGGCTGTATGGGAGCACTTGTAAATATGTAATGCTACGATTAAAAGTAGAACGGCGCCGTTTCTGGAGTATGACGTTTTGGCTCCTGGGCTCTATGGAGCCTGGTGTTTTCAAAAAATTACGGATGACGCATTTAGAAGTTACAAAACGATTCATAATTTTTTTTCTGCATATACATATACGTGTGTTTCTACATATCTGTAAAATTGAATGAAAAAAAGTGTTAATTTGTAGCCGACAAGTAAAAAGAATTATTACTATTGCAATAAAACTATGCATATGTACTACTTCCTCTGTCTAGCCTATCAAAAACGTCTTATAATTTGGGATGGAGGTAGCAGTTCACATCAAAATGTACATGCTCATTCATTACTCAAGGAGTTTGTAGTACATGCAGGTTCTATAATGCATTTGTGAAGTTTCTGTCAACTCAGAATTCTCCTGATATATCTTGAGTTGTTCTTCACTTTGTTCTAAACAGCCCCTGCGTTCTAGCATTCTCTCATTTTTGCCTGCCTCTGTGTGACTGCCTGCGTGGTGCCGCAGCATGGGCATGGCGGCCAGCTGCTGGACGTTGCACATAGGGACATTGCACGATCGTCGAGCACGACGGGACGCATTCCTCTCTCTCGTTTTCGAGATTTCCCTGCTGGTATTATTGGCGGTAGGTCCGAAAAGGGGAGCTCCTATGTGCTGCTTGCTGCGGCGGAATGCAGAGCAAACGCACATAGCGCGCTCGCCCGGGCCGGCCCACTTGGTTTTTGCTGTATCAAGTAGGTTTTTCCGTGGCGACGCGGGGTTTTCTGTATCGGCCTGGTTTTTTCCTGTAGTGGCACTGTAGCAACTCATTCCTGCCTGGGCTTGGTACCGTGGCATGTAGTTTTTCGGGTGCTTTAAAAAAGAAATTTTTTGAAACGCGACCACTTTTTGAATTTTAGAAAACACAAAAAAAATAACACAAACGATTTGGGGAATTACGAACAAATTATGATAACACGAACTTTTTTTGAAAATCCAAATATATTTTTAAAAAATCAGATTAATTTTTGTAAATGTTAACAATTTTTGAAAATACTAACAGTTCTTTACAAACACGGGCATTTTTTAATAAAAAGGCAAACATTGTTTGAAATTTCTAAAGATGTATGATTGAAAGGAAAATAAACTTCAAATAAATAAAAAGAGAAAACAGAAGAAAACCGGAAAAAGAAAAAACAAGAAAATAAAACAAAAAAGGACCTAAGCTGGGTCGGAGCCTTTCAAAAGGCTCTAAAAACCAGGAAATTGGATACACAAATAACCTAGATAAACGGGCAGGCCCAGTTAAAATATGTGCGGCCTTCCCCATGCGTTTCAGTGCTAATATACCGCAACGAGCGGCGGATAGAATTTACCAGCTGAAAGCGACGGAGGAGGGGCATACCTATAGGTGTATAGTTAAATTGTACTCCCTCCGTTCCAAAATAAGTGTCATTGGTCTAGTACAAAATTTGTACTAATTTAGTACAAAATCTGCTACCCTTATTTTGGAACGGAGGGAGTATTTTTTACGCATGCATGCCCCTATCCCTATGAGCATCTTCGAAATACCGAGTGGGCGGGTCTTAGGATTGACGAAGTCACCGCAAGCGCCTTGCTATCGACTGGAACGTCGCCTCCCACTAAAACAAATAATCTACCTTTATGAGACACCAAATCGTCACGCCTCAAGTTTGATCCCTGGTGTGGGTATCACTGTCCTTTCAACCATTCAACCACAGATTGATTCTCGCGTATAGGCAAATTAGCCATAGCGAGTCAACGGTGGGGTGCCCTTATGATGGTCGACCATACCGACATCCTTGCCGACTTCTCTTCGCAAGTGCCGCCATGCCGACGAGCTATCATCCACCGTGAAATACTATGTACTAGGTTGGGCGGGGCATCCACTCAGAAAAAAAAAAGTTGGGCAGAGCATGTATGTGCTGCTAGCTGTACATAAATAGGGACATTGCATTGGAGATGAGATGAGATGAGATGAGCTATCTCGTTGGGCAAAAACCAACTGAGTCGTCAAATAGGACGCGGCCCATGCCGCGCTCGGCTTTCCGAGATTTCCCTGCTAGTACTGCCGGCACGTCCAAAAGAGACGAAGTAGGATGGTCGACCACAGGGGCTCCCGTACCGCCGCCCACCCTTGACGTCTCTCCGTCAAAGCGCGCTACGCCGACGAGCTATCGATCTAGTCTACTCGATCTAGTGTGAAATACATTACGTACTCCGTACTAGGTTGGGCGGAGCGTGTTGGGTTGGGCCGTATGATCGTCGTCGACCACGCGAACTCCCGCCCGCGCCGACGCCCCCGCCATGCCGACGAACTTTCTACGGGGGAATGTACGTATGTATGTACGTACGTACTGTAGGTTGGGCAGAGCCCCCGTTTCTAGGTACTGTACTCGCTGTCCTAGGGTTGGGCGGAGTCCGGGCCGGTTCCTTTCTTTCCCTTTGTCGGCAGAGCCTCAGAGGAAGGGAACACGTACGCACATGCCTGTAGAGTATAGATCCATGCAAGTGTGCTGCCAAATCATACTCCCTTCGTTTTTAAATATAATTGTTTTAGAGGTTCTATTAAGGGATTACATACAAATATATATATGGACACATTTTAAAATGTAGATTTATTGATTTTGCTCTGTATGTAATCTCCTAGTGAAATCTTTAAAAAGACTTATATTTAAAAATAGAGGGAGTATATTCTTAGGTTAGTGGTGTCGACCACAAGATATATAAGTACCTGTCTACGTGAACCCCACAAATGACTGTACAGAGAAAGGGTGCGTAGCGTACGTAGCTAACGGTGGGCAGTGGGATTTGAGCCTGACCAAATTTCTCCCTGCGGCGAGCCGATCGAATTCCGCTCCACATTGTAGTACGTTTAACAGTTGATTGAAGGCGATCTTTTTGTAGTAATAATCAGGGAAAGGAGTGGAGCACAAAGGGGGCTGGGCGCGAGGGGAAACTCGACGTCTGTAAGAGCAAACTCCAACCGGACGATCCATTTCGTCCGCGCGTGTCTTTCTGAATCGTCACGGACAAAACCGGTGGTCTAGCGTGCCAACCCAAACTCAAATCATGTCCATGACATGTTCGCGCCGATCCATTTCAGGCCCAAATTTAGGTCTGATTTGCGTCCTCGCGGACACGAAACGAATGCGCACTGCATTCCCTCCGTGTCCGTCGGGGATCCACCAGTCGGCCACTCAACCATCCCCGCGTCATATTAAATGCCCGCACCTACCTCGGGGCCCGCCTGGCAGTGGGTGGAAGGTCTGCGTCGCCGTCCTTTTTAATGGAAGCGCGCGGCGGGGCCGGCCTCATCCACTTCCAAACGCCCGTCCACATCTGGCCATGCTTGCTCCCTCGCCGGCGACCACAAACCCTACTTAGCCATGGGCTTCTTCAACGGGAAGGGGAAGGGGAAGGGCAAGCTCAGCGTCGGCGCGAGCTCTTCCCGTGGGCACTCGCCGCCGCCGCCGCCGTAGCCTGCTAGACGCGGCTCGCCTCCGGCGCGGGAACGACTCTACATACCAGTCCATCAGGCGCGGTGGCACTGGCAGTACCGCCGGCCGCTGCAATATCCAGAGGTCAACTTGTCCCATGGTTGGCATCTGGATCCGCAGCGGATCCCCATTCCGGCAGTGCCCCGATCGACGCGGGCGCACGCGGAGGAGGTTCGCCGGCGCCGCGAGTACCTCACGCCGGAGCAACGGGCGATGCGTGCCTACGCGCTAGACTCCCCCAACTGGGAGCGTTGGTTCGCGCTAGAGCACGAGGAGGAGCGTCGCCGTGGCGTCCACGTCGACCCGGTCGTCCCTCCACCACCGCCCGAGGTTCTACCGGAGGAGGAGGACGAAGAGGCGGCGTACCAAGCCGGCCTCGAGCTGGCCCTGCATCACACGCTGGAGGCCAGCCGGATTGAGGAGGACGCCCAGTGGGATGGATTGGAGCATGCCCTCGCCTTGTCGGCTGCAGGGGACTTCGCCCCATGCCCCGCTCTTCGTCCCGCCAACACCCTCCGAGCCCAAGGCGGAGCCGGAACCCACACCGTCGCGGAAGCGCTCGCCACCTCCGGCCACTTGGCCTCAGGAGGAGTACAAGTGGCCCGACGTCGTCCACGAGTGGGTGAGCGCGCCGCCCGTCCACTACGACGCCACGCCGGAGGAGGAGGCGGCCCACCTCGAGCAATGTTGGCAGCACTGGCTTGCCGAGGAGGAGGCGGAGGGCCAGCGGCAGATGCGGTGGGAACAGGAGGAGGAGACGCTGTGCCTCGAGGTGGAGGAGGAGGAGGAGAAGGAGCGCGCCCTGCTTGCCGCACTGCCGCCACCGCAGCAGACGCCGGAGGAGGCTGTCCTAGCCTACCAGGCGGCATTCGGGTGGGTTGGGCCGCCTCCCGCCTTCGTCGACCCCACCGGTGGAGATGGAGACGACAAGGGCAAGGGCAAGGTGAACGGCTAGGGCAGCGTGCGAGCGCGGATTTTTGTTTGTTTTAATTAATGTTTACTTATGCTTAAGTGCACTTTGGCCGGCGGTTGACCGGCCATTTATGTTTAATTGCGTTTTTATTACGTTTGTATGTGGCCACGTGTTTATTTTCTTTATTTTCTTGACGCATGCAAACTGGGATCTTGCTCTTGTTGGACGGACCAGCTGATCTAAATAAAAAAAACGCGTCCGGCCGGCTGGCCGACACAAACATACAAAACACGCGTCCGTTTGAGTCGCGCGGTCAGCGGACATCACGAAGCCCAGCCATGCTGCATGCCTGCATCATATGATACGACCGTAAGCAGTGACGATTCTAGTAGGGAGGCTTAAGCCTACCCTCTAAAATTCTATTTCAGCTAAATATAACATATGACAATTACATCAAGGTGCTTTACATGCAACAATTGCAGTGTATTTGCTAATTAGGCTTAGTAAATTGATTTTTGAGCCTACCCTTTATTATCACACTAGATTCGCCACTGACAGTAAGTGTGCAGGTGAATGAAGCCAACTATAATTGGCCGCTTGTGTGTGTCGAACAGACCTCCGTGGATACCGAAGTCGAAGTGCACGTCCGCATTTCGACTCGGCTGTCACGATGCGTACGAAGTCCGTGTAAACAAACACACACCCAGACCCAGACCCAATCATCGACGGCACCGAAGAACATTCGGAAAACGTGGGGCACATGCACGCCGTACCTGCACGCACGGCTCGGAAGCTTCGGCCGTCGCTCTCCTGCCGCCCGTGGCGCGGAAGGATGCGGAGCGGTGGTGGTGGTGGCAGTACTCTGATTTTGACCCTACGTGGTAGTGGTACGTGCGTTGCGTCTCGTCCCGTACCGCCACCGCGCGGAGGCTGAGACGGGTCTTGGCGGCGGCCGTGAGGCCGTCGAGGTCAAGGTGCGGGCGGTCAAAACGGAGCCGGCACACGACACGAGGGCCGGCCGAAGCCGAATGAGGCGGGACCGAACGAGGCGGGACCGCGCTGGAGCGAGCGACGGTCGATCGACACCGCTGCGCGCCAGACCGGAGCGGAGCGGAGCAGGGGTGGGGCGTGCGTGCGGCACCCAGGTTGACCGCTGCTGTTTCTGCGTGCGTCCGGGGCCGCGTGCGCGCGGGCTCGTCGTCGTTGGCTCCATTCTGTCCGTCTCTCTGTCGGATTTGCCTGTCCGCACCTGGACCTGGCTGCGTGGACCGGAGATTTTGCATCGCATGGTGGTTTTGACTTTTGATGAAACGATTGCTTCACGAGAGCATTTACAACCGGACTCATATCCGTCTCAAACATCCGGACGGGCTGCTCAGTCAGTGACCCGACACGAAACCGCCACTCAACCGGCCTTTCCATAGCCATCGCAAACACCCACACTAAATCTAGGGAGCATATGGGAAGACCCGGACGCGTCTTGACTCATCCGCCACGTCAGACTGACGAATAGGACCCACACGGGGACGCGAAGAGACCGCTGGCCCGACGGGCGCCTCCTTCGCTCCGCGCCACGTGGCGCCTCTCCGGTTTGTCGCCCGAGGGAGGAAGCCGGCTATTTAAACCGGATGGCGGCGGCAGAACCTTAGCCCGCCTCATTTCTTCCCCTTTCTCTTCTCTGCCGTCGGCACTTTCATTTTCATCCGTTGCTTACGATGCCGAGGCGCCGGATCACCACTTACATCATGCTCACTCCGGAGCTCCGGGTGCAGCTGCTGGAGCAAATCCATGCGAGGCGGGCTGCTCGTTTCATCGTCGGGCTTCCTCTGAATTCGTCAGAGCCGTCGGAGGAGGAGTCGATGAAGGAGGAGCGGGTGGAGGAGGATGAGGAGTCGGAGCTGGAGCCCATGGAGGAGGACGAGGATGCGGGCTTCACCATGGCGGACGCGGATGCGGAATACGAGGCCACCCAGGCGATTGAGATGCCGGAGCAGACCAGCATCCTCGAGTCCATCCAGGACGGAAGCGGCAACGAAGGTGTTGTTCGTCGAGCCGGACACGGAAGCGGAGGCGGAGGAGGTGCTGGAGCTTCCACAGGCACAGGAGCTTCCGCACTTGCCCGTCTACTTGGTGTCGGGAACGGAGATCGTTGAGATCTCTCACGATGAGTAACTACTGGAATTTGATCTAAACATGGGCAAGCCCAATAGCATTTTTCAGAATTCCTAATAAATCCTAGAGGCCCACTGAGCCCATTCGTGCAAGGCAAGAGGTGGGACAAAAGTTTAGTCCCACATTGCTAGTTTAGTAGGAGTTGGACCTCCTTATAAGGAAGGATGTTTCCCCACATGTATGAGCATGAGAACAAGAGGGACATACACGCGCGCTCCTCCTCCGCCACCCGCCTCGCCACGCCACGCCTCGCCACGACGCACCGCGCCGCGGGTTGCGGGAATGAGCCGAACCGATGTCTAAATTTTTGCCACGCACGACTGGTATACGAAAGGTCACTCGGGAGCTGAAAAGTTTTGCTGTAGTGGAGATTAATTACGAACGCTGCACCCTTCGGTTGTTGCCTGTTCGTTTCGTCTCCCTCTTTTGCTTCGCCTCCCGTCGCTGCATGTTCGCCTCCTTCTCTTGTGCCTATAAAAGGGAGGTCGCTCCTCTCCAGAGAGACACACGAGAACCTCCTCCTCCTCACGCCATCGAGTTCCAAACCATGAGCTGCTGCAAGGTTCTTCCCCATCCCGGCTTGCGGTGTGCACCGCAGGTCGGGACAGTAGGCCTCCGAAACACCACCACTTTGAGTCCTGTACGGGAGAAGGGTGATAAGGTTTTTGGGGAGCGCTCTGCGCGACTACTGACTACTTCACCACGGATGCCGACGACTACTTCCCGGACGACGACTTCTTCCCCGACGTCAACAACCTCTTCGACGACATGGCCGGTGACGACGTCAACGCCAACGCTAACGCTGCTGCCACCGCTCAGTACGTGTTCGTGTCTTTCGTGTTCGAGGTCCTGCTAGAGATTCTTGGTCTAGTTTCTGTTCTACATATGTTTCGGTCTAGTTCACATGTTTACATAATATTTGCCTACTATCCTTTAGTCTGCCTGATAAGTTTTGTTCCTCTTATTATGGCATACTCTCCTCTACGTTGCATTACTAGTGTTGCTTCTGTTAATATGATCTTGTTTTATATCCTGTTTATTTCTTTTAAATCATTCGGTAAATTGCTCATATATCCAACAATCCAAAAACCTTATCATAGGCAATTTATCCCGAGTGGTTTTGCTGCTTCCATGAGGCCTCCTATGTTTGAGGGTGTGCACTATAAGAGGTGGCGTGTGAGGGCCATTCTATGGTTTCAAACCATGATTTGCTATGACGCCCCTCTTGGCAAACCTGAAGGAGATCTTAATCCTCAAGAGGAACAAGTTTTTCAGAAAACGGATACCTTGTTTAAGGCTACTCTTTTGAGTGTTCTTGGTGAGAACATAGTTGATACTTATGCGTCAATTGATAATGGCAAAGATATGTGGGATGCACTCGAGGCCAAGTTTGGGGTCTCGGATGCCGGCACTGAGCTGTATATCATGGAACAATTCTATGACTACAGGATGACTGATGAGCGTTCCGTGGTTCAGCAAGCTCACGAGATATAGTCATTTGCTAGAGAACTTGAGCACTTCAACTGTATGTTACCAGATAAGTTTGTTGCTGGAGGCATTATCACTAAGCTTCCTCCCTCATGGAGGAACTTTGCTACCTCTGTGAAGCATAAGAGACAGGAGTTTTCCGTTCCGGATCTCATTGGTACTCTTGATGTGGAAGAAAAGGCGAGAGCAAAAGACATACGTGCTCGAGGTATTGAGGGAGGTTCTAGTGCCAATCTGGTACAGAAGAAAAACTTCCAGCCCCACAAGTTCAAGAACAAGGGCAAATTTGATGGCAAGGGAAAGTTTGATGGGAAGAACAAGGCTTCCCAGCACACCAACTTCAAGAAGAAGACTGACAAGAAGAAAGGTGTTTGTCATGTCTGCGGAGATCCTGATCATTGGGCCCCTAGCTGCCCTAACCGTTATGACAAGCGTCAACATGGGAAAGGCGACAAGATCGCCAATGTTGTCATTGGTGATGCTGAGATGAAGGATGTTGGGTATGGTATACTTCCCACTATTCTCTCAGTATGTCGTTCACCTGATTGGTTGATTGATACGGGTGCTAATGTGCATGTATGTGGTGATATTTCCATGTTTTCTTCCTATCAGGCCGTAGGAACTACTTCTGTGCTGATGGGCAACAGTTCAAGTGCTTCTGTTCGTGGTGTTGGCACGGACGATCTGAAGTTTACTTCGGGGAAGATCGTGACGCTGAGATGAAGGATCTTGTTAGCGGATCTCTTCTATGTAGCGAGATGGCTACAAGCTTGTTTTTGAGTCCAATAAATTTGTGATATCCAAGTATGGAACTTTTGTTGGTAAAGGTTATGAGTCGGGAGGTTTGTTCAGGCTATCATTGTCAGATGTTTGTAATAAAGTTGTCAATCATGTTTGCAACAATAGTGAATCAAATATCTGGCATTCACGTCTTTGTCATGTTAATTTCGGTTGTATGACACGGCTAGCCAAGTTGAACTTAATTCCTAATTTCACCGTTGTTAAGGGATCTAAGTGTCAAGTTTGTGTGCAAGCTAAGCAACATCATAAGTCTCATACAACTGCGGAAACAAGAAATCTTGCACCACTAGAACTCATACATTCAGATCTTTGTGAAATGAATGGTTTTTTGACAAAAGGTGGAAAGAAATATTTCATGACGTTAATTGATGACTCCACTAGGTATTGCCATGTGTAACTTTTTAAATCAAAAGATGAGGCTTTGAATTTTTTCAATAACTATAAAGCTGAAGTGGAAAACCAACTTGATCGGAAAATCAAGAGGCTTAGGTCCGATCGTGGTGGAGAGTATTTTTCCAATGAATTTGATGCTTTTTGTGCGGAACATGGTATAATCCATGAAAGGACGCCTCTCTATTCACCTCAGTCAAATGGGGTAGCCGAAATAAAGAACCGTACTCTAACTGATTTGGTTAACGCCATGTTAGACACATCGGGTCTCTCCAAGGCATGGTGGGGGGAGGCGATATTGACTGCATGTCATGTCCTAAATCGAGTTCCCACAAAGAACAAATAGATAACTCCATTCGAGGAATGGGAGAAGAAAAGATTAAAACTCTCTTACCTACGAACTTGGGGCTGCTTGGCAAAAGTCAATATACCAATTCCAAAGAAGCGAAAGCTTGGACCAAAAACTGTGGATTGTCTTTTCCTAGGCTATGCTTTTCATAGCATTGGTTATAGATTCTTGATTGTAAAATCTAAGGTATCTGACATGCATGTCGGTACAATCATGCAGTCTAATGATGCGACATTCTTCGAAGATATCTTTCCCATGAAGGATATGGGTAGCTCATCAAATCCGGAGTTGCCTAGTTCATCAAGTCAAGATGTTGTAAATGTTTCTGAACCTACCATTCAGACGCAACATATTGAAGATCCCATGGAGGAAAATAATGAGACTCCTAAAAAGAGCAAGAGACAAAAGACTGCAAAGTCCTTTGGTGATGATTTTCTTGTATATCTCATAGATGACACTCCCAGTTCTATTTCAAAGGCCTATGCATCTGAAGATGCCGACTATTGGAAGGAAGCGGTCCGTAGTGAGATGGATTCCATCTTGGCAAATGAAACTTGGGAGATAATTGATCGTCCTTATGGGTGCAAACCTATAGGGTGCAAATGGGTATTCAAGAAGAAGCTTAGGCCTGATGGCACTATTGAAAAGTACAAGGCACGGCTCGTAGCCAAGGGTTATACCCAAAAGGAAGGTGAAGACTTTTTGATACTTACTCACCTGTGGCTCGACTAACCACTATTCGAGTGCTACTTTCACTAGCTGCCTTACATGGTCTTCTCGTTCATCAAATGGATGTTAAGACTGAATTCCTAAATGGAGAGTTGGACGAGGAAATTTACATGGAACAAGCAGATGGGTTTATAGTGGACGGTCAGGAAGGAAAGGTGTGCAAATTGTTGAAGTCTTTGTATGGACTTAAACAAGCACCTAAGCAGTGGCATGAGAAGTTTGAAAGAACTTTAACAGCTGCAGGCTTTGTTGTAAACGAAGCTGACAAATGTGTGTACTATCGCCATGGTGGGGGCGAGGGATTCATCCTTTGCTTGTATGTTGATGACATATTGATTTTCGGAACAAATCTGAATGTTATTAAGGAGGTCAAGGATTTCCTATCTCGCTGTTTCGAGATGAAGGATTTAGGAGTAGCTGATGTTATTCTGAATATCAAGCTGCTAAGAGATGATGATGGTGGGATTACATTGCTTCAATCTCACTATGTGGAAAAGATCTTGAGTCGCTTTGGTTATAGTGACTGCAAGCCCTCTCCAACACCTTATGATGCTAGCGTGTTACTTCGAAAGAATCAAAGAATTGCTAGAGATCAATTGAAATACTCTCAGATTATTGCTTCACTTATGTACTTAGCCAGTGCCACGAGACCTGACATCTCTTTTGCTGTTAGCAAACTGTGTCGGTTTGTCTCTAAACCAGGAGATGATCATTGGAAAGCTCTAGAAAGAGTTATGCGCTATTTGAAAGGCACTACGAGTTATGGAATTCACTACACTGGGTACCCGAAGGTGCTTGAAGGGTATAGTGACTCAAACTGGATCTCTGATGCTGATGAGATAAAGGCCACGAGCGGATATGTATTCACTCATGGTAGTGGCGTTGTTTCTTGAAAGTCTTGCAACCAGACCATCTTAACGAGGTCAACAATGGAAGCAGAACTCACATCACTAGATACAGCTATGGTCGAAGCAGATTGGCTTCGTCGGCTCTTGAATGACTTACCGGTTGTGGAGAAACCTGTACCGGGTGTTCTTATGAACTGCGACAATCAAACTGTGATCGCCAAAGTGAGTAGTTCAAAGGATAACATAAAGTCATCAAGACATGTTCAGAGAATGTTAAAGTCTGTCAGGAAAATGAGAAACTCCGGAGTTATTGCATTGGATTATATCCAAACGTCTAAAAATCTGGCAGATCCTTTTACTAAGGGTCTATCACGTAATGTGATAGATAATGCATCGAAGGAGATGGGTATGAGACCCACGATATGAGTTGTTCACAGTGGTAACCTATTCTATGTGATCGGAGATCCCGTGAATTAGATGTGGAAGACAACCTGTTGGTCAACTGAGAGGAAAGTATCCTTACTATTAATAATACCACTCCATGAAGATGCAATACTTTCCTAATCTGCATGGCAGGTTGATATATATATATATATATATATATATATATATATATATATATATATATATATATATATATATATATATATATATATATATATATATATATATATATATATATATATATATATATATATATTAATGTGTTCTAATTGGCTTATTTAAGCAGAGATGTTGTCCTGCAGAACATCTTTCGAAGAACACACCTATATGAGTCTGATTGTTAACGTCGCAATCTATGAGAGTAGGGTGCTCTCTAGTAAACTCATGAAAGGCCTCGGAGTATGACGCATAAGCTCCACCTGCGGGGAAATCCCACGGTAGCCTAGTATCGGTCAAGGCTTTGTGTGAAGCTAGATTCGCAGAAAACTTGCAGTTCAAGGCCTAGTCCACTGTTCAAGTTGCTTACTAGTGTAGCATAGAGTTCTAGGTGGAAGTTCAACTTAACAGTCTCCACTGCAGTACCGGTATATAAACAGTGTTTTGGAACCAAAGGCAAATTTTGTGTGCCTTTAGGATCTGGTGGGGGATTGCTGGAATTTGATCGAAACATGGGCAAGCCCAATAGCATTTTTCAGAATTCCTAATAAATCCTAGAGGCCCACTAAGCCCATTCGTGCAAGGCAAGAGGTGGGACAAAAGTTTAGTCCCACATTGCTAGTTTAGTAGGAATTGGACCTCCTTATAAGGAAGTATGTTTCCCCACATGTATGAGCATGAGAACAAGAGGGACATACACGCGCGCTCCTCCTCCGCCACCCGCCTCGCCACGCCACGCCTCGCCACGACGCGCCTCGGGTTGCGGGAATGAGCCGAACCGATGTCTAAATTTTTGCCACGCACGACTGGTATACGAAAGGTCACTCGGGAGCTGAAAAGTTTTGCTGTAGTGGAGATTAATTACGAACGCTGCACCCTTCGGTTGTTGCCTGTTCGTTTCGTCTCCCTCTTTTGCTTCGCCTCCCGTCGCTGCATGTTCGCCTCCTTCTCTTGTGCCTATAAAAGGGAGGTCGCTCCTCTCCAGAGAGACACACGAGAACCTCCTCCTCCTCACGCCATCGAGTTCCAAACCATGAGCTGCTGCAAGGTTCTTCCCCATCCCGGCTTGCGGTGTGCACCGCAGGTCGGGACAGTAGGCCTCCGAAACACCACCACTTTGAGTCCTGTACGGGAGAAGGGTGATAAGGTTTTTGGGGAGCGCTCTGCGGGACTACTGACTACTTCACCACGGACGCCGACGACCACTTCCCGGACGACGACTTCTTCCCCGACGTCAACAACCTCTTCGACGACATGGCCGGTGACGACGTCAACGCCAACGCTAACGTTGCTGCCAGCGCTCAGTACGTGTTCGTGTCTTTCCTGTTCGAGGTTCTGCTAGAGATTCTTGGTCTAGTTTCTGTTCTACATATGTTTCGGTCTAGTTCACATGTTTACATAATATTTGCCTGTTATCATTTAGTTTGCCTGATAAGTTTTGTTTCACTTATTATGGCATACTCTCCTCTACGTTGCATGACTAGTGTTGCTTCTGTTAATATGTCTTGTTTTATCTACTGTTTATTTCTTTTAAATCATTCGGTAAATTGCTCATATATCCAACAGTAACTTTATCTATGTGTGTAGTACGTAGGTTTTTATTTACATGTATATTATGGATTAGAGGTATAAAGTTTGAGTTTCATAATTGTAAAGGACAATTTTGATGTGGTATTTAATCATTGCCCGCAGACGCGCCTGTCCGCGTTCGTGGCCATTTGATGACCGGTTTTTGGTATTGTGGTTGTAGATGCTCTGACTCAGCTCAACGAAAGCACCCACCCAATTGTACCGGAGTGCATAAGCTTCTCAATGTAGTCGGCACAAAAAGGGCGTGCTTTCATTGGAGTAACAAACATGCTGGAATTTACGGGGAACGTGTAAAGCTGAGTACTTGTTTTTTCTTTTTTTGAGGCAATAAAGCAGAGTACTAGTGGTGGTGAAAGAAATTCTGCTAGGTTCTTCTTCTTTTAGAACGGCGACCCATGATGCGGCGCCAAAATGGATCCTCCTTGCCATTCCGTTCCGGCCCGTTCCATATAGGCATATCTTGTGCTATCGATTAAGAAGACTACTTTTTGGTGCTGGCACGCACCAGGGAAGAAAAACATTCCTCCTCCTTGTCGTCGTTGGAACATGCGTTCAACAAATTTCTCGCTGGCATGCACCTTAAGAGCACCTGCAGCCGGACTTTACAAATCCGGCCGTTTAAACATCTGCATAAGCGTCTAGGCGCGTTCGCGAACACTGACCGGTCAAATCTTAAATTTGCCTTCTCACAACCGGACACGTCAAATCTCATATTTCAAATTCATATAAACTCATGCAACTACACCAATGCATTACACACATCGTCCGTCTACTCCATCATTACTAAACATGTCAAAAGACTATCAAAATTTGGCATTTTTGGCTATGATGGAGATCATCCACGACCGCCCTTGCCCTTCCTGGAGCACTTGCCGTCCTTCTCGCGGAAGTATCGGTCGAGACGCAGTAGGGATCCAGCCGGATCTGCTCGTCGCTGGAGCTATCCTCGTCGTCCCTGACCTCCTTCTCCTCCTTTGGTGGCAGTCCGGCCATTTCACGGACCGTCTGATTCTGCTCTCGGGTGAGGGTGTGTGTGTTCCTCTGCTGCGGTTTCTTCAAAATGCGGACACGGATGGCGTCTTCCTCTGCGGCCGCCCACGCCACCGCATCAGCCGCCACAATTTCCGCCGCGATACGGGCCTCGGCGGCCCTTATCCTCTCCTTCTCCTTCCCACGGCTGGCCGCCCAATCCCGGTGGGACTCGTCGTCTGCCCAACCGGTGATGGGAAAGGAGAGATTTTCCGGCTCCTGCGACCGCGATGATCCAGCCTCAGAGGACCCGAGCGCTCGTTGAGCCGACGCTATGGAGTCGCGCCGGACAGATCATGCCGTCGGTCGGGCGATGTCCTCGCGAGAGCGGCAGACTGCAATGCGGACCGCCACTCCCTCCTCCAACCCACATGGGATGACACCCCAGTCGACGGATCCGGACTGGTTGCATTTAGATCCGTTTCCCGCCATGTCGGAGACGGCCGGAAATCGCCGGAGGTGAGCTCGGGTGGCGGAGGGAGTGGAGGGGAGTGAAGTGTGAAGTGGCTAGGGTTTGGTCCGGCAGCGATATGGGCCTCGGCGGCCCTTATCCTCTCCTTCTCCTTCCCACGGCTGGCCGCCCAATCCCGATGGGACTCGTCGTCTGCCCGACCGGTGATGGGAAAGGAGAGATTTTCCGGCTCCTGGGACCGCGATGATCCAGCCTCAGAGGACCCGAGCGCTCGTTGAGCCGACGCTATGGAGTCGCGCCGGACAGATCATGCCGTCGGTCGGGCGATGTCCTCGCGAGAGCGGCAGACTGCAATGCGGACCGCCACTCCCTCCTCCAACCCACATGGGATGACACCCCAGTCGACGGATCCGGACTGGTCGCATTCAGATCCGTTGCCCGCCATGTCAGAGACGGCCGAAAATCGCCGGAGGTGAGCTCGGGTGGCGGAGGGAATGGAGGGGAGTGGAGTGTGAAGTGGCTAGGGTTTGGTCTGGCAAGCGGATGGAGACGAATATATGTGGTGTCGATGCAGGCCAGCGCGGGCCAAGCCGACGTGGCAGGCATGCCCGGGCGCCCCCATACTCGCCCCATATTTGGGCTGGATATGAGGGGTGCCGGTCAGCCCGGGCGTTTGAGGCCCGTTTGAGGCGCCCGACTGGGTCGAAATTTCGTGACTGGTCAATGACCGGGCGACCTGCCTGGGTGTTTGAGACGGGTATGAGGGGTCTGGTTGTAGTTGCGCTAAAACCCTCCATTTCCTCATGCTACCAGGAGGCACATCAACTAAGGCTAGTCTTATTGGGAGTAATTTGGACTAGTAACTTTTTTTGAATATTTACCGCAGGGCAATGCCCCCACTTTAGACTAGTAACATCCATATGTCAGAAAAAGTACAGCAAGATGGCATAAGCAGACTGTAAGAACTAAAATATTATATCTTAGTTGGGGAGGATAAGAGGAGAGAGAAGTAAAATGGGTTGTAGAATCAGTGTGGGCTATAGCACGAAACTCAAAACACTTTGTGAGATTGTAAGGCAGGCCAATTATTAGTAAAATAATACATATTTTAATTATAATATTGTACAAGCCGGCTATTAGGTTGGCTTTAAATGACATGACAACTTGTTATAGCCGATTGTTGGTTGTATTATTAACCATGCTCTTAGTACTCTATGTTTACCTTCTTAGTCGGTAGTGCCATAGGTGTGATAACATATAGACCTTCATTTATTACTCTGTAGAGTCATTTTTAGTGGGAAGTGTTATGTGAAGGTAACATATTATGTTACTCTATTTGTCTTTCTCCTCTTTGATTACTTGTCACATCACTTTTTTTAGCTATTTGGCATGCATGTTAGAGCATCTACAACCGGACTTGGTAAATCCGGCCCTATCATCCGGTCGCGTCGGCGGGCACTGACCGATCACACCTCGTACTTGGTGTTATGCATCCGAGTACATCATATTTCATCCCCTAGTTCCATATAAACCATGCAAAAGAGTTCCTACATACTACGTACATCAATCTAGCCTAAACTAAGCTTCATCATTGGAGATGTCCATGAAGTTTGTGCCAGGTGCCGGGTAGTTGGGCGCGTCGGAGGGCTCCGGCTCCTCCTCCTCAACCATATCCGTGATCATCTCGTCGACATCCGTGATGTCCTCCGCCTCTGCCTCCTGTAGACAATGGCGCTTGGCCTCTGCCACCGATTCCGACCGAAGGGAATCGAGTATCGCCAGCTGCTTCGCCTGCAGATCCGCGACCCCAGCGTCGCGACGTCCTCCTCCTTATCCTCCAGCTCCTCATCCCCTCCTCCTCCCCGTCCTCCCCACCTCCTTCTCCTCTGGATCCACCGCATCCGTAGGTAGCCCCACGGTGGTCCGGACTTCGCGCCTTGCCAGGATTTGCTCAAGGAGTTGCAGCCGGCGCTCCGGCATTAGATATGTTACCCGGCGGCATGGAGGCATGGCTACTATTGGAGTACTGGTAGCCGACAGCGAGTGGAAAGCGGCAGCGGCGGCGGACGGGAGGGGGAAATGTGGATGGGTAGGGTTTCAATGCCGGCGATCGGCTTAAATAGCCGAACTAGGGCACTACAAGGCCCGCTAGAGTGGCGTCACGCGGCGACAGAGGAGACAAGCTTCAGACAGTCGGGTTTCTAGGATATTACGTGTGGGACCCCATCGTCAGTCCGATGTGGCAGACATGCCCGGGCCTCCCCATACCCATATTTGAGCTGGATGTGAGGGATTCCGGTCAGCCCAAGTGTTTGAGGCCGTTTGAGGCTTCTGTATGGGTCGGGTTTTTTTGACAGGTCAGTGACCGGGCCATCCGCTGAACGTTTGATGCGGGTTAGGGTATCTCCAACGGTGACCCGCAAACCGCCCGCGTATGTCGCTCTGTCCGGACTGCGAAGTCCATCCAGCACGGTTCTGTATCGGTCCGCGGCGCGGTCCAGCGTGTTTTATCCCGCAAACCGGAGACAAACCTGGGGGAGGCTTTGCGGGAATCCGGACACGCGAATCGTCACTCTCTGCCCCCTGGCCCACCCAAAAGGAAGGCAGAGCTTGCGCTTTTGGAGCATCCTGCACTGTTGTCGTAGCAAAATCCCCCACTCTCTTCTTCCATCCCCCGTCGCTCTCCACCTATTCCCACCCTTTTCTCCCACCCTCTCCTTCCTTCCGTCGCCGACGCATGGAATCTTGGAGAACCTGTCGGGGATGGAGTCGGAGGATCCGACCATCACGCTCGCCTGGAAGGTAAGCTCGGCTAGGCGGCAAAATCTCCGTATCAAAGCGAGGGCCTCAAAGGAGGAGAAGATCAATAAACTGTTGGCCGCCAGTGGGCCTGGTGGTGGTGTTGGTCGTGGCGAACGCTGCCAGATTGGCGGGCCCACGGTATAGAAGGCGCAGTGGCCGGAGAATTACAAGCCTTCGTACTACTACGCCGCCAAGCAGCTCGGAACCCCCGCCTATACGGTTCCTTACACGACGTTAACGCGACGCCGCTCTCCACTGAGTATTCTTCGCTGCATCTCGTTCGAGCGCGGACGACGGGTGGGGAGCACATGGGTGCCCCGCACACTGTTCGTTGCAATGCCTACAGCGGGGGAGCAGGCGTATGACGCCGGGGGCAGAGAGATGCTGGACATCATCCATGATGGAGGCGAGGGAGGATGAGGTGTTGGGGAACGTTGCATGGGAAACAAAAAATTTCCTACGCACACGCAAGATCTATCCATGGTGATGAGCATCTACGAGAGGGAGAGTGGATCTACATACCCATGTAGATCGCTAAGCGGGAAGCGTTAAGAAACGCGGTTGATGTAGTCGAACGTCTTCGCGATCCAAATCGCCGAGCGTCCCGCGATCCCAGCACGATCCATCTCGCGATCCAATCTCGATCCGTCCCGTGATCCCATCACGATCCGTCCCGCGATCAAATCACGAATCGTCTCGCGATCCTGATCACGGTCCTTCCGATCTAGCGCCGAACGGACGGCACCTCCGCGTTCAGCACACGTACAGCTCGATGACGATCTCCGCCTTCTTGATCCAGAAAGTGGGAGCGGAGAGGTAGAAGAGTTCTCCGGCGGCGCGACGGCGCGGCGGCGATGGTGGTGGAACAATTCCGGCAGGCTTTGCCTAAGCACCGCTGAAACAAGACTAGATGAGAAACCGATCTAGATGAAGTAGAGGGAGCACGTGGCAATTAGGGTTAGCTCTTCCCTCTAAATCCTCTAGTATATATAGGAGGGAGGGAGGGGAGGAGGCAGCCTCAAACCCTCAAGGTTTGGCCAAAATTGGTGGTGGGGGAGTCCTACTCCAATCCTATTAGGAGTAGGATTCCTCCTCTCCACTTGGAAACCCTTTCCACCTTCCCTCCTTTGGATTTTTTCCACCCAAAGCCACATGGGCCTTAGTGGGGGGGTTAGGCCAGCCCACTAGGGGCTGGTTTTACTCCTCCCACAGCCCATGAGGTCCTTTGGGTCGAGACACCCCTCCCGATGGTCCCCGGTACCCCTTCCGGCACTCCCGGTACACTACCGAAATACCCGAAACTTTTCCGGTGACCAAAACGGGACTTCCTATATATCAATCTTTACCTCCGGACCATTCCGGAGCTCCTCGTGACGTCCAGGATCTCATACGGGACTCCGAACAACCTTCGGTCACCATCATACATAACTCTACTATACCAAAACGTCACCGAACCTTACGTGTGCAGACCCTGCGGGTTCGAGAACTATGTAGACATGACCGAGACACCTCTACGGTCAATAACCAATAGCGGGACCTGGATGCCCATATTGGTTCCTACATATTCTACGAAGATCTTTATCGGTTGAACCTCTATGTCAAGGATTCAGTTAATCCCGTACGTTGTTCCCTTTGTTTATCGGTATGTTACTTGCCCGAGATTCGATCGTCGGTATCTCTATACCTAGTTCAATCTTGTTACCGGCAAGTCTCTTTACTCGTTCCGTAATACAAGATCCCGTGGCTAACACTTAGTCACATTGCTTGCAAGGCTTATTCTGATGTTGTATTACCGAGTGGGCCCTGAGATACCTCTCCGTCACACGGAGTAACAAATCCCAGTCTTGATCCATGCCAACTCAACAGACACCCTCGGTGATACCTGTAGAGCATATTTATAGTCACCCAGTTACGTTGCGACGTTTGATACACACAAGGCACTCCTACGGTGTCAGTGAATTGCATGATCTCATGGTCATAGGAACAGATACTTGACATGCAGAAAACAATAGCAATAAACTGACACGATCATATGCTATGTTCATAGTTTGGGTCTTGTCCATCACATCATTCTCCTAATGATATGATCCCGTTATCAAATGACATCTCATGTCTATGGCCAGGAAACCTTGACCATCTTTGATCAACGAACTAGTTAACTAGAGGCATACTAGGGACACAGTGTTGTCTATGTACCCACACATGTATTTGAGTTTCCAATTGTTGGAAATATGCCCTAGAGGCAATAATAAATTGGTTATTATTATATTTCCTTGTTCATGATAATCGTTTATTATCCATGCTATAATTGTATTGATTGGAAACTCAAATACATGTGTGGGTACATAGACAACACTGTGTCCCTAGTAAGCCTCTAGTTGACTAGCTCGTTGATCAAAGATGGTTAAGGTTTCCTAGCCATTGACATGAGATGTCATTTGATAACGGGATCACATCATTAGGAGAATGATGTGATGGACAAGACCGAAACTATAAACGTAGCATATGATCGTGTCAGTTTATTGCTATTGTTTTCTACATGTCAAGTATCTGTTCCTATGACCATGAGATCATGCAACTCCCTGACATCGGAGAAGTACCTTGTGTGTATCAAACGTCGCAACGTAACTGGATGACTATAAAGGTGCTCTACAGGTATCTCCGAGGGTGTCTGTTGGGTTGGCATGGATCAAGACTGGGATTTGTTACTCCGTATGACGGAGAGGTATCTCAGGGCCCACTCGGTAATACAACATCACAATGAGCCTTGCAAGCAATGTGACTAAAGTGTTAGCCACGAGATCTTGTATTACGGAACGAGTAAAGAGACTTGCCGGTAACGAGATTGAACTAGGTATAGAGATACCGACGATCGAATCTCGGGCAAGTAACATACCGAAGAACAAAGGGAACAGCATACGGGATTAACTGAATCCTTGACATAGAGGTTCGACCGATAAAGATCTTCGTAGAATATGTAGTAGCCAATATGGGCATCCAGGTCCCGCTATTGGTTATTGATCGTAGAGGTGTCTCGGTCATGTCTACATAGTTCTCGAACCCGCAGGGTCTACACACTTAACGTTTGGTGACGATTAGTATAGTTGAGTTATTGTGTTGGTGACCGAAGGTTGTTCGGAGTCCCAGATAAGATCCAGGACATGACGAGGGTCTCCGGAAGAGTCCGGAGGTAAAGATTAATATATGTGATAATAGTGTTTTGATCTCCGGAAAGGTTCCGGAATTCACCGGAAGGGGTTCCGGGTGTTTACCGAAGTGTTCGGGTGCAGCAACACTTTATATGAGCCATAGGGGTAAAGCCCATGAGGTATTGGAAAGTGCAAAAGGAAGTTTTGCTACTGCCTTAAGCGGTACTACCGCTGGTAAAGGCAGTACTACCGCGTAAGCGGTACTACCGCTTGTTGGAAGCGGTACTACCGCCCAAGCGGTACTACCGCTTGTGTGAAGCGGTACTACCGCTCAAGCGGTACTACCGCTCGTGAGCGGTACTACCGCTTGTGCGCGGTACTGCAGGGATCCGAGTTGGACTCCTTCCCTGCGGGCCAAACCGACCTTGTGCGGGCAAAACCGACCTGGAGGAGGCTTTTACTCCAAGTTTAGACCCCAAGGCTCAACATATAAATAGAGGGGCAGGGCTAGCACACGGGACACATTAAGATTTCCCAAGCCGTATGTCGGCAACCCTAACCCTCTAGTTCTCCCGTCATAATCTCCGTAGTGCTTGGCGAAGCCCTGCAGAGATTGTTCCTCACCAACATCAGCACGCCGTCGTGCTGCCGGAACTCATCTACTACTTCATCATCGCTCGCTGGATCGAGGAGGTGAAGGCGTCATCAAGCCGTACGTGTGTTGAACGCGGAGGTGCCGTCCGTTCGGCACTAGTTCGTGATCGGATCGAGGGACGACTTGCGATTTGGATCGCGGAGACGTTCGACTACATCAACTGCGTTTCTTAACGCTTCCGCTTAGCGATATACAAGGGTATGTAGATTCACTCTCCCTCTCGTAGATGCTCATCACCATGGATAGATCTTGTGTGTGCGTAGGAATTTTTTTGTTTCCCATGCAACGTTCCCCAACAGTGGCATCTGAGCTAGGTCTATGCGTAGATGAGATCTCGAGTAGAACACAAACGAGTTGTGGGCGTGGGTGTATACATATTGCTTGCCGTTACTAGTTGATACTTGATTCGGCGGTATTGTGAGATGAAGCGGCCCGGACCGACATTACGCGTACGCTTACGCGAGACAGGTTCCTTCAACTGACATGTAACTTTGTTGCATAAAGATGGCTAGCGGGTGTCTGTCTCTCTCACTTTAGTTGAATCGATTTCAATGAAGTGGGTTCTTTTAGAAGATCAAAAAGCAATCACTACACCACGTTGTGGTTTTGCGTAGGTAAGAACGGTTCTTGCAAACCCGTAGCAGCCACGTAAAATATGCAACAACAATTAGAGGACGTCTAACTTGTTTTTGCAGGGTATGTTGTGATGTGATATGGCCAATTACATGATGAGATATATGTGATGTATGAGATGATCATGTGTTGTATAGAATATCACGACTTGCATGTCGATGAGTACGGCAACTGGCAGGAGCCATAGAGTTGTCTTTAATTATTTTCGCCGTTTTTGCTTTACTTTATCGCTATGAGTTAGCAATAGTCGTGGAAGCAACAGTCGGCGCGACAACCTCATGGCACACGTTGACGGAGATCAAGATGATGGAGATCATGGTGTCATGCCGGTGATGATGGAGATCATGCCGGTGCTTTGGAGATGGAGATCAAAAGCACAAGTTCATGGCCATATCATGTCACTTATGATTTGCATGTGATGTTAATCCTTTTATGCATCTTATTTTTCTTAGGACGACGGTAGCATTATAAGGTGATCCCTCACTTAAATTTCAAGATAAATTGTGTTCTCACCGAGTGTGCACCGTTGCGAAAGTTCGTCGTTTCGAGACACGCCGTGATGATCGGGTGTGATAGACTCTACGTTCACATACAACGGGTGCAAGCCAGTGTTGCACATGTGGAACACTCGGGTTAAACTTGACGAGCCTAGCATGTACAGACATGGCCTCGGAACACAAAAGACCGAAAGGTCGAACATGAGTCATATAGTAGATATGATCAACATGAAGATGTTCACCATTGAAACCACCTCAACTCACGTGATGATCGGACTTGAGTTGGTGGATTTGGATCATGTTACACTCGAATGACCGGAGGGATGTCAATTTGAGTGGGAGTTTTTAAGTAATATGATTAACTAAACTCATTATCTAGAACAATAGTCTAAGTTGTCTTTGCTATATTTATGTTGTAGATCATGGCTCGCGCAGTAGCACCCCTGAATTTTAATGCGTTCCTAGAGAAAGCTAAGTTGAAAGATGATGGAAGTAACTTTGTGGACTGGGCCCGTAATCTAAGGATTATCCTTACGGCTTCCCAGAAGGCTTATGTCCTTGATGCACCGCTTGGTGATCCACCCGCTCCAGTTGAGTCTCTAGACGTTGTGAACGCCTGGCAGGCTCGTTCTGAAGATTACTCAATAGTTCAATGTGCAATATTGTATGGCTTAGAACCGGGACTTCAAAGAAGTTTTGAACGTCATGGAGCATATGAGATGTTCCAGGAGTTGAAGTTTATCTTTCAGAAGAATGCCCGGATCGAGAGATATGAGATCTCCGATAAGTTCTATGCTTGCAAGATGGAGGAGAACGGGTCTATCAGTGATCATGTACTCAGAATGTCTGGGTACTCCACCCGTCTGGCTGAATTGGGGATGCCCCTTCCGCCAGAGGCTATCACTGACAGAGTTCTTCAATCATTGCCACCTAGCTACAAGAGCTTCGTGTTGAACTATAACATGCACGGGATGAACAAGTCAGTCGCCGAGCTGTTTGCGATGCTGAAAGCCGCTGAGTCTGAAATTCAGAAGGAGCATCAAGTGTTGATGGTCAATAAAACCACTAGTTTCAAGAAAAATGGCAAGGGTAAGAAGGGTAACTCCAAGAAGAGTGGCAAAGCAGTTGCTCCTCTCGTGAAGAAACCCAAGGCTGGACCCAAACCAGAAACTGTGTGCTTTCATTGCAAGGGAACTAGACACTAGAAGCGGAATTGCCCCAAGTATTTGGCTGACAAGAAGGCGGCCAACAACAAACAAGGTATATATGATATACATGTTATTGATGTGTACCTTACCAACTCTCGTTGTAGTGCCTGGGTATTTGATACCGGTGCGGTTGCTCACATTTGCAACTCAAAACAGGAACTGCGGAATAGATGGAGGCTGGCAAAGGACGAAGTGACGATGCGCGTGGGAAATGGTTCCAAGGTTGATGTGATCGCCGTCGGCACGCTCGCTCTTCGATTACCATCGGGATTAGTGATGAACCTGAATAATTGTTATTTAGTGCCTGCGTTAAGCATGAACATTATATCTGGATCTTGTTTATTGCGAGACGGTTACTCATTTAAATCATAGAATAATGGTTGTTCTATTTATATGAGTAATATCTTTTATGGTCATGCACCCAATGTGAGGGGTTTATTTTTATTGAATCTCGATAGTAATGATACACATGTTCATAACATTGATGCCAAAATATGTAGGATTGATAATGATAATACCACTTTCTTGTGGCACTGCCGTTTAGGTCATATTGGCGTAAAACGCATGAGGAAGCTCCATGCTGATGGACTTTTGGAGTCACTTGATTTTGAATCACTTGACACATGTGAGCCATGCCTCATGGGCAAGATGACTAAAACGCCGTTCTCTGGAACAATGGAACGGGCAAGTGACTTATTGGAAATCATACATACTGATGTGTGCGGTCCGATGAGCATTGAGGCGCGCGGTGGTTATCGTTACTTTCTCACCTTCACTGATGACTTAAGTAGATATGGGTATATTTACTTAATGAAACACAAGTCTGAAACATTTGAAAAGTTCAAACAATTTCAGAGTGAAGTTGAGAATCATCGTAACAAGAAGATTAAATTCCTACGATCTGATCGAGGAGGAGAATATCTGAGTTATGAGTTTGGCAGTCACTTAAGACAATGTGGAATTGTTTCACAACTAACACCGCCTGGAACACCACAGCGTAATGGTGTGTCCGAACGTCGTAATCGAACCTTATTGGATATGGTGCGATCTATGATGTCTCTTGCCGATTTGCCACTATCGTTTTGGGGTTATGCATTAGAGACAGCTGCATTCACTTTAAATAGGGCACCATCGAAATCCGTTGAGACGATGCCATATGAACTTTGGTTTGGCAAGAAGCCAAAGCTGTCGTTTCTTAAAGTTTGGGGATGTGATGCTTATGTCAAAAAGCTTCAGCCTGAAAAGCTGGAACCCAAAGCGGAGAAATGCGTCTTCATAGGATACTCAAAAGAGACAGTTGGGTATACCTTCTACCTTAGATCCGAAGGCAAAGTGTTTGTCGCTAAAAACGGAACATTTCTTGAGAAAGAGTTTCTCTCGAAAGAATTGAGTGGGAGGAAGATAGAACTTGATGAGGTTGTTGAACCTTTACTTCAACCTGAAAGTAGCGCAGCGCAGAAAGATATTTCTGTAGAGCCTACAACAGTTGAAGAGGAAGTTAATGATGATGATCATGAAGCTTTGGATCAAGTTGCTATCAAACCTCGTAGGTCGACAAGGACGCGTACTGCTCCTGAGTGGTACGGCAACCCTGTCTTAGAGGTCATGTTGTTAGACAACGATGAACCTACGAGCTATGGAGAAGCGATGATGGGCCCGGATTCCGAGAAGTGGTTAGAGGCCATGAAATCCGAGATGGGATCCATGTATGAAAACAAAGTATGGACTTTGGAAGTATTACCTGAAGGGCGTAAGGCCATTCAGAACAAATGGATCTTTAAGAGGAAGACGGACGCGGACGGTAATGTCACCGTCTATAAAGCTCGACTTGTGGCAAAGGGTTTTTCCCAAGTTCAAGGAGTTGACTACGATGAGACCTTCTCACCCGTAGCGATGCTTAAGTCCGTCAGAATCATGTTAGCAATAGCTGCCTTTTTCGATTATGAAATTTGGCAGATGGATGTCAAAACAGCGTTCCTTAACGGTTTCCTTAAGGAAGAGTTGTATATGATGCAACCAGAAGGTTTTGTCGATCCAGAGAATGCTGACAAAGTTTGCAAACTCCAGCGATCCATTTATGGACTGGTGCAAGCATCTCGGAGTTGGAATCTTCGCTTTGATGAGGTGATCAAAGCGTTCGAGTTTATACAAGTTTACGGAGAAGCTTGTATTTACAAGAAAGTGAGTGGGAGCTCTATAGCGTTTCTAATATTATATGTGGATGACATATTACTGATTGGAAACAATATAGAAATGTTGGAAAGCGTGAAGGAATATTTGAACAAGAGTTTTTCAATGAAGGACCTAGGAGATGCTGCTTTCATATTAGGCATCAAGATCTATAGAGATAGATCGAGACGTTTAATAGGATTTTCACAAAGCACATACCTTGATAAGATTTTGAAGAGGTTCAAAATAGATCAGTCCAAGAAGGGGTTCTTGCCTGTGTTGCAAGGTGTGAAGTTGAGTAAGACTCAATGCCAAGTGACTGCAGAAGATAGAGAAAAGATGAGTGTCATCCCATATGCTTCAGCCATAGGCTCTATCATGTATGCAATGCTGTGCACAAGACCCGATGTCAGCCTTGCCATAAGTATGGTCGGAAGGTTTCAAAGTGATCCAGGAATGGAACACTGGACGGCGGTCAAGAATATCCTGAAGTACCTGAAAAGGACTAAGGACATGTTTCTCGTTTATGGAGGTGATCAAGAGCTCGTCGTAAAGGGTTACGTCGATGCAAGCTTTGACACTGATCCGGATGACTCTAAGTCGCAAACCGGATACGTATTTATTCTTAACGGGGGTGCGGTTAGCTGGTGCAGTTCCAAGCAAAGCGTGGTAGCTGATTCTACATGCGAAGCGGAGTACATCGCTGCCTCGGAGGCGGCGAAGGAAGGTGTCTGGATGAAGGAGTTCATGACAGATCTTGGAGTAGTGCCGAGTGCGCTTAACCCAATGACTCTGTTTTGTGATAATACTGGTGCCATTGCTCTAGCCAAGGAACCAAGATTTCACAAGAGGACCAGGCACATAAAGCGACGTTTCAATTCCATCCGCGATTACATCAAGGAGGACGACATAAATATTTGCAAAGGACACACGGATCTGAATGTAGCAGATCCGATGACTAAACCTCTTCCAAGGGCTAAACATGAACAACACCAGAACTGCATGGGTGTTCGATTCATTACAATGTAAATCACATAGTGATGTGAACTAGATTATTGACTCTAGTGCAAGTGGGAGACTGTTGGAAATATGCCCTAGAGGCAATAATAAATTGGTTATTATTATATTTCCTTGTTCATGATAATCGTTTATTATCCATGCTATAATTGCATTGATTGGAAACTCAAATACATGTGTGGGTACATAGACAACACTGTGTCCCTAGTAAGCCTCTAGTTGACTAGCTCGTTGATCAAAGATGGTTAAGGTTTCCTAGCCATTGACATGAGATGTCATTTGATAACGGGATCACATCATTAGGAGAATGATGTGATGGACAAGACCCAAACTATAAACGTAGCATATGATCGTGTCAGTTTATTGCTATTGTTTTCTGCATGTCAAGTATCTGTTCCTATGACCATGAGATCATGCAACTCCCTGACATCGGAGGAGTACCTTGTGTGTATCAAACGTCGCAACGTAACTGGGTGACTATAAAGGTGCTCTACAGGTATCTCCGAGGGTGTCTGTTGGGTTGGCATGGATCAAGACTGGGATTAGTTACTCCGTATGACGGAGAGGTATCTCAGGGCCCACTCGGTAATACAACATCACAATGAGCCTTGCAAGCAATGTGACTAAAGTGTTAGCCACGAGATCTTGTATTACGGAACGAGTAAAGAGACTTGCCGGTAACGAGATTGAACTAGGTATAGAGATACCGACGATCGAATCTCGGGCAAGTAACATACCGAAGAACAAAGGGAACAACATACGGGATTAACTGAATCCTTGACATAGAGGTTTGACCGATAAAGATCTTCGTAGAATATGTAGGAGCCAATATGGGCATCCAGGTCCCGCTATTGGTTATTGATCGTAGAGGTGTCTCGGTCATGTCTACATAGTTCTCGAACCCGCAGGGTCTACACACTTAACGTTTGGTGACGATTAGTATAGTTGAGTTATTGTGTTGGTGACCGAAGGTTGTTCGGAGTCCCAGATAAGATCCAGGACATGACGAGGGTCTCCGGAAGAGTCCGGAGGTAAAGATTAATATATGTGATAATAGTGTTTTGATCTCCGGAAAGGTTCCGGAATTCACCGGAAGGGGTTCCGGGTGTTTACCGAAGTGTTCGGGTGCAGCAACACTTTATATGAGCCAAAGGGGTAAAGCCCATGAGGTATTGGAAAGTGCAAAAGGAAGTTTTGCTACTGCCTTAAGCGGTACTACCGCTGGTAAAGGCAGTACTACCGCGTAAGCGGTACTACCGCTTGTTGGAAGCGGTACTACCGCCCAGGCGGTACTACCGCTTGTGTGAAGCGGTACCACCGCTAGCGGTACTACCGCTTGTGCGCGGTACTGTAGGGATCCGAGTTGGACTCTTTCCCTGCGGGCAAAACCGGCCTGGAGGAGGCTTTTATTCCAAGTTTAGACCCCAAGGCTCAACATATAAATAGAGGGGCAGGGCTAGCACACGGGACACATTAAGATTTCCCAAGCCGTGTGTCGGCAACCCTAACCCTCTAGTTCTCCCGTCATAATCTCCGTAGTGCTTGGCGAAGCCCTGCAGAGATTGTTCCTCACCAACATCACCACGCCGTCGTGCTGCCGGAACTCATCTACTACTTCATCATCGCTTGCTGGATCGAGGAGGTGAAGGCGTCATCAAGCCGTACGTGTGTTGAACGCGGAGGTGCCGTCCGTTCGGCACTAGTTTGTGATCGGATCGAGGGACGACTTGCGATTTGGATCGCGGAGACGTTCGACTACATCAACCGCGTTTCTTAACGCTTCCGCTTAGCGATCTACAAGGGTATGTAGATTCACTCTCCCTCTCGTAGATGCTCATCACCATGGATAGATCTGGTGTGTGCGTAGGAAAATTTTTGTTTCCCATGCAACGTTCCCCAACACCAATCAATACCATTATAGCATGGATAATAAACAATTATCACGAACAAGGAAATATAATAATAACCAATTTATTATTGCCTCTAGGACATATTTCCAACAGTCTCCCACTTGCACTAGAGTCAATAATCTAGTTCACATCACCATGTGTTTTACATTGTTATGAATCTAACACCCAATGAGTTCTAGGGTTCAATCATGCTTTGCATGTGAGAGAGGTCTTTAGTTAACGGGTCTGCGACATTCAGATCCGTGTGTACTTTGCAAATCTCTATGTCATACTGTAGACACTGCTACCACACTCCACTTGGAGCTATTCCAAATGGCTGCTCCACTATACGTATCCGGATTGCTACTCAGAGTCATCCGGATTGGTGTTAAAGCTTGCATCGACGTAACCCTTTACGACGAACTCTTTATCACCTCCATAATCGAGAAATGTTTCCTTAGTCCTCTAGTTACTAAGGATAATCTTGACCGCAGTCCAGTGGTCCACTCCTGGATCACTCTTGTACCCCACGACAGACTCATGGCAAGGCACACACAGGTGCGGTACATAGCATGGCATACTATACAGAGCCTATGGATAAGGCATAGGGGACGACCTTCGTCATTTCTCTTTCTTCTGCCGTGGTCGAGCTTTGAGTCTCACTCAACTCCACACCTTACAAATCAGGCAAGAACTCTTTCTTTGACTGATCCATTTTCAACTCTTTCAAAATCTTGTCAAGGTATGTACTCATTGAAAGTTTTATCAGACGTCTTGATCTGCCTCTATAGATCAAGATGCCCAATATTTAAGTAGCTTCATTCCAGGTTTTCCTTTGAAAAACTCCTTTTCAAACAACCCTTTATGCTTTCTAGAAATTCTACATCATTTCCGATCAACAATATGTCATCCACATATACTTATCAGAAATTCTATAGTGCTCCCACTCACTTTATTGTAAATACAAGTTTCTCATAAACTTTGTAGACTCAAAAACTTTGATCACCTCATCAAAGCGTATATTCCAACTCCGAGATGCTTGCTCCAGTCCATAGAAGGATCACTGGAGCTTGCATATATTTTAGCATCCTTAGAACTGACAAAACCTTCCGGTTGTATCACATACAACCTTTCCTCACGGATACCGTTAAGGAAATGATGTTTTGACATCCATCTGCCAGATTTCATAATCGAAAAATGCAGCAACTGCTAACATAATTCCAACAGACTTTAGCATCGCTACGGGTGAGAAAGTCTCATCGTAGTCAACTCCTTGAACTTGTGAAAAACCCTTTGCCATAAGTCGGGCTTTATAGACAGTGACATTACCGTCCGCGTTCGTCTTCCTTTTAAAGATCCATTTGTTCTGAATGGCCTTTCACCCTTCACGTAATACTTCCAAAGCCCATACTTTGTTTTCTTACATGGATCCCATCTCGGATTGCGTGGCCTCTAACCATTTCTCGGAATCCGGGCCCATCATCGCTTGTCCATAGCTCGTAGGTTCATCGTTGTCCAACAACATGACCTCTAAGACAGGCTTGCCGTACCACTCAGGAGCAGTACGCGTCCTTGTCGACCTACGAGGTTCGATAGTAACTTGATCCGAAGCTTTATGATCATCATCATTAACTTCCTCTTCAAGTAATGTAGGCTCCACAGAAACAACTTTCTGCGCTGCGCTACTCTCTGGTTGAAACAAAGGTTCAACAACCTCATCAAGTTCTATCTTCCTCCCACTCAATTCTTTCGAGAGAAACTCTTTCTCGAGAAAGGACCTGTTTTAGCAACAAACACTTTGTGCTTGGATCTAAGATAGAAGGTTTACCCAACTGTTACGTTAGGGTATTCTATGAAGATGCATTTGTCCGCTTTGGGTTCGAGCTCATCAGGTTGAAAACCTTTTCCACATAAGCGTCGCAGCCCCAAACATTAAGAAATGACAGCTTAGGTTTCTGCCAAACCAAAATTCATACGGTGTCATCTCAACGGACTTAGATGGTGCCCCTTTTTAAAGTGAATGTGGTTGTCTCTAATGCATAACCCCAAAACGATAGTGGCAAATCGATAAGAGACATCATAGTACGCGCCATATCCAATATAGCACGACTACGACGTTCGGACACACCATCACACTATGGTGTTCCAGGTGGCGTGAGTTGTGAAACAACTTCCACATTGTCTTAAGTTGTATACCAAACTCGTAACTCAGATATTTACCTCTACGATCATATCGTAGATATTTTATCTTCTTGTCACGATGATCTCAAACTTCACTCTGAATTTGTTTGAACTTTTCAAATGTTTCAGACTTGTGTTTCATTAAGTAAACATCCCCATATCTACTCAAATCATCAGTGAAGGTAGGAAAATAATGATATCCACCGCACGCTACAACACTCATTGGACCGAATACATCAACATGTATCATTTCCAATAAGTCACTTGCCCGCTCCATCATACCGGAAAACGGGGTCTTAGTCATCTTGCCCATGAGGCATGGTCCGCATGTCTCAACCGATTCAAAATCGAATGAGTCCAAAGATCCATCAGCATGGAGTTTCTTCATGCGTTTTACACCAATATGACATTTAGCGGCAGTGCCACAAGTATGTGGTACTATCATTATTAACTTTGTATCTTTTGGCATCAATATTATGAACATGTGTATCACTACGATCAAGATTCAATAAACCATTCTCATTGGGTGCATGACCATTGAAGGTTTTATTCATGTAAACAGAATAACCATTATTCTCTAACTTAAATGAATAACCATATTGCAATAAACATGATCTAATCACATTTATGCTCAACGCAAACACCAAATAACATTTATTTAGGTTCATCACTAATTCCGAAGGTAGAGAGAGCGTGCGATGGTGATCACATCAACCTTGGAAACACTTCCAACACTCATCGTCACCTCACCCTTAGCTAGCATCCGTTTATTCCGTAGCTTTTACTTCGAGTTACTAACATTTAGCAACCGAACCGGTATCTAATACCCAGGTGCTACTAGGAGTACTAGTAAGGTACACATCAATAACACGTATATCAAATATACTTCTGTCGACGTTGCCAACCTTCTTATCTACCAAGTATCTAGGGTTGTTCCGCTTCAGCGACCGTTCTTCTCATAATAGAAGCACTTAGTCTCAGGTTTGGGTTCAACCTTGGGTTTCTTCACTGGAGCAGCAACTGACTTGCCATCCATGAAGTTTCCCTCCTAGCCCTTGCCCTTCTCGAAACAAGTGGTTTCACTAACCATCAACACTTGATGCTCCTTCTTGATTTCTACCTTCGCGGTGTCAAACATCGCGAATAGCTCAGGGATCATTATTTCTATCCCTGGCATTTTATAGTTCATCATGAGGCTCTAGTAGCTTAGTGACAGTGACTTGGAGAACTATATCAATCACTATCTTATCTGGAAGATCAACTCCCACTCGATTCAAGCGATTGTAGCACCCAGACAATCTGAGCACATGCTCACCGATTGAGCTATTCTCCTTCATCTTGCAGGCAAAGAATCTTGTTGGAGGTCTCATACCTCTCAACACGGGCACGAGCCTGAGATCCCAATTTCAGCTCTTAGAACATCTCATATGTTCCGTGACGTTCAAAACGTTTTGGAGCCTCAATTCTAAGCCGTAATGCATGACGCACTGAACTATCAAGTAGTCATCAGAACGTGCCTGTCAGATGTTCACAACATCTACAGACGACGCTTGAGGGGGTGGCGCACCGAGCGGTGCATTAAGGACATAAGCCTTCTGTGCAGCAATGAGGACAATCCTCAGATCACGGACCCAGACCGCATTATTGCTACCATCATCTTTCAACTCTATTTCTCTAGGAACATATAAAAATTCAAGGGAGCTACAGCGCGAGCTAGTAATCTACAACATAATTTGCAAAGACATTTTGACTATGTTCATGATAATGAGTTTAGTTAATCATATTACTTAAAAACTCCCACTCAAATTGACATCCCTCCGGTCATTCGAGTGACACATGATCCAAATCCACCAACTCAAGTCCGATCATCACGTGAGTTGAGGTGGTTTCAATGGTGAATATCTTCATGTTGATCATATCTACTATATGACTCATATTTGACCTTTCGGTCTCTTGTGTTCCGAGGCCATGTCTGTACATGCTAGGCTCGTCAAGTTTAACCCGAGTGTTCCGCACGTGCAACACTGGCTTGCACCCGTTGTATGTGAACGTAGAGTCTATCACACCCGATCATCACGTGGTGTCTCAAAACGACGAACTTTCGCAACGGTGCACACTCGGGGAGAACACAATTTTATCTTGAAATTTTAGTGAGGGATCACCTTATAATGCTACCGTCGTCCTAAGCAAAATAAGATGCATAAAAGGATTAACATCACATGCAAATCATAAGTGACATGATATGGCCATGAACTTGTGCTTTTGATCTCCATCTTCAAAGCACCGGAATGGTCTCCATCGTCACCGGCATAACACCATGATCTCCATCATCTTGATCTCCATCAATGTGTCGCCATGAGGTTGTCGCGCCGACTGTTGCTTCCACGACTATTGCTAACTCATAGCGATAAAGTAAAGCAAAAACGACGAAAATAATTAAAGACAACCCTATGGCTCCAGCCGGTTGCCATACTCATCGACATGCAAGTCGTGATATTCTATACAATACATGATCATCTCATACATCACATATATCTCATCATGTAATTGGCCATATCACATCACAACATACCCTGCAAAAACAAGTTAGACGTCCTCTAATTGTTGTTGCAAGTTTTACGTGGCTGCTACGGGTATCTAGCAAGAACAATTCTTACCTACGCAAAAACCACAACGGTGATACAAAAATTGCTATTCTACCTTCTCAAGGACCGCCTTTGTCAAATCCGATCCAACTAAAGTGGGAGAAACAGACACCCGCCAGCCATCTTTATGCAACGAAGTTACATGTCAGTTGATGGAACCGGTCTCTCGTAAGCGTACGAGTAATGTTGGTCCGGGCCGCTTCATCCCACAATACCGCCGAATCAAGAAAAGACCAAGGGAGGAAGCAATCTGAATATCAACGCCCACAAACTCCTTTGTGTTCTACTCGAGATCTCATCTACACATAGACCTAGCTCTGATACCACTGTTGGGGAACGTTGCATGGGAAACCAAAAAATTTCCTACGCACACGCAAGATCTATCCATGGTGATGAGCATCTACGAGAGGGAGAGTGGATCTACATACCCTTATAGATCGCTAAGCGGGAAGCGTTAAGAAACGCGGTTGATGTAGTCGAACATCTTCGCGATCCAAATCGCCGAGCGTCCCGTGATCCCATCACGATCAATCTCGCGATCCAATCTCGATCCATCCCGTGATCCCATCACGATCCGTCCCGCGATCAAATCATGAATCGTCTCGCGATCCTGATCACGGTCCTTCCGATCTAGCGCCGAACGGACGGCACCTCCGCGTTCAGCACACGTACAGCTCGATGACGATCTCTGCCTTCTTGATCCAGCAAGAGGGAGCGGAGAGGTAGAAGAGTTCTCCGGCGGCGCGACGGCACGGCGGCGATGGTGGTGGAACAATTCCGGCAGGGCTTCGCCTAAGCACCGCTGAAACTAGACTAGAGGAGAAACCGATCTAGATGAAGTAGAGGGAGCACGTGGCAATTAGGGTTAGCTCTTCCCTCTAAATCCTCTAGTATATATAGGAGGGAGGGAGGGGAGGAGGCAGCCTCAAACCCTCAAGGTTTGGCCGAAATTGGAGGTGGAGGAGTCCTACTCCAATCCTATTACGAGTAGGATTCCTCCTCTCCACTTGGAAACCCTTTCCACCTTTCCTCCTTTGGATTTTTTCCACCCAAAGCCACATGGGCTTTAGTGGGGGGGGGGGGGGGGGGGTTAGGCCAGCCCACTAGGGGCTGGTTTGACTCCTCCCACACCCCATGAGGTCTTTTGGGTCGAGACACCCCTCCCGATGGTCCCCGGTACCCCTCCCAGCACTCCCGGTACACTACCGAAATACCCGAAACTTTTCCGGTGACCAAAACGGGACTTCCTATATATCAATCTTTACCTCCGGAGCTCCTCGTGACGTCCAGGATCTTATCCGGGACTCCGAACAACCTTCGGTCACCATCATACATAACTCTACTATACCGAAACGTCACCGAACCTTAAGTGTGCAGACCCTGCGGGTTCGAGAACTATGTAGACATGTCCGAGACACCTCTACGGTCAATAAGAAATAGCGGGACCTGGATGCCCATATTGGTTCCTACATATTCTACGAAGATCTTTATCGGTTGAACCTCTATGTCAAGGATTCAGTTAATCCCGTACGCTGTTCCCTTAGTTTATCGGTATGTTACTTGCCTGAGATTCGATCGTCGGTATCTCTATACCTAGTTCAATCTCGTTACCGGCAAGTCTCTTTACTTGTTCTGTAATACAAGATCCCGTGGCTAACACTTAGTCACATTGCTTGCAAGGCTTATTCTGATGTTGTATTACCGAGTGGGCCCTGAGATACCTCTCCGTCACACGGAGTAACAAATCCTAGTCTTGATCCATGCCAACTCAACAGACACCCTCGGAGATACCTGTAGAGCATCTTTATAGTCACCCAGTTACGTTGCGACGTTTGATACACACAAGGCACTCCTACGGTGTCAGTGAATTGCATGATCTCATGGTCATAGGAACAGATACTTGACATGCAGAAAACAATAGCAATAAACTGACACGATCATATGCTATGTTCATAGTTTGGGTCTTGTCCATCACATCATTCTCCTAATGATGTGATCCCGTTATCAAATGACATCTCATGTCTATGGCCAGGAAACCTTGACCATCTTTGATCAATGAACTAGTTAACTAGAGGCATACTAGGGACACAGTGTTGTCTATGTACCCACACATGTATTTGAGTTTCCAATCAATACAATTATAGCATGGATAATAAACGATTATCACGAACAAGGAAATATAATAATAACCAATTTATTATTGCCTCTAGGGCATATTTCCAACATGAGGGGTCTATGAGGACGGGCAAGTGGAAGACTTGGATCCCACCCAGTCTGGCAACTACCAGCTGCATACCTACACCCAGACGGCCACACAGCAGTCTTACACCCAATCCGGCAATGACACACATCAACAACAACATTGGGCCGCCGAAGAGCAACATCTGGAGGGGAAGGAGGAGGACGGCAAGGCAATGATCCGGATGATACGACCGGCAATACGAGAAGAAGGGTAGAGGAGAAAGCTTCAACATGCGGGAGGACGAACTATTGCACGATGCATGATCGGCCATTAGCATTGATCTGGTCCATGGCACGGAGCAAAAGGGCACAAACTTTTTGAGGAGCATTCACATATGGTTCCATGAACACAAGCATTTCACACCCTACTCCGACGTGCTCCTCCGCAACCGTGGAAGTCCCTCAACCATCGATGGTACACCATCCAAGAGGCCGTGTCGAAGTATTTCGGGCACTTGAAGCATCTGACCGCACGATGGCCTAGCGGTGCTCAATCTAGCGCACTGTGTGGATCGGAATACATTTGAATTTGAATTTACTGGCGGATATATGCATGATAGCGTTGGATGACGGTCTCCCACATCCGTGTTCACAGACTAGTCATCCCTGTCCGCGGTCGGATGCGGGAGGAAATTTATGGGTTGCCGCAAATTTCCACCCGCATGGCATCTCCAACGACAACCCGAAAATTTTCTCTCGCATCTATAGGTGGACAAGGGGGACCAGTCCGCAGACACGGATACGGGAGGACGACATCCAACCATAGCCGCATACATCCATCCAACAATTCGAATCAACCTCACAAAATTCGATCAAAAGGGCGGATTTCATTCAAGTTCAAAGATAATTTACATAAAAAGGTCGATATTTTGACCGTTTAACTAAAATCAAGAAAAAAACCTAAATCATATACAAGACGACCTCCTCGTACGCGTGACCGCCCTGCCCTGCCGCATCGCCGTCTCCGTCCATTCCATCGTCGTCCCTCCAACAGTGGAACGACGCCGTAGGGTCGCGGCAACCTTGTTTGATGTCTGCCTGCCGCTCGCGGAGGAGCCGCTCCTACTGCGCCGTGCGGAGCGATCACTCCTCGCCGATCTTGGCGAGCTCGTTGTCAAGGCGGCCGTCTCCGTGGTGGTCACGGAACAATCGAGCGCCCAAGCCGCGGTATGGTTTGGGTCGTTGCGGACCCATTCCAGCGCCACGTCCGTCTTGGCGAACGCGGAGCGGCGTTGGGGGGACGCGGGCTCCTACTTCACGCGGCCGCCGATGTGGAGGCCACGGTTGCGCGACGGGGACGCCGACTCGTCCTTGACCGGTCGGAGCGGGGATGCTTGCTCGTTCTTGACGTGGACCCACGGCGGGGACGGTGGCTCGTCCTTCACTCGCGCCGGTGATGGTGGCACTGGTCCCATCTGACGGCGCGAATGCGGGGAGGGAGGGAGAGGAGGAAGGTCTGGTGCTCTGATCCACGACACCGCAACGCGGCTTAAATAGCCGCGGCCAGGCCAGGCGGTGGGGCGGTCAACCCGCTTCAATGCAGTGCAGCTCCCGGAGTTGGATCCTCGGGATGCAACGTCCACATTGAAGCGGCGAGGCCCGAGAGGTCACGTCTGTCTGCGTCGCCTTCCCGTCCGGTCAAATCACGGTTTCAATGACAGACGATGCATGCTCTGGGCCGACATGAATGCGGCGCGGCAAGCGGCGAGGCGCGTGGGATGGAAGGCACGGGAAGGGTGGGTGGGGGGGGGGGGGAGGGGTTGATGGGCCAGGACGGTCAGAATCGTGCGAAGTAGCGGTCGGATCTGAACATTCTTATATTTCTTTACGAAGGAAGTATATGCCATGGAAACTACATACTGCACCCCATGGCAGTTTAATTTATACATACATGGCAAGCTCTTACTGCATATATCATTTTGTTAATTTCCTGTTTTGTATACAAAATAGTTTAGTTTTGGACTGTTTTAACCATTTTTTAAAATTCGGTGTAATGTGAATTATGTTGGGCCAGAAGGCCTACAAAGAGTTGGCTGACATGAGTGTTCGGGGTGGCAGATTATCCAATCCAACGAAACATTGGTTCTGAGGAAACGTGGACCGCCGACCGGTTGAAGAAACGGGGTTGGCCAAACTGTGGCCTTTGCCCACTTTGCAAAAGGGAACAAGAAACGGGGATGCATCTCCTCTTCAAGTGTCGCTACGCGCTTAGACTTTCGAGTTTGATCATTGAGAAGCTTGGACTCGCACACATGGACACCTCCGACTGGCACTTGGATGAATCCGTCAATGAGTGGTGGCAAAAAAAAAACCGACGACCACAACCCTAACTTAAGCGTGATGGCTTTTCTCACCATGCTTGTGTCTTGGGCCATTTGAAACGAGAGAAACGCCCGTGTTTTCCGCCACAAAAGCGTGTCGCGACGATCCTTCTTACAAACATCTTTGAAGATGCAAAACTTTGGGTTACCGCTGGCGCACAGAAGCTAGGAAACATCATGTAGATATCAGGGTAAAAGAAACGATGACAAAGCAAGATGACGTGAGCAGTTCGATCGGTTCCAACGTCCGGCCGCGTCCACCACCTAATCAATCCCCACTTGTATCCTCTTCACCCGAACTTAACTTTTATCAGCCGTGGGGGAAATCATTGCCAACTCACAAGTGGCAAATGCTCCCACTTTTACCGACGGAGCCTCCTTTTTGGAGATATACCACTAGGCCGGTTCTCAACATCAAGGGTCGGGTTCCACGCCATTTTTGACACCTGTGTACGTGCCGGACAAGGTCGTTATCGCCGGCCCGCGAAAGCACACATGGGTCTGATCTGATGGCGTCCCATTGAAATTTCAACCATTCCATCCATCTGCCCAACCCGAGCCCAGCAGCAAAAGCCGAAACACCTAGCAAGTCGTATTCACCCGCACTGCCGGCACGGATAACCCAAGAGGAAACTGCCTGCTTCTGGGCTCTGAACTTCTGATCGGACCCGACCCGATCGATCGACGGAGCTGCCGGCCGGCCGTCGGCATGGTCGATCCTCCCCTCCGGCGACCCGCAGAGCACCAGGCAGAGGCGATCGGGCGGGATGGAGCTGTCGCGATCCGTACCTGATGCACGGGTATTTTTCTGGTGCGGGGTACGATGGGAATGGGACGTGGCATCGGCTTGATGCTGGGGGCAGTGGGCATCCGGTAGGGTAGACCTCCGGAATCGGCATGCGATCCGGCCCTACGATGCGACTTGGGAGAATTATTCAGGGCACGGTCATCGCCTCCGTTGCTGTCAGCGACAGTCGGGAAGCACTGGGGCTGGGCGTTCGTATCCATCTACTGTGGGGAGTGCTGCTGAACAAGACAAAGGTGCACGTGAGAACAGTTCGGGGTCACTGGATCGTGATGGTCATCCGGGTGATGGCCTCATGGGATCGTGTATGCGTGGCACGTACAAGTAGTTTTGCAGTCGTATGTACTGTATTGCTACATGCACTTCCTCGAAATGGATCGACGTCTTACAAAGAGTGGAGTGGAACCTCTTTAACAAGGCTTATCCATCTACTCCCTCCGTCTCAAAATAAATATCGAAAATTTACTATCAAATTAATACAAATATAATACTAAAGCAGCGACATTTATTTTGGAACGAGGAAGTATTATATAAACCAAGTATCGGGATCGACCAAATCACAATGTTATTCCGGAGAACCTGAATCATTGGGACCTCAACGCCATCAGGGATCAAACTCTACGTTTGATGCTTTGGTGTTTTGTAAAGGCGAAATATTCTTTCGGTGAAATGTGACGTTTCTGTTGATAGCGTGGCGTCTGTGATGACTTCGTCAATCTCAAAAACCATCAACTCAGTCTTTTCAACGTGTTCATAACGATAGTGTGTTCATAGAGATGAGCGTATATGTACATGTTGTGACTGTCTGCTTTGTATTGTTTTCCTAAAAAGAAAAGTAAAAGGTTATTTTATGATATGGGAAATTATTAGAATCAATCGGCCGATCACTCGTAGCATTCCGCCACTCGTGCAACCGTCAGATCCAAGTTCCATCGAACGGTGCACAACGTACATCTTAGTGCAACACAAACAGGTATTGCAAAACACCTGATTGCAACATGCTAAATGTCGTGAAGCCTTGAGTCTTCCATCTAGATCGGATCTGGAGCCGTGACATCAATTCTCTTAACTCAATTCGCACGCTACGCGTGCCTCTGCCACCTTAACAATTTTCTGCAACATCATCTGTGTTGCAGATGTCCTTTCGCAACAATATGCATGTTGCAAAAAAGTTAAGACAAATAAAAAAATCTGCAACATCATCTGTGTTGTAGAAATAGTTCCGCAACAACAGCCATGTTACAAAAAAATTAAGACGAAATAATAATAATAATAATGTAGCAGAATCTCTGTTGCAAATGTTTCTGCAATATATGGTCTGTGCAAAGAAGGATTCTGCAACAACGCCTTTGTTGCAATGTTAAGAAAAAATCTGTGTCAATGGATAACACTGGATCAAACGACTGTCGAGGTGGCGGATCTTTTAAAAAGATCCACCGGCAGACACGTAGCGTCGCCCATATAACATTCATCAAAGAGATAAATTTTTGGTAGAAACATGCAAAAATTGCACCTCTGAGACCGTCGTCATGTCTGAGTTGTGATGTAGTATTATGTAGAATAGAGGAATGTATTTCCCAATTGTTAGTGCTGTGGTCTTTTTATCTTTTCTATTTTTGGGTGTTGTGGTTAAAACTACAAGCGTTGATTGAGTTTTCGTATGAAACTTTTACAACCATTGACACCATTTTTTAAAAGAACCATATTTATTATAAAATTCATAAAAAGTACATAACACCCCAAACATAATAAAAATTAGATCGAGGGCCTTGCACCAACGAACGACCTACCGTCGAAAGATAAAGTGGTGGACACGCCATTGTCGCCTTCTAGAGTCGACTCGGCCATGTCAATGAACCAAAAAGTCTTCATGCACGTACCCTTAAGGACCGGTGCCCTAGAGCCACAGTTGTCGTCAATGAACCCCTGAATCAATCTACAGCAGCTGACACTAAATCTCGCCGACGCGCACACAACGAGAAACCCTAGCCCCTCCTCTCGCGAAGAAGATGGCAGGATGTACGTTGGAGCCCCGTCGAATCGGTCTCGGTGGACGAATTCGAGGAGGATCGTGGCCCAGAAGACCAACTCGAAGATGTAGCGCCGCCATCCGTCGGAACACCGCCCCTCTGAGAGAGAAAAACCCTAACCTAAACTACTAGTGGGAGCTCACGTCAGCAGCAGGCAAAGGAGAAGTGGATCCACGGGCTCGCTAAAGAAGCTTGAGGGGATTAGTGCCCTAGCAGCAACAGATGCGAGAGGGAAAGAGAAACCCTGATACAGTATTATGATAGAATCGAGATCTTGATATCTTTGCATAGGTTGCTTTTCTACATATTATTTGCTTTCACGCATCAGTACATTGACTTCGGGGTGAAAATCCTGGGACTAATATTCATTGGTTGGTTCTAGCAACGCGAAAGAACACGTCGTGTCCATTTCTTGAACATATTGTACAATAGCAAAACCATTGTTCCTTGGGCTAGGGTTATCTAAGAATTCTTGAAGAATATATGACAAGGACTTTTCAAATTACAACTGACTATATGAATGAGACAAAAGGCCGTTGGGTTTGTCCCGGTTTCCCACACATTTCCTATCCATATATCTTTCCAGAACCTACTATTAAATCTATTTCTTACTTCCTTTTTACAATATTTATTGAAAATCTCATGGCACTTGACTAGTCCTTGCATAAAATGGGACTAAGTTGGTTTGAGAGGCAAAGAACAAAACAAGTTCCTGTTGCAGTATTTTTTTCTTAGTAACCTCCTGACATAATCCCTCCTCATTTTCAATCTTCCAAATCCATTTACTCAACAAACAAACATTCATAATCTGTAAATATACAATCCCTAGCCCCTCCGATCTACAGTTGACACACCTCATACAACTTAACTAGATTATATTTATTAGACATATTCTTGGCACGATAATCTTTTCATAAGAAAACCATACTTTATGTAAAGGTCGTTAGGAACAATAAACAATAACATCATACAATATGTAATACTACTCAAACAAGGCGTAATCAGAATGAGCTTACCACCATAATCTAAAATTTTGCCTTGCCAAGTCCCTAGTTTTTTCTCTACCTACATTCCACATTATTCCCATCACTATTCCTCAACTTAAAACAATCTATAGAAATCCCGAAACACCTCATCGACAAAGTACCAACATGTCATGTAAAAACCTTTTTATACAACTTTATATTTTCATTAACTTCCAAAACAACATAAATCACTTTTATGGAAATTGATTCTTAAAATCAAAGTTTGGTTGCCATTGCAATCATGTTATGTTAGAAGAAAGAGAAGCAAATTGTCACGAGGTTAGGGCGAAGGTTGTTCCGCCAAAATTGGCTACATCATATTAGTTCATTTGTAACCTGTTTTTCGTTTTTCCTCTCTTGCAAGCCTATTTATTTGGTCAAAACATCTTTGACATCATTTGTTACAAATAATGTTATGCTCACTAATGTGCGATGTAGAGGTTGAGACACCCGTCTTTCCATATAATGGGTACATACTCTATAGCACAATAATGGAGTATTTGTTAAAGAAAACATGTTCTCTATTGTACAAGGAAGATACACCCCCCTTGCAAGCACATACATACACAATGGAGATTGTGAATAAATCATTGAATCTTGTTAAATTATATTACCTCTGTAAAAACGTCTTACATTAAGTTACAGGGGAGTACTAAATACATCATTGTTATATAATTGTGAACACCGCGTTTAAACCCTGGCGGGTAGAGTTATTCCTCACAGATGTACCATAACTGTGAACACACATTCAGACCCTGGCAGGTAGAGTTCTGTCCTCACGACTGTACCTCACCGAAAGAACAACCCAAAGGTAGTTCTCAACATTATAAGAAAACGTTCGCATGTTTTTAGCTAACACATCATCTGAATTGGGCCTCTTTGATTCAAAGGACTCTCAAAGGAACTATGGAAGATTCTAATCCTTGTAAATTTCTTCTACATGATTTGTTTTTGGTTCACAAAATTTTAGTCCACATAATTTTTTCTTACTATTCATTTGTACTAGATTTCATAGAAAAAAAATTCATTCACTCCAACCTTAGTTGAAGAATTCTTCGTTCTTCCCATGCACAATCAAACAACTGTGTAATCATGTGATAATATTCAACATGCCATGCAGTCTATTCGTCTTTTCCCCCCCTTCTATTTCTACAAATTTACAAAGCATGTGAATCAAAGTGTTTAAAGGGTTTAGGTTACTTGCTTGTGCGAAACTGAAACAGATTGTAAATTTAAAACCCGGCTGCTTTGCTTCTTCGACATCAACTGTCCAACTGAAGACACCATATAAAAATGACAAACGAACAAGGCCAAACGCTGTGACGAAAAAACTGCAGGCGTGTCATGACACGAAGAGAAAGAGAGAGCCACGACTGACTAACCACAGCCGGAGCAGGAGAGGCCTGCAATTTCATAGACTACGACCGAAGGAAACATCGAATCAGTCGTGTTGGGAATCGCAAGATCGTCTGCTTGTTCTCATCCGCCAAAACATTTAAAGAACAAACACACACACAAAATAAAATAAAAAAGCCCAACAATTAATTAAACTAGTAAGGAACGGTTAACCAACTCCTCCTAATGATAAGCACAAACGACCACTCCTGCTATCCCATTCCCTCCGTGGGGAAAGAAAGTTTGAATGGATGGTTGGTGTGTCACCGTTAATTAAAAGGAAAGTCACCATCATCCATGGATGATGCATCACCATTAGCTAGGCCACCCCCGTTCATACCTTGATGCTTTTGCTTTGCTTTCGCCCACTATAAAGTATTGGTCCGAAGCTGCTTTTAGCCACTAACTAACTACTCCCTCCGTTCCTAAATATAAGTCTTTTTAAGCAATTCCAATAGGAAACTACATACGGAGCAAAATGAATGAATCTACACTCTAAAATATGTCCATATACATCTGTCTATAGTCCAATAGTGAAATCTCTAAAAAGACTTATATTTAAAAACGGAGGGAGTAACTAACTAAGCAAGGTTCATGCATCCAGAAAAAATGCGACCATCAATGTCAAGTTTAAGACTTGAATGTTGATGGGGTGGTTAAGACCGCAATGAACCCTTCCATTTTTATGAATTTATTTCAAACCTTCTGTCGATGTCTGTTCAGTGAAGATATTCCTGTCGACTACGAAGACGTTTGTGCTGACTTTGTCAATCTAAAGATGTGATGCCGGCTCAATCTACTTAAGTTGCTCTTAACGATAGGACGTGCATATGTACATTCATAGGGGTCAGTGTATGTGTATGTTTGAGCGTCTGTGCAGATACTGTGTCAAAAAAAAAAACGAGCTTCCTGCATCTGCATCACCAATGATACAAGCTTTCTAATCACTAATTACACCACCTGCTCTATTTGGCTTGTTAATTGATCAAAAAGTTAACGAGACCCTTCTTCAACCCCACCCACCAGGAAGCCGCACACAGAGAGGACACAGCGCCCACTCCGGCCTTTATATGCACGCGCCGCGCGCGCCATCTTCGTCTTGTCCTAGCACAGAAGTCGCAGACCACTCCCGCCGTCTATTGACTTGCTCGGAGCAGCAGAGAAAAGCAGAGCAAGAAGCGGAAAGCATGGGGTTCAGGAAGGGTCTCCTGGCGTGCTTCGGCCCGGGCGGAGGAGGAGACGAGGAGACGGAGCAGGAGGCGTGGCCGAGGCCGGGGACGGGGGCGGCGAGGCGGCGGCGCACGGTGATGAACCTGCGGTCGCTGTCGCTGGAGGACCTGTCGCGGACGCTGGCGACGACGAGCCTGCACGCCTTCACCCTGGACGAGCTCAAGTCCGTGACCAAGAACTTCTCCACCTCCAACTTCCTCGGCGAGGGCGGCTTCGGCCCCGTCTACAAGGGCTCCGTCGGCGGCGCCCTCCGCCCCGGCCTCGCCGCGCAGCAGGTCGCCGTCAAGTACCTCGACCTCGACAGCGACGGCGTCCAGGGGCACCGCGAGTGGCTGGTACGTCCTTCTTCTACCGACCGCAGCGGCTTCGGCGGTCCGGCCCGATCGTCGGTTGATTCTTTGACGGACGGATGGCTGATTGGTTTTCGTGTCTGGTCTTGCAGGCGGAGGTGGTGTATCTGGGGATGCTGAGCCACCCGCACCTGGTGAAGCTGCTGGGGTTCTGCAACCAGGACGACCACCGCATGCTCGTCTACGAGTACATGCCCCGGGGCAGCCTCGAGAACCACCTCTTCAACAGTGAGCACCCAGCCCACCACCATGATTCTCGGCAAATTCTCCTTCTTTTTGATCGATCGATTGACTGGCCGTGTGCTGCAGATCCGCTGGCGCCGCTGCCATGGCCGACGCGGCTCAAGATCGCCGTGGGCGCGGCCAAGGGGCTGGCGTTCCTGCACGAGGCCGACACCCCCGTCATCTACCGCGACTTCAAGGCCTCCAACATCCTGCTCGACTCGGTGAGCTCCACTCCTCCTGTTCTTCATCCGCCAGCCCGATCCGATCCATCTCTGTTCTGTTCATCCACCCGCTCGATCCGATCTCCCGATCCAATCCAAACCTTGTCTCAGTCCTGTCGAGCAAGTGGGCCAAAGCCAGTAGCAAGTCGCCGTCGACTTTGCAGCAACAGTAGTAAGTATATTGTGGAGCAAGTTGCCTGAATTTTGTTATGGTTGCTGGTCGCCACGCCAGCGCACGTAGCGTCCGATCGTTCCGGGTCAAAGCCTCGCTCAATTTAGAATTCGGAGAAACGAAAACACTCGTGCGAAAAATCAGATTTTGCATCAACAACGCCCGACAAAATTAGCCAGCCGCAAATTTCTCTTTGTTTATTATTATGTTTATTATTGTTGATTCTAGATGCCGGCTGTTGCACATAGTCTAAACCAATTTGTCTGGTTGGTCAGAAGCCCGTACACTTCTTTAGCCCCAAGCTGGTACTGTACGTGTACATCCCAACCACTATTATAATGATGCTCAGACGGTACGCTCGCTCGTAGTCGTAGCATCGGCATTATTGAAGTCCAATGTGCACATACACAGTAGATTTCCTTAAGATAATCATCTCAGTCTCACCTGTTGAACCTTGAAAGTTCAGAGTGGAATTCAGTTCAAGAAAAAGAAGTTCAGAGTGTAATTTGCTGACCTTGGTTTGATGATGTGGATTGTGCAGGATTACGCGGCGAAGCTGTCGGACTTCGGGCTGGCCAAGGAGGGGCCGAAGGGGGACGACACGCACGTGACGACGCGGGTGATGGGCACGCACGGCTACGCGGCGCCGGAGTACATCCTCACGGGCCACCTCACGGCCAAGAGCGACGTCTACAGCTTCGGCGTGGTGCTCCTGGAGCTGCTCACGGGCCGGCGCTCCGTCGACAAGCGGCGGCGCGGGCGGGAGCAGAACCTCGTGGACTGGGCGCGACCCTACCTGCGCCGCGCCGACGAAAGGCTGCACCGCGTCATGGACCCCGGCATGGAGTCGCAGTACTCCACGCGGGCGGCGCGCGGCGCCGCGGCGGTCGCGCTCTCCTGCCTGCAGAGCGTGCCCAAGGCGCGCCCCCGGATGCGCGACGTCGTGGACGCCCTCGAGCCGCTGCTCGCGCTCGACGACGACGTGCCCATGGGGCCATTCGTGTTCACGGTCGGCGAGCCGGAGCCGGCCGCGGCGGCGGCGGGGAAGGGGAGCGGCGCCGGGGACGACGAGCCGGCGGCCGCGCAGGGCAAGTGGCACGTCAAGTCGGCCGTGCACGCGGACAGCCCGCTGCGCAAGGGCGACTGCTGGGTCACCAGCGCCGCCAAGCGGCCGGAGAGCCCCCCAGGCGTGATCTGATCTGAGCAGGGACGGAGGAGCTCCGGTGCGTGGAGACGAGGGATTACGGTGTAAATAGTGACCATCTGTTCTTTGATTCTTTTCTTTTCTCTTCTTCTTGGTGATGTTATTTCATTCTCTCAAGAACTTTTAGGGGGGAAGATTTTGTGTTCCAATTTTGTTGCTGATATATGTACTGCCAAGAGTACTTCGGCTCATGCCATACCTCTCCTGTGACCTGTATTAGAAAAGTTTGAGGCAATTATACATGGTAAATTGCAATGTCTAGCAAGTGAAACCAAACCAAATCAAAAGGAAAACGAGTCACGTGCCGCTCCCTACCTCCCCGCCGTCGCCAGCCCCCACCTCACCTCTCCCATCCATCGCCGTCGCCAGGGAACGCCGCCGACAAAGCCCGTGCGTGCGTCGGTGGTGGCGGCGCTCTTCCATTCCCACGAGGCGTCCGGGTGGCGCGAGAGGGCCCCCATCGGGCCCACGGCGACTTGGGGTGTAGCGAGGGGGCGGCGTTGGTGCTCTCTTGCATCGGGTGGCGCGAGGTGGCCATGGCGCGCGTCGCGGCCTTGTGCGGGGCGAAGCGTCGATCTGGCGCGGTTCTGGGGCTGCTGCGAGCTGGCTCAAGGTGGACACGTCGGACGGCTGCGTGGTCATGCGGAGAGGTGCAAGGTGCGCGCGTTGGGCGCGGTGTGGGCGTGGGTCTCCTTGGTGCGCACGCGCTGAGCGAGGTGTGGGTGCAATTATGAAGATCTGTCAGGAATAACTTCTCTCCTGGGGGATCCCTTGGTGCGATCGAAGGTACTTTGTCAATGATGGCTTGTCAATCATTGGATGATTGTGTTCAGCAATGAAGTAAATGACCTCCCACTGACTGTCCTTTAGCTTCACGACCATCCTCGCCTTGCACCCTGTCTGCACTATTGTATCTTGTTTTCACTTCTTGCTTTTCTTCTTATTTTTACACGCATCATCAACGAAGACAATCTCATCATGTGAACCATCGTCATCGTCATGTTCACCAATATCTTCAAGCACATTTAGGGTAGGGGCAATTTCTGCACCTCCATCATCAACCTTTGGTTTTCGAAACTTGTTGCAAACAAATTGTTGCTTTCCCGCTGACCACTAACAGTAGAATTCCTCGAAGTGTTCATCTTGATTGAAAACCCAAGGCAGAGAGCATATGCATTGTAGTGATCTTTGGCACACTGAAGAGTATCAAACCTCATGCCTATGAAAGGCTCTTTTGGCTGGGACCAAGCTTCATCGTCATTTTCAATTCCCAAACCCGCTTGTCCGATAGTTCCGCCTGTTTCACCCACTGCAGTTGTGTCATCAAAAGTGTCGCTCTCTGTCGTGCATGGCTTCTTTAGGCTGTGCAGGAGCATGTTGGGAAATTGTGGGATTAGGGGATTCAACAACTTCATTATATTCTCCACCAGATTGTGGGGCAACAGGTTGCGTGCAGTACATGGGGTCTTCAACTCGCACGCCATTCGTATCACCAGTCAACTCATTCAGGTCAAACATTTCCAACCTGAAAAAAGAGACCGCAAGCTTAAACATTGATTCCAGGCAACTAATAACAATAATCAATGCAACTCTAGATGCAAAGTGTAACAAAATCTTTAAAAAATCAATTTGTGGAGTTGCACCCTTTCTTTTCTCTCTTTGAACACTTTATTTATGAATTTTTGCATGTAAACTCTGTTTATTTTCGCTTTTTGTGTTTGCAGGAACATGAATACAAAAGACATGGCAGAAATGTAGAAGTTGTAGCAGAACTATGTGTTTTATGAAGGAGTTAAAAACAGTAGCAGAACTAAGTCTTCTTTTTAGTAGTTGTACATCTGTTCTAGACATTATCCGTGTTTGGAAAACGTTTTCAGGCGTGGTCCTCGAAGTGTTCTTTTGTCACTTCATAAAACTTCTATAAAACTTGTTCTACTATATATTTTTGTTCCCTAACGTCTATTTGCTTTTTTGGTTTTTGTTACAAGTTTTTCAAATGCCCAAACAACATTTTGTTCCGTTATCAATGTTCCAAAAACATCAGATAAATAAAGGAAAAGAAGTCCAAAAAAAGGCAACTTTTCAGGTATTTTTCTAGTATCTTTTGCCCTACAATCCCTCAACTTTTGCAATCATTGCACCAGTGAACATGTTCTTATTTTTCATTCCAATGCAATATCTACTACCTTACAGCATAATACATTCATCCAAGAAAACTAACATAGTTAAATCATGTTTTTGCGTGACTTATTGCACTTGCCTTCTATATAACAAAAACCTGCCTAAACCTCTTAAACACAATTTATTGCATGTATTGTTTACAACATCTAGTTTACATACAGCAGAAGAAAACCAACATTTATATGCATGCTAATTCATTGGAAACTTGTTCTTGCCCGCACTTTTATTATGTAATTGGCCACATCTTATCAAAAACCTGCCTCCTAAAGCCAAATAAAATCTGTAGTAGCCTATATTACACTGAACATGTTCCCTTTTTGCCCGAAACATCTTATCAATATGTACTTCCCTAAACCATAACCAGAACCTAGCCTGACAAATAGTGAACATTAACATAGTGACCAAACATTTTTTTGACTGACATTAATATGTACTTGCCTACAGTACGCGAAAAAAACTCCTTGTTTTTCTAAGCCCCAAACCAAATTGTTCTTCTCAGGGGTTGTTTGTTAAATAGATTTTCTGCCCGCAATTAACATCGTTATTGCCTAGAAAGCAACATCAACTTGCCTACAACACTGCATCCTATAATTCCCATCTGATAACTCATGGGAAACTACCATAGGGTGGGTGGGGGACATGTTTTTGCCTGCAAATTATTGTGTAAATTGCATACGTCCTAATAAAACTTGCATGTTAAGGCCAAAACATAGTTTACTTACAGATCTGAAACAACTTGCCTACCACTATGGATGAAACTTGCCTGACAAATTATGCGCCCCCCTTTTTTGTGTCTCAATTTTCATCCTAAGGGAATCATGCATACGAATGACAGTGTTTTCATTTTTTTTCTCCTGCAGTAATGAGGTAGGGGAGGAAGATTTTACCTACTGGGAGAAGGAAGAGAGGGCTGGGGCTGGGGGTGGGGAGTAGTTTGGTAAGTGTTGTTACAGACCTTGGGGTTGGATCAAACTTCAGTTGGAGCCATGGAGTTCTGGATCCAACAACAATGACGAATTTGGAGGCAGAGAAGGGAGGAGGAAGAAGGAGAAGTAAGAAAGGACCTGGCTTGGGGCCGGCGGGGGGGGGGGGGTGAGGGGAGCGCTGAGTCGTGAGGATTAGCATAGGGCAGACGTTGGTTCGGAGAGGAGGGGTCGTGCAGCTGTTTTGATTCGGTGAGGACCGAATCTTTTTCTGTTGAGGGCATGTGCGGGATGGGTGGAAAAGCATTTCCTTTTACATACGACAACTGGCATGGGGGGGGGGTGAGGGGAGCGCTGAGTCGTGAGGATTAGCATAGGGCAGACGTTGGTTCGGAGAGGAGGGGTCGTGCAGCTGTTTTGATTTGGTGAGGACCGAATCTTTTTCTGTTGAGGGCATGTGCGGGATGGGTGGAATTGCATTTCCTTTTACGTACGACAACTGGCATGGGGGGGGGGGGGGGCAGTGGGTTTCCTTTTTTGGGTGTGCGCCCTGGACAATAATATGGCCAACCGGTGCCAGCAAGTCGCGTCCATAAAACTTTTGTGTTCGCTTGATAAACTAACAAGAAATAAGAGCTCCCTTATTTATTTATTTTTGAGCGAGAAAATTACAACTTTTTCTGCAAGCCCAAATAGATTTCGAAATGCCCCATGGGCCGAAGAAATGGCCCCAAACCCAACCGTGTTTCCTCGTACGGTAGCCTTCGTCTCAAACAGATTCCCAAACAATTTTCCCCAACAATTTCCCCCCAAGAACCAAACCAAGAAGCCATCCGGTGAACAAAAGAATCACGGCGGGCCAATGGCGCGCGCGCCCCTCTCACGGCGGAGGTGCCGGCGGCCGCCGCGGGCTGTCCGCGCGCGCTCTCCGCTTCCAGTGCAGAAGCCGCGGCGCAGGTTCGCCTTTTCAAGAATGTTAGGTACCAGATATCTCTCTCACAATGTACGGGATACAAGCTTCGATTACACATGAATTGTATTACATGAATGGAGGGGAACGAGGTAGGGGAAGAACAGAGGTAGGGGAAGGAGAGAGGAGCCGCCGCCGGGTTCGTCCGTGATCCACTGGATGATCTCTTCGCTGCATCCTCTCCAGATATTTGTAGCGTGTAGCGGACGGAGTGCAGCACCAGGCCCAGCCCATGTGAGGTCCAGAGGCAAGCCCACGTACATGCATGGGCTAGGGGAGGGCTCTGACATCCCCCCTTCCTTGAAATTCGGCTTGCCCCCAAGCCTATGCCACCGAGAACCTCCCGGATCCCATTGCACTTGATGGTCCTTGACTAGCTCGAAATCGCGGTGGCAGCCATTGCCGACTTGAACGACGTGGGAGTAGTAGACGATGATGACCCCATCCAAAAAGGCGCCAAGGAAGTTGTTGTTGTGGCCGTGGTCGAAGCCGAGGTAGTTCTTGTGGACGACGGAACCTTGCTCAAAGGTGGTGGCGAATAGCAGTCCTCCTGGATCCCATATCATTCCCAACTTGGAGGTTCCCATTCCACACCCCCTCACATGAACATTGATGATGAACGAATAGTAGCCAGACTGAAGCCAATAAAAGAAGCAATTATAATCATCCGGCAGCAACTCGGAGAGGCCCAGCTTTCCCATAGATGATAGAAGTTCTGAATGCATAGCTATGCACACATCAAGTGCTGGGAGTAGTTCCAGACAACACTTTCTTTGCATGGCAAAATCTGTGAGATGATGGCTTTGAGTTGATCTGGCCATTAGAAGTAAGCCACCGTTGCTGCTCTTTTGGGACAGAAAATTCACATCCTTACTCAAAGTGGCTAGAGCCCAGAGAAGCCAGTTTTTTATGTCCAAAGAGAAGAACCGTGCCAGTAAATGAATAGGAATATGAATCCTAAGGATCTGCTGTATTTTGTACAGTTGGAACAACAGACGGATCGAGCAATCTTTTATAATATCTTCCATTTTAATGTATTGGCCACTTTCAGTTTCCACTAAATTAGTGCCATTTAGTCCTTCAACTCTCAATTCACACCTGTACTGATTACCACCCGATCGTACACTTCCAGACATGCCCAATATCCTGTGAGGAACCAAATCATGTAGATGTACAGTGGAAGTACACAGATTGGTTGTATTCGAGTCCATTGTTCCCAAATCCGCAAGAGGGGGTCGCTGGTTCAAATTGAGCTGCAACACCCAATTTAGAGAACTTCTCTGTTGAAACATGCAAACAACAAAAGCACACACCGCATTAGTGTGCACTCGGCTCTTCTGTACACTGTCAATGGGCTCTTGAATGGAATGTGTCAAGCACTGAATCACCAACACACACTTGTTATCAGGAGAACAAACACATAAGTTGTAGCTTGTTGAGGAGCTCGCCGAGGTAAGTACACACATATCACAAGACAAAGATGGCCCTGGTAGCTTCAGCTGAATATTTGTTTGGCTGAACCCAACCCTCGGCTGTACATCTTGAGCACGAAATGCATAAGAGGCCCTCTTAGAGGGACATAGTTTCAACTGAACACGTGATAGATACCGCGCTGACATGCTCAAGACCTGTATTGCTCGATAACTGCATGAAAGTGATGGCCACAGTGGCTTCAGCTGGGTCGTCTCTTGACTCGGCAATTGCTTGCGATGAATCCCCACCAACTCATGGTCAGAGAAGACAGTACATGACACATGAATAGCAGCAGCAAATGGCCCCCGAAGGTCAGACCAAGCATCCACATTGCGAAATTCTATTTCACTCAATCCTTTAGCACCACGAGTAGTTGCACACCTCTCTAAAATCTTCTTAAATTGCTCATACATTGGCATGTTCATTACCCATAGATTGAGCTGACTGCACAAGTGTTGCTCGAATAAGACATGCATTGCTAGGCCATTACCTGAAACTGATGTCCATTGTAGCTTTCGTTGGACGGTCTCTTGATTGAACTCGAACAACGGCCATGGCCTTGGTCGGAGTTTGGGTCCATCGTAACTCTGTAGCTCAGTTGAAACAGAGAACATACGGGTACAAGAAGTTTGTGGAACGTGAGGATAGAATTCATATAACGACTGCACAGAAGATACGACTGGCACACTTCCTGCAACGGTGAAGTTCATGGACACTGTTCTCCAACTTTTTCTCCAATGTAAATGTCTCCAAACTTGAAGAGGATCCTCATCTCTGAACAAGAACAACACTAGCCCAACACTGAACCTGGAAACTTCATGAGGCTGACTATGTATAGCTGAGCATGGGTCGTCGGAAGAGCTTGCATCTGAATGGTACTGGAATGTCGGCCACGGACTAGGACTAAGCATGCATCCCCTGTGTTTGATCCACACTCGCAAAGGCGGCGGCCATGGTTGCCAGTGTAGTTCCTCAAGTTGCAATTCTTCTCCATTTGACACATATGCGAGGCTGTCATTGATGTTTTTGCACAACAGCGTTGCATGCTTGAGGAAGGTGCTGACAATGGGTGGGGGTGAAGAAATCTTGTTCTGTGCAAGCCTAGGCTGCACCCGGTCATCGCCCTGGATGAGGTATTCTGTCGAACACTTGATGAGCGCCAGTGCATCTGATTGATGGACAACAGCCGACTCCAGCAAGAAGGACGAGAGGGCAATCAAAGGCACCAATTCTGCCGGGCGAGTGACTGGCGAACTCAGAGATTCATCCGAAACGCAGGCATCATGCCCGGAGATGTCTGGCCCGTACTGCTCGTGGGAGGAAGGTGTAGTGGGAGCGAGCTCGACGTCGAGGGCGATATTGGCGGCCTGAGCCTCCGTTGCCATGCCTTGGTTCTCCACGGCAGTGGTGTCGCGGACCTCCTTGACAACGGCTGGCGGAGCAGGGTCGATGTGGGTGTCGACGGATTTGTCGTAGCAGGCAGAGAGGGTCACACCCATGGGCATGGGCGAGGAGACTGCGTCGGTTGCGGGAAGTAGAACAGAGATGGGCACGTTGAGCCCTTCCTCACCGAGCGTCGCCGAGGGAGAGGCGTGTCCCTGCTGCAGAGGAGCGACGACCACGCTGGTCTCGGAGACCCTCTTCTTCGGATCTGGCTGCCCAATGACCAGGGCGTCCAGTTTGGCGGTGTAGGACTTGACGGCATCGGTGTTGGTGCGGAGGTCGACGCGGAAGTCGTCGAGCGCGGCGTTGAGCCGCTCGAAATATTCCTTGATCGCCGGATCCATGGCCCTTCAACGATTCCGGCGGATGGTGGTGGTGGAAAAGAAAAATTGGGGAAGAATTCGGGGGGCGGAAGGGTGGAACCTGGCTCTGATACCAGATGTTAGGTACCAGATATCTCTCTCACGATGTACGGGATACAAGCTTCGATTACACATGAATTGTATTACATGAATGGAGGGGAACGAGGTAGGGGAAGAACAGAGGTAGTGGAAGGAGAGAGGAGCCGCCGCCGGGTTCGTCCGTGATCCACTGGATGATCTCTTCGCTGCATCCTCTCCGGATATTTGTAGCGTGTAGCGGACGGAGTGCAGCACCAGGCCCAGCCCATGTGAGGTCCAGAGGCAAGCCCACGTACACGCATGGGCTAGGGGAGGGCTCTGACAAAGAACGCCCCAGGAACCAAGCCAGTCCCTCCCTCGCGGCGCAGGCGTTCGCCGCCGCCCGACCAGCCCCGGGTGGTCCAGCCACCGCTGTTCAAGACGGCCATCACGAAGCTCGCCGAGCAGCGCGACCGCCGCCTGCGGACGCACTTCTTCAACGGCCGCGCATACTCAAGAACTTTCGCGAGAGCTTTCAAGGCCGCGATTGACCAAGAAGCGCTTTCTTCCAGCGGTGGGGCCGGCAACTTCTCCGCCGGTGCTCCCGTGGACCGCCGGGACCCTGGCGAGGCCGGCGGGTCTGCATGCTTCCCGTGAGCCCAGGCTCGCCGCCTTGGGCGCGGCTGTGGTGCCCCACTCTGGAGGCCAAGAACCGCGGTGCTCCCTTCGAGCAGGAAGACGAAGGCCCCCGCCCTACTGCTCGTGGCGAGCCCCGGTTGTTTCTGCCTACCACGGCGAACCCCGGGCTCGTTCCCTCCTCCGCCGGCGGCCTCTTCGCCTTACGTGATAATCGTCAGCACACGCGAGGACGCGCTCTGGGCGGTCACTGCCGCCTCCGACAAGAACGCGATGGCCGTGGGCGTATCAGTTGATGCGTCACTCACCGATGCTATGGAAATCAACGAAGTTCTTCTCAATAATCAGGTTCGCGTTGACAATCCAGAGGTTCTATCCAGCAAGGTCGATCAGGCCACCTGGATAATAATTGAAGAAATAGGCAGTGCTACTGAACGCCTGCAGCGTCTTCAGAGTTTTTTACATTGCCCTTGGCTACCCCAGGAGTGATGATTGTGTACGCTGTTAATATGGTTTGTCCATAAGAAATTTTGTTGGGATTTTCTGTTCATTATGCTCAAGAAATGGAAGTTTAATCGTAGTTCAGGATTCGCATATTTCTCTTTGTGTGCAAACTTACCATCAGAACAAAATGTTTTGCATTTAAGTTCAAGCAACCAACTGAATATGGAGATTGAAATTGCTTTCAGGACTCTAGTTGAGCCACTACGTACGAGAACAATTCTGATCGTCTCAATCATTCTCGAGATGAGATGAGGATTCAGAACAAATAAGTTTACATGCATTCTCAAAAAAAGAATGTTCACATGCAGACATGTAAAACAGCAACCATTGTGTGTACAAGAGCCGCTAGATGTCTGGCATACAGTTAAATACAGCCGCTAGAGCTCAACATTTGGTGGAATTACCAATTCTCCAAACTGAAGAAGAATCATCTTTTTTACTTCGTGATTGAGATCACAGCCAGTCAAGTCAGACCCTTTGATCCACAAGGTCTTCAGGGCAGGGCATTTTCAACAACGTGCACAAGAAATTCAACTTTGTCCTGTTGTTCCCGAAAACCCTATGATATGCAGGTTGTTCACAAAATTATGTGCACACCGTGGAAGGCTTCGAAACACAATGTGCGAAATCAAAAACACTAAACTGAAATCCTGGTTTAGGGGGTTCATCAGTTAAGTGGACGCCAAAATTTAAGTTGGGAACTGATTTGAGCCAAAAAAAAAAAAAAAATGGAGTGTAAAAAATAGATTAATGGGTAAAGTGGATGTTTTCCTTCGGAATATATGTTTATATGCATACAAGTACATTTACTTCAAGTCAAAAAAGAGTGGGCAAATGGAACAGCAGCCCGTTGCATGTACAAGAGCAGCTAAATGTCTGGCACACTTAAATAATACGGAGCTCCACATTTGGTGAAATTATCCCATGAAGGTACTTCCTCTCCAATTCGGGAAACATAAAAGAAAATCTTCTCTTCCCTTCATGATTGAGATCACGACCAATCGAGTCACCTCCTTTAATCGTCAATATCTTCAGAGCAGCGGCATTTTCAACAACGTGCACCAAAAGTTCAAGTTGTCCTGTTGTTCCCGAAAATCCTGTAATATGCAGGTTCTTCAGATAACTATGTGGACACCGTGGAAGGCTCTTGATAGGCTTCGAGACAAGATGTGGGAATGCCAAAACACTAAACTGCAAAAGTTTGACAGAGGAAACATGATCAAGCAGAGGCACAATTCATGGGTCGCTAATCGATCAAGTTGTAGCAAAGAGAAGGCTACGAGATAGGAGTATACTCACATGTATTTCTAACTTTTCAATAGAAGGAGCAGCCCTCAGAAAAGATGCAAAAGATAGAATGTTGCCAGCTTCTTTATGACCAATTGACAGCTTCAAATGTAAATGTTTCAACTGGGAAAACTTGCATGGATTTTCCATCAACAAAGGCATCTGAAAAATAGATAGCAAAGGTCAAAATAGGACACAGAGAGAGAGAAATGTGATAAAATACTTAGATATTAATATAAATGTGAGACAGCAGACCTTAAGTGTAAAATGAGCATGCAATGTCACATCTTGAACACTAGGAAGCACTTTGGGAAGCACAGTCAAAGCATGCTCAACAGTTAACAGGGAAATGATATCAAGAAATGCGTGCTTCAGTTTGGGAGTATGCCCAAGGTCGATAGGATACAGACGTCCATAGAACAAGAAAGTTTTGAGTTCCACCGCATGGAGTACTATCTTGGTTATCTTGCAGTGTGCAACACGCAGGTATATCAGATTTGACAACGGACGAGCTACTATCAGTTCATCATTCAAATGGCATCTAAGCATACTCAACCACTGAAGATTAACGCAATTTGAAAGCATGTCTTGAAGATCCTTCCGAGTGACATGTAGAAAGTGCAAGTCAAGTGTTGTCAGATTCGGGAAACCGCCGAATTGAGGGGGTAGTTCACATGATGCAACGCTAAGTTTAAGATGACGAAGCCGGGATATGCTTCCGTTGTCTAAAAGCTCGATCGGAAATCTGTACTGATCAATACGGCCCTGGATGTCGGCTGGTGCTAAATCAAGGGCAAGGCTCTTCGTCCGCGATGATACAGCAAAAGCAACCCAGGTATTGATATGATCCAGTAACCTGCTGTCAAACCCAAATTTGATCACCAGCTCTTCAACGACCATGCACTGATGCTGTTGCATGACGGCATTAACATTGTCAATGAATTTCTGAGTGTACTGTTCTCCCCCAAACACGTTGTCACTGCACACTGTGAAGCCATCAAATCTTAGTTTGGGGCAAACTCTCCACACATCTTTCCATTTACTTGACAGAATAACAGTTCTTGCAGCGTCCTTTAGCGGCAATTTTGATAGAACCGTAGACAGCAGATCATCGGGAAGGTCTGCAAACTGAACCTTTGCTCTCGTTTTCTTAATGACTGGTCCGTGGTAGTAACGCCTCAGTCTTTTTCTCGTGTGTGTTAGATCGCTGCCCATTCTGATTCTGCACACAAATGATGGCAGGTTAAGTATGAACAGATCGAGGAAACGAACATGGAAGGCCAGAACACATGTGAACTGCAGAACAGAGTGTTGCTGTATTCAATACCATTTCTAGTTTCTGTTACTATCCCTCATTAGCATAAACGGATAGAACAGTCAGTCCATAAAGTTGTGTTTTTTTAGGGGAAGTTCTAAACTTTTCCTTGATAAATAAATCAGCTCTACTTCAAGCAAAACTATAAAACGAAAGGTCATTATTGTTACATTTTACTCCCTCCGTTTCTAAATATAAATTACATTACCTATATGATTACCTACGATTTCGGGGATAGATCAGAGATGGGTTTGGGTGTTCGTGAGGGCGCAGGCCGGATCTAGATGGTGTGCTTGTTGTACACCGGCACAATAAAACTGAATTCGTGGGATTCAGTGGGGGATTAGCACATCACCGGGTGACAAAAAACTTACCGATGACAAAGATTGGGGGCCCTGTTGAGACAGCAGCGGCGCGACGGCAGAACTGAACGGCGATGGGCGGCGACGCGCAAGCTGAGTTTCGGGGTTGAGGCGTCCGCGGTGGCGCTACGCTACGGCACGGAGGGTGGTACTTTATAGCCGCGTTGAGTCCACTCCGATCCCCACTGGAGGTCGGTCAGGAACAGGGACTGCGAGACGAGTCGGAGAAGGGAGATGGGATTGGTAGGAGGAAGGGTGTACTGTGTAAGCGGAGACCCAGGTTTTTTTTTATAAATAACTGGAGATCCCGTCGGGGAGCTTAGAGAAATTTGTTACCCTTGAACAGTACACTTTCAGATGGCGTATACGCTCATGCATACACATACATATGAACATTTTCGATAGACTAAGCCAATACATTATTTTGAAATTGAAAAAGTGGTCACAGACGTCTTCGTTATTGACGAGGACGTCTCTTTCACTGAACGCACGAAATAGATTCAGAAAAATGCAACCACCAGTGTCAACTCTAATACCATTATCCTCTTAATTATCCAACCACAAATTGGTTCACCAAAACACTTCAGTCTTGATTGGCATCGAGAAGATGAACAAAACCCTATTTTTCTGTAAACTAATTTTTCATTTCATTTCTGACAACTTTGTAAATAATACCTTTGTGTGAGACACTCATATCCATGGAACATGGACAATGATATAGGTCAGTGCAAGTACAAGTTCTTACTCATCCTCTGTGTAGTATCAGTTGTTTCTTATCATCTGTGTACAGGTTATTTTTTACGGGTATCTGTGTACAGGTTGACAAATGATACACTGGTCAACTGGTGTCCTTGATTTGCATTTCCTTGGGCTTGGATTGTGCTTCTGCTTGATATCATGTTTGTCCACACGACATGTCGGGGCTGTATAAATACAATATAATATTTCGCAAACAATATAATTGCATACACATTCGACGACGGAAAGAGGAAAATACATTGACAACGAACCGTTGGACATAATTTACAACAAAAATTTACATACGCACACATACTAGAGTTTTTTTAAGGGAGGCACAAGATATGTCTCAACCATGGATTAAGAAGAGAGTTTACAAGGTTAATGCTCGAAAAAGAAGGTGCATTACAATAACAGTTTGGAATACAACAAGTTTTTACTTACGCCATCAAATTACTCTAGCTTTCTTTCGATCATAGGATAGGAATATCATAGGAACAGGAAAACCATAGGAACTGAGATGACATGTATCTCAATTCCTAAAAAAATAGATGTTAGTTAATGTATAGTATGGGAAAATTTTCACTGAATATAGACTAATATTTTTATCCTTTGAGGCTTTCTTTGGTTCACAGAATATAAATATCATGGGAATAGGAAAATCATAGAAAGTGAGATGACATACATCTCAATTTCTATAGAGAAAGACATGTTATTCGATGCACACGATATGAATTTTTCAATTGAGTATAGGCTAATGTTTTTTTTCCTTTGAAATGTAAAGGATTGATTCATATCCTACATAGGAATATTAATTCATTCCAACAAACCAAAGGGCTTCACAGGATTTTTTCCTTTGAAATTCCTACATGTTTCCTAAGCCTGAAATGTAAAGGATTGGTTCCTATACTACATAGGAATAGGAATCCATTCGTACAAATCAAAGAGATTCAAGGGATATTTTCCTACATAATTCCTACCAAATTCCTGTAAACCAAAGAAACACTCCAGTGTTTCGCCACCGCGATGACCGAAATATCGGCCTCCTCGTTGATGAGTTGCATAATATAATATGACATCGTCGATTTCTTCCACAAAACTCATGTGTTTCTGTCGTTCCAACATTCTCTTATTCCAAGGGAAAATGGAGAGCTTCACATTTGGTGAAATTATTTCATGAAGATATTTTCTCTCCTGTTCAAAAAATAGGGAACATATTCTTATTAGCCATTTTTCATCACAGCCAGCTATGTTAGGTCCATTAATCGTCAATCTCCAGGGCATGGGCACTTTCAACAACATGCACTAGAAATTCAAGTTGTGTTGTTGTTCCAGAAAATGCTATAATATGCAGGTTCTTTAGATAATTATGTGGACACCGGGGAATGCTCTTAATAGGCTCCGAGACATGATGTGGGAAACCGAAAACACGAAACTGCAAAAGTTTGAGGAAGTAAATGTGGTAAGCGTCGGCATAATTTATGGTTCATGAGTCGATCTACTTATAACCTAGTAAAGGTTATAGGAGATAGGAATACTATACTCACATCCATCCCTAACATTTCAACGAAAGGAGCACCCCCCAAAAAGAGGCCATAGACAGAATATTGTCAATTTCTTTGTCATGTAAAATCAACCACAAATCCAAACATTTTAAGTGGGAAAACTTGCAAGGGGTTTCCATCAACAAGGGCATCTGAAAAGTAGATAATATATATTGTTATTGCGAGAGAGAGAAAACTAGCAAAACTAACTTGCATATTAAAGTGAAGTGTGAGACAATAAACCTTGAGTTCAAAAGAAGCACGCAACGTGAGATGTTGAACACTTGGAAGCACTTTGGGAAGTATAGTCAAGGCATGTTCAAGGGTCACTGGGGTATAGAAATCAAGAAATGCGTGTTTCAAGTCAGGAGCATCCCCAAGATCAACAGGATACAGACGCCCATAGAAAATGAAAGTTTTGAGTTTCACCGCATTGAGTACTATCTTTGTTATCCTGCAGTGCGCAACACGCAAGTATAATAACTTTGACAATGGCGGCCTACTGTTAGCTCGTCATTTAGGTGGCATCTAAACATGCTGAACCACTCAAGATTATTGCAATTTGGCAGCATATCTTGAAGATCCTTCCGGGTGACACGTAGCAGGTACAAGTCCAGTGTTCTCAGATTTGGAAAACCGATGAATTGAGGGGATAGTTCAAATGATGCAAAGCTAAGTTGAAGACAACAAAGCCGAAATATGTTTCTGTTATCTAAAAGCTCGAGTGGAAATCTGCACTTATCAGTACGTCCCAGGAACTTGGTTGGTGCTATATCAAGGGCAAGGCTCTTCTTCCATGATGATACAACAAAAGAGACCCACAGATTGATATGATCTCGTATCCTGCAGTCAAACTCAAATTTGATCATGACCTGTTCAACAACTGTGCCCTGACGTTGTTGCATGACTGCATTAACAGTCTTAAGGAATTTTTGAGTGTATTGTTGTTCGTAAAGCACATTAGTGGACACTTTGAGAACATCAAATCATAGTTTGGGGCATAACCTCCACCTATCTTTTCATTTACTTGATAGAATACCACTCCTTTCAGCGTCCTTTAGTGGCAACATTGATAGAACCATATATAGCAAATCCTTAGAAAGGTCTGGAAACTGAACCTTTGCTCTTGTAAAGAATTGTGCGTGTTAGATTGTTGTCCATTTTGATTCTACATGAAAATGAAGCCAGGGTAAGTATGAGTATATCAAGCAAATGAACCTGGAAGGCTGAAATGCAACTAAACTGCACAATAAAGTGTCGTCCTATTTCATTACATTTATAGCTTGTACTTCCCTCATAATTATATAAGAACAACCACTCAATAAAGTTTTCATATTTTGCTTGATAGACCTTCAAAAAAAATATTTTGCTTGATAAATACTTAAATAGCCAACTGTGCTTCTAGCAAGAACTGTGAAATGGAACCATGCATAGATTGGTACGAGAAATAAGAGCATGGCTTTGTGTGGGCGAACATTGCATCTATATTGTGTGCTCGTTATGCAAGACACACCCAAGTTAATTTGTGGAATTCTGTAAGGTTTAGATAATGATGGGATGACAAGAACATTACCAATGGCAAAGATTGAGGACGAGGTTCTGACATCAGCGACAGGACAATAGGATGGGAACGACAATGGGTGGTGATGCGCCTAAGTTTGGGGGTTGGGGTTCAGGTAGAGGCGATAAAAGTTCTAGGTTATAAAGGGGAGAAACTACAGAGCCGCATTGGGTCCGATCCAGATTTGCGATCATCCAATACTCAGAAGTGGAATCAGAAAAGGAAGGTAGGAGTAGAAGGGTGAACTATGGAGGTCTGGTCTTCCAAAATCCACCATCTAGTTAAATAAATCTTTATCATTAGAGAAACTCTAGGTTTTGTAAAAGTAAAATAACTCTAAATCCTCTGACCCAGATTGGTGGTCCGTCAAGACTCAGGAGCAAAAACAGAAAAGGAAGGTGGGATGAGAAGGGTGAATCATGGAGATCCCCTCTCCAGATATATCTTGTGCAGTTAAATAAATCTAAATTTTTAGAGCAAGTAGAGATTCCATATAAAATTTAAATAAATCCAAATTCTTAGATCTAGATTTGAGGCCGGTCAGGACTCGGAAAAGGAAGCGAAAAAGAAAGGTGAGAGGAGAAGGATGAACTTTGGAGATCCCATGTTCCCCAATCCATCGTGTATGAACCTGGTAGGGAACGCGAGTAAACCACACAACAAAAATGTACCCTATTTCATTCTATTAATAGCTTCTACTATCCCTCATAATTATAGAAGAACAACCACTCGACAAAGTTGCCATATTTTCCTTGATATATAAACCAATTGTGCTTCTAGCAAGAACCATAGATCCGTACGATAAATAAGAGCATGGGTTTGTGTGGGCAAACATCAGATCAAGATTGTGTGCTCGTTGTGCACGACACACCCAAAGTTAATTTGTGGAATTTGGCATAATAATTGGATGGCAAAAACATTACCACTGGAGAAGATTGAGGACGGGGTTCAGATGGAAGCGATGTGACGGTAAAATGGGAACGAGGATGGGTGGTAACGTGCCTGAGTTTGGGGGTTTGGGTTGAGGCAGAGGCGATAAATGTTCTAGGCCGAAGAGGGGGATACTATAGAGCCGTGTTGGGTCCGATCCAGATTCGAGGTTAGTCATTACACACGTGTGGAATCAGAAAAACAAGGTGGGAGTAGAAGGGTGAACTCGGAGGTCCATTGTTTCCAAATCCACTGTGTCCATTTTATTGTTAAAGAAACTTTAGATTCTCTAAAAGTTGAATCTAGATCCTCTGATCCAGATTGGAGGTCAATCAAGAGTCAGGAGCGGAATCAAAAAAGGAAGGTAGGAGGAGAAGGGTAAACTGTAGAGATGTCCTCTCCAGATCCATCGTGTGTAGTTATATAAAATCTAGATCGTTAGAGCAAGTAGATATTCCCCATAAAGGTTAAATGAATCTAAATTTTCATATCCAGATTTGAGGTCGGTCGGGAGTCGGGAGAGGAGTCGGAAAAGGAAGGTGAGAGGAGAAGTATGAACTTGGAGATCCCATGTTCCCCAATACATTCGTGTGTAGTTAAAAAATCAAGATCGTTAGAGAAATTCTAGGTTCTCTAAAATTTACGCCTTTATAATAGTTCCTTCTATCACTCATAACCAGATTAGGACAACCACTCCATAAAATTGCCTTCACTAGTGCAGAAAAGCCTAGCTATGGCGTGGCAAAAATGACCTTCCTGGCGTAGACACCCGACGCCACAAATATGGCGCCACTGTTAGAATTTTAGTGGTGGCGTCGGAGACGACGCCAACACTATTTTAAATACCTATGGCGTTGGACATATTTGCACGCCGGCATTGTCATATTTCGCTAATAAAAAAATATTACTAGCTTCAGAAACTAAACGTTTCAGCAATTAACAAAAGATGCTAAATGTTTCAGCAGTTCACAAAAGATGCTACCAGCTCCACAAACTAAATGTTTCACGAAATTCACAAAAGAAAAGTACCAAATTACTTCTCACAATGTATTCACCTCTCGACACTATCTAGTTTTTTCGAAGGACTAACTTAGGCTCACGAAGCTTATTCCTATTCACCTGCCCCTCCATTTTGTAATGGGCTTTCTCCGTCTTCAATTGAGTTATATCGGACTTTAGGACTTGTATGTCCTTCTTGTAATGACTTATGTCATTATTCAGAAACGCGATCTGACGTTCGAGACTGCAAATCTTATAAATGACAATAGCATTGTCATCGATAATATTATCCCTCTCCTTCTTCAGGGAAGCATTAACCTCCTCTGGGGCCTTGACGGTACTCTCATGTGACGCGATTAGCTCTTGACTGAGCACGTCGACGTCACATGTCTTCTGCTCATCGGGTGATGTAGAAGGCGGAGCTCGTACGTATGCCTGGCAAGGGTTTCAAAACATAAACAAATAGCTATGGCGTGCGAATTGAGCCCACAACAGCACTATTTGAAAATGTTAGTGCTGGCGTTGGTGAGAAATGGCGCGCCACAAACAAGAGTTGTGGCTAGCCATTTCTCCGCTAGTGCTTGTTCTCATTGCTAAAAATTTGAGCTACCAAAAACTAGAAAGCGGAACCATAAATCAGAAGGATAAATCAGGGCATGGGTTTGAGTGTTTGTGTGTGCAAGAGGGTGCAAGGCGGCGACGCAGAACTTACCATAGGTGAAAGACTCTAGATGAGGTTGAGACGGCAGCGACGCGACGATAGAACGGGAACAACGATGAGTGCAACACGCTTGAGTTTGGGGATTAGGGTTGAGGAGGCAACGGCGGTGGTGACAGGCCTAGGTCACAAAGGGGTATACTCGTAGTATATATAAAGCTGTGTTGGGTCCGATCCAAATTGAATATCACTTTCTACAAAAAAAATTAAAAAAAATTGGAGGTCCACCGGGACTCAAAGACGAATCAAAAGAGGAAGGTGGGAGGACGGTGAACCGTGGGGATCCCCTATTACCAAATTCACCTTATGCAGTTAAATAAATCTAGACCATTAGATTAACTCTAGCAAGCGAGGGAGTAGTGTATGGGTTCTCAACCAGCACGATGGCGTGGTGGAGGTGGTGGTGGAGCAGTGCCAACAGGGCTTCGCCAAGCGCTACCGGAACCAAGAACGGAGGAGAAAACGATCTAGGGAGAGAGTGAGGCGCCAAGGGCTTGGTGTGTCCTCTTGGGGCGCCCCCTCCCTCTATATATAGGTGGAGGGGCGTGGATATCAGCCCCTCCAAGCCCTAGGGCGCAGCCAAGGGGGAGGAGTTGGACTCCTAGTCCAATTCCCTCCCTTTCCAAACAGACGTGGACTTTCCACCTCTCCCAAGCCACATAGGCCTTGAGGGACTTGTGTGCCTGGCCCAATAAGGCTAGGACGCCTCCCCTCAGCCCATGCAAACTCTTGGGACATGGTGGAACCCTTGGTGGACTTCCGGACCCCTCCGGAAGTTTCCGGAACCTTCTAGAAACTTCCCGGTACAATACCAGAAAAAATTAAAACTTTTCCGGTGGCCAAAATATGACTTCCCATATATAAATGTTTACCTCCGGACCATTCCGGAGCTCCTCATGACGTCCGGGATCTCATCCGGGACTCCGAACAACATTCGGTCACCAACATACATAACCCAGTAATACTATATCGTCACCGAACGTTAAGCGTTCGGACCCTACGGGTTCGAGAATCATGTGGACATGAACAGGACGCCTCTCCGGTCAATAACCAAGAGCGGGACCTGGTTGCCCATATTGGTTCCCATATATTCCACGAAGATCTTTATCGGTCGAACCATGATGCCAAGAATTCAATCAATCACGTATGCAGTTCCCTTTGTCCAGCGGTATGTTACTTGCCCGAGGTTCGATCGTCGGTATCTCCATACCTAGTTCAATCTCGTTATCGGCAAGTCTCTTTACTCGTTTCGTAATACAAGATCCCGTGACTAACTCCTTAGTCACATTGCTTGCAAGCTTCTTGTGATGTTGTATTACCGAGTGGGCCCAGAGATACCTCTCCGTCATACGGAGTGACAAATCCCAGTCTCGATCCACGCCAACCCAACAGACACCCTCGGAGATACCTGTAGAGCACCTTTATAGTCACCCAGTTACGGTTTGACATTTGATACACACAAGGCATTCCTCCGGTGTCAGGGAGTTGCATGATCTCATGGTCGTAGGAACAAATACTTGACATGGATAAAGCAGTAGCAATAAACTAATACGATCAAATGCTATGCTTATGATTGTGTCTTTTCCATCACATCGTTCTTCTAATGATGTGATCCCATTATCAAATGACAACTCATGTCTATGGTCAGGAAACCTTGACCATCTTTGATCAACGAGCTAGTTTAGTAGAGGCTCACTAGGGACATAGTGTTGTCTATGTATCCACACATGTATCTGAGTTTCCGATCAATACAATTCTAGCATGGATAATAAACGATTATCATGAACAAGAAAATATGATAATAACCACTTTATTATTGCCTCTAGGGCATATTTACAATAGTCTCCCACTTGCACTAGAGTCAATAATCTAGTTCACATCGCCATGTGATTTACATCGTAATGAATCTAACACCCATAGAGTTCTGGTGCTGATCATGTTTTGCTCATGGAAGAGGCTTAGTCAACGGGTCTGCAACATTCAGATCCGTATGTACTTTGTAAATATTTATGTCCTCCTCCTTGATGTAATCGCGGATGGAATAGAAGTGGCGCTTTATGTGTCTGCCCTCTTGTGAAACCTGGACTCTTTGGCTAGAGCAATGGCACCAGTGTTGTCAAACAAGAGAGTCATTGGATCTAGTTCACTGGGCACAACTCCGAGATATGTCATGAACTACTTCATCCAGACTCCTTCCTTCGCCGCTTCCGAAGCAGTGATGTACTCCGCTTCATATGTAGAATCTGCTATCATGCTTTGCTTGGAACTGCACCAGCTTACCGCTTCACCATTCAAAATATATACGTATCCGGTTTGAGACTTAGAGTCATCCGGATCTGTGTCAAAGCTAGCATCGACGTAACCCTTTACGACGAGCTCTTGATCACCTCCATAAACGAGAAACATTTCTTTAGTCCTTTTCTGGTACTTAAGGATATTTTTGGCCGCTGTCCAGTGTTCCATTCCTGGATCACTTTGATACCTTCCGGCCATACTTATGGCAAGGCTGACATCTGGTCTCGTGCACAACACCGCATACATTATAGAGCCTATGGCTGAAGCATAGGGGATGACACTCATTTTTTCTCTATCCTCTGTAGTCGCTGGGCATTGAGTCTTACTCAACTTCACACCTTGTAAGACATGCAATAACCCTTTCTTGGACTGATCCATTTTGAACTTCTTCAAAACCTTATCAAAATATGTGCTTTGTGAAAGTCCTATTAAGCGTCTTGATATATCTCTATAGATCTTTATGCCTAATATGAAAGCAGCTTCTCTGAGGTCTTTCATTGAAAAACTCTTGTTCAAATACATCTTCACGCTTTCCAGAAGTTCTATATTGTTTCCAATAAGAATTATGTCATCCACATATAATATTAGAAACACTATAGAGCTCCCACTCACTTTCTTGTAAATACAAGCTTCTCCATAAACTTGTATAAACCCATACGCTTTGATCACCTCATCAAAACAAAGATTCCAACTCCGAGATGCTTGCACCAATCCATAAATGGATCGCTGGAGCGTGCACACTTTGTTAGCATTTTTAGGATCGACAAAACCTTTTGGTTGCATCATATGCAACTCTTCCTTAAGGAAACCATTAAGGAACGTTGTTTTGACATCCATCTACCAGATCTTGTAATAAAAAAATGTAGCTATTGCTAATATGATCCTAACGGACTTAAGCATCGCTACGGGAGAGAAAGTCTCATCGTAGTCAACTCCTTGAAGTTGTGAAAACCCTTTTGCAACAAGTCGAGCTTTATAGACGGTGACATTACCGTCCACGTCCGTCTTTTTCTTAAAGATCCATTTATTCTGTATGGCCTTACGATCATATGGCAAGTCCTCCAAAGTCCACACTTTGTTCTCATACATGGATTCTATCTCGGATTTCATGGCCACTAGCCATTTGTTGGAATCCGGGCCCACCATCGCTTCTTCATAGCTCATAGGTTAACTGTTGTCTAACAACATGACCTCCAAGACAGGATTGCCATACCACTCAGGGGCGATACGATTCCTTGTCGACTTACGAGGCTCAGTAGCAACTTGATCTGAAGTTTCGCGATCATCATCATTAGCTTCCTCTTCACTTGGTGTAGGCGCCGCAGAAACATCTTTTTGCGTCGCGCTACTATCCAACTGAAGTGACGGTTGAATAACCTCATCAAGTTCTACCTTCCTCCCACTCAATTCTTTCGAGAGAAACTCTTTCTCGAGAAAGGACTCGTTTTAGCAACAAACACTTTGCCCTCAAATCTGAGATAGAAGGTATACCCAACTGTTGCCTTAGGGTATCCTATGAAGACGCATTTGTCCGCTTTGGGTTCGAGCTTATCAGGTTGAAGCCTTTTCACATAAGCGTCGCAGCCCCAAACTTTAAGAAACGACAGCTTAGGTTTCTTGCCAAACCATAATTCATACGATGTCGTCTCAACGGACTTTGATGGTGCCCTATTTAAAGTGAATGCGGCTGTCTCTAATGCATAACCCCAAAACGATAGTGGCAGATCAGTGAGAGACATCATAGATCACACCATATCCAATAGAGTACGATTACGACGCTCGGACACACCATTACACTGTGGTGTTCCAGGTGGCGTAAGCTGTGAAACAATTCCACACTGTCTCAAATGCATGCCAAACTCATAACTCAGATATTCTCCACCACGATTAGATCATAGAAACTTTATCTTCTTGTTATGATGATTTTCTACTTCACTCTGAAATTGCTTGAACTTTTCAAACGTTTCAGACTTGTGTTTCATTAAGTAAATATAGCCATATCTACTAAAATCATAAGTCAAGGTAAAAAAATAACGATATCCACCGCGCGCCTCAACACTCATCGGACCTCACACATCCGTATGTATGATTTCCAACAAGTCACTTGCCCGCTCCATTGTACCGGAGAACGGGGGTTTTGTCATCTTGGCCATGAGGCATGGTTCGCATGTATCAAGCGATTAAAAATCGAGTGATTCAAAAGTCCATCAGCATAGAGCTTCTTCATGTGTTTTACACCAATATGACCTAAGCGGCAGTGCCACAAGAAAGTGGTACTATCATTATTAACCTTTCATCTTTTGGCATCAATGTTATGAACGTGTGTATCCCTACTATCGAGATTCAACAAGAATAAACCATTCACATTGGGTGCATGACTATAAAAGATGTTACTCATATAAATAGAACAACCATTATTCGTTGATTTAAATGAATAGCCGTCTCGCAATAAACAAGATCCTGATATAATGTTCATGCTCAACGCAGGCACCAAATAACAATTATTTAGGTTTACTACTAATTCCGATGGTAATTGAAGAGCGAGCGTGCCGATGGCGATCATATCAACCTTGGAACCATTTCCGACGGGCATCGTCACTTCATCCTTCGCCAGCCTCCGTTTATTCCGTAGTTCCTGTTTCGAGTTACAAATATGAGCAACCGAACCGGTATCAAATACCCAGGCACTACTACGAGAGCTAGTGAGGTACACATCAATAACATGTATATCAAATATACCTTTGTTGACATTGCCAGCCTTCTTATCAGCCAGGTACTTGGGGAAATTCCGCTTCGAGTGGCCAGTCCCCTTGCAATAGAAGCACTCAGTCTCGGGCTTGGGTCCAGCCTTGGGTTTCTTCACGGGAGCAGCAACTTGCTTGCCACCCTTCTTGAAGGTTCCCTTCTTTCCCTTTCCTTTCTTGAAACTAGTGGTTTTATTCACCATCAACACTTGGTGCTCCTTTTTGATTTCTACTTCCGCGACTTTCAGCATTGCGAATAGCTCGGAGACAGACTTGTCCATCCCTTGCATATTATAGTTCATCACAAAGCCTTTGTAGCTAGGTGGCAGTGACTGGAGAATTCTGTCAGTGACCGTTTCGGGCAGAAGCTCAACTCCCAAATCATTCAAACGGTTGTAGTACCCAGACATTCTGAGTTGGTGCTCACTAACAGAACTATTCTCTTCCATCTTGCAGGCGAAGAACTTATCGGAGGTCTCATACCTCTCGATCCGAGCATTTGCTTGAAATACTAACTTCAACTCCTCGAACATCTCATATGCTCCATGGCATTCAAAACGCTTTTGAAGTCCCGATTCTAAGCCGTACAACATGGCGCACTGAACTATCGAGTAGTCATCAGAACGCGCCTGCCACACGTTCACAACTTCTGCAGACGAAACTGGAGGGGGTGGCATGCCAAGCGGCGCATCAAGGACATAAGCCATTTGCGAAGCCGTGAGGATAATCCTCAGATTACGAACCTAGTACGCATAGTTACTTGATACGTCTCCAACGTATCGATAATTTATGCAGTATTCATGCCATATTCACCTATGATTACAATACTTTTATATGGTTTTGATGCACTTTATATGATTTATTTAGAACTAACCCGGACTGATGTTGTTTCCAGCAGAATTACCATGGTGTTGTTTTTGTGCAGAAAATGAAAGTTCTCGGAATCGCCCGAAACTTTTTGGTGATTTTTTCTGGAGGAAATAAGCCATATTGGAGCGAAGAACCACCGGAGGGGAGCCACATGTGGGGCACAAGCCATCAAGGCGCGACCCCCCCTAGGTCGCGCCCTGATATGTGGGGGGCACGTGGCTCCGTTGCGTGTGATTCCAACACTGGAAAATCCTATAAATCTCATAAACTTTAGAAATAAACAAAGACTCTCCTTTCCGCCACCGCAACTCTCTGTATCGACGAAAAACCAATCTGGAGACGTTCCATTACCCTGCCAGAGAGGGAAATCATCATCCGGTGGCCATCTTCATCATCCCGGCAGAGGCCATGACGAGGAGGGAGTAGTTCACCCTCGGGGCTGAGGGTATGTACCAGTAGCTATGTGTTCAATCGCTCTCTCTCTCTCTCTCTCTCTCTCTCGTGTTCTTGAGATGTCATGATCTTGATGTATCACGGGCTTTGTTAATATAATCGGATCATATGATGTTATTCCCTTGCTACCTTGTTGTGATTCATTGAATCTTTACCTATGAGATCTCGTTATGTTGGATAGAATATTTTGGTTTGAGAACACTTGATGTACGTCTTGCGTGGGATACGCGTAGTGACATTGTGGTATTCTATTGATTCACTTGATATATGTTGAGGCATCAACTTGCGGATTCCGGTGACCTTGGGGATCTATGCATATGGGTTGATTGCACGTTTTCATACCATGTTCTCCGATAGAAATCTTAGGGTGCTCCTTCAAGTTCTTTGTGTTGGATTGAATATGATAGATCTGAAATTGTTTGATGCATCTCGCATAATTTACCCACGGATACTTGAGGTGACATTGGAGTATCTAGGTGACATTAGGGTTGATTGATATGTATCATTGGTGTTGTTCTAGTACGAAGTCTAGGGCTGTTTGTGACACTAATAGGAATAGCCCAAAAGATTGATCGGAAATAATAACTTTGAGGTGGTTCTACTACCTACACCAATTTCATCTTATTGTTCTCCGCTAGATAGGAACTTTGGAGTGATTCTTTGTTGCACGTTGAGGGATGATCATATGATTCAACTATGTTAGCATTGTTGGGAGGTTGCACTAGTGAAAGTATGAACCCTAGGCCTTGTTTCCAATCATTTATATATTGTTTTGCTCACAGTTTTCTACTTGTTACCTTGTCGTATTTATATTTTCAGATTACAAAAACCTTTATCTACCATCCATATTGCACTTGTATCACAATCTCTTCGCCGAACTAGTGCACCTATACAATTTACCATTGTATTGGGTGTGTTGGGGGCACAAGAGATTTCTTGTATTTGATTGCAGGGTTGTTTGAGAGAGACCATCTTCTTCCTACACCTCCCACAGATTGATAAACCTTAGGTCATCCACTTGAGGGAGAATTGCTACTGTCCTACAAAACTCTACGCTTGGAGGCCCAACAGAGTCTACAAGAATAAAGTTGCGTAGTAGACATCAAGCCGTTTTCTGGCGCCGTTGCCGGGGAGGTGAGTGCTTGAAGGTATATCTTTAGATCTTGCAATTAAATCTTTTAGTTTCTTGTTTTTCACTAGTTTGGTTTTATAAAATAAAACTACAAAAAATGGAATTTAGGTTGCCTCAATTGTTTTGTATTTTTAATGTCTTTCGTGAAAATGATGGTTCGGAAAATTGTGCTCAATTGGTAGAGGAAGAATTTATGAAAATACTTAATGAGAATTCCTTGAATGATGAGCATGATTGCAATGTTGCTAGTATGAATTCTCTGAATATCCATGATGCTAATGATATGCAAAGCCACAAGCTTGGGATGCTATGTTTGATGAAGATGATATTTTTTGTCCCCCAAGTTTTGATGAGCAAATTTATTATGATGATGGCATGCCTCCTATCTATGATGATTATGATGACATGTATGCTATAAGTAGTGATAGTAACCATGAAACTTGTCATTATGATTTTAATATTGAATGTGGTTATGTCAATCAAGTGTCTCATGATAGTTATTTTGTTGAGTTTGCCCCCACTACCATGGATGAAAAGGAATTTGCTTATGTGGAGAGTAATGAAAATTATATGCTTGTGCATCATGAAAAGAATGATTTATGTGATAGTTATATTTTGGAATTTATTCATGATGCTACTGAAAATTATTATGAGGGAGGAACATATGCTTGTAGGAATTGCAATAATATCAAGTTTCCTCTCTATGTGTTGAAAATCTTGAAGACATTCATGTTTTGCCTTCCTATGCTAGTTGATTCTTGCTCCCATAAATTGTTTGCTTGCAAAATACCTATGCATAGGAAGTGGGTTAGACTTAAATATGCTTGTCATGAGATTCATGATGCTCTCTTGCATGTTTCAATTACTACTTTTTATGTGAGCATCATTGAAATCATCATGCCTAGCTAAAAGGCATTAAAGAAAAGCGCTTGTTGGGAGACAACCCAACACTTTTACTTTATGTTTTTGTGTGTTCACATGATTAAGATACTGTAGTAATCATGTTTTGTGTCTTTTATTTCAATAATGTGCCAAGTAAAGCCTTTGGGATAGTATGGATACTTGTTGATTTGTTTCTGTGCAAAAACAGAAACTTTTGCCTCTAGTAAAGAATTTCTCTGATTTTATTGGAGCATCAAACAATTCTGAAATTTTTACACAGTATTTATATGAAAATTCTATAAGTTTTAATAATTTTCCAGAATTTTTAGAGACAGTGAAGTATGGTTACACTACATATCTTCACAGACTGTTCTGTTTTTGACAGATTCTGTTTTGCATGCAATGTTTGCTTGTTTTAGTGTTTCCATAGCTTATATTTAGTGATATAAATTATGGGAATGATATAATACAGTAGGTATTATGTGAGGAAAATTATGAATCTTGTATTGACAGTACCTAAGTGAATGATCTTTATTTATTATACTAACTCATCTCACGAAGTTCCGTTAAGTTTTGTGTGATTGAAGTTTTCAAGTTTTGGGTGAGACACCGATATGAGGAGAATAAGGAGTGACAAGAACCTAAGCTTGGGGATTCCCAAGGCACCCCCAAGGTAATATCCAAGGAAAACTCAAGCGCCTAAGCTTGGGGAAGCCCTGGAAGGCATCCCCTCTTTCGTCTTCAACACTATCGGTATATCTTAGTTGGAGCTATATTTTTATTCGACACATGTTATGTGTTTTGCTTGGAGTATCATTATATTTTGTTATTCTATGTTAGATGTTATTTATAATCTTGTTTTTCAATAAAAAGTTTCAAGAATTGCCTTTAGGATGCTTGAATTGCATGTTTGATGTGTGTTGTGTAAAAATAGAAACTTTTGCTGTAGTGTTTGAATTTTCATATTTTACTGGAACGTGGAAAGTTTATGAAATTTTTACAAAGTATTTTCATATAAATTCTTTATCATGTCCTAAATTTTCATAATTTTTAGAGATACATAAGTGCACTTTGTAAATTAATTGCTACAGACTGTCCTGTTTAGACAGATTATTGTCATAGTTTTGTTATCTACTTCTCCGATGGTTTTCATGACTTATATTGGTAGATATAAATTTTGGAAATGTTAGTATACAGTAGATAATGTTTGAAAATTATTGTGAAACTTGTCTTGGCAGTACATAAAGTGTTGATTTATTCTTATGTGCACTAACCTATCTCACGAGTTCTTTCCAAGTTTTGTGTGGATGAAGTTTTTGAGACCTAGGTGAAACCGGGATATGAGAGGATTGAATGAGATACAAAATCTCAAGCTTGGGGATGCCCAAGGATCCCCAAGTAAATATTTCAAGATGTCTCTGTTGGGGAACGTTGCATGGGAAATAAAAAAATTTCCTACGCACACACAAGATCTATCCATGGTGATGAGCATCTACGAGAGGGAGAGTGGATCTACATACCCTTGTAGATCGCTAAGCGGGAAGCGTTAAGAAACGCGGTTGATGAAGTCGAACTTCTTCGCGATCCAAATCGCCAAGCGTCCTGCGATCTAATCACGATCCGTCCCGATCTAGCGCCGAACGAACGGCACCTCCGCGTTCAGCACACGTACAGCTCGATGACGATCTCTGCCTTCTTGATCCAGCAAGAGGGAGCGGAGAGGTAGATGAGTTCTCCGGCAGCGCGATGATACGTATCCAACGTATCTATAATTTATGAAGTATTCATGCCATGTTTACAATAATTTTATATGATTTTGGTATGATTTTATTAGAACTAACCCGGACTGACGTTGTTTTCAGCAGAACTACCATGGTGTCGTTTTTTGTGCAGAAATAAAAGTTCTCGGAATGGGCTGAAAATTTACGGAGAATATTTTTGGAAAATATAAAAAGTACTGGAGCAAAAAGATACCGGAGAGGAGTCCCGAGGAGGTCACAAGCATGGGGGGCGCCCCCCCCTAGGGCACGCCCCTGGCTTGTGGACTCCTCGAGCACCCCCTTGACGTGAGACCGACGCCAAAAATTCCTATAAATACTAAAACCCCTAGAAAGAAACCTAGATCGGGAGTTCCGCCGCCGTAAGCCTCTGTAGCCACGAAAAACCAATCGGGAGCCCGTTCCGGCACCCTGCCGGAGGGGGAAACCATCACCGGAGGCCATCTTCATCATCCCGGCGGTCTTCATGACGAGGAGGGAGTAGTTCACCCTCGGGGCTGAGGGTATGTACCAGTAGCTATGTGTTTGATCTCTCTCTCTCTCTCGTGTTCTTGAGATGACACGATCTTGATGTACCGCGAGCTTTATTAATATAGATGAATCATATGGAGTTTTCCCCTCTCTATCCTCTTGTGATGAATTGAGTTTTCCCTTTGAAGTTTTCTTATCGGATTGAGTCTTTAAGGATTTGAGAACACTTGATGTATGTCTTGCGATGGGATATCCGTGGTGACAATGGGATGTTCTATTGATCCACTTGATGTATGTTTTGGTGATCAACTTGCGGGTTCCGTGACCTTGGGAATCTATGCATAGGGGTTGGCACACGTTTTCGTCTTGACTCTCCGGTAGAAACTTTGGGGCACTCTTTAAAGTTCTTTGTGTTGGATTGAACATGATGAATCTAAAATTGTGTGATGCATATCGTATAATCAAGCCCATGGGTACTCGTGGTGACATTGGAGTATCTAGGTGACATTAGGGTTTTGGTTGATGTGTATCTTAAGGTGTTATTCCAGTACGAACTCTAGGGCTGTTCGTGACAATTAATGGGGATGGCTCATATGATTGATCGGAAAAGATAACTTTGAGGTGGTTTCGTACCCTACAATAATTTCTTCGTTTGTTCTCTGCTATGAGTTACTTTGGAGTGAACTCTTTGTCGCACGTGAGGGATTTACATATGATTCAACTATGTCAGTATTGTTGAGAGAACTTGCACTAGTGAAAGTATGAACCCTAGGCCTTGTTTTCAAGCATTGCAATACCGTTTGTGCTCACCTTTATCTTTAGTTACCTTGCTGTTTTTATATTTTCAGATTACAAAAACCTATATCTATCATCCATATTGCACTTGTATCACCATCTCTTCGCCGAACTAGTGCACCTATACAATTTGCCATTGTATTGGGTGTGTTGGGGACACAAGAGACTCTTTGTTATTTGGTTGCAGGGTTGTTTGAGAGAGACCATCTTCATCCTATGCCTCCCACGGATTTATAACTTAGGTCATCCACTTGAGGGAAATTTGCTACTGTCCTACAAAACTCTGCGCGTGGAGGCCCAACACGAGTCTACAAGAAGAAGGTTGCGTAGTAGACATCACGCGACGGCGTGGCGGCGATGGTGGTGGAACTATTCTGGCAGGGCTTCGCCTAAGCACCGCCGAACTAGACTAGAGGAGAAAACGATCTAGATGAAGTAGAGGGAGCACGTGGCAATTAGGGTTAGCCCTCACCTCTAAACCTCTAGTATATATAGGAGGGAGGGGAGGGGCTGGCCGGCCAAGACCTCCTCCTAGGAGTCGGCCGAAGTGGGAGGTGGAGTCCTACTCCAATCCTACTAGGAGTAGGATTCCTCCTCTCCACTTGGAAACCTTTTCCACCTTTCCTCCCTTTGGGTTTTTTCCACCTCCAGCCGGATGGGCCTTAGTGGGGGGCTCGGCCAGCCCACTAAGGGCTGGCTTGACTCCTCCCACAGCCCATGAGGCCCTTTGGGTCCAGACACCCCTCCCGATGGTCCTCGGTACCCCTCCCGGCACTCCCGGTACACTACCGAAATACCCGAAACCTTTCCGGTGACCAAAACGGGACTTCCTATATATCAATCTTTACCTCCAGACCATTCCGGAGCTCCTCGTGACGTCCGGGATCTCATCCGGGACTCCGAACAACCTTCGGTCACCACCATACATAACTCTATACTACCGAAACGTCACCGAACCTTAAGTGTGCACACCCTACGGGTTCGAGAACTATGTAGACATGACCAAGACACCTCTACGGCCAATAACCAATAGCGGGACCTGGATGCCCATATTGGTTCCTACATATTCCACGAAGATCTTTATCGGTTGAACCTCTATGTCAAGGATTCAGTTAATCCCGTATGGTGTTCCCTTTGTTCTTCGGTATGTTACTTGCCCGAGATTCGATCGTCGGTATCTCTATACCTAGTTCAATCTCATTATCGGCAAGTCTCTTTACTCGTTCCGTAATACAAGATCCTGTGGCTAACACTTTAGTCACATTGCTTGCAAGGTGTCAGCGAAACGACACCTATGGGATCGAGACGATCCCTTTACGATTCGGCAGGGAAGAAGGTTTGCGCAGAGAGCAGATCCAATGATCAACACGAGGAGTTTTACCCAGGTTCGGGCCGCAAAGATGCGTAAAACCCTACTCCTGCTTAGTTGTATTGGATGTGTTCTAGCTCAAGTTCTGGGAGCGCTACAGTACACAACTACTACACCTGTAGAATGGGCCAGAAGCCGATCCCCTTGTAGCTACGCCTTGGGCCTCCTTTTATACGTTCGAAGGGGTCACCAATAGTGGCGTACAGTGCATACATGAGGTGTGAAAGTAGCTACAATGTTATCATACCTAACACTGACGGTTTAGGACAAGAACATTTAATGCTCCGTTGAGGTGTCCCTTAGCGTCTTGGGGACGGTAAAAGAAGCCATCCCATCTGCACCGCTTAACCCCGCACACCGTCAGCGTCTGACACGCACCCAGGAAGACAACAGCTAAAAGACAAGCTGGTCGTTGCACTGGGGCGGTGCGCTAGAACAGTGGTGAGGTCTTGCCGGGTGCGAGTCTTGCCGGGGCTACGCAGCCAGCCCGGCAAGATCTTGCCGGGGCGCCTAGCCTTCGGCCTTCTATCTTCTCATCCGTGACTTGGAAGCCTTCTTGATGTTGCTATATTTGCATCCAGCGCCCCCTCCCAGCAAGCCCTGCCGCTGGTGTGGCTACAACTGTCCGTGCACAAGTACGGGGTACTAATAGACCCAATTTTAGTACACCGACAGGAGCCCCCGGGCCTGGGCCATACACGGGTGCGAGGCGTTGTTGGGCCAGGCCCAAACAGTGCACGGGCACGCGTGGCAGGAGTTATCCACCGTAATCATTCCATTTACTGCGCCACCCATGACGCCCATTGAATGCGGGACGTGGGGGACGTGCGCGGCGCGGCCGTTACAGCAGCGCGCTCGCGAAGCGTTTCTATATTATATTAGTAAAGAGGCAACCTCGCGTCCTCCCCATAAGAAAGAATCCGCAGAGGCGCTGCTCATTTACCTCTTGTCTCTTCCAATCTGGGAACCGCTGCCATCTTCCTCCTCGAGTCCAAAGCAGAGCTTTTCCCAATCACCTGCCGCCTTCTCGCCCTCGCCGTCCTCGGCCTCAGCCTCCACATTCGCCATGCCGCCCAAAGCAAGCAAGGGCAAGGAGGTGGACGCCGTTTTCTCGGAGAGCAAGCTGGCGAAGATGCAGAAGGAGCACGCCGTATTCCCTCCGGCGCTCGATGCGGCCGCCCTGAGGATCGATACCAGTGCGTGTGGGCGGCGGAGATGACAACGCACCCCGCCACCCTCGTGAGTCCAGGTTCTTCCAGAGGCGGCCCAAATAAGTATGACTTCTTTGCCGATTACTTCTACTGCGGGCTCTGCCCTCCTTTCTCTGATTTCTTCAACGATATCATGCTCACATATGGCTTCCAGCTTTTGGATTTCACGCCGAATGCTGTGACATGCATGTCAGTTTTCGCTCACCTTTGCGAAAACTTCGCCGGAGTAGTCCCTAGCACCGCCCTTTTCCGCCATTACTTTATTCCTCGCATCCAAAAGGGCGAGGCCCTTTCCGGTTCCATCGCTTGGATTCCACGTCCAGGAATCAAGGAGGTTTACCCAGAGGGGGCCTACCACGAGAAGTGGGATGAATGGCGGGCCAAGTGGTGCTGGATTCAGGAGACAAAACTCCAGCCCTTCTGCCTGCCACTGCAGACGAAGATAGTGTGCAGCAACGACTGGAGCGCCCTCGATCCCTACGATAAGAAGCTCACAGTCGCTACTACCAGGATTCACCGCCTCAGAACTGTCGGGCTCACAGTAGAGATGATAGGCGCCGATTTCCTTCGCCGGCGCATCTCCTCTCTGCAGAACAAGGGGAGGCCAGCTTGGGAATTCCGGAACGCGGCAGACATCATGAGGCTACGCCCTGGGCTGAACCATAACTTGACGCTTATGCAGCACGCAACCCTTTGCCAGAAACTGTTCAGGGGTGATGTGGTGTGCAAACTGCCGGCATGCATAGTTCCTTTGTGCAACAACTCCGCTTTGACTTCAATCATTGCCATGATGCCTGCGTTTGACGCCCACAGCCTTGACGGGACTTGGATCGAGCCGTCCGAGGAGCAGGCACAACAATTCTTTGATAATCTATCGGAGAAGGCCATCCGCGCAGAAGAAAACCTCGTCTGCGCCCCCACTGATGAAGAGCGGGCATACATCGCCACCAGGGCGGAGGAGGCAAATCTTGCCGCGGAGGCCGGCAGCGCCGGCTTCGTGGAATAGGAAACCAACGGAGGGGAAACGCTGCCGGATGAGAATCTTGCCGGGCAGGGCGAGACTGCCGAAGAGCAGGGTGGCACATCTACCGGGGGCCCTTCTGCCGAAGACACAGCCGAGGAGGAGCTGCACGAGGAGGCCCGAGCTCTCGAAGTGAGGAATAGGCGCGTTCTTCGGAGAGCCGCCTCTGGCACCACAATTCACCAGCCTTCCTCGAGCGGTGGAGCCCCCGGCAAGGGGGAAGCCGGCAAGGCCACGCAGCGGCAAGGGGCTCATCAGCAACCCGCGCCCGCTACAGCCAAGTGGCCTAGGAGCACCCCTCCACCTCCTCCCGTGGCGGAAGTCGACTTCAACCTCTCTGCCTTTAGCTCGGGAGAAGAAGAAGAAGAGTAAGGATCATGCCGCGTCCTTTACTTTCTGAGTTTTTGGTTTTACTTCACTCATTTATTTTGCTTTGGCCTGTCTCCACAGGGATACGGAAACATTGGCACAGAGGATAGCGAAGAGGGCGAAGACTTCGACGAGCGAGGAGCCACCGGCAAGCACCTCAGGTGCGCCAGAGACGGTCACCATCAGCCCGGATCCAAGCCCGCGACGCAGTCCTCGACTCAGCCCCCGGCGCAGCCCCCAGCGTGAGTCTATTACTCACTTTCCGCTGGCAAGTGCCGGGGTGTGCATCTTTACTGCTGACATCACCAGGCGTGCAGGAGGAGAGCAGCGACAAGGAGAACCGTCAGAGGCCACCCCTGATATGTGATTTCTACTACGCAACATTCTTCTTGTAGACTCGTGTTGGGCCTCCAAGCGCAGAGTTTTGTAGGACAGTAGCAAATTTCCCTCAAGTGGATGACCTAAGGTTTATCAATCCGTGGGAGGCGTAGGATGAAGATGGTCTCTCTCTAACAACCCTGCAACCAAATAACAAAGAGTCTCTTGTGTCCCCAACACACCCAATACAATGGCAAATTGTATAGGTGCACTAGTTCGGCGAAGAGATGGTGATACAAGTGCAATATGGATGGTAGATATAGGTTTTTATAATCTGAAAATATAAAAACAGCAAGGTAGCAAGTAACAAAAGTGAGCAAAAACGGTATTGCAATGCTTGGAAACAAGGCCTAGGGTTCATACTTTCACTAGTGCAAATTCTCTCAACAATACTAACATAATTGAATCATATATAAATCCCTCACGTGCGACAAAGAGTTCGCTCCAAAGTCACAAATAGCGGAGAACAAACGAAGAAATTATTGTAGGGTATGAAACCACCTCAAAGTTATCTTTTCCGATCAATCATATGAGCTATCCCTATAAGTGTCACGAACAGCCCTAGAGTTTGTACTAAAATAACACCTTAAGATACACATCAACCAAAACCCTAATGTCACCTAGATACTCCAATGTCACCACAAGTACCCATGGGCTTGATTATACGATATGCATCACATAATTTCAGATTCATCTATTCAATCCAACACAAAGAACTTCAAAGAGTGCCCCAAAGTTTCTACCGGAGAGTCAATACGAAAACGTGTGCCAACCCGTATGCATAGATTCCCATGGTCACGGAACCCGCAAGTTGATCACCAAAACATACATCAAGTGGATCAATAGAACATCCCATTGTCACCACAGATATCCCATCGCAAGACATACATCAAGTGTTCTCAAATCCTTAAAGACTCAATCCGATAAGTAAACTTCAAAGGGAAAACTCAATTCATCACAACTAGATAGAGAGGGGAAACACTCCATATGATTCATCTATATTAATAAAGCTCGCGGTACATCAAGATCGTGCCATCTCAAGAACACTAGAGAGAGATCAAACACATAGCTACTGGTACATACCCTCAGCCCCGAGGGTGAACTATTCCCTCCTCGTCATGGAGAGCATCGGGATGATGAAGATGACCTTCGGTGATGGTTTCCCCCTCCGGCAGGGTGCCGCAACGGGCTCCCGATTGGTTTTTCGTGGCTCTGGAGGCTTGCGGCGGCGGAACTCCCGATCTAGGTTTATTTTCGGAGGTTTCTATATTTATAGGAATTTATGGCGGCGGAAACAAGTCCTGGGGGGCCACGAGGGAGTCACAAGCCAGGGGGGCGCGCCCCTGTGGCTTGTGATCTCCTCGTGGCTCTTCTGGCCCAACTCCGATGCCCCGTGGGTCTCTTCTGGTCCATAAAAAATCACCGTAAATTTTTATTCCGTTTGGACTCCGTTTGATATTCCTTTTCTGTAAAACTCAAAAACACGGGAAAAAACAGGAACTGGCACTGGGCTCTAGGTTAATAGGTTAGTCCCAAAAATAATATAAAGTTGTAGTAAAATGATTGTAAAACATCCAAGAATGATAATATAACAGCATGGTACAAGCAAAAATTATAGATACGTTGGAGACGTATCAATATGCCGCCTCCGTCAACCACGCCGCCCAGGAATGGGTCTCCGGCAAGGACTTCCTCTAGCGTGCTCTACCGCGACGAGGAAGAGCCGGCAAGCACGGGCACCGGCAGTTCTACGCAGGCAATCAATGCTGGTGCAGGTACACATTATTCTGGCTTTCTTTTTTGTCTTCTTGAACTTCCTTCTCAGCCGCATCTTGTTTACCTTTTTGGCTTTCAAATGTTCCATCGACAGAGCACATGGATGCTGATGCTGTTATCGAGGAGACCGCCAGGGACGCTGCCGCCGAGGCCGACAGGGTTGCCGCTAAGGAAGCCGCCAAGGGTGCTGCTGAGGAAGCCGCCAAGAATGTCGCCGCCGAGGCCGCCAAGGACGCTGCCGCTGAGGCCGCCAAGGAGTCTGCTGAAAGGGCCGGCGAGGAGGCCAGTGACCGTACTGACGGCATCCCTGCCGCAAGAGCGCTAGGCGCTGCGCCGGCCACGGAGCCCCCAGCCGCCGGTGAAGCGGCTGTTGAAGATCAGCCGGCAACATTCGAAGCTCCCCCCTCATCAAGCAATTACCTCAAGATCGGCGACAACTTGTTCGTCAGCATTCCAGGCACGGCAAGCACTAGAGTGCCAATTGAAGGAGAAGTCTTTGATGAAGACGCCATCACCGCTGCTGGGCTTGAGATCGTCAATGATCCGCGCGCTAGCAGCAGCAAATTTGAAGAAGAGAAACTCCTCCAGGACATGGGCGACGACTACCAGAAGCTCCTAGCACTCCACCGCGCCCGGAAAGAAAAACTAGACTCCAGGGCAGCGGTTATCGACAAGGTGGAGGCAAATCTCCAGAAACGTGTTGAGGAAACGCAAGCCTGGTTCACCGAAGCTTTTCAGGAGTTGGGGACGGGCCAAGAGCAGCTGAGCCAAAGATGGAACGATCTCCTCCTGAAGCAGTCCGACATTGAGAAGGCACAGGAGGAGGCCAAACAACAGGCTGCTGCAGAGGAGGCACGCTTGAGAGAGCTCCGCGTTGAGCTCGAGGCTGATGATGATGACCTCACTGCCCGCGAGAAAACTCTTGCCGACAAGCTCCGCGCCAAGGACGAGGAGATTGAAAAGCTTGTCGCGCAGCGGACCCAGGATCTGGAGCTGAAGCACAAGGAGGTACTCGAAGCTCTGACTATGGATCATGCCGGCAAACTGAAGGAGGCCGTCGACGCCGCTAAAACCACAGAGGTCATCAAGAACGAGCTTGCCAACGGGGTGAAGAAGCTGGAAGCAGATCTCGAGGAACATGGCAAGCAGATCTCAACGCTCAAGACTGAGAGAGATAAGGCTCTCCACAGCCTGATGGAGATCCAAACCGCCATGTCTGACAAGATCAAGCAACTCTCCACGGCTAATGAATCCATCGCTGATCTGAAGTTGAAGCTGACCACACTGAAGGAGACTCTTGAGGCTGTGGAAGCTCGCGAGAAGGCCCTGGTCAAAAGTCTTCGGGATGAGGAGGAGCTGGTCAAGAGCGCCGCCGCCACTCACAATGACTAGGTGCAAGGAGTGCAAATCTGGACTGAAAAGCTTGTCGACGTCACGGAAAAACTTGCCGCGCAACTGTCCACCATGGGCCTGCAAGGCTTCAGGTATTCTTCGGACGACAGGGTTTCCACGAGCGTCAAGCTGACCATGTTCCTTGACCATCTGCTCGAAGCTCTGGAGCTGATCCACTCTAGCCGAACAACCCATCTGTCCAACGAGTCCCGCAAGCTCTGCCGGGCCGTCCTCCTCGGGGTGCTCACCAAGGTGGTGTACAGGAACCCCGGCATCAACCTCACCAACGTCCTCGACCGCCTGCCGAAGGACTCGGACCTCAAGGCGGCCGAAGAGCTTGTCGCGGCCATCGCCGACAGGGTAAGCCAAGTCAAGAGGGTTGAAGGCGACCGCCGGGATTAACTGCTTCTCCCTTTCTTGCCGCCACCGTTACGTGTCAAAGACAATTTTGATCTTATGTTAGAACAGCGGCAGCTATTATTGTAATATAATTCACTATGTTCTAAACAAATGCTATGATATTCCCCTTGCTTAATTTCTTTCTGTATGTATTCACCCTACGCTTGATTGGAAACTTGCCGGCGTGCACACCTTTGCCGCGAGCGCTAGGTTCTGGACTTTAGCAGCCTGCTGGCGGTGCCGCTACCGGCAAGAGACCTTGACGTTTTCAGTGCAGCCACCTAAACTGTTGATCGGACTCAAAACAGAGTAAGGGCGTAGCTGATCACAACAAGGTTCCTTCGCGTGCAGGTTTTCCATACGAGAGTTGAAATCGTTCAAGAAGAATAATCTTATCAAAAATTTGTTTGAAATTTCTGCAACTTAGCTTTTCATTGCAGTACTTCTTCCGGCAAGATGTCAACCTTGAACGTCGCCTGCTGGTATCCATACCATCCTTCCCCCCCGGCAAACTTGCATGCGAGGGAACCTTCTGTCCTTTGAGAAAAAGAAAGAAGAGAAAATAGAGATATGGAACCTTGGCGGTTCGTTAGCACTCGCTGGAAATAAGCGTAATACAATATCTCAGATAAACATGCACATGAGTAATCATGAAAATCAATAAGATTTGCAAAACACTTAGCTTTATTTAACTATGCACAGGGTCTGCGCCTGGCTTTGTACAAAGGATTACAGGCTTTAGCGGCAAGACTTGTACAAAAAGGGTTGCCGGGAGACCCGGCAACTGCGCCTTATGGATAGAACTTACGAAGATGCTCGATATTCCAGGAATTGCTCACCGGAATACCGTCTTCGGTCTCCAGGCGGACTGCGCCAGGCCTGGTGACTCGTACTACCCGATAAGGGCCTTCCCACTTCGGCGTCAACTTGTTGGAATTCTTGGCCGTCTGAACGCGCCGAAGAACAAGGTCGCCTTCCTCAAGACTCCGGGCATGAACCTTGCGGCTATGGTAGCGGCGCAAAGCTTGCTGGTAGTGTGCAGCTCGCACAGCAGCCTGGAGACGATCCTCCTCAAGGAGCACAACGTCATCTTGCCGCAGCTGCTCTTGCTCGAGCTCATCATAGGCGAGCACTCGAGGTGACCCGTATATGAGTTCCGTGGGGAGAACTGCTTCTGCCCCATATACTAGGGAGAAGGGTGTCTGGCTGGTGGCTCGATTCGGTGTCGTCCTAATTGACCAAAGAACCACCGGCAACTCATCAATCCAGCGCCTTCCGCACTTGCGCAGCTTGTCGAAAGTCCTTGTCTTGAGGCCTCACAACACTTCAGCATTAGCTCTCTCCGCTTGGCCATTGCTCCTTGGGTGGGTAACAGAAGCAAAACAGATCTTGCCGCCAAGGTCTTGAACATACTGCATGAAGGTGCGGCTCGTGAACTGTGTGCCGTTGTCGGTGATGATTCTGTTTGGTACACCAAAGCGGCAAACTATTCCCTTGAAGAACTTGACGGCTGACTGTGCTGTCACCTTCCTCACTGCATCCACTTCCGGCCACTTTGTGAACTTGTCGATTGCAACGTACAAGTACTCAAAGCCCCCGGTAGCACGGGGAAAAGGGCCCAAGATGTCGAGCCCCCAGACCAAAAATGGCCAAGAGAGAGGGATTGTCTGAAGAGCTTGAGCTGGTTGATGCAATTTCTTCGAATGAAACTGGCATGCTTCACACTTGGTTACTAGCGTAGTTGCATCCTGGAGAGCAGTGGGCCAAAAGAAACCTTGCCGGAATGCCTTACCGGCAAGTGCTCTTGATCCTATGTGGGAGCCACATATGCCTCCATGTATCTCTGCCAACAGCTCCAGTCCATCCTCCCGGGAAATACACTTCAATTTCACACCGTTCGGCCTCTTTCTGTACAGGACATTGTCCACAAACTGGTACATGTGGGACCGCCGGGCTACTTTTTCTGCTTCTTCTTGTTCCTCAGGGAGTTCTCCTGTCTGAAGGAAATGGACAATGTGCTGTGCCCATGCTGGAGCCTGAGGCTCGACAACAAGAACTAAAGGCATGTCTTCTGCCGAGGGAGCATTTGTCTCGACAGCAAAGGCTCGAGGCCCTGCCGGAGTCTGTTGTTCCCCTACAACCTTGGCGGGAGCCTTTGTCTCGACGGCAAGAGCCTGAGGCCCTGCCGGAGCCTGTCGCTCACCGGCAAGCTTGGCGTTGTTCCCGACAACTTCTTCGCTGGCGGCTTCTAGAAGCTCTGCCGGAAAATATTTGCCGGAACTCAACTTTCTCCTTTTCTCTTGTCCCATCAATGGCGTCACAGATGGTTGAGTCAGTCGAAGCACAAATGTTCCTGGTTCCACAGGTAACTTGAGAGCAGCGCATTTTGACAGGCCATCAGCAATGCTGTTTTCTGCACGAGGAACGTGCTCCATTTGTAGGCCGCAAAATGCTCTTCCAACTTTCTCACTTCATCTACATAAGCTTCCATCAACGGGCTCTGATAATCTTTATTCACCTGCTTGACGATAAGCTGAGAATCACCCCTGACAATGAGTTTCTTGATTCCAAGGTCTGCCGCGATCCTGAGACCGGCAAGCAGCCCTTCATACTCGGCAGTATTGTTTGTGGATCTTTCCCGGGGAAAATGCATCTGAATCACGTATTTGAGGTGCTCTCCGGTGGGTGCGACAAGAAGCACGCCAGCACCGGCGCTTTGCAGCGAGAAAGCCCCATCAAAATATATGATCCACTCTTGATTTGTTTCCTTGCCGGGGAGAGTTGACTCTGGAACTTCTTCATCTGGCGTTGGGGTCCATTCTGCAATGAACTCTGCCAAGGCTCTGCTCTGGATGGTCGAAGTGTTGGGGAACGTTGCATGGGAAACAAAAATTTTCCTACGCACACGCAAGATCTATCCATGGTGATGAGCATCTACGAGAGGGAGAGTGAATCTACATACCCTTGTAGATCGCTAAGCGGAAGCGTTAATAAACGCGGTTGATGTAGTCGAACGTCTTCGCGATCCAAATCGCCGAGCGTCCCGCGATCCAATCACGGTCCTTCCGATCTAGTGCCGAACGGACGGCACCTCCGCGTTCAACACACGTACGGCTTGATGACGCCTTCACCTCCTCGATCCAGCGAGCGATGGTGAAGTAGTGGTTGAGTTCCAGCAGCACGACGGCGTGGTGATGGTGGTGAGGAACAATCTCTGCAGGGCTTCGCCAAGCACTACGGAGATTATGACGGAGGAACTAGAGGGCTAGGGTTGCCGGCACACGGCTTGGGAAATCCTGATGTGTCCCGTGTGCTAGCCCTGCCCCTCTATTTATATGTTGAGCCTTGGGGTCTAAACTTGGAGTAAAAGCCTCCTCCGGGTCAGTTTTGCCCGCACAAGGTCGGTTTGGCCCGCAGGAAAAGAGTCCAATTCGGACCCTGCCGAATCGTGCACAGCCGCACACAAGCGGTAGTACCGCTTCACACAAGCGGTAGTACCGCTTGGGCGGTAGTACCGCTTCACACAAGCGGTAGTACCGCTCGGGCGGTAGTACCGCTTCACCAAGCGGTAGTACCGCTTACGCGGCAGCAAAACTACTTTTGCACTTTCCAATACCTTGTGGGCTTTATCCCTTTGGCTCATATAAAGTGTTGCTGCACCCGAACACTTCGGTAAACATCCGGAACCCCTTCCGGTGAACTTCGGAACTCTTCCGGAGATCAAAACACTATTATCACATATATCAATCTTTACCTCCGGACTATTCCGGAGATCCTCGTCATGTCCGGGATCTTATCCGGGACCCCGAACAACTTTCGGTCACCAACATAATAACTCAATTATACTAATCGTCACCAAACGTTAAGTGTGTAGACCCTGCGGGTTCGAGAACTATGTAGACATGACCAAGACACCTCTACGGCCAATAACCAATAGCGGGACCTGGATGCCCATATTGGCTCCTACATATTCTACGAAGATCTTTATCGGTCGAACCTCTATGTCAAGGATTCAGTTAATCCCGTATGCTATTCCCTTTGTTCTTCGGTATGTTACTTGCCCGAGATTCGATCATCGGTATCACTATACCTAGTTCAATCTCGTTACCGGCAAGTCTCTTTACTCGTTCCGTAATACAAGATCTCGCGGCTAACACTTTAGTCACATTGCTTGCAAGGCTCATTGTGATGTTGTATTACCGAGTGGGCCCTGAGATACCTCTCCGTCATACGGAGTAACAAATCCCAGTCTTGATCCATGCCAACCCAACAGACACCCTCGGAGATACCTGTAGAGCACCTTTATAGTCACCCAGTTACGTTGCGACGTTTGATACACACAAGGTATTCCTCCGGTGTCAGTGAGTTGCATGATCTCATGGTCAAAGGAACAGATACTTGACATGCAGAAAACAATAGCAATAAACTGACACGATCAAATGCTACGTTTACAGTTTGGGTCTTGTCCATCACATCATTCTCCTAATGATGTGATCCCGTTATCAAATGACATCTCATGTCAATGGCTAGGAAACCTTAACCATCTTTGATCAACGAGCTAGTCAACTAGAGGCTTACTAGGAACACAGTGTTGTCTATGTACCCACACATGTATTTGAGTTTCCAATCAATACAATTATAGCATGGATAATAAACGATTATCATGAACAAGGAAATATAATAATAACCAATTTATTATTGCCTCTAGGGCATATTTCCAACAGTCTCCCACTTGCACTAGAGTCAATAATCTAGTTCACATCACTATGTGATTTACATTGTAATGAATCGAACACCCATGCAGTTCTGGTGTTGTTCATGTTTAGCCCTTGGAAGAGGTTTAGTCATCGGATCTGCAACATTTAGATCCGTGTGTACTTTGCAAATATTTATGTCGTCCTCGTTGATGTAATCGCGGATGGAATTGAAACGTCGCTTTATGTGTCTGGTCCTCTTGTGAAATCTTGGTTCCTTGGCTAGAGCAATGGCACCAGTATTATCACAAAACAGAGTCATTGGGTCAAGTGCACTAGGCACTACTCCAAGATCTGTCATGAACTCCTTCATCCAGACACCTTCCTTCGCCGCCTCCGAGGCTGCGATGTACTCCGCTTCGCATGTAGAATCAGCTACCACGCTTTGCTTGGAACTGTACCAGCTAACCGCACCCCCATTAAGAATAAATACGTATCCGGTTTGCGACTTAGAGTCATCCGGATCAGTGTCAAAGCTTGCATCGACGTAACCCTTTACGATGAGCTCTTGATCACCTCCATAAACGAGAAACATGTCCTTAGTCCTTTTCAGGTACTTCAGGATATTCTTGACCGCCGTCCAGTGTTCCATTCCTGGATCACCTTGAAACCTTCCGACCATACTTATGGCAAGGCTGACATCGGGTCTTGTGCACAGCATTGCATACATGATAGAGCCTATGGCTGAAGCATAGGGGATGACACTCATCTTTTCTCTATCTTCTGCAGTCACTGGGCATTGAGTCTTACTCAACTTCACACCTTGCAAAACAGGCAAGAACCCCTTCTTGGACTGATCCATTTTGAACTTCTTCAAAATCTTATCAAGGTATGTGCTTTGTGAAAGTCCTATTAAGCGTCTCGATCTATCTCTATAGATCTTGATGCCTAATATGAAAACAGCTTCTCCTAGGTCCTTCATTGAAAAACTCTTGTTCAAATATTCCTTTACGCTTTCCAGCATTTCTATATTGTTTCCAATCAGTAATATGTCATCCACATATAATATTAGAAACGCTATAGAGCTCCCACTCACTTTCTTGTAAATACAAGCTTCTCCGTAAACTTGTATAAACTCGAACGCTTTGATCACCTCATCAAAACGAAGATTCCAACTCCGAGATGCTTGCACCAGTCCATAAATGGATCGCTGGAGTTTGCAAACTTTGTCAGCATTCTCTGGATCGACAAAACCTTCTGGTTGCATCATATACAACTCTTTCTTAAGGTAACCGTTAAGGAACGCTGTTTTGACATCCATCTGCCAAATTTCATAATCGAAAAAGGCAGCTATTGCTAACATGATTCTGACGGACTTAAGCATCGCTACGGGTGAGAAGGTCTCATCGTAGTCAACTCCTTGAACTTGTGAAAAACCCTTTGCCACAAGTCGAGCTTTATAGACGGTGACATTACCGTCCGCGTCCGTCTTCCTCTTAAAGATCCATTTGTTCTGAATGGCCTTACGCCCTTCAGGTAATACTTCCAAAGTCCATACTTTGTTTTCATACATGGATCCCATCTCGGATTTCATGGCCTCTAACCACTTCTCGGAATCCGGGCCCATCATCGCTTCTCCATAGCTCGTAGGTTCATCGTTGTTTAACAACATGACCTCTAAGACAGGGTTGCCGTACCACTCAGGAGCAGTACGCGTCCTTGTCGACCTACGAGGTTCGATAGAAACTTGATCCAAAGCTTCATGATCATCATCATTAACTTCCTCTTCAGCTAATGTAGGCTCCACAGAAACAACTTTCTGCGCTGCGCTACTCTCAGGTTGAAGTAAAGGTTCAACAACCTCATCAAGTTCTATCTTCCTCCCACTCAATTCTTTCGAGAGAAACTCTTTCTCAAGAAATGTTCCGTTTTTAGCGACAAACACTTTGCCTTCGGATCTGAGGTAGAAGGTATACCCAACTGTCTCTTTTGGGTATCCTATGAAGACGCATTTCTCCGCTTTGGGTTCCAGCTTTTCAGGCTGAAGCTTTTTGACATAAGCATCACATCCCCAAACTTTAAGAAACGACAGCTTTGGCTTCTTGCCAAACCAAAGTTCATATGGCGTCGTCTCAACGGATTTCGATGGTGCCCTATTTAAAGTGAATGCAGCTGTCTCTAATGCATAACCCCAAAACGATAGTGGCAAATCGGCAAGAGACATCATAGATCGCACCATATCCAATAAGGTTCGATTACGACGTTCGGACACACCATTACGCTGTGGTGTTCCAGGCGGTGTTAATTGTGAAACAATTCCACACTGTCTTAAGTGACTGCCAAACTCATAACTCAGATATTCTCCTCCTCGATCAGATCGTAGGAATTTAATCTTCTTGTTACGATGATTCTCAACTTCACTCTGAAATTGTTTGAACTTTTCAAATGTTTCAGACTTGTGTTTCATTAAGTAAATATACCCATATCTACTTAAGTCATCAGTGAAGGTGAGAAAGTAACGATAACCACCGCGCGCCTCAATACTCATCGGACCGCACACATCAGTATGTATGATTTCCAACAAGTCACTTGCCCGTTCCATTGTTCCAGAGAACGGCGTTTTAGTCATCTTGCCCATGAGGCATGGCTCACATGTGTCAAGTGATTCAAAATCAAGTGACTCCAAAAGTCCATCAGCATGGAGCTTCTTCATGCGTTTTACGCCAATATGACCTAAACGGCAGTGCCACAAGAAAGTGGTATTATCATTATCAATTCTATATCTTTTGGCATCAATGTTATGAACATGTGTATCATTACTATCGAGATTCAATAAGAATAAACCCCTCACATCGGGTGCATGACCATAAAAGATATTACTCATATAAATAGAACAACCATTATTCTTTGATTTAAATGAGTAACCGTCTCGCAATAAACAAGATCCAGATATAATGTTCATGCTTAACGCAGGCACCAAATAACACTTATTTAGGTTCATCACTAATCCCGACGGTAATCGAAGAGCGAGCGTGCCGACGGCGATCACATCAACCTTGGAACCATTTCCCACGCGCATCGTCACTTCGTCCTTTGCCAGCCTCCGTCTATTCCGCAGTTCCTGTTTTGAGTTGCAAATATGAGCAACCGCACCGGTATCAAATACCCAGGCACTACAACGAGAGTTGGTAAGGTACACATCAATAACATGTATATCATATATACCTTGTTTGTTGGCCGCCTTCTTGTCAGCCAAATACTTGGGGCAGTTCCGCTTCCAGTGTCCAGTTCCCTTGCAATGAAAACACACAGTTTCTGGTTTGGGTCCAGCCTTGGGTTTCTTCACGAGAGGAGCAACTGCTTTGCCACTCTTCTTGGAGTTACCCTTCTTACCCTTGCCATTTTTCTTGAAACTAGTGGTTTTATTGACCATCAACACTTGATGCTCCTTCTGAATTTCAGACTCAGCGGCTTTCAGCATCGCAAACAGCTCGGCGACTGACTTGTTCATCCCGTGCATGTTATAGTTCAACACGAAGCTCTTGTAGCTAGGTGGCAATGATTGAAGAACTCTGTCAGTGATAGCCTCTGGCGGAAGGGGCATCCCTAACTCAGCCAGGCGGGTGGAGTACCCAGACATTCTGAGCACGTGATCACTGATAGACCCGTTCTCCTCCATCTTGCAAGCATAGAACTTATCGGAGATCTCATATCTCTCGATCCGGGCATTCTTCTGAAAGATAAACTTCAACTCCTGGAACATCTCATATGCTCCATGACGTTCAAAACGTCTTTGAAGTCCCTGTTCTAAGCCATACAACATTGCACATTGAACTATTGAGTAATCATCAGAACGAGCCTGCCAGGCGTTCACAACGTCTAGAGACTCAACTGGAGCGGGTGGATCACCAAGCGGTGCATCAAGGACATAAGCCTTCTGGGAAGCCGTAAGGATAATCCTTAGATTACGGGCCCAGTCCACAAAGTTACTTCCATCATCTTTCAACTTAGCTTTCTCTAGGAACGCATTAAAATTCAGGGGTGCTACTGCGCGAGCCATGATCTACAACATAAATATTGCAAAGACAACTTAGACTATTGTTCTTAGATAATGAGTTTAGTTAATCATATTACTTAAAAACTCCCACTCAAATTGACATCCCTCCGATCATTCGAGTGTAACATGATCCAAATCCACCAACTCAAGTCCGATCATCACGTGAGTTGAGGTGGTTTCAATGGTGAACATCTTCATGTTGATCATATCTACTATATGACTCATGTTCGACCTTTCGGTCTCTTGTGTTCCGAGGCCATGTCTGTACATGCTAGGCTCGTCAAGTTTAACCCGAGTGTTCCGCACGTGTAACATGGCTTACACCCGTTGTATGCGAACGTAGAGTCTATCACACCCGATCATCACGGCGTGTCTCGAAACGACGAACTTTCGCAACGGTGCACACTTGGGGAGAACACAATTTATCTTGAAATTTAAGTGAGGGATCACCTTATAATGCTACCGTCGTCCTAAGCAAAATAAGATGCATAAAAGGATTAACATCACATGCAAATCATAAGTGACATGATATGGCCATGAACTTGTGCTTTTGATCTCCATCTCCAAAGCACCGGCATGATCTCCATCGTCACCGGCATGACACCATGATCTCCATCATCTTGATCTCCATCAACGTGTCGCCATAAGGTTGTCGCGCCGACTGTTGCTTCCACGACTATTGCTAACGTTTAGCGATAAAGTAAAGTATTACATAGCGCTTAATGATTGACACGCAGGTCATACAATAATTAAAGACAACTCTATGGCTCCTGCCAGTTGCCGTACTCATCGACATGCAAGTCGTGATATTCTATACAAAACATGATCATCTCATACATCACATATATCTCATCATGTAATTGGCCATATCACATCACAACATACCCTGCAAAAACAAGTTAGACGACCTCTAATTGTTGTTGCAAATTTTACGTGGCTGCTACGGGTTTGCAAGAACCGTTCTTACCTACGCAAAACCACAACGTGGTGTAGTGATTGCTTTTTGATCTTCTAAAAGAACCCTCTTCATTGAACCGATTCAACTAAAATGAGAGAGACAGACACCCGCCAGTCACCTTTATGCAACAAGTGCACGCAGCGGTGAAACCAGTCTCGCGTAAGCGTACGCGTAATGTCGGTCCGGGCCGCTTCATCTCACAATACCGCGGAATCAAGTATCAACTAGTAACGGCAAGCAATATGTATACACCCACGCCCACAACTCGTTTGTGTTCTACTCGAGATCTCATCTACGCATAGACCTAGCTCAGATGCCACTGTTGGGGAACGTTGCATGGGAAACAAAAATTTTCCTACGCACACGCAAGATCTATCCATGGTGATGAGCATCTACGAGAGGGAGAGTGAATCTACATACCCTTGTAGATCGCTAAGCGGAAGCGTTAATAAACGCGGTTGATGTAGTCGAACGTCTTCGCGATCCAAATCGCCGAGCGTCCCGCGATCCAATCACGATCCTTCCGATCTAGTGCCGAACGGACGGCACCTCCGCGTTCAACACACGTACGGCTTGATGACGCCTTCACCTCCTCGATCCAGCGAGCGATGGTGAAGTAGTGGTTGAGTTCCAGCAGCACGACGGCGTGGTGATGGTGGTGAGGAACAATCTCTGCAGGGCTTCGCCAAGCACTACGGAGATTATGACGGAGGAACTAGAGGGCTAGGGTTGCCGGCACACGGCTTGGGAAATCCTGATGTGTCCCGTGTGCTAGCCCTGCCCCTCTATTTATATGTTGAGCCTTGGGGTCTAAACTTGGAGTAAAAGCCTCCTCCGGGTCGGTTTTGCCCGCACAAGGTCGGTTTGGCCCGCAGGAAAAGAGTCCAATTCGGACCCTGCCGAATCGTGCACAGCCGCACACAAGCGGTAGTACCGCTTCACACAAGCGGTAGTACCGCTTGGGCAGTAGTACCGCTTCACACAAGCGGTAGTACCGCTCGGGCGGTAGTACCGCTTCACCAAGCGGTAGTACCGCTTACGCGGCAGCAAAACTACTTTTGCACTTTCCAATACCTTGTGGGCTTTATCCCTTTGGCTCATATAAAGTGTTGCTGCACCCGAACACTTCGGTAAACATCCGGAACCCCTTCCGGTGAACTTCGGAACTCTTCCGGAGATCAAAACACTATTATCACATATATCAATCTTTACCTCCGGACTATTCCGAAGATCCTCGTCATGTCCGGGATCTTATCCGGGACCCCGAACAACTTTCGGTCACCAACATAATAACTCAATTATACTAATCGTCACCAAACGTTAAGTGTGTAGACCCTGCGGGTTCGAGAACTATGTAGACATGACCGAGACACCTCTACGGCCAATAACCAATAGCGGGACCTGGATGCCCATATTGGCTCCTACATATTCTACGAAGATCTTTATCGGTCGAACCTCTATGTCAAGGATTCAGTTAATCCCGTATGCTATTCCCTTTGTTCTTCGGTATGTTACTTGCCCGAGATTCGATCGTCGGTATCACTATACCTAGTTCAATCTCGTTACCGGCAAGTCTCTTTACTCGTTCCGTAATACAAGATCTCGCGGCTAACACTTTAGTCACATTGCTTGCAAGGCTCATTGTGATGTTGTATTACCGAGTGGGCCCTGAGATACCTCTCCGTCATACGGAGTAACAAATCCCAGTCTTGATCCATGCCAACCCAACAGACACCCTCGGAGATACCTGTAGAGCACCTTTATAGTCACCCAGTTACGTTGCGACGTTTGATACACACAAGGTATTCCTCCGGTGTCAGTGAGTTGCATGATCTCATGGTCAAAGGAACAGATACTTGACATGCAGAAAACAATAGCAATAAACTGACACGATCAAATGCTACGTTTACAGTTTGGGTCTTGTCCATCACATCATTCTCCTAATGATGTGATCCCGTTATCAAATGACATCTCATGTCAATGGCTAGGAAACCTTAACCATCTTTGATCAACGAGCTAGTCAACTAGAGGCTTACTAGGAACACAGTGTTGTCTATGTACCCACACATGTATTTGAGTTTCCAATCAATACAATTATAGCATGGATAATAAACGATTATCATGAACAAGGAAATATAATAATAACCAATTTATTATTGCCTCTAGGGCATATGTATTACCGAGTGGGCCCTGAGATACCTCTCCGTCATACGGAGTAACAAATCCCAGTCTTGATCCATGCCAACCCAACAGACACCCTCGGAGATACCTGTAGAGCACCTTTATAGTCACCCAGTTACGTTGCGACGTTTGATACACACAAGGTATTCCTCCGGTGTCAGTGAGTTGCATGATCTCATGGTCAAAGGAACAGATACTTGACATGCAGAAAACAATAGCAATAAACTGACACGATCAAATGCTACGTTTACAGTTTGGGTCTTGTCCATCACATCATTCTCCTAATGATGTGATCCTGTTATCAAATGACATCTCATGTCTATGGCTAGGAAACCTTAACCATCTTTGATCAACGAGCTAGTCAACTAGAGGCTTACTAGGGACACAGTGTTGTCTATGTACCCACACATGTATTTGAGTTTCCAATCAATACAATTATAGCATGGATAATAAACGATTATCATGAACAAGGAAATATAATAATAACCAATTTATTATTGCCTCTAGGGCATATTTCCAACAGTCTCCCACTTGCACTAGAGTCAATAATCTAGTTCACATCACTATGTGATTTACATTGTAATGAATCGAACACCCATGCAGTTCTGGTGTTGTTCATGTTTAGCCCTTGGAAGAGGTTTAGTCATCGGATCTGCAACATTTAGATCCGTGTGTACTTTGCAAATATTTATGTCGTCCTCCTTGATGTAATCGCGGATGGAATTGAAACGTCGTTTTATGTGTCTGGTCCTCTTGTGAAATCTTGGTTCCTTGGCTAGAGCAATGGCACCAGTATTATCACAAAACAGAGTCATTGGGTTAAGCGCACTAGGCACTACTCCAAGATCTGTCATGAACTCCTTCATCCAGACACCTTCCTTCGCCGCCTCCGAGGCTGCGATGTACTCCGCTTCGCATGTAGAATCAGCTACCACGCTTTGCTTGGAACTGCACCAGCTAACCGCACCCCCATTAAGAATAAATACGTATCCGGTTTGCGACTTAGAGTCATCCGGATCAGTGTCAAAGCTTGCATCGACGTAACCCTTTACGACGAGCTCTTGATCACCTCCATAAACGAGAAACATGTCCTTAGTCCTTTTCAGGTACTTCAGGATATTCTTGACCGCCGTCCAGTGTTCCATTCCTGGATCACTTTGAAACCTTCCGGCCATACTTATGGCAAGGCTGACATCGGGTCTTGTGCACAGCATTGCATACATGATAGAGCCTATGGCTGAAGCATAGGGGATGACACTCATCTTTTCTCTATCTTCTGCAGTCACTGGGCATTGAGTCTTACTCAACTTCACACCTTGCAAAACAGGCAAGAACCCCTTCTTGGACTGATCCATTTTGAACTTCTTCAAAATCTTATCAAGGTATGTGCTTTGTGAAAGTCCTATTAAGCGTCTTGATCTATCTCTATAGATCTTGATGCCTAATATGAAAGCAGCTTCTCCTAGGTCCTTCATTGAAAAACTCTTGTTCAAATATTCCTTTACGCTTTCCAGCATTTCTATATTGTTTCCAATCAGCAATATGTCATCCACATATAATATTAGAAACGCTATAGAGCTCCCACTCACTTTCTTGTAAATACAAGCTTCTCCGTAAACTTGTATAAACTCGAACGCTTTGATCACCTCATCAAAACGAAGATTCCAACTCCGAGATGCTTGCACCAGTCCATAAATGGATCGCTGGAGTTTGCAAACTTTGTCAGCATTTTCTGGATCGACAAAACCTTCTGGTTGCATCATATACAACTCTTCCTTAAGGAAACCGTTAAGGAACGCTGTTTTGACATCCATCTGCCAAATTTCATAATCGAAAAAGGCAGCTATTGCTAACATGATTCTGACGGACTTAAGCATCGCTACGGGTGAGAAGGTCTCATCGTAGTCAACTCCTTGAACTTGTGAAAAACCCTTTGCCACAAGTCGAGCTTTATAGACGGTGACATTACCGTCCGCGTCCGTCTTCCTCTTAAAGATCCATTTGTTCTGAATGGCCTTACGCCCTTCAGGTAATACTTCCAAAGTCCATACTTTGTTTTCATACATGGATCCCATCTCGGATTTCATGGCCTCTAACCACTTCTCGGAATCCGGGCTCATCATCGCTTCTCCATAGCTCGTAGGTTCATCGTTGTTTAACAACATGACCTCTAAGACAGGGTTGCCGTACCACTCAGGAGCAGTACGCGTCCTTGTCGACCTACGAGGTTCGATAGCAACTTGATCCAAAGCTTCATGATCATCATCATTAACTTCCTCTTCAGCTAATGTAGGCTCCACAGAAACAACTTTCTGCGCTGCGCTACTCTCAGGTTGAAGTAAAGGTTCAACAACCTCATCAAGTTCTATCTTCCTCCCACTCAATTCTTTCGAGAGAAACTCTTTCTCAAGAAATGTTCCGTTTTTAGCGATAAACACTTTGCCTTCGGATCTGAGATAGAAGGTATACCCAATTGTCTCTTTTGGGTATCCTATGAAGACGCATTTCTCCGCTTTGGGTTCCAGCTTTTCAGGCTGAAGCTTTTTGACATAAGCATCACATCCCCAAACTTTAAGAAACGACAGCTTTGGCTTCTTGCCAAAACAAAGTTCATATGGCGTCGTCTCAACGGATTTCGATGGTGCCCTATTTAAAGTGAATGCAGCTGTCTCTAATGCATAACCCCAAAACGATAGTGGCAAATCGGCAAGAGACATCATAGATCGCACCATATCTAATAAGGTTCGATTACGACGTTCGGACACACCATTACGCTGTGGTGTTCCAGGCGGTGTTAGTTGTGAAACAATTCCACATTGTCTTAAGTGACTGCCAAACTCATAACTCAGATATTCTCCTCCTCGATCAGATCGTAGGAGAATATCTGAGTTATGAGTTTGGCAGTCACTTAAGACAGTGTGGAATTGTTTCACAATTAACACCGCCTGGAACACCACAGCGTAATGGTGTGTCCGAACGTCGTAATCGAACCTTATTGGATATGGTGCGATCTATGATGTCTCTTGCCGATTTGCCACTATCGTTTTGGGGTTATGCATTAGAGACAGCTGCATTCACTTTAAATAGGGCACCATCGAAATCCGTTGAGACGACGCCATATGAACTTTGGTTTGACAAGAAGCCAAAGCTGTCGTTTCTTAAAGTTTGGGGATGTGATGCTTATGTCAAAAAGCTTCAGCCTGAAAAGCTGGAACCCAAAGCGGAGAAATGCGTCTTCATAGGATACCCAAAAGAGACAGTTGGGTATACCTTCTATCTCAGATCCGAAGGCAAAGTGTTTGTCGCTAAAAACGGAACATTTCTTGAGAAAGAGTTTCTCTCGAAAGAATTGAGTGGGAGGAAGATAGAACTTGATGAGGTTGTTGAACCTTTACTTCAACCTGAGAGTAGCGCAGCGCAGAAAGTTGTTTCTGTGGAGCCTACATTAGCTGAAGAGGAAGTTAATGATGATGATCATGAAGCTTTGGATCAAGTTGCTATCGAACCTCGTAGGTCGACAAGGACGCGTACTGCTCCCGAGTGGTACGGCAACCCTGTCTTAGACATCATGTTGTTAGACAACGATGAACCTACGAGCTATGGAGAAGCGATGATGAGCCCGGATTCCGAGAAATGGTTAGAGGCCATGAAATCCGAGATGGGATCCATGTATGAAAACAAAGTATGGACTTTGGAAGTATTACCTGAAGGGCGTATGGCCATTCAGAACAAATGGATCTTTAAGAGGAAGACGGACGCGGACGGTAATGTCACCGTCTATAAAGCTCGACTTGTGGCAAAGGGTTTTTCACAAGTTCAAGGAGTTGACTACGATGAGACCTTCTCACCCGTAGCGATGCTTAAGTCCGTCAGAATCATGTTAGCAATAGCTGCCTTTTTCAATTATGAAATTTGGCAGATGGATGTCAAAACAGCGTTCCTTAACGGTTTCCTTAAGGAAGAGTTGTATATGATGCAACCAGAAGGTTTTGTCGATCCAGAGAATGCTGACAAAGTTTGCAAACTCCAGCGATCCATTTATGGACTGGTGCAAGCATCTCGGAGTTGGAATCCTCGTTTTGATGAGGTGATCAAAGCGTTCGAGTTTATACAAGTTTACGGAGAAGCTTGTATTTACAAGAAAGTGAGTGGGAGCTCTATAGCGTTTCTAATATTATATGTGGATGACATATTGCTGATTGGAAACAATATAGAAATGCTGGAAAGCGTAAAGGAATATTTGAACAAGAGTTTTTCAATGAAGGACCTAGGAGAAGCTGCTTTCATATTAGGCATCAAGATCTATAGAGATAGATCGAGACGCTTAATAGGACTTTCACAAAGCACATACCTTGATAAGATTTTGAAGAAGTTCAAAATGGATCAGTCCAAGAAGGAGTTCTTGCCTGTTTTGCAAGGTGTGAAGTTGAGTAAGACTCAATGCCCAGTGACTGCAGAAGATAGAGAAAAGATGAGTGTCATCCCCTATGCTTCAGCCATAGGCCCTATCATGTATGCAATGCTGTGCACAAGACCCGATGTCAGCCTTGCCATAAGTATGGCCGGAAGGTTTCAAAGTGATCCAGGAATGGAACACTGGACGGCGGTCAAGAATATCCTGAAGTACCTGAAAAGGACTAAGGACATGTTTCTCGTTTATGGAGGTGATCAAGAGCTCGTCGTAAAGGGTTACGTCGATGCAAGCTTTGACACTGATCCGGATGACTCTAAGTCGCAAACCGGATACGTATTTATTCTTAATGGGGGTGCGGTTAGCTGGTGCAGTTCCAAGCAAAGCGTGGTAGCTGATTCTACATGCGAAGCGGAGTACATCGCAGCCTCGGAGGCGGCGAAGGAAGGTGTCTGGATGAAGGAGTTCATGACAGATCTTGGAGTAGTGCCTAGTGCGCTTAACCCAATGACTCTGTTTTGTGATAATACTGGTGCCATTGCTCTAGCCAAGGAACCAAGATTTCACAAGAGGACCAGACACATAAAGCGACGTTTCAATTCCATCCGCGATTACATCAAGGAGGACGACATAAATATTTGCAAAGTACACACGGATCTAAATGTTGCAGATCCGTTGACTAAACCTCTTCCAAGGGCTAAACATGAACAACACCAGAACTGCATGGGTGTTCGATTCATTACAATGTAAATCACATAGTGATGTGAACTAGATTATTGACTCTAGTGCAAGTGGGAGACTGTTGGAAATATGCCCTAGAGGCAATAATAAATTGGTTATTATTATATTTCCTTGTTCATGATAATCGTTTATTATCCATGCTATAATTGTATTGATTGGAAACTCAAATACATGTGTGGGTACATAGACAACACTGTGTCCCTAGTAAGCCTCTAGTTGACTAGCTTGTTGATCAAAGATGGTTAAGGTTTCCTAGCCATGGACATGAGATGTCATTTGATAACGGGATCACATCATTAGGAGAATGATGTGATGGACAAGACCCAAACTGTAAACGTAGCATTTGATCGTGTCAGTTTATTGCTATTGTTTTCTGCATGTCAAGTATCTGTTCCTTTGACCATGAGATCATGCAACTCACTGACACCGGAGGAATACCTTGTGTGTATCAAACGTCGCAACGTAACTGGGTGACTATAAAGGTGCTCTACAGGTATCTCCGAGGGTGTCTGTTGGGTTGGCATGGATCAAGACTGGGATTTGTTACTCCGTATGACGGAGAGGTATCTCAGGGCCCACTCGGTAATACAACATCACATTGAGCCTTGCAAGCAAAGTGACTAAAGAGTTAGCCACAGGATCTTGTATTACGGAACGAGTAAAGAGACTTGCCGGTAACGAGATTGAACTAGGTATAGTGATACCGACGATCGAATCTCGGGCAAGTAACATACCGAAGAACAAAGGGAACAGCATACGGGATTAACTGAATCCTTGACATAGAGGTTCGACCGATAAAGATCTTCGTAGAATATGTAGGAGCCAATATGGGCATCCAGGTCCCGCTATTGGTTATTGGCCGTAGAGGTGTCTCGGTCATGTCTACATAGTTCTCGAACCCGCAGGGTCTACACACTTAACGTTTGGTGACGATTAGTATAGTTGAGTTATTATGTTGGTGACCGAAGGTTGTTCGGAGTCCCGGATAAGATCCCGGACATGACGAGGATCTCCGGAATAGTCCGGAGGTAAAGATTGATATATGTGATAATAGTGTTTTGATCTCTGGAAGGGTTCCGGAGTTCACCGGAAGGGGTTCCGGATGTTTACCGAAGTGTTCGGGTGCAGCAACACTTTATATGAGCCAAAGGGATAAAGCCCACAAGGTATTGGAAAGTGCAAAAGTAGTTTTGCTGCCGCGTAAGCGGTACTACCGCTTGGTGAAGCGGTACTACCGCCCGAGCGGTACTACCGCTTGTGTGAAGCGGTACTACCGCCCAAGCGGTACTACCGCTTGTGTGAAGCGGTACTACCGCTTGTGCGCGGCTGTGCACGATTCGGCAGGGTCCGAATTGGACTCTTTTCCTGCGGGCCAAACCGACCTTGTGCGGGCAAAACCGACCCGGAGGAGGCTTTTACTCCAAGTTTAGACCCCAAGGCTCAACATATAAATAGAGGGGCAGGGCTAGCACACGGAAAACATCAGGATTTCCCAAGCCGTGTGCCGGCAACCCTAGCCCTCTAGTTCCTCCGTCATAATCTCCGTAGCGCTTGGCGAAGCCCTGCAGAGATTGTTCCTCACCACCATCACCACGCCGTCGTGCTGCTGGAACTCAACCACTACTTCACCATCGCTCGCTGGATCGAGGAGGTGAAGGCGTCATCAAGCCGTACGTGTGTTGAACGCGGAGGTGCCGTCCGTTCGGCACTAGATCGGAAGGATCGTGATTGGATCGCGGGACGCTCGGCGATTTGGATCGCGAAGACGTTCGACTACATCAACCGCGTTTATTAACGCTTCCGCTTAGCGATCTACAAGGGTATGTAGATTCACTCTCCCTCTCGTAGATGCTCATCACCATGGATAGATCTTGCGTGTGCGTAGGAAAATTTTTGTTTCCCATGCAACGTTCCCCCACAGTGGCATCTGAGCTAGGTCTATGCGTAGATGAGATCTCGAGTAGAACACAAACGAGTTGTGGGCGTGGGTGTATACATATTGCTTGCCGTTACTAGTTGATACTTGATTCCGCGGTATTGTGAGATGAAGCGGCCCGGACCGACATTACGCGTACGCTTACGCGAGACTGGTTTCACCGCTGCGTGCACTTGTTGCATAAAGGTGACTGGCGGGTGTCTGTCTCTCTCACTTTAGTTGAATCGGTTCAATGAAGAGGGTTCTTTTAGAAGATCAAAAAGCAATCACTACACCACGTTGTGGTTTTGCGTAGGTAAGAATCGTTCTTGCTAGATACCCGTAGCAGCCACGTAAAATTTGCAACAACAATTAGAGGACGTCTAACTTGTTTTTGCAGGGTATGTTGTGATGTGATATGGCCAATTACATGATGTGATATATGTGATGTATGAGATGATCATGTGATGTATAGAATATCACGACTTGCATGTCGATGAGTACGGCAACTGGCAGGAGCCATAGAGTTGTCTTTAATTATTGTATGACCTGCGTGTCAATCATTAAGCGCTATGTAATGCTTTACTTTATCGCTAAACGTTAGCAATAGTCGTGGAAGCAACAGTCGGCGCGACAACCTTATGGCGACACGTTGATGGAGATCAAGATGATGGAGATCATGGTGTCATGCCGGTGACGATGGAGATCATGCCGGTGCTTTGGAGATGGAGATCAAAAGCACAAGTTCATGGCCATATCATGTCACTTATGATTTGCATGTGATGTTAATCCTTTTATGCATCTTATTTTGCTTAGGACGACGGTAGCATTATAAGGTGATCCCTCACTTAAATTTCAAGATAAATTGTGTTCTCCCCAAGTGTGCACCGTTGCGAAAGTTCGTCGTTTCGAGACACGCCGTGATGATCGGGTGTGATAGACTCTACGTACGCATACAACGGGTGTAAGCCATGTTACACGTGCGGAACACTCGGGTTAAACTTGACGAGCCTAGCATGTACAGACATGGCCTCGGAACACAAGAGACCGAAAGGTCGAACATGAGTCATATAGTAGATATGATCAACATGAAGATGTTCACCATTGAAACCACCTCAACTCACGTGATGATCGGACTTGAGTTGGTGGATTTGGATCATGTTGCACTCGAATGATCGGAGGGATGTCAATTTGAGTGGGAGTTTTTTAAAAATATGATTAACTAAACTCATTATCTAAGAACAATAGTCTAAGTTGTCTTTGCAATATTTATGTTGTAGATCATGGCTCGCGCAGTAGCACCCCTGAATTTTAATGCGTTCCTAGAGAAAGCTAAGTTGAAAGATGATGGAAGTAACTTTGTGGACTGGGCCCGTAATCTAAGGATTATCCTTACGGCTTCCCAGAAGGCTTATGTCCTTGATGCACCGCTTGGTGATCCACCCGCTCCAGTTGAGTCTCTAGACGTTGTGAACGCCTGGCAGGCTCGTTCTGATGATTACTCAATAGTTCAATGTGCAATGTTGTATGGCTTAGAACCGGGACTTCAAAGACGTTTTGAACGTCATGGAGCATATGAGATGTTCCAGGAGTTGAAGTTTATCTTTCAGAAGAATCCCCGGATCGAGAGATATGAGATCTCCGATAAGTTCTATGCTTGCAAGATGGAGGAGAACGGGTCTATCAGTGATCACGTGCTCAGAATGTCTGGGTACTCCACCCGTCTGGCTGAGTTAGGGATGCCCCTTCCGCCAGAGGCTATCACTGACAGAGTTCTTCAATCATTGCCACCTAGCTACAAGAGCTTCGTGTTGAACTATAACATGCACGGGATGAACAAGTCAGTCGCCGAGCTGTTTGCGATGCTGAAAGCCGCTGAGTCTGAAATTCAGAAGGAGCATCAAGTGTTGATGGTCAATAAAACCACTAGTTTCAAGAAAAATGGCAAGGGTAAGAAGGGTAACTCCAAGCAGAGTGGCAAAGCAGTTGCTCCTCTCGTGAAGAAACCCAAGGCTGGACCCAAACCAGAAACTGTGTGTTTTCATTGCAAGGGAACTGGACACTGGAAGCGGAATTGCCCCAAGTATTTGGCTGACAAGAAGGCGGCCAACAACAAACAAGGTATATATGATATACATGTTATTGATGTGTACCTTACCAACTCTCGTTGTAGTGCCTGGGTATTTGATACCGGTGCGGTTGCTCATATTTGCAACTCAAAACAGGAACTGCGGAATAGACGGAGGCTGGCAAAGGACGAAGTGACGATGCGCGTGGGAAATGGTTCCAAGGTTGATGTGATCGCCGTCGGCACGCTCGCTCTTCGATTACCGTCGGGATTAGTGATGAACCTAAATAAGTGTTATTTGGTGCCTGCGTTAAGCATGAACATTATATCTGGATCTTGTTTATTGCGAGACGGTTACTCATTTAAATCAGAGAATAATGGTTGTTCTATTTATATGAGTAATATCTTTTATGGTCATGCACCCGATGTGAGGGGTTTATTCTTATTGAATCTCGATAGTAATGATACACATGTTCATAACATTGATGCCAAAAGATGTAGAATTGATAATGATAATACCACTTTCTTGTGGCACTGCCGTTTAGGTCATATTGGCGTAAAACGCATGAGGAAGCTCCATGCTGATGGACTTTTGGAGTCAGTTGATTTTGAATCACTTGACACATGTGAGCCATGCCTCATGGGCAAGATGACTAAAACGCCGTTCTCTGGAACAATGGAACGGGCAAGTGACTTATTGGAAATCATACATACTGATGTGTGCGGTCCGATGAGCATTGAGGCGCGCGGTGGTTATCGTTACTTTCTCACCTTCACTGATGACTTAAGTAGATATGGGTATATTTACTTAATGAAACACAAGTCTGAAACATTTGAAAAGTTCAAACAATTTCAGAGTGAAGTTGAGAATCATCGTAACAAGAAGATTAAATTCCTACGATCTGATCGAGGAGGAGAATATCTGAGTTATGAGTTTGGCAGTCACTTAAGACAGTGTGGAATTGTTTCACAATTAACACCGCCTGGAACACCACAGCGTAATGGTGTGTCCGAACGTCGTAATCGAACCTTATTGGATATGGTGCGATCTATGATGTCTCTTGCCGATTTGCCACTATCGTTTTGGGGTTATGCATTAGAGACAGCTGCATTCACTTTAAATAGGGCACCATCGAAATCCGTTGAGACGACGCCATATGAACTTTGGTTTGACAAGAAGCCAAAGCTGTCGTTTCTTAAAGTTTGGGGATGTGATGCTTATGTCAAAAAGCTTCAGCCTGAAAAGCTGGAACCCAAAGCGGAGAAATGCGTCTTCATAGGATACCCAAAAGAGACAGTTGGGTATACCTTCTATCTCAGATCCGAAGGCAAAGTGTTTGTCGCTAAAAACGGAACATTTCTTGAGAAAGAGTTTCTCTCGAAAGAATTGAGTGGGAGGAAGATAGAACTTGATGAGGTTGTTGAACCTTTACTTCAACCTGAGAGTAGCGCAGCGCAGAAAGTTGTTTCTGTGGAGCCTACATTAGCTGAAGAGGAAGTTAATGATGATGATCATGAAGCTTTGGATCAAGTTGCTATCGAACCTCGTAGGTCGACAAGGACGCGTACTGCTCCCGAGTGGTACGGCAACCCTGTCTTAGACATCATGTTGTTAGACAACGATGAACCTACGAGCTATGGAGAAGCGATGATGAGCCCGGATTCCGAGAAATGGTTAGAGGCCATGAAATCCGAGATGGGATCCATGTATGAAAACAAAGTATGGACTTTGGAAGTATTACCTGAAGGGCGTATGGCCATTCAGAACAAATGGATCTTTAAGAGGAAGACGGACGCGGACGGTAATGTCACCGTCTATAAAGCTCGACTTGTGGCAAAGGGTTTTTCACAAGTTCAAGGAGTTGACTACGATGAGACCTTCTCACCCGTAGCGATGCTTAAGTCCGTCAGAATCATGTTAGCAATAGCTGCCTTTTTCAATTATGAAATTTGGCAGATGGATGTCAAAACAGCGTTCCTTAACGGTTTCCTTAAGGAAGAGTTGTATATGATGCAACCAGAAGGTTTTGTCGATCCAGAGAATGCTGACAAAGTTTGCAAACTCCAGCGATCCATTTATGGACTGGTGCAAGCATCTCGGAGTTGGAATCCTCGTTTTGATGAGGTGATCAAAGCGTTCGAGTTTATACAAGTTTACGGAGAAGCTTGTATTTACAAGAAAGTGAGTGGGAGCTCTATAGCGTTTCTAATATTATATGTGGATGACATATTGCTGATTGGAAACAATATAGAAATGCTGGAAAGCGTAAAGGAATATTTGAACAAGAGTTTTTCAATGAAGGACCTAGGAGAAGCTGCTTTCATATTAGGCATCAAGATCTATAGAGATAGATCGAGACGCTTAATAGGACTTTCACAAAGCACATACCTTGATAAGATTTTGAAGAAGTTCAAAATGGATCAGTCCAAGAAGGAGTTCTTGCCTGTTTTGCAAGGTGTGAAGTTGAGTAAGACTCAATGCCCAGTGACTGCAGAAGATAGAGAAAAGATGAGTGTCATCCCCTATGCTTCAGCCATAGGCCCTATCATGTATGCAATGCTGTGCACAAGACCCGATGTCAGCCTTGCCATAAGTATGGCCGGAAGGTTTCAAAGTGATCCAGGAATGGAACACTGGACGGCGGTCAAGAATATCCTGAAGTACCTGAAAAGGACTAAGTACATGTTTCTCGTTTATGGAGGTGATCAAGAGCTCGTCGTAAAGGGTTACGTCGATGCAAGCTTTGACACTGATCCGGATGACTCTAAGTCGCAAACCGGATACGTATTTATTCTTAATGGGGGTGCGGTTAGCTGGTGCAGTTCCAAGCAAAGCGTGGTAGCTGATTCTACATGCGAAGCGGAGTACATCGCAGCCTCGGAGGCGGCGAAGGAAGGTGTCTGGATGAAGGAGTTCATGACAGATCTTGGAGTAGTGCCTAGTGCGCTTAACCCAATGACTCTGTTTTGTGATAATACTGGTGCCATTGCTCTAGCCAAGGAACCAAGATTTCACAAGAGGACCAGACACATAAAGCGACGTTTCAATTCCATCCGCGATTACATCAAGGAGGACGACATAAATATTTGCAAAGTACACACGGATCTAAATGTTGCAGATCCGTTGACTAAACCTCTTCCAAGGGCTAAACATGAACAACACCAGAACTGCATGGGTGTTCGATTCATTACAATGTAAATCACATAGTGATGTGAACTAGATTATTGACTCTAGTGCAAGTGGGAGACTGTTGGAAATATGCCCTAGAGGCAATAATAAATTGGTTATTATTATATTTCCTTGTTCATGATAATCGTTTATTATCCATGCTATAATTGTATTGATTGGAAACTCAAATACATGTGTGGGTACATAGACAACACTGTGTCCCTAGTAAGCCTCTAGTTGACTAGCTTGTTGATCAAAGATGGTTAAGGTTTCCTAGCCATGGACATGAGATGTCATTTGATAACGGGATCACATCATTAGGAGAATGATGTGATGGACAAGACCCAAACTGTAAACGTAGCATTTGATCGTGTCAGTTTATTGCTATTGTTTTCTGCATGTCAAGTATCTGTTCCTTTGACCATGAGATCATGCAACTCACTGACACCGGAGGAATACCTTGTGTGTATCAAACGTCGCAACGTAACTGGGTGACTATAAAGGTGCTCTACAGGTATCTCCGAGGGTGTCTGTTGGGTTGGCATGGATCAAGACTGGGATTTGTTACTCCGTATGACGGAGAGGTATCTCAGGGCCCACTCGGTAATACAACATCACATTGAGCCTTGCAAGCAAAGTGACTAAAGAGTTAGCCACAGGATCTTGTATTACGGAACGAGTAAAGAGACTTGCCGGTAACGAGATTGAACTAGGTATAGTGATACCGACGATCGAATCTCGGGCAAGTAACATACCGAAGAACAAAGGGAACAGCATACGGGATTAACTGAATCCTTGACATAGAGGTTCGACCGATAAAGATCTTCGTAGAATATGTAGGAGCCAATATGGGCATCCAGGTCCCGCTATTGGTTATTGGCCGTAGAGGTGTCTCGGTCATGTCTACATAGTTCTCGAACCCGCAGGGTCTACACACTTAACGTTTGGTGACGATTAGTATAGTTGAGTTATTATGTTGGTGACCGAAGGTTGTTCGGAGTCCCGGATAAGATCCCGGACATGACGAGGATCTCCGGAATAGTCCGGAGGTAAAGATTGATATATGTGATAATAGTGTTTTGATCTCTGGAAGGGTTCCGGAGTTCACCGGAAGGGGTTCCGGATGTTTACCGAAGTGTTCGGGTGCAGCAACACTTTATATGAGCCAAAGGGATAAAGCCCACAAGGTATTGGAAAGTGCAAAAGTAGTTTTGCTGCCGCGTAAGCGGTACTACCGCTTGGTGAAGCGGTACTACCGCCCGAGCGGTACTACCGCTTGTGTGAAGCGGTACTACCGCCCAAGCGGTACTACCGCTTGTGTGAAGCGGTACTACCGCTTGTGCGCGGCTGTGCACGATTCGGCAGGGTCCGAATTGGACTCTTTTCCTGCGGGCCAAACCGACCTTGTGCGGGCAAAACCGACCCGGAGGAGGCTTTTACTCCAAGTTTAGACCCCAAGGCTCAACATATAAATAGAGGGGCAGGGCTAGCACACGGAAAACATCAGGATTTCCCAAGCCGTGTGCCGGCAACCCTAGCCCTCTAGTTCCTCCGTCATAATCTCCGTAGCGCTTGGCGAAGCCCTGCAGAGATTGTTCCTCACCACCATCACCACGCCGTCGTGCTGCTGGAACTCAACCACTACTTCACCATCGCTCGCTGGATCGAGGAGGTGAAGGCGTCATCAAGCCGTACGTGTGTTGAACGCGGAGGTGCCGTCCGTTCGGCACTAGATCGGAAGGATCGTGATTGGATCGCGGGACGCTCGGCGATTTGGATCGCGAAGACGTTCGACTACATCAACCGCGTTTATTAACGCTTCCGCTTAGCGATCTACAAGGGTATGTAGATTCACTCTCCCTCTCGTAGATGCTCATCACCATGGATAGATCTTGCGTGTGCGTAGGAAAATTTTTGTTTCCCATGCAACGTTCCCCAACATCAATAATCTAGTTCACATCACTATGTGATTTACATTGTAATGAATCTAACACCCATGCAGTTCTGGTGTTGATCATGTTTAGCCCTTGGAAGAGGTTTAGTCATCGGATCTGCAACATTCAGATCCGTGTGTACTTTGCAAATATTTATGTCGTCCTCCTTGATGTAATCGCGGATGGAGTTGAATCGTCGCTTTATGTGTCTGGTCCTCTTGTGAAACCTTGGTTCCTTGGCTAGAGCAATGGCACCGGTGTTGTCACAGAACAGAGTCATTGGGTTTAGTGCACTAGGCACTACTCCAAGATCTGTCATGAACTCCTTCATCCAGACACCTTCCTTCGCCGCCTCCGAGGCAGCGATGTACTCCACTTCGCATGTAGAATCAGCTACCACGCTTTGCTTGGAACTGTACTAGCTTACCGCACCCCCATTGAGAATTAATACGTATCCAGTTTGCGACTTAGAGTCATCTGGATCAGTGTCAAAGCTTGCATCGACGTAACCCTTTACGACGAGCTCTTGATCACCTCCATAAACGAGAAACATGTTCTTAGTCCTTTTCAGGTACTTCATGATATTCTTGACCGTCGTCCAGTGTTCCATTCCTGGATCACTTTGAAACCTTCCAGCCATACTTATGGCAAGGCTGACATCGGGTCTTGTGCACAGCATTGCATACATGATAGAGCCTATGGCTGAAGCATAGGGGACGACACTCATCTTTTCTCTATCTTCTGCAGTAACTGGGCATTGAGTCTTACTCAACTTCGCACCTTGTAACACAGGCAAGAACCCCTTCTTGGACTGATCCATTTTGAGCTTCTTCAAAACTTTGTCAAGGTATGTGCTCTGTGAAAGTCCTATTAAGCGTCTTGATCTATCTCTATAGATCTTGATGCCTAATATGAAAGCAACTTCTCCTAGGTCCTTCATTGAAAAACTCTTGTTCAAATATTCCTTCACACTTTCCAACATTTCTATATTGTTTCCAATCAGCAATATGTCATCCACATATAATATTAGAAATGCTATAGAGCTCCCACTCACTTTCTTGTAAATACAAGCTTCTCCGTAAACTTGTATAAACCCGAACGCTTTGATCACCTCATCAAAGCGAAGATTCCAACTCCGAGATGCTTGCACCAGTCCATAAATGGATCGCTGGAGTTTGCACACTTTGTCAGCATTCTCTGGATCGACAAAACCTTCTGGTTGCATCATATACAACTCTTCCTTAAGGAAACCGTTAAGGAACGCTGTTTTGACATCCATGTGCCAAATTTCATAATCGAAAAAGGCAGCTATTGCTAACATGATTCTGAAGGACTTAAGCATCGCTACGGGTGAGAAGGTCTCATCGTAGTCAACTCCTTGAACTTGTGAAAAACCCTTTGCCACAAGTTGAGCTTTATAGATGGTGACATTACCGTCCGCGTCCGTCTTCCTCTTAAAGATCAATTTGTTCTGAATGGCCTTACGCCCTTTAGGTAATACTTCCAAAGCCCATACTTTGTTTTCATACATGGATCCCATCTCGGATTTCATGGCCTCTAACCATTTCTCAGAATCCGGGCCCATCATCGCTTCTCCAGAGCTCGTAGGTTCATCGTTGTCCAACAACATGACCTCTAAGACAGGGTTGTCGTACCACTTTGGAGCAGTACGCGTCCTTGTCGACCTACGAGGTTCGATAGCAACTTGATTCGAAGCTTCATGATCATCATCATTAACTTCCTCTACAACTGATGCAGGCTCTACAGAAACATCTTTCTGCGCTGCGCTACTCTCAGGCTGAAGTAAAGGTTCAACAACCTCATCAAGTTCTATCTTCCTCCCAGTCAATTCTTTCGAGAGAAACTCTTTCTCAAGAAATGTTCCATTTTTGGCGACAAACACTATGCCTTCGGATCTGAGATAGAAGGTATACCCAACTGTCTCTTTTGGGTATCCTATGAAGACGCATTTCTCCGCTTTGGGTTCCAGCTTTTCAGGCTCATGCTTTTTGACATAAGCATCACATCCCCAAACTTTAAGAAACGGCAACTTTGGCTTCTTGCCAAACCACAGTTCATATGGTGTCGTCTCAATGGATTTCGATGGTGCCCTATTTAAAGTGAATGCAGCTGTCTCTAATGCATAACCCCAAAACGATAGCGGCAAATCGGCAAGAGACATCATAGATCGCACCATATCCAATAAGGTTCGATTACGACGTTCGGACACACCATTACGCTGTGGTGTTCCAGGCAGTGTCAATTGTGAAACAATTCCACACTGTCTTAAGTGACTGCCAAACTCATAACTTAGATATTCTCCTCCTCTATCAGATCGTAGGAATTTAATCTTCTTGTTACGATGATTCTCAACTTCACTCTGAAATTGCTTGAACTATTCAAACGTTTCAGACTTGTGTTTCATTAAGTAAATATACCCATATCTACTTAAGTCATCGGCGAAGGTGAGAAAATAACGATATCCACTTCGCGCCTCAATGCTCATTGGACCGCACACATCAGTATGTATGATTTCCAACAAGTCACTTGCCCGTTCCATTGTTCCAGAGAACGGCGTCTTAGTCATCTTGCCCATGAGGCATGGTTCACACATGTCAAGTGATTCAAAATCAAGTGACTCCAAAAGTCCATCAGCATGGAGCTTCTTCATGCGTTTTACACCAATATGACCTAAACGGCAGTGCCACAAGAAAGTGGTACTATCATTATCAATTCTACATCTTTTGGCATCAATGTTATGAACATGTGTATCATCACTATCGAGATTCAATAAGAATAAACCCCTCACATTGGGTGCATGACCATAAAAGATATTACTCATATAAATAGAACAACCATTATTCTCTGATTTAAATGAGTAACCGTCTCACAATAAACAAGATCTAGATATAATGTTCATGCTTAACGCAGGCACTAAATAACAATTATTCAGGTTCATCACTAATCCCGATGGTAATCGAAGAGCGAGCGTGCCGACGGCGATCACATCAACCTTGGAACCATTTCCCACGCGCATCGTCACTTCGTCCTTTGCCAGCCTCCGTCTATTCCGCAGTTCCTGTTTTGAGTTGCAAATGTGAGCACCGCACCGGTATCAAGTACCCAGGCACTACAATGAGAGTTGGTAAGGTACACATCAATAACATGTATATCATATATACCTTGTTTGTTGTTGGCCGCCTTCTTGTCAGCCAAATACTTGGGGCAGTTCCGCTTCCAGTGACCAGTTCCCTTGCAATGAAAGCACTCAGTTTCTGGCTTGGGTCCAGACTTGGGTTTCTTCACGGGAGGGGCAACTGCTTTGCCACTCTTCTTGGAGTTACCCTTCTTTCCCTTGCCATTCTTCTTGAAACTAGTGGTTTTATTGACCATCAACACTTGATGCTCCTTCTGAATCTCAGACTCAGCGACTTTCAACATCGCAAACAGCTCGGCGACTGACTTGTTCATTCCATGCATATTATAGTTCAACACGAAGCTTTTGTAGCTAGGCGGCAATGATTGAAGAACTCTGTCAGTGATCGCCTCTGCTGGAAGGGGCATCCCCAATTCAGCTAGACGTGTGGAATACCCAGACATTTTGAGTATGTGTTCACTGACAGACCCGTTCTCCTCCATCTTGCAGGCATAGAACTTATCGGAGGTCTCATACCTCTCGATCCGGGCATTCTTCTGAAAGATAAACTTCAACTCAAGGAACATATCAGATGCTCCATAACGTTCAAAATGACTTTGAAGTCCCGGTTCTAAGCCATACAACATTGCACATTGAACCATTGAGTAATCATCAGAACGAGCCTGCCAGGCGTTCACAACGTCTGGAGACTCAACTGGGCCCGTAAGGATAATCCTCAGATTACGGGCCCAGTCCACAAAGTTACTTCCATCATCTTTCAACTTAGCTTTCACTAGGAACGCATTACTTAAAAAACTCCCACTCAAATTGACATCCCGCCGGTCATTCGAGTGTCACATGATCCAAATCCACCAACTCAAGTCCGATCATCACGTGAGTTGAGGTGGTTTCAATGGTGAACATCTTCATGTTGATCATATCTACTATATGACTCATGTTCGACTTTTCGGTCTCTTGTGTTCCGAGGCCATGTCTGTACATGCTAGGCTCGTCAAGTTTAACCCGAGTGTTCCACACGTGCAACACTGGCTTGCACCCGTTGTATGCGAACGTAGAGTCTATCACACCCGATCATCACGTGGTGTCTCGAAACGACGAACTTTCGCAACGGTGCACACTCGGGGAGAACACAATTTATCTTGAAATTTAAGTGAGGGATCACCTTATAATGCTACCGTCGTCCTAAGCAAAATAAGATGCATAAAAGGATTAACATCACATGCAAATCATAAGTGACATGATATGGCCATGAACTTGTGCTTTTGATCTCCATCTTCAAAGCACCGGCATGGTCTCCATCGTCACCGGTATAACACCATGATCTCCATCATCTTGATCTCCATCAATGTGTCGCCATGAGGTTGTCACGCTGACTGTTGCTTCCACGATTATTGCTTACTCATAGCAATAACGTAAAGCAAAAACGGCGAAAATAATTAAAGACAACCCTATGGCTCCTGCCGGTTGCCGTACTCATCGACATGCAAGTCGTGGTATTCTATACAATACATGATCATCTCATACATCACATATATCTCATCATGTAATTGGCCATATCACATCACAACATACCCTGCAAAAACAAGTTAGACGTCCTCTAATTGTTGTTGCAAGTTTTACGTGGCTGCTAAGGGTATAAGAACAATTCTTACCTACGCAAAAACCACAACGGTGATACAAAAATTGCTATTCAACCTTCTCAAGGACCGCCTTTGTCAAATCGTATCCGACTAAAGTGGGAGAAACAGACACCCGCCAGCCATATTTATGCAACGAAGTTACATGTCAGTTGATGGAACCGGTCTCTCGTAAGCATACGAGTAATGTTGGTCCGGCCCGCTTCAATCCACAATACCGCCGAAACAAGAAAAGACCAAGGGAGGAAACAATCCGAATATCAACGCCCACAAAATCCTTTGTGTTCTACTCGAGATCTCATCTACACATAGACCTAGCTCAGATGCCACTGTTGGGGAACATTGCATGGGAAACAAAAAAAATTCCTACGCACACGCAAGATCTATCCATGGTGATGAGCATCTATGAGAGGGAGAGTGGATCTACATACCCTTGTAGATCGCTAAGCGGAAAGCGTTAAGAAACGCGGTTGATGTAGTCGAACGTCTTCGCGATCCAAATCGTCGAGCGTCCCGTGATCTAATCACGATCCGTCCCGGTCTAGCGCCGAACGGGCGGCACCTCCGCGTTCAGCACACGTACAACTCGATGACGATCTCCGCCTTCTTGATCCAGCAAGAGGGAGCGGAGAGGTAGATGAGTTCTCCGGCAGCGCGACGGCGTGGCGGCGATGGTGGTGGAACTATTCCGGCAGGGCTTCGCCTAAGCACCGCCGAACTAGACTAGAGGAGAAAACGATCTAGATGAAGTAGAGGGAGCACGTGGCAATTAGGGTTAGCCCTCACCTATAAACCTCTAGTATATATAGGAGGGAGGCGAGGGGCTGGCCAGCCAAGACCTCCTCCTAGGAGTCGGCCGAAGTGGGAGGTGGAGTCCTACTCCAATCCTACTAGGAGTAGGATTCCTCCTCTCCACTTGGAAACCTTTTCCACCTTTCCTTCCTTTGGGTTTTTTCCACCTCCAGCCGCATGGGCCTTAGTGAGGGGCTCAGCCAGCCCACTAAGGGCTGGCTTGACTCCTCCCACAGCCCATGAGGCCCTTTGGGTCGAGACACCCCTCTCGATGGTCCCCGGTACCCCTCCCGGCACTCCCGGTACACTACCGAAATACCCGAAACCTTTCCGGTGACCAAAACGGGACTTCCTATATATCAATCTTTACCTCCGGACCATTCCGTAGCTCCTCGTGACATCCGGGATCTCATCTGGGACTCCAAACAACCTTCGGTCACCACAATACATAACTCTATACTACCGAAACGTCACCGAACCTTAAGTGTGCAGACCCTGCGGGTTCGAGAACAATGTAGACATGACCGAGACACCTCTACGGCCAATAACCAATAGCGGGACCTGGATGCCCATATTGGTTCCTACATATTCCACAAAGATCTTTATCGGTTGAACCTCTATGTCAAGGATTCAGTTAACCCCGTATGATGTTCCCTTTGTTCTTCGGTATGTTACTTGCCCGAGATTCGATCGTTCGTATCTCTATAACTATTTCAATCTCGTTATCGACAAGTCTATTTACTCGTTCCATAATACAAGATCCTGTGGCTAACACTTTAGTCACATTGCTTGCAAGGCTTGTTGTGATGTTGTATTACCGAGTGGGCCCTGAGATACCTCTCCGTCACACGGAGTAACAAATCCCAGTCTTGATCCATGCCCACTCAACAGACACCCTTGGAGATACCTGTAGAGCATCTTTATAGTCATCCAGTTACGTTGTGACGTTTGATACACACAAGGTACTCCTCCGGTGTCAGTGAGTTGCATGATCTCATGGTCATAGGAACAGATACTTGACATGCAGAAAACTATAGCAATAAACTGACACGATCATATGCTATGTTCATAGTTTGGGTCTTGTCCATCACATCATTCTCCTAATGATGTGATCCCATTATAAAATGACATCTCATGTCTATGGCTAGGAAACCTTGACCATCTTTAATCAACGAGCTAGTCTACTAGTGGCATACTAGGGACACAGTGTTGTTTATGTATCCACACATGTATCGGTGTTTCCAATCAGTACAATTATAGCATGGATAATAAATGATTATCATGAACAAGGAAATATAATAATAACTACTTTTATTATTGCCTCTAGGGCATATTTCCAACAGTCTCAAGCATCTAAGCTGGGGGTTGCTACACATCCCACCTCTCTTCATCAAGAAATATCGGTTAGCCTATGTTGAGCCTAATTTTTTATTTGTCCACATGATATTGGCTATTCTTGGAATGTATTTTTGTTTTGTTTGCTGCTTGAATAAAATTCTCAGATCTGAAAATATATTTTGAGAGATAGAGAGAGAGTCCTCACATAGCTACTTAATTGTTTAACTACTCATTGATCTTCACTTATATTTTTCGAGAGTAGTTTGTTGTTTACTCTTGTGCTTCACTTGTATCCTACGAGTAAATTGTGAATGAATGAAATATCATAAATATGAAATTATCAATGTGCTTTATGCTTAGTAGTAGTTTCACATCTAGTTTAGAAAGTAAAATCTATTGAAATTTGACAATCATAATATTGGTCATACAAGCAATTCATGAATGATTAGTATAAGAAAGAGAACTTTCACATAGAAATATATTATCTTGGGCATCTTTCATGATTGTGAATGCCTATTAATTATTTTTAAACTTGATCAAATAGTTGAACTTGGACAAGGAAGACAACGTAATGGTTATGTTTGGGTATATTTGCATAGAAGTTATATTGTTATGGATCATCCAACATGTGGTGCTTGTTTAGAACCTTTTTCTAGCCAAAACTTTGTACTAAGTAGAAATACTGCTTGTGCATCAAAAGCCTTGAGCCAAGTTTCTTCCATGAGAGTCCACCATACCTACCTATATATGGTATTTCACTGCCATTCCAAGTAAATTTGCATGTGCCACCTCTAAAACATTCAAATAGACATCCGTTTTGTGTGCTCGTACCGTTCATGGAGCGACGGGGCGGTCATTATCTTCCATGCTAAGCGAGTTATTCTCAAGATGAGTGTTTATTCATTTGTCATTGCACGAGAGAGGCTGGTAAAAAGGATGCCCAGTCCTGCATGACACAAAAATAAATAAATAAAAACTCCCCCCTAGAATGTTGATTGTTTGGAGGGCAACCGTGGATTCGGCCAGCCATGGAATGTGTTTGAATGGTGGAGGGGGAGTAAAATTTGAATTCTGTTTGGGAACCGCCAATAATGTGATTAGCATGGAAGATATTGAAAACTCAGTTGTGATGTTGACAGGAAAAGCACACCACCCAAAATTACATATTCATTTCTATTTTAAACAATGAGCTCTGGCACCAATGCAAATCCCTGCTTCCCTCTCCGAAGGGACAATCTATTTACTTTCGTGCTATTTCCTATTCATGTTGAGTCAACTTCTTATTCCAACCTCAGTCTATTAGTTGGCAAGCACCATGTGGTGGGGAAAGATCCAAACATATATATCCACTCAAATATATTTGATCATGATTCATTATTGTTGACAATTATCTTTATGATAAGTATGTTGGGAGGCGAAACATTAAGCCCCTATCTTTCTATGTGTTCGATGGATGTTGTTTGTTCTAAAAATTTTCCTTGAGTATTAGCAATCATAAAAGACTATATGATAATTGAGTATGTGGAGCTCTTACTTAGACTTGATGATGCATTGAAATTGTTTGGTGACCAAGAACATAGATTGTTACGCTTCAAGATAATGAATTGTTTGAACCATGACATGTGAATTGATTGCAACTCCATCATGATGATTTTTATGAGAAAAATTTGTTGGTTATGATGCTAGAAAAGTGACTGAAATTATCAATGATCAAAACTATTCACTATGCTAGAATTCACACTTCATAAACTATTTCTTTTATCATTTACCTACTCGAGGACGAGTAGGAATTAAGCTTGGGGATGCTGATACGTCTCCAACGTATCGATAATTTATGAAGTATTCATGCCATATTCACCTATGATTACAATACGTTTATATGGTTTTGATGCACTTTATATGATTTATTTAGAACTAACCCAGACTGACACTGTTTTCAGCAGAATTACCGTGGTGTTGTTTTTGTGCAGAAAATGAAAGTTCTCGGAATCGTCCGAAACTTTTTGGTGATTTTTTCTGGAGGAAATAAGCCATATTGGAGCGAAGAACCACCGAAGGGGAGCCACACGTGGGGAACAAGCCATCAGGGCGCGAACCCCCTAGGTCGCGCCCTGATATGTGGTGGGGCCCACGTGGCTCCGTTGCGCGTGATTCCAATGCTAAAAAGTCCTATAAATCCCAGAAACCCCAGAAATAAACAGAGACTCTCCGTTCCGCCGCCGCAACTCTCTATATCGATGAAAAACCAATCTGGAGACGTTCCAGTACCCTGCCGGAGAGGGAAATCATCATCCGGTGGCCATCTTCATCATCCCGGCGTAGGCCATGACGAGGAGGGAGTAGTTCACCCTCGGGGCTGAGGGTATGTACCAGTAGCTATGTGTTCAATCTCTATCTCTCGTATTCTTGAGATGTCATGATCTTGATGTATCACGGGCTTAGTTAATGTAGTCGGATCATATGCTGTTATTCCCTTGCTACCTTGTTGTGATTCATTGAATCTTTACCTATGAGATCTCGTTATGTTGGATTGAATATTTTGGTTTGAGAACACTTGATGTACGTCTTGCGTGGGATACCCGTAGTGACATTGGGGTATTCTATGGATTCACTTGATATATGTTGATGCATCAACTTGCGGATTATGGTACCTTGGGGATCTATGCATAGGGGTTGATTGCACATTTTCATACCACGTTCTCCGATAGAAATCTTGGGGTGCTCCTTCAAGTTCTTTGTGTTGGATTGAATATGATAGATCTGAAATTGTTTGATGCATGTCGCATAATTTACCCACGGATACTTGAGGTCACATTGGAGTATCTAGGTGACATTAGGGTTGATTGATATGTATCATTGGTGTTGTTCTAGTATGAACTCTAGGGCTGTTTGTGACACTTATAGGAATAGCCCAAAAGATTGATCGGAAAGAATAACTTTGAGGTGGTTCTACTACCTACACCAATTTCATCTTATTGTTCTCCGCTAGATAGGAACTTTGGAGTGATTCTTTGTTGCACGTGGAGGGATGATCATATGATTCAACTATGTTAGCATTGTTGGGAGATTGCACTAGTGAAAGTATGAACCCTAGGCCTTGTTTCCAAGCATTTATATATCGTTTTATTCGCTGTTTTCTACTTGCTACCTTGCTGTTTTTATATTTTCAGATTACAAAAACCTTTATCTACCATCCATATTGCACTTGTATCACAATATCTTCACTGAACTAGTGCACCTATATAATTTACCATTGTATTGGGTGTGTTGGGGGCACAAGAGATTTTTTGTATTTGATTGCAGGGTTGTTTGAGAGAGACCATCTTCATCCTACACCTTCCACGGAATGATAAACCTTAGGTCATCCACTTGAAGTAAAATTGCTAATGTCCTAAAAAACTCTGCGCTTGAAGGCCCAACAGAGTCTACAAGAATAAAGTTGCGTAGTAGACATCATTACTTCCATCATGTTTCAACTTAGCTTTCTCTAGGAACACATTAAAATTCAGGGGAGCTACTACGCGAGCCATTGATCTACAACATAATTTTGCAAAGACAACTTTAGACTATGTTCATGATAATGAGTTCAATTAATCATATTACTAAAGAACTCCCACTCAACATCCCTCAGGTTGTCTAAGTGTGACATGATCCAAATCCACCAACCCAAGTCCGATCATCACGTGAGATGGGGTGGCTTCAATGGTGAACATCTCCATGTTGATCATATCTACTATATGACTCATGTTCGACCTTTCAGTCTGTGTTCCGAGGCCATGTCCGTACATGCTAGGCTTGTCAAGTTTGACCGAAGTGTTCTACATGTGCAAAACTGGCTTACACCCGTTTTATGCGAACGTAGAGTCTATCACACTCATCATCACGTGGTGCTTCAAAACGACGAACCTTCGCAATGGTGCACACTTGGGGAGAACACAATTTTATCTTTAAATTTTAGTGAGGGATCATCTTACAATGCTACCGTCGTTCTAAGCAAAATAAGATGCATAAAAAGGATAAACATCACATGCAAATCATATAAGTGACATGATATGGCCATCATCATCTTGTGCTTTTGATCTCCATCTCCAAAGCACCGGCATGATCTCCATCGTCACCGGCATGACACCATGATCTCCATCATCATGATCTCTATCATCGTGTCGTCAAGTGGTTGTCTCGCCAACTATTTCTTCTACAACTATTGCTAACTCATACGATAAAGTAAAGCAAAAAAGGTGAAAACAAATTAAAGACAACCTTATGGCTCCTGCCGGTTGCCGTACTCATCGACATGCCAGTCGTGATAATCTACACAAAAACATGATCATATCATACATCACATATATCACATCATGTCTTTGGCCATATCACATCACAACATGCCCTGCAAAAACAAGTTAGACGTCCTCTACTTTCTTGTTGCAAGTTTTACATGGCTGCTATGGGAAACTAGTAAGAATCGTTCTTACCTACGCAAAGCCACAATGGTGATAATCAAGTTGCCTTTTAACCTTCTACAAGGACCGCCTCTGTCAAATCCGATTCAACTAAAGTGGGAGAGACAGACACCCGCCAGCCACCTTTATGCAACTAGGTTACATGTCAGTCGGTGGAACCGGTCTCTTGTACGTGGACAAGTAAGGTTAGTCCGGGGCGCTTCAACCCACAATACCGCCGAATCAAAATAAGACTAAGGAGGTAAGCAATCTGAACATCAATGCCCACAAACTCTTTGTGTTCTACTCGTGCATATCATCTACACATAGACCTAGCTCTTGATGCCACTGTTGGGGAACGTTGCATGGGAAACAAAATGTTTCCTACGCACACACAAGATCTATCCAAAGAGATGCATAGCTACGAGAGGGGGAGTGTATCACCATACCCTTGTAGATCGCTAAGCGGAAGCGTATATAACGCGGTTGATGTAGTCGTACGTCTTAACGATCCAATCGCGATCCGTCCCGATCTAGCGCTGAACGGACGGCACCTCCGCGTTCAACACACGTGCGGCTCGATGACGTCTCTGCCTTCTCGATCCAGCAAGCGAGGGCGGAGTAGTAGATGGGTTCTCAACCAGCACGACGGCGTGGTGTAGGTGGTGGTGGAGCAGTGCCAGCAGGGCTTCGCCAAGCGCTACCGGAACCACGAACGGAGGAGAAAACAATCTAGGGAGAGAGGGAGGCCCCAAGGGCTTGGTATGTCCTCTTGGGGAGCCCCCTCCCCTCTATATATAGGTGGAGGGGCGTGGAGATCAGCCCCTCCAAGCTCTAGGGCGCAGCCAAGGGGGGGGGGAGTTGGACTCCTAGTCCAATTCCCTCCCTTTCCATACACAGGTGGACTTTCCACCTCTCCCAAGCCACATGGGCCTTGAGGGACTTGTGTGCCTAGCCCAATAAGGCTAGGGCGCCTCCACTCAGCCCATGCAAACCCTTGGTGGAACCCTTGGTGGACTTCCGGACTCCTCCAGAAGTTTCCAGAACCTTCTAGAAGCTTCCCGGTACAATACCGGAAAAAACCTAAAACTTTTCTGGTAGCCAAACTATTACTTTCCATATATAAATATTTACCTCCGGACCATTCCGGAGCTCCTCGTGATGTCCGGGATCTCATCCGGGACTCCGAACAATATTTAGTCACCAACATACATAACCCAATAATACTATATCGTCACCGAACGTTAAGCGTGCGGACCCTACGGGTTTGCGACGCCCCCGGTTTAACCGTGCACTAACCATACACGCATTTATGCACGATCAAGACCAGAGACTCACTGGAAGGAATCACAACACAACTCTAAACACAAATTAAAATAATTCAAGCTTCATATTACAGCCAGGGGCCTCGAGGGCTCGAATATAATAGCTTGAGTACAAAGTCAGCGGAGGCAACATCATTTGAGTACAGACATAAAGTAAACAAGTTTTGCCTTAAGAAGGCTGAGCATAACAACGACAATCTAGATCGAAAAGGCGCAGGCCTCCTACCTGGGAACCTCCGAACTACTCCTGGACGTCAGAGAAGTCTACGTCGGAATAGGCTCCATCCTGGTAGTAGTGGCCTCTGTCGGGGTAGTAGTAGTCGTCAACGGGGTGAACTGGATCCTGGATCTCCTGGGCTCCGTCATCTGGTCACGGCATCGTATCAAGGGGAAAAGGGGAGCAAAGCAACGGTGAGTACTCATCCAAAGTACTCGCAAGACTTACATCAGAACTATGCCAGATATGCACCAGTATCAAAGGAATGGGGCTATATCTTTGGACTAAACTGCAGAATTGCGAGAAGAGGGAAGAAGGCCTAGTCCTATCGAAGACTAGCATCTTCAGCGTCTTGCAGCATAAGACGAGAGTTCAGAGCAGCATATTTTAATTAACAGGGTATAAGGTAGCAAGGCCCAGAGATTCTTCCTCGACTCCCTGCGAGAAAGCAATCCCGGAGCCAATAATTCAAGTAACAATATAAGTATCCAGTTCTAGTTATCATAGACCAGGATAATTTCTGAGCGTCCTTTACCGTGGACACGGCTAATCGATTAGTTTAACTTCCCTGCAGGGGTGCACAAACTTACCCAACACGCTCGATAAACTCTGGATGAATACAATTTTCGGGTCATACCCGGCCTCGGCCGATCGACACGACGTAGTCCTACCTAGGCTCAATAGAGAGGCCAGCACGCCGGTCTACTTCCTAATGGCTCGGGGTCTTGGGCCATCGCCCTCGCCATCCTGCACGTTACGCCCTCGGCCGGTGTCAGTCCTAGCATGCCTTAATGCAAGCGCCATGCTGTCGCGGGCCACCCGGGCGCGAGTCGCTCAATGTGACATCTGAAGAGCTTTCGGAAGAATGTACGCCGTAGAGTGCCCATATCTTTTCCCGCGTGGTGGTTACTGCGAAATAGGCCAGAGGCCTTCTCAGATCACATATCCAAACCCGTTAGTGACTTTATAGCTTGCGGTGACGATCGGTCCCTCCATCCCGTCGCCCCGTCTCAAGAACTTGAGGCAAGGACATCACTGTCCGGCCACGCCTCGTCTATATCCCTTCGGGTGCCTTACCGGCGCACCCCACCACATCTCACACACATGGGTACCCTTGGGGCCGACCCATCTCAAGACTGTCGGGAACTCAGGTCCACCTCAACAGAGTGGTACCGCCTATCCCTTCAGTACCGCCACATGAAATATAGTGTCAAGTCAAAGTGGTTGTGCGTCGGTACTCCAAGTAGATATCCGAGGAATCACTCTCGAAGTATCATACTCGGGGTAGGTGTGGTGATGTGTCGGTAACGGCTTGTCAGTCATGCCGATTGAGTCTTCTGTCTTCAAGTCCTCGATGACGACGGTGATGAAAGCAGGGGCAACGAAAATAGTAAAATGGGGGCCGCAGAGGGACACTATCCATACCTATACTACAACATTATATGAAAGCAGGTATGAAAGTAGTACTCAAAAACAGGCCATGCATCAGAATAGGTGATGTTAAATACAGTAGCAAAATCTAATGCAAGCAAGAGGGAGAAAGAATAGGTGATATCGGAATGATCAAGGGGGGTTTTGCTTGCCTTGTTGCTCTGCTGCAAAAGACTGGTTGTCAGGGGCGTAGTCGTACTCGTCAGCAGCGTCTGTCTCGGAGGCTACCGGAGAGAAGAGGGGGAAGAAACAATAAATACAAGCAAACAGATGCAACACGATGCATGACATGGCAATACGCAGTGCTAGGGGTAGTCTAACACAGTACTACACGTATCAGACGGAACGGGAGAATATCTGACGATATTTCCCGGGTCTTTGGCTATTATCGAACAGATGATCCTAACGCAAAATGTCCAGGTTCATCATGCTAGGAGCATGTGACAGACGAACGGACCGCGTATTTGGATTCGTGGGATTTTTCTGATCAACTTTCATGTATAAAACTTTTTCATCCGAGTTACGGTTTAAAAGATATGAATTTCTAAAGATTTTAGCAATTTCTGGACTTATGTTAAATAATAGAAATGAGTTAATGCGTCAGCACTGCATCAGCAGTCGGCTGGCCAGCTGACCAGTCAAACTGACAGGTGGGACCCACCTGTCAGCCTCAGTGAAACTAACAGTGCTTAGTTTTAGACTAACAGAACTAATTAGGGAGGTGGGCCCCAGGTGTCAGTGGCTATATTAGTTAACATATTAATTTTAAAAGCTTAATTAACTTAATTAACGAATGGGGCCCACATGTCAGCGGTCCACGCTGCCCAGTCAGCGGGGTTGACCTAGTCAACCCTGACTGGTGGACCCGTAGGGCCCACGGTCAGTGGCACAGGGCGAGGCCGAGAGGTGCCAGGTCAGCGGGCGGTGCCGGAGACGCACCGGCGAGCCGTTCCGCGTTGGGGGCTCGCCGGACTTGGCCGGAAAACGGCCACAGACGACCGTTTGCCGCGGGGCTTGGCGCATTCGGAAGCGGGAGCTGCGCCGCATCCATTGGTGGGGCCGGCTTCGCCGAAGACACACCGGAGCGGAGACGGTGAGCATGGTGGCAGACAGCGGCGTTCGGGCGGTGCTCGGGTTCGGCGATACGGCGTGCAAACGAGCAACCTAATACGCTAGGGAGGGCCTACGCGTGGCGGTGAGTAAAATGCTCACGGGCCCGAAGCCATTTGGTCGCCGGAGCCACGCCGGTGACGAGCTCGGGCGGAGCGGCGTTCGGGCACGACGGGGAGGGGGAGCTACGGTGGCGGAAAGGACCGGGGAGGAGAGGGGAAAGAAGCGCATGCACACGGGGCTCCTGCAGGTGTGCTTAGCGGGCTCGGGGAGGGCTCGGTGTGGCCGGAAACGACGACGAACGGCGGCGGGGATCCGAGGAGGAAGGCGGCTCGGGGACGGCGTAGCGGCGACTCCGGGCTCCAATGGCTCGGTGCAGTCGACGGAGATGGCAACGACGGAGCTCTTGGACACGGAGGCGACGCATGGGAGGCTCGGTGGGCGCGGCAAGCCGACGGCCATTGCGGCGGCAACGCTCGGGAATGGAAGAGGAGAGCGAGGGAGAGAGAGCGAGGCGAAGCAGACGGGTCCAGGGGGTCGCGGGGTGGCCTCCTTATCCATCCACGCCAGCAGGGAGGGAAAATATCACAAGGGGGGGCCGGGCGAGCGAGCGCGCGCTCTCTGTGCGGGCGACAGCGCGAGGGAGAGAGAGAGAGCGAGAGGTGGGAGACGACCGGGGGAGCGGGCTGGGCCGCACTGTAGATATGGGCTTAAGTGCACAGTCCCGTTTCTATTTTAATTCCTTTTTCCTTTTCTGTTTTCTTTTCCAGCACCTTTTCCATTTATTTTCTGCAATATTCCTTTACTGCAAAAATGTGCCACTTGGTCCAAATAATACTTGGCAATATTCTGCAATACCTCACCAAGTTTGAGGAATTTTCAAATCTGTTGGAAATATTCAAAAGAATTTAAGAGCATTTTTAAAATGCAAATTGTCTCTGTTTTGGATGGTGGGGTCCAAACCAGCTTGAGGGTGATGTTGTTTTCCTAAACAACCATTGTTTTGGATTTTTCTCATGCTGTTTGAGGATTTAATTTATCACAATAAAATCCTAGGGCATTTAGAAGTGGAAATTGAAATGAGATTTGAATTTCAACTTGATCATATCCCACTTAGCAAAATGATTTGTTGCTGATCATGGTCATCACTATAGCACTGATCCAGGGGTGTTACAACTCTCCTCGTCTAACAAGAATTCTCGTCCCGAGAATTTAGAGGTAGAGTAAGGGGGAGAAAGTTTGGTCACGAAATTCTAACGAGTCTTCTTGTTCTTGTTGCCCTCATCGAAGAGGTCGATCCCCTTATGTTGAAGTCTTCAATTCTCTGTTCCAGGTCATCCTAATGAAGTCGTCAGCGTTTCTTCGGCATCTTCATCATCCTACGAATGTGATTAGAGGGAGAAACTCTGGTAGAACGTATCTCCACCAAGTTGGGCACCTGACAGTGAACTCAAGGAAGAAGACATGATTTATTTCTCGAGTTGTTACTCAGGGAATTCATTGAGAGCAATATGCGATGGTTCAAAAGTTCAAACGGGTAGGCAATCATTCGATGCCCGATCAGAAGGTGAAAAGGGGTTCAGAGCAATGAAATAAATATTGCGTCTGACACAAAAATAGATCATCCCTTAGGCGGTGGCTCGGGAATTACATACAAAGCCAAGTGCAAAAGATACCTTGGAATCAAAGTGGTACAGGAGAGTCAGGTTTCGATCCTGTGGAACTATGGGTTATGGGCCCATCATGTGGATTAAGAGTAGGAGGAGCGGTGACATCTTGCACGGTCATGATAGCAGAACATGTCAGGGGAAAGTCTGTCAACTATGTCGGCAACAACATCGGTACCAAGGGCAGGGGACGAAGAGAACCATCTTCCTGCTCGTCGAAACGAGGCGGACCAATAGGCCAAGTTCTCGTCCACCGGCGGTTACCAAAATCTTAACAACAATAGTAATAGGGTCTTACTGACAGAGTAGTACACCGAGGTATTTATCTAAGCAGGGAATTATCACTGCTCAGATCAAATAAATCTCAATAAAGGTTAAACAGACCAATGGAAAGGAAAATGTGATTATCACATTAAATAGACCAATGGAAAGGAAAATGTGTATACACGAGCATTAGGTGTATATCCTTTTCAAGAGCAAGCAGAGCGAGACAACCATGACAAGGCTCCAGGTAGGTAACCATTAAGACTAAGGGGCAAGGAATTTATGATGTTTACCCATACAACGATGTTTGGATAATTGATCAAGAAACATTTAGCATTATGCCTCCAATGTTCTTGTTTTGATGATCGGTGTACCACAGACATGCTTCGAGATAGCAAAGACATGGTCACCAGGTAAAGGTCAGACTTTGGTTACACAAGGATCCAGTAGGAACAACTTATAAAATAAGTCTTATAATTTCCCCATGGAAGAATTGCAATTCTTGCTGAACAAGGCATTATAACAATAGGTCATCCGGCCACGTGTGTCCGACATGACATCACCTTATCGGGTACCGAGAGACCAATGTTATAATTCTTGGAAGATGTTCCAACCATCATATCTGACTGAGATTCAGATATGTTTGGTATTTTGATACCTCAGACTTAGCAGGCCTGAGAAGGAAAAGGGATGCAGCACAAATCGACAAGATCACGTTGCAAGAATCTCAGAACATGGAATACGGAAGTAAGCTTCAAAACAGGAGTCCATCATTAACCATGGAGAAGATGAGAAGGTGGCCGTCGGGCTCAACAACGATTTATCGAGATTTCCATAAGCGTGATTTTCCACAATTACGTGAACAAGGTGATAGCATTGGTCACACCAATGATATAATGATTAATGTTCGAGAAAAACATCCACAATTAAACATTGATCAAAAAGTGCACCCGGAATTATAGACCAAGCGGCACGATCAATGTTAGAATGGTAATTCAACAACTAACACACTAAGAATGAAAATTACCACTCATCAACTTTGAAGTAATAGGAATGCTTGAAGTATTGAATTCACAATTGAAAGTTCACTTGTCGGTACTCTGGTTAGAAACAATCACGGGGACCAAGAAATGAATGGTGATGGTAAGGAGTATCACTATATCAAGAATTCTTAAGAGATGGTGAAATTCTCATGACACCATTGACATACGATATGGCATTACGCCAAGGTAGAACAGAACATAAGTTGGATATCAAGGAACTCAAGGTGCAACACAGAACATTAATAAGTTTGCGTTGGAGGGAAGGCGAGAATGTTGTCGATGATATCAGAAATCATCTAGGGGTAAGGATGGTATTCTCATCATGAATTCGATTGATACTTGGAAGAGCTCAAAATGTTGATGATGATCACGACACATTTGTCGAGAAGTTTCATGAAGACGTAATCGATCAGCGATGACATCAAGCAAAGGAATGGTGAAGCGAAAGGTTATCGGAACCACAGATAAGATTGCTAGCTCAAAATCGATATTGTCTTTCAAGACAACCAATCATGATGTTGAAAACTCGATGTAAGCTTAGCGCACTGTTGGAATTTTGTTCCGGGGATGAAGGACTTAGGTAGCATGGTCAAGCTTCAGTATGACGATGATGAGGTAGCCAAACAGGCTACACATGACATGATCGAGTACAAACTCATAAGCAAAGAAGTTTACTACGAGTTGCTGAATTGCAGTGCGGACTCGATTCACTATTCGATGTTCTCGGTTGATGACAACCCAGAACCCGTGGAGTGACTATGACAGGGTAAGGTATTACCTCATCTTAAATTCCTAAGATGTAGTGCAAAGACACGATATCCTCGAGATACCAGGGGGTAATATTCGAAGGTAGATCAAATTAGAGGCTGAGCAGGTGCATTAATCTGCCGAAGACAAGTGCTTGAACTTGTCCAAGAAATGGGATCAAAGAAGAACAATCATGGTCGAAACCACGGTTGGAAAGTACCAAAACATAGATACAAGATCAATCCATACAAAGAGAAAGATTATTGTTACAAGAAGCTCCATGATAAGTCATACACCGGGTCCATGGGCATGAACACAAAGTTCAAGGTCGACTCCCACTTCTTCAAGGCATAACGTCTCATTCACTTCTCGCTTTCGATGAAGTTGCAGTGTTGAAATTTTATCGAGCTAAACAACAGAGAATATGACTCGTGAAAACCCTCGGGTTCACACAGATTAGGGAAAGCATAGGTTCAACCCATAGGGGCATCTTAGGAACATACACCACAAACTTCAAGGGTGAATAACACAAGCTCGAAAGTAGAGCATGGTTGACAAAAGCAGAGGATACTCTCTACCAAAGACATTATGTATCAGGGGAAGAATTCACACGAATTTTGAATATGTATGCCACTGTCGGATAATAATCCACCAAAAGATCTAGCGGACTACAATTGATCCGATGTGAGTAACGATACTCAACCAAAAGTAGAAAGAATGCAAAGGCATCAAATCATTGAATTATCTGAATAAGTCGAGTCTTGAATACAAAGGAATAACCGATCAAGGTTTGATATACCTAGAATCAGCTCATGTTTTGGAAAGAGGTCTGAGCCGAAAGGATAATTTATAAGGTTCAACTGAGTACTTCGTGCATTCAGATGACCATCACAAAGGATTTTAATAATTATTACTAGACATATGGAATTAACCATAATGCAAGCAGGTAAAAAGGTCAAAAGCAATAGGCTACTGTGAATTTCGGGAGATCGAATAGCGTTCCGAAGAATTTTACGAAACACATAACAACTGAGGATGATCGAACCCCCGGTAAGTGTGAGGAATTATTCGTAAGGGCTTTCATGCGATAATGAATTGCAAAGTAGTAACATCAAAGGATTGTCGAGACAACGGAGAGCATCTTCGGAATCTTCTGATGAAGCAGGCGATCATCTGGAATGAGGGGCTCTCCGAGAGAAAGTAGTTACGAGAACCTAAGGTTAGAGTTAGTAAAATCTTTAACCCGAAATAGACGAGAGATCAGAACCCAGAGTATAGATGAGGAATAAAAGATCCTAATACCACCCTATTGAGATGTGGGCCCGTAAGCCATAGCATCAGTGTTAGTAAAAGTTTTTCAACGTCTAGACTCAACTTCGGCCAAGGAGTTAGAAAGGGGGCTACCTACAGGCAGTCGGCTCTGATACCAACTTGCGACGCCCCCGGTTTAACCGTGCACTAACCATACACGCATTTATGCACGATCAAGACCAGAGACTCGCTGGAAGGAATCACAACACAACTCTAAACACAAATTAAAATAATTCAAGCTTCATATTATAGCCAGGGGCCTCGAGGGCTCGAATATAATAGCTTGAGTACAAAGTCAGCGGAAGCAACATCATTTGAGTACAGACATAAAGTAAACAAGTTTTGCCTTAAGAAGGCTAAGCATAACAACGACAATCTAGATCGAAAAGGCGCAGGCCTCCTACCTAGGAACCTCCGAACTACTCCTGGACGTCAGAGAAGTCTACGTCGGAATAGGCTCCATCCTGGTAGTAGTGGCCTCCGTCGGGGTAGTAGTAGTCGTCAACGGGGTGAACTGGATCCTGGATCTCCTGGGCTTCGTCATCTGGTCGTGGCATCGTATCAAGGGGAAAAGGGGAGCAAAGCAACGGTGAGTACTCATCCAAAGTACTCGCAAGACTTACATCAGAACTATGCCAGATATGCACCAGTATCAAAGGAATGGGGCTATATCTTTGGACTAAACTGCAGAAATGCCAGAAGAGGGAAGAAGGCCTAGTCCTATCGAAGACTAGCATCTTCAGCGTCTTGCAGCATAAGACGAGAGTTCAGAGCAGCATATTTTAATTAATAGGGTATAAGGTAGCAAGGCCCAGAGATACTTCCTCGACTCCCTGCGAGAAAGCAATCCCGGAGCCAATAATTCAAGTAACAATATAAGTATCCAGTTCTAGTTATCATACAACAACAACAACAACAACAACAACAACAACAAAGCCTTTAGTCCCAAACAAGTTGGGGTAGGCTAGAGGTGAAACCCATAAGATCTCGCGATCAACTCATGGTTCTGGCACATGGATAGCAAGCTTCCACGCACCCCTGTCCATGGCTAGTTCTTTGGTGATGCTCCAATCCTTCAGGTCTCTCTTTACGGACTCTTCCCATGTCAAGTTCGGTCTACCCCGGCCTCTTTTGACATTATCAGCACGCTTTAGCCGTCCGCTATGTACTGGGGCTTCTGGAGGCCTGCGCTGAATATGTCCAAACCATCTCAGACGATGTTGGACAAGCTTCTCTTCAATTGGCGCTACCCCAACTCTATCTCGTATATCATCATTCCGGATTCGGTCCTTGCTTGTGTGGTCACACATCCATCTCAACATGCGCATCTCCGCCACACCTAACTGTTGCACATGTCGCCTTTTAGTCGGCCAATACTCAGCGCCATACAACATTGCGGGTCGAACCGCCGTCCTATAGAACTTGCCTTTTAGCTTTTGTGGCACCCTCTTGTCACAGAGAATGCTAGAAGCTTGGTGCCACTTCATCCATCCGGCTTTAATTCGATGGTTCACATCTTCATCGATATCCCCATCCTTCTGCAACATTGACCCCAAATATCGAAAGGTGTCCTTCTGCGGCACCACCTGCCCATCAAGGCTAACATCCTCCTCCTCCTCGTGCCTAGTAGTACCGAAAGCGCACCTCATGTACTCGGTTTTAGTCCTACTAAGTCTAATTCCTTTCGATTCCAAAGTTTGCCTCCATAACTCCAACTTCCTGTTGACCCCCGTCCGACTCTTATCGACTAGCACCACATCGTCCGCAAAGAGCATACACCATGGGATATCTCCTTGTATATCCCTTGTGACCTCATCCATCACCAAGGCAAAAACATAAGGGCTCAAAGCTGACCCTTGATGCAGTCCTATCTTAATCGGGAAGTCATCAGTGTCGCCATCACTTGTTCGAACACTTGTCACAACATTATCGTACATGTCCTTGATGAGGGTAATGTACTTTGCTGGGACTTTGTGTTTCTCCAAGGCCCACCACATAACATTCCGCGGTATCTTATCATAGGCCTTCTCCAAGTCAATGAACACCATATGCAGGTCCTTCTTTTGCTCCCTATATCTCTCCATAAGTTGTCGTACCAAGAAAATGGCTTCCATGGTCGACCTCCCAGGCATGAAACCAAACTGATTTTTGGTCATGCTTGTCATTCTTCTTAAGCGGTGCTCAATGACTCTCTCCCATAGCTTCATTGTATGGCTCATCAGTTTAATTCCACAGTAATTAGTACAACTCTGAACATCCCCCTTGTTCTTGAAGATTGGTACTAATATACTCCGTCTCCATTCTTCTGGCATCTTGTTTGCCCGAAAAATGAGGTTGAAAAGTTTGGTTAGCCATACTATCGCTATGTCCCCGAGGCCTCTCCACACCTCAATGGGGATACAATCAGGGCCCATCGCCTTGCCTCCTTTCATCCTCTTCAAAGCCTCCTTGACCTCCGACTCCTGGATTCGCCGCACAAAAAGCCTGCTAGTATCAGCAAAGGAGTCGTCCAGATCAATGGTAGAGCTCTCACTCTCCCCATTGAACAGCTTGTCAAAGTACTCCCGCCATCTATGCTTAATCTCCTCGTTCTTCACCAGGAGTTGATCTGCTCCGTCCTTGATGCACTTGATTTGGTCAACATCCCTCGTCTTCCTCTCTCGGATCTTGGCCATCTTATAAATGTCCCTTTCGCCTTCCTTCGTGTCTAACTGTTGGTAGAGGTCCTCATACGCCCGGCCCCTTGCTTCACTCACAGCTCGCTTTGCGGCCTTCTTTGCCATCTTGTACTTCTCTATGTTGTCTGCACTCCTATCCAGATATAGGCGTCTGAAACACTCTTTCTTCTCCTTAATTGCCTTCTGGACATCATCGTTCCACCACCAGTTCTAGTTATCATAGACCAGGATAATTTCTGAGCGTCCTTTACCGTGGACACGGCTAATCGATTAGTTTAAGTTCCCTGCAGGGGTGCACAAACTTACCCAACACGCTCGATAAACTCTGGCCGGATACAATTTTCGGGTCATACCCGGCCTCGGCCGATCGACACGACGTAGTCCTACCTAGGCTCAACAGAGAGGCCAGCACGCCGGTCTACATCCTAATGGCTCGGGGTCTTGGGCCATCGCCCTCGCCATCCTGCACGTTACGCCCTCGGCCGGTGTCAGTCCTAGCATGCCTTAATGCAAGCGCCATGCTGTCGCGGGCCACCTGGGCGCGAGTCGCTCAATGTGACATCTGAAGAGCTTTCGGAAGAATGTACGCCGTAGAGTGCCCATATCTCGTGGTGGTTAGTGCGAAATAGGCCAGAGGCCTTCTCAAATCACATATCCAAACCCGTTAGTGACTTTATAGCTTGCGGTGACGATCGGTCCCTCCATCCCGTCGCCCCGTCTCGAGAACTTGAGGCAAGGACATCACTGTCTGGCCACGCCTCGTCTATATCCCTTCGGGTGCCTTACCGGCGCACCCCACCACATCACACACACATGGGTACCCTTGGGGCCGACCCATCTCAAGACTGTCGGGAACTCAGGTCCACCTCAACAGAGTGGTACCGCCTGTCCCTTCAGTCCCGCCACATGAAATATAGTGTCAAGTCAAAGTGGTTGTGCGTCGGTACTCCAAGTAGACATCCGAGGAATCACTCTCGAAGTATCATACTCGGGGTAGGTGTGGTGATGTGTCGGTAATGGCTTGTCAGTCATGCTGACTGAGTCTTCTGTCTTCAAGTCCTCGATGACGACGGTGATGAAAGCAGGGGCAACGACAATAGTAAAATGGGGGCCACAGAGGGACACTATCCATACCTATACTACAACATTATATGAAAGCAGGTATGAAAGTAGTACTCAAAAACAGGCCACGCATCAGAATAGGTGCTGTTAAAATACAGTAGCAAAATCTAATGCAAGCAAGAGGGAGAAAGAATAGGTGATATCGGAATGATCAAGGGGGGTTTCGCTTGCCTTGTTGCTCTGCTGCAAAAGACTGGTCGTCAGGGGAGTAGTCGTACTCGGCAGCAGCGTCTGTCTCGGAGGCTACTGGAGAGAATAGGGGGAAGAAACAATAAATACAAGAAAACAGATGCAACACGATGCATGACATGGCAATACGCAGTGCTAGGGGTAGTCTAACGCAGTACTACACGTATCAGACGGAACGGGAGAATATCTGACGATATTTTCCGGGTCTTTGGCTATTATCGAACAGATGATCCTAATGCAAAATGTCCAGGTTCATCATGCTAGGATCATGTGACAGACGAACGGACCGCGTATTTGGATTCGTGGGATTTTTCTGATCAACTTTCATGTATAAAACTTTTTCATCCGAGTTACGGTTTAAAATATATGAATTTCTAAAGATTTTAGCATTTTCTGGAATTATTTTAAATAATAGAAATGAGTTAATGCGTCAACACTGCATCAGCATGACATCAACAGTCGGCTGTCCAGCTGACCAGTCAAACTGACAGGTGGGACCCACCTGTCAGCCTCAGTGAAACTAACAGTGCTTAGTTTTAGACTAACAGAACTAATTAGGGAGGTGGGCCCCAGGTGTCAGTGGCTATATTAGTTAACATATTAATTTTAAAAGCTTAATTAACTTAATTAACGAAGGGGGCCCACATGTCAGCAGCCCACGCTGCCCAGTCAGCGGGGTTGACCTAGTCAACCCTGACTGGTGGACCCGTAGGGCCCACGGTCAGTGGCACAGGGCGAGGCCGAGAGGTGCCAGGTCAGCGGGCGGCGCCGGAGACGCGCCGGCGAGCCATTCCGTGTTGGGGGCTCGCCAGACTTGGCCGGAAAACGGCCACAGACAGCCGTTTGCCGCGGGGCTTGGCTCGTTCGGAAGCGGGAGCTGCGCCGCATCCATTGGTGGGGTCGGCTTCGCCGGAGACACACCGGAGCGGCGACGGTGAGCACGGTGGCAGACGGCGGCGTTCGGGCGGTGCTCGGGTTCGGCGATACGGCGTGCAAATGAGCAACCTAATACGCTAGGAAGGGCCTACGCGTTGCGGTGAGTAAAATGCGCACGGGCCCGAAGCCATTTGGTCGCCGGAGCCACGCCGGCGACGAGCTCGAGCGGAGCGGCGTTCGGGCACGACGGGGAGGGGGAGCTACGGCGGCGGAAAGGACTGGGAGGTGAGGGGAAAGAAGCGCATGCTCACGGGGCTCCTGCAGGTGTGCTTAGCGGGCTCGGGGAGGGCTCGGTGTGGCCGGAAACGACGACGAATGGCGGCGGGGATCCGAGGAGGAAGGCGGCTCGGGGACGGCGTTGCGGCGACTCCGGGCTCCAACGGCTCGGTGCAGTCGACGGAGATGGCAACGACGGAGCTCCTGGACACGGAGGCGACGCGTGGGAGGCTCGGTGGGCGCAGCTAGCCGACGGCCATTGCGGCGGCAACGCTCGGGAATGGAAGAGGAGAGCGAGGGAGAGAGAGCGAGGCGAAGCAGACGGGTCCAGGGGGTCACGGGGTGGCCTCCTTATCCATCCACGCCAGCAGGGAGGGAAAATATCGCGAGGGGGGTGGGCGAGCGAGCGCGCGCTCTCTGTGCGGGCGACATCTCGAGGGAGAGAGAGAGCGAGAGGTGGGAGACGGCCGGGGGAGCGGGCTGGGCCGCACTGTAGATATGGGCTTAAGTGCATAGTCCAGTTTCTGTTTTAATTCCTTTTTCCTTTTCTGTATTCTTTTCCAGCACCTTTTCCATTTATTTTCTGCAATATTCCTTTACTGCAAAAATGTGCCACTTGGTCCAAATAATACTTGGCAATATTCTGCAATACCTCACCAAGTTTGAGGAATTTTGAAATCTGTTTGAAATATTCAAAAGAATTTAAGAGCATTTTTAAAATGCAAATTGTCTATGTTTTGGATGGTGGGGTCCACACCAGCTTGAGGGTGATGTTGTTTTCCTAAACAACCATTGTTTTGGATTTTCCCACAAGTAAGCAACATTTTTCTCATGCTTTTTGAGGATTTAATTTATCACAATAAAATCCTAGGGCATTTAGAAGTGGAAATTGAAATGAGATTTGAATTTCAACTTGATCATATCCCACTTAGCAAAATGATTTGTTGTTGATCATGGTCATCACTATAGCACTGATCCAGGGGTGTTACAGGGTTCGAGAATCATGTGGACATGACCGAGATAGTTCTTCGATCAATAACCAATAGCGGGACCGGGATGCCCATATTGGTTCCCACATATTCCACGAAGATCTTTATCGGTCGAACCACGATGCCAAGGATTCAATCAAATCCATATGCAGTTCCCTTTGTCCAGCGGTATGTTACTTGCCCGAGATTCGATCGTCGGTATCTCCATACCTAGTTCAATCTCGTTATCGGCAAGTCTCTTTACTCATTCCGTAATACAAGATCCCGTGACTAACTCCTTAGTCAGATTGCTTGCAAGCTTCTTGTGATGCTGTATTACTGAGTGGGCCCAGAGATACCTCTCCGTCATACGGAGTGACAAATCCCAGTCTCGATCCACGCCAAACTAACAAACACCCTCGGAGATACCTGTAGAGCACCTTTATAGTCACCCAGTTACGTTGTGACATTTGATACACACAAGGCATTTCTCCGGTGTGGCGGTGTCAGAGAGTTACATGATCTCATGGTCGTAGGAACAGATACTTGACATGGATAAAGCAGTAGCAATAAACTAACACGATCAAATGCTATGCTTATGGTTGGGTCTTGTCCATCACACCATTCTTCTAATGATGTGATCCCGTTATCAAATGACAACTCATGTCTATGGTCAGGAAACCTTGACCATCTTTGATCAACGAGCTAGTCTAGTAGAGGCTCACTAGGGACATAGTGTTATCTATGTATCCACACATGTATAATAAACGATTATCATGAACAAGGAAATACGATAATAACCACTTTAATATTGCCTCTAGGGCATATTTCCAACAGCAAACAAATTTTGAAATAGGTATGTTTTCTTGATATTCCAGAACATTTTTCAAACGGTAAACATTTTTTCAAAAACTCTGGAGGGCAATGTACACCCGGACGGTGGCCATGTACATGTGCGTGACACATCACCCTCCGTCGGGCACCATGCATACGGCCGGGCGGACTAGCGACACCCGCCCTGGTGGCGGCACGAACACGGTCAGGCGGACCCTGTCGAAGTCGAGCTAGCCGATGCGAGCGGCACGGGCGCGGGCAAGGAGGCGGCACTAGTTCGCCTCACGGAACAACACCCTCTCCGGGACACCGGCGGGGACGTGGAGTTCACCCGTGCGGAGCAGTTGATGGAGCAAAGCGAAGCAGGCGGGATCACGGTTGATGATTACTCGGGCACGCTACCGGTCATGCCCAAATCGCGGGTCGGTGTTCCACTGGGGTCCATCATGGCACAGAGCATGGTTCCCTCGCCTGCACCTGTGAGTGTGCCAGCTCTTGTCTCGAATATCTGCCCACCGACATTGAGTCGGAAGCTGCTGGCGGTCAGCGGCGTGCACATGGCCGCCCTCCCGTCAGGTCATGCGCGAGCTTAGGCGTGTCACGTTTAGTCGAAACTCGCATTGGGTTTGGAGGTATGAACATAAGTTCCGCGTAATTTTATTGTTCCAACCCATGAATAAAATGTCAGCGTGCAAGCACATGATATATGTGATAAGTAATCCAAATAATTCAGAAAAATAAACATCGATATCTGAGTTGGATAACATTTTGGACCGCCAAAGATGACGCGCAGTTATGTGCCTTTTTCGGGTCAAATACAGTGACCGTGTATGTGCATAGTTACAGGGTAAGATGGGCCTGCAGATAGACGAGGAGGTTTCAGGCCAGGCCGCTCGTGCCGATAGCACGATGAACGATAGCTCATTGGTGGACTGATGGCGTGAGGGCTATGTCCCGCATTAAGCGAGACGGTAGCAACTCTCGATGAAGGTTTTCCTCCCTCGCCTCGTATTGGACCGGCCCATTCACGCGCGCATAGCAAGTAAAAATAGCAAAGGAAATGGCAAACGTAGGAATCAATCCCAGATCTCCAAGGTTAACGCATGCGCTACTAGCTACTCCGCCTAGGTCCCATTTGTGGTAAGTAGAAGGGGTGTGTCCTAATTGAGGCGATTCGAGACGGTTTTCTTTTTTTTCCTTTTTCTTTTCTTTTTTACTTTCCTTTTATTATTTTTGGCATTTTGTTCCTTTGTTATTTTATTTTAGTGTTTCTTTTGTTTCTTTATTTTGGTTTGCTTTGTTCTTTTGGTTATTATTGTACATTTTTTATATGCCAACAACATTTTTCTAATACATTTCTAACATTTTTTCAGTACAAATTAAATATTTTTGTAATACATTGTCAATATTTTTTAATACACATTTTCACATTTTAAGCTGATTGATTAACATTTTTTAATTAAAAGATAAACCTTTTTCAATACATCATAAAAAAAATTAAAAAGATTTCCAAAAAATAAATGCTTGAGTAACAGTTTCAAATAAAATATTCACATTTCTTGAATACATAGTCAACATTTTTTGCGTACACATTTAACCTTTTTCAAACGCTTGATTAACATTTTTCAAATACTTGTTCAAAATATTTTTTAAATGCTTGATTAAAATTTGTATATACATGATAAAAGATGATCATTTTTTTAATACATGGTTGACATATTTTTAATACATATTTACCATTTTCTAAATTGTTGATTAATATTTTTCAAATACTTTTTCAACATTTTTTTAAAAGGTTGATTAGCATTTTTATATACATGATCAAATTTTATCATCATGTTTTAATACAAGGTCAACTTTTTTTCTATAAACAGTTAAAATTTCCCAAAATTTTGATTAATAATACTTGTTCATTATTTATTTTCGAAATATCCTATTAATTTTTTTATATAAATGTTAATCAAGCGTGCCCGATACCGATGGATCATTGTGGTACAAAGAGGCCTAAAAATAATGTGGTACACAGAAGCTTGTCCCGTAAAAATACGAAGACTATCACTACTACGGAAAAACCTAGCAATAGCGCGGGTCCAAGGCCTAGCGGTAGCACGGGCAGCCGCGCTACTGCTACGACGCTACAACTAACTTTTAGCATTAACGCTTGTTGGCCCGCGCTACTACTATATATAGGTAGCAGTAGCATGTGTTATGAAACTGTGCTGCTGCTAATAGATGCAGCGCCTCAATTTAAAGCGTGCTACTCATAACAACGCGTTGCTGCTAAAAACATACCCCGCACTACTTTTATTAGTTTCTGAATTTTTTTTGTTGTACATTTCCTTTGTATTTATACAGGTTTTATACAATAGTCTCTAGCATAGCATACACATACTATCTCGAAATCCAACCATTATGCCCACTCATCGTGCACAAGCGGTACTACCGCTCATAACAGTGGTACTGCCACTTGGGGCGGTATTTCTAGCTGCAGAGCACAAGCAGGAGAAGAGCTGGAGCGGTAGTGCCGCACGAAGCGGTACTACCATCCACTTCGAGTGGTACTATCGTTTAGAAGTCGTAGAACAGAGAAAATACAATAGAGAGACGGTAGTACACTAGTAGAAAACATGGATTCCGTCCCGGTTCCTGAGGGCCTTTAGTCCCGGTTCTGCAACCGGGACAAAACAATCGGGACTAAAGGAATTTTTTTGAATTTTTTTTCTAAAAATTTTTTTGAAATTTTTTTATTTGTTTTCATTTTTTTTCTGATTTTCAAAATTTTGAATTATTTGACAATTTAATCTCTAATCACCCCTCCTCACTGCTCCAGCGTGGAGCATTCATTCCAAATCGTCTAACTTCCCGGCCGGTCACCCATCCTCTCACTGCTCCAACCCTAGCACGCTTAACTTCCTGGCCGGTCACTCATCCTCTCACTGCTCCAACCCCAGCACGCTTAACTTTCGAGTTCTATCTCCCCTAGTTTCCAAGTCTGCACTTATTGTTTTCTTGACAATAGTAAGCTATCAATCCTATTGACCCTTACGTCTTGATGTCACATGATTTAATTTTTTGAATTCCAAACAATTATTAAAATAAACAACAATGATTAACAAACAACAATGATTAATTTAAAAACTCCAAAAAACTTCAAAAAAGGAAAAAATTCAAAAAAAAACAAAAATTCTCAAACAACAAAAAAACAAAAAATCATAAATAATAAAAAGTTTAAAATAAAATAACTAATAATAATATTGAATTGCAATGAAAATAAAATAAGTAATAATATTATTTTATTCATTTTTTGCCATTTATTCATTTAATATGGCATAATTAATATATTTAAATCTGTAAATCGAAATTCGACAAATAATATATCAAGTATTATCAGAAGAATGTGAGGAATCCAAATATGACATCATTTATTTAAAATATATATATATAATTAATTTTTAAAATCCGAATTTTTATTCTTTTCGAATTTCAAAAATCTAAAAGAATTAAAAACGTTTAAAAAAATAAACTACTTATTCAATTAATTTATGTTATATGTATCATATCAATCCTATTAAGCCCTTGAGCATGATGTCATATTTTTCACCATTTGAGTTTGAAACTATTATTCTAAAAAACAATAATTATTTTGTAACACTAATATTTATTGAATAAGTAGTTTGACGAAAAATTCAAAAACACTTAAATTTGAGGATATTTTTTTTCCTTTCGGAATTTGAGGATTCTAAAAATTTACAAAAGAGCCTACGGACATGTACAAACTCGACAATCCCTTTCGAAGTATCAGGGTTTCGGACAAAAACTCATCTGTTACAAAGGCATTTCATTTTTTTAAACTTATTTCAACTCCAGAATTTTTGTGCATTCAACATGCACCATTCAAATCCACATCATCAATTTTCAACCCTTTCCCACTTCATTCGCTATTTTTCATGCATTTTTTGATTTTTTTGAGCTAAATGACCCGAAATTGAAAAGCACTACAAATGAACTCTGAAAAGATTGAAACTTGGCATGGTATCATCATTTCACCCACATAGCATGTGCTAAAAAGTTGAGAGGGTTACGGCAAAAACTGGATGCACTTCGTGTACAAACTGGACAATCCCTTTCGAAATATCAGGGTTTCGCACGAAAACTCATCTGTTACAAAGGCATTTCATTTTTTTAAACTTACTTCAACTCCAGACCTTTTGTGCATTCAACATGCACCATTCAAAGCCACATCATCAATTTTAAACCCTTTCCCACTTCATTCGCTATTTTTCATGCATTTATTAATATTTTTGAGCTAAATGACCCCGAAATTGAAAAGCACTACAAATGAACTCTGAAAAGGTTGAAACTTGGCCTGGTATCATCATTTCACCCACATAGCATGTGCTAAAAAGTTGAGAGGGTTGCGGCAAAAACTAGATGCACTTCGTGTACAAACTGGACAATCCCTTTCGAAGTATGAGGGTTTCGGACGAAAACTCATGTGTTACAAAGGCATTTCATTTTTTAAACTTATTTCAACTCCAGACTTTTTGTGCATTCAACATGCACCATTAAAAGCCACATCATCAATTTTCAACCCTTTCCCACTTAATTCGCTATTTTTCATGCATTTATTGATTTTTTGAGCTATTAAAACTAAAAGAGCTAAACAGAATCTGTTTTTGATTAAAACACCTATTTAAAATAACCTAAAAATTACCAAATTGAATATAATGATAAAACACACTAATATTAAACAGCAGGAAAAGAATCACTCAAAAATCTATTTTGAAAGTAAAGTTATTCACAAACTAGTGATTCACGCAAATTTCGCTGAGAAACTCTAAATATTTCGCTGTAAGTACAAACAAAAGAAAATAAATAAAGGAAAAAACAAAAAAACTGGAAAAGGACCTTTAGTAATTAAACCAGTTTCTCGTGCTGAACATTTTGATATATTAAAGTTTTTTTTTTCGACATCGTAAGCAAAAGTTATAGCCGTTTTACTTTTTCATAACACTTTAGTCCCGGTTGGAGACACCAACCGGGACTAAAGGGGGTGATACCCTTTAGTCCCGGTTGGTGTCTCCAACCGGGACTAAAGATAGACCTTTAGTCCCGGTTGGAGACACCAACCGAGACTAAAGGGTATCACCCCCTTTAGTCCCGGTTGTGTTGGGGAACGTTGCATGGGAAACAAAAAAAATCCTACGCACACACAAGGTCCATGGTAATGAGCATCTACGAGAGGGAGAGTGAATCTACGTACCCTTGTAGATCGCTAAGCGGGAAGCGTTAAGAAACGCGGTTGATGTGGTCGAACGTCTTCGCGATCCAAATCGCAAGCCGTCCCGCGATCCAATCACGACCCGTCCCGATCTAGCGCCAAACGGACGGCACCTCCGCGTTCAGCACACGTACAGCTCGATGACGATCTCCGCCTTCTTGATCCAGCAAGAGGGGGCGGAGAGGTTGATGAGTTCTCCGGCAACACGACGGCGTGGTGGCGGTGGTGCTATCCCGGCAGGGCTACGCCTAGCGCTACCGAAACCGCGAACGGAGGAGAAAACGATCTAGGGAGAGAGAGGGGCGCCAAGGGCTTCGTGTGTGCTCTTGGGGCGCCCCTCCCCTCTATATATAGGTGGAGGGGCGCGGAGATCAGCCCCTCCAAGCCCTAGGGCGCAGCCAAGGGGGAGGAGTTGGACTCCTAGTCCAATTCCCTCCCTTTCCATAAACACGTGGACTTTCCACCTCTCCCAAGCCATATGGGCCTTGAGGGACTTGTGCGCCTGGCCCAATAAGGCCAGGGCGCCTCACCTCAGCCCATGCAAACCCTTGGGACGTGGTGGAACCCATGGTGGACTTCCGGACTCCTCCGGAAGTTTCCGAAACCTTCTTGAAGCTTCCCGGTACAATACCGGAAAAACCCGAAACTTTTCCGGTCGCCAAAATATGACTTCCCATATATAAATCTTTACCTCCAGACCATTCCGGAGCTCCTCGTGACTTTCGGGATCTCATCCGGGACTCCGAACAACTTTCGGTCACCAACGTACATAACTCAATACTACCAAAACGTCACCGAACGTTAAGTGTGCAGACCCTGCGGGTTCGAGAACTATGTAGACATGACCGAGACACCTCTACGATCAATAACCAATAGCGGGACCTGGATGCCCATATTGGTTCCTACATATTCTACGAAGATCATTATCGGTTGAACCTCTATGTCAAGGATTCAGTTAATCCCGTGCGATGTTCCCTTTGTTCATCGGTATGTTACTTGCCCGAGATTCGATCGTTAGTATCTCCATACCTAGTTCAATCTCGTTACCGGCAAGTCTGTTTACTCGTTCCGTAATACAAGATCCCGTGGCTAACACTTTAGTCACTTTGCTTGCAAGGCTCATTATGATATTGTATTATCGAGTGGGCCCTGAGATACCTCTCCGTCACACGGAGTAACAAATCCCAGTCTTGATCCATGCCAAGTCAACAGACACCTTCGGAGATACCTGTAGAGCATCTTTATAGTCACCCAGTTACGTTGTGACGTTTGATACACACAAGGTATTCCTCCGGTGTCAGTGAGTTTCATGATCTCATGGTCATAGGAACAGATACTTGACATGCAGAAAACAATAGCAATAAACTGACACGATCATATGCTACGTTCACAGTTTGGGTCTTGTCCATCACATCATTCTCCTAATGATGTGATCACGTTATCAAATGACAGCTCATGTCTATGGCTAGGAAACCTTAACCATCTTTGATCAACGAGCTAGTCTTATTACAGGCATACTAGGGACACAGTGTTGTCTATGTACCCACACATGTATTTGAGTTTCCAATCAATACAATTATAGCATGGATAATAAACGATTATCATGAACAAGGAAATATGATAATAACTAATTTATTATTGCCTCTAGGGCATATTTCCAACAGTCTCCCACTTGCACTAGAGTCAATAATCTAGCTCACATCGCTATGTGATTTACATTGTTATGAATCTCACACCCAATGAGTTCTGGGGTTCGATCATGTTTTGCATGTGAGAGAGGTTCTAGTCAACGGTCTGCAACATTCAGATCCGTGTGTTCTTTGCAAATCTATATGTCATACTGCAGATGCTGCCACGCTCCACTTGGAGCTATTCCAAATGACTGCTCCACTATACGTATCCGGACTGCTACTCAGAGTCGTCCGGATAGGTATCAAAGCATGCATCGACGTAACCCTTTACGATGAACTCTTTATCACCTCCATAATCGAGAAACATTTCCTTAGTCCTCTAGTTACTAAGGATAATCTTGACAGCTGTCCAGTGATCCACTCCTGGACCACTCTTCTACCCCTTGACAGACTCATGGAAAGGCACACACCAGGTGCGGTACACAGCATGGCATACTATATAGAGCCTATGGATAAGGCATAGGGGACGACCTTCGTCCTTTCTTTTTCTTCTGCCATGGTCGAGCTTGGAGTCTCACTCAACTCCACACCTTACAAATCAGGTAAGAACTCTTTCTTTGACTGATCCATTTTGAACTCTTTCAAAATCTTGTCAAGGTATGTACTCATTCAAAGTCTTATCAGACGTCTTGATCTATCTCTATAGATCCAGATGCCCAATATTTAAGTAGCTTCATTCCAGGTTTTCCTTTGAAAAACTCCTTTCAAACAACCTTTTATGCTTTCCAGAAATTCTACATCATTTCCGATCAACAATATGTCAACCACATATACTTTTTAGAAATTCTATAGTGCTCCCACTCACTTTATTGTAAATACAAGTTTCTCATAAACTTTGTATAGACCCAAAAACTTTGATCACCTCATCAAAGCGTATATTCCAACTCCGAGATGCTTGCTCCAGTCCATAGAAAGATCGCTGGAGCTTGCATACATTTTAGCATCCTTAGGACCGACAAAACCTTCTGGTTGTATCACATACAACCTGCCAGATTTCATAATCGAAAAATGCAGCAACTGCTAACATAATTCCAACAGACTTTAGCATCGCTACGGGTGAGAAAGTCTCATCGCAGTCAACTCCTTGAACTTGTCGGAAAACTTCTTTACGACAAGTCGAGCTTTATAAATGGTGACATTTACCATCAGCGTCCGTCTTCTTCTAGAAAGTCCATTGTACTCAACGGCCTGCCATTTAACGGGCAAGTCTACCAAAGTCCATACTTGGTTTTCATACATGGATCCTTTCTCGGATTTCATGGCTCCTAGCCATTTGTTGGAATCCGGGCCCACCATCGATTCTTCATAGCTCGTAGGTTCACTGTTGTCTAACAACATGACCTCCAAGACAGGATTGACGTACCACTCAGGGGCGGTACGAGTTCTTGTCGACCTACAAGGTTCAGTAGTAACTTGATCCGAAGCTTCATGATCGTCATCATTTGCTTCCTTTTCACTTGGTGTAGACGTCGCAGAAACATCTTTCTGCGTTGTGCTACTATCCAACTGAAGTAACGGTTCAACAACCGCATCAAGTTCTACTTTCCTCCCACTCAATTCTTTTGAGAGAAACTCTTTCTCGAGAAAGGACGCGTTTTCAGCAACAAACATCTTTCTGCGATAGAAGGTATACCCAACTGTTTCCTTAGGGTATCCTATGAAGATGCACCTTTCCGCTTTGGGTTCGAGCTTATCAGACATAAGCGTCGCATTCCCAAACTCTGAGAAATGACAGCTTAGGTTTGTGCCAAACCAAATTTCATACGGTGTCATCTCAACGGACTTAGATGGTGCCCTATTTTAAAGTGAATGTATTTGTCTCTAATGTATAACCCCAAAACGATAGTGGCAAAACGATAAGAGACATCATAGAACACACCATATCCAATAGAGCACGACTACGACGTTCGGACACACCATCACACTATGGTGTTCCAGGTGGCGTGAGTTGTGAAACAATTTCCACATTCTCTTAATTGCATACCAAACTCGTAACTCAGATATTTACCTCCATGATCATATCGTAGACATTTTATCTTCTTGTCACGATGATCTCAAACTTCACTCTGAATTTGTTTGAACTTTTCAAACGTTTCATACTTGTGTTTCATTAAGTAAATATCCCCATATCTACTCAAATCATCAGTGAAGGTAAGAAAATAGCGATATCCACCGCACGCTTCAACACTTATTGGACCGCATACATCAACATGTATTATTTCCAATAAGTCACTTGCCCGCTCCATCATACCGGAAAACGGGGTCGTAGTCATCTTGCCCATGAGGCATGGTCCGCATGTCTCAACCGATTTGAAATCGAGTGAGTCAAAAGATCCATCAGCATGGAGTTTCTTCATGCGCTTTACACCAATATGACCTAGGCGGCACTGCCACAAGTATGTGGTACTATCATTATTAACTTTGCATCTTTTGGCATCAATATTATGAACATGTGTATTACTACGATCGAGATTCAATAAACCATTCACATTGGGTGCATGACCATTGAAGGTATTATTCATGTAAACAGAATAACCATTATTCTCTAACATAAATGAATAACGGTATTGCAATAAACACGATCTAATCACGTTTATGCTCAACGCAAACACCAAATAACATTTATTTAGGTTCATCACTAATCCCAAAGGTAGAGAGAGCGTGCGATGGTGATCACATCAACCTTGGAAGCACTTCCAACACACATCGTCACCTCGCCCTTAGCTAGTCTCTGTTTATTCCATAGCTTTTATTTCGAGTTACCAACATTTAGCAACTGAACCGGTATCTCATACCCAGGTGCTACTAGGAGTACTAGCAAGGTACACATGAATAAAACGTATATCAAATATACTTCTGTTGACGTTGCCAGCCTACTTATCTACCAAGTATCTAGGGCAGTTCTGCTTCAGTGACCGTTCTCCTCATAATAGAAGCACTTAGTCTCGGGTTTGGGTTCAACCTTGGGTTTCTTCACTGGAGCAGCAACTGGCTTGCCATCCATGAAGTTTCCCTCCTTGCCCTTGCCCTTCTCGAAACTAGTGGTTTTACTAACCATCAACACTTGATGCTCCTTCTTGATTTCTACCTTCGCGGTGTCAAACATCACGAATAGCTCGGGGATCATTATTTCCATCCCTGGCATTTCATAGTTCATCACGAAGCTCTAGTAGCTTTGTGGCAGTGACTTGGAGAACTATATCAATCACTATCTTATCTGGAAGATCAACTCCCACTCGATTCAAGAGATTGTAGCACCCACAAAATCTGAGCACATGCTCACCGACTGAGCTATTCTCCATCATCTTGCAGGCAAAGAATCTTGTTGGAGGTCTCAGACCTCTCAACACGAGCATCATCCTGAGATCCCAATTTCAGCTCTTAGAACATATCATATGTTCCGTGATGTTCAAACCGTTTTGGAGCCTCAATTCTAAGCCGTAATGCATGCCACACTGAACTATCAAGTAGTCATGAAAACATGCCTGCCAGATGTTCACAATATCTAAAGACGACACTTGAGGGGGTGGCGCACCGAGCGGTGCATTAAGGACATAAGCCTTCTGTGCAACAATGAGGACAATCCTCAGATCACGGACCAAGTCCGCATTATTGCTACCATCATCTTTCAATTCTATTTACTCTAGGAACGTATAAAAAACAGGGGAGCTACAACGCGAGCTATTGATCTACAACATAATTTCACTACAAGAAATATGTCAACTTGTGACCTTCTCGCAGTGACCCTGGAAGAAATGGTCGTAAATCTACGACCATTTGAGACCAATTGGTCGTAAGCTGTTCGGGGGGCTCCAAACCCTAAACCATAACGACCATTTTGGTCAGAAAGGTCGTCATTTCCTTGCACGAAATGGTCGTAAAGCAGACAACACTGGTCCGCCACCTTATTTCTAGCTGATCACGACCAATATAGATGGTCATAGACTTGTAAATTGTGGTGCATTTCTATGACTAGGCGCCACCTCATCAGTTTTGCTTATGTGTCATGTCCATGTGTCAATTTTTGCCCTAGGTTGTGAAGGAGCCTACATTTCTGTCATTCCCAAAATTCCCAAAAATTCTCATAAATTCTTTGGATCATATATTCCTCAAATATGTCAAAACCCGTCCTTGCCTAGTTCAAAAATAATTCAGGAATATTCATTTTCCTATTTTGTTCAGAACAACACTTTGTGAAGGAAGTGTTATTTATATTTTTTGGATTGCCCTCAAAAATTTTGGGCACTCTTTTCTATCCAAATCATCGCCTCATGACAAAATTCAGATCCATTTGCCTATTAAATATTCCTCAGCAAATTTCCAAAGTTTATGTCCAACTAGAAGCTTTGTGAAGTAAGTACTAGATAGGCATCTCCTAATGAGATGAATTTTTTCCACATATTCTATATGCCAAAATATTATCTCTCCACAAAATTTGATCCCCATCTAATAATCCATGTGAGCTCACCATCCAATCTTTGTTTCTGGTAATATTTTCAATTTGTTAAGCAGCTATATTTTATATTGCTTTATAATTTCTGAAAATTTACCAGGAGATGACCCTTCCCATAGAACCTCTCTATACCAAATTTTATCTGATTTTAATGTAGCCAATGTTCCTCAATATTTTTCCCAATTTTCTGTTCAGTGGAGAGCATTGTGAAGGAAGTGCCACTTTATTTATTCAAAACATATGAAATTTGTATAGTACCTTCATATGACCAAGTTGTCATCCTCCACCAAATTACAGCCCAATCCAATAATCTATGCGACCCCAGATTCAATTTCTATTTTCTGGCCAGATTAGCACATTGCAAAGCAAGTGCTACCTAGACCCCTCATATTGCCCTCAAACTTTTTGGGCGCTCTTACATACTCAAATCATTGCCACATGACAATATTCAGATCCATTTGCATAGTAAATTTTCCTCAGTAAATTTACAAAGTTTCTATCCAGAGAGAAGCTTTGTGAAGGAAGTACTATCTAGGTTTCTCAAAATTCTCTGAGATTTTATCGAATCTTCCATAAGCTCAAATCATAACTCTCCACAAAATTTGAGCTCATTTCATTCAGCCAATTTCTCTCAATAATTTTCCCAATTTTCTGTCTAGAGAAGAGCATTGTGAAGGAAGTACCACTTTGGCATGTCCAACTGTTATAAAATTTTGATAGTGCTTTTATATGCCCAAATTACCACGCTTCACCAAATTTCAGCTCAATCCATGCATTCATTTGAGCCCAGCTTCAACATCCATATTTGTGGTCATATTTTCAGTTTGTGGAGCAAATATATTTTATATTACTTAATTATTTTTTACAATTTACCAGGGAATGTTCCTACCTGCATAACTTACCACCACCAAATTTGAGCTCATTCGATTTAGCCAATTCATCTCAATATTTTTCCCAAGTTTCTGTCCAGAGAAGAGCATTGTGAAGGAAGTGCCACTTCGGCATGTCCAAATGGTATCAAATTTTTACAGTGCTTTTCTATGCCCAAATTACCATGCTCTACCAAATTTCAGCTCAATACATTCATCCATTTGAGCCCAGCTTCAACATCCATATTTCTGCACAGTGTGGTGCTTTGCAAAGCAAGTGCCACCTAGGATCCTTCATTTGAGCTGAAATTTTGCCAAGACAGTCTCCTTAGTAGATGATCATCCTCAGCCAAAACTCAGGCCCATTGGCCATGTGAATTTCACCCACCGCTAATCAAACACTTTGCTGCTAATTCATGTTTGCGCTTAGTTCAGTCTCCTCGTGAGATTCTTCTGTTGTATTATTCTTCCTAACACCTATCGGGGGAGTGACCAACTCACCAGACATGCCTAGGCCACCTAGAACGTGTGGCGACGCCACGGTCACTCGGTGACTACGCGGCTGGCATGCCGGTTTACGTGCTCTGGAGTTGGGGCCCTCAGACACCATCCAAACCTCGACGTCTCGCCACCACACCATGTATCTCTGATTAAATGGATACTTATGTACCTACAAAATATTTTTGTAAAAAATAAAGAGCAAACTATAAGGCAGCTGCAGTTCAAATTTGACCCGCTTCCTACTGAATCATCACAGATTTGTCTTTTTCACGAGAGGTGGATCAAAACTTCTGACACCCAACCATTTTTCAATTATACATTAAATGTGGACTAATATTTTAGAAAAATGATTTGGTCCAATTTTGCAATAAATATATGGTAGGTCCATCACAAAAAAACTCATTTTGGGCACTAGAAAAATGGGAAATGAATTTTTTGTCCAAAGAAAATGAAAACTTCCTTAGGCAACATTGTTTGCCATTACAATATGCACCCTTTTACACAATATGAGATCATTTGAACAAACCATGCCATGAATGTGGCAATAAGATTGATCAACTCGCTTGAAAGCCATGAATCTTCATACTTGATAGCTCATTTCTGATAACACTTTTTTAAAATAATTGCCGTATTACAAGTTTATTATTTTTCCTGGTAACTTGGTCACATATAATGACACAATGCGAAGATTTTCAATTTTTTTTATTTTTTTGAATTTTTCATGTCCGTTTCAAAATGCAGTCAAAACGGCGGGCATGACCGTTCCTAGCTAGTGGTTGAACCTTGGAAATTTTTTGGTGTGTCTCTCATTAAATAGATACTTATGTACCTAAAAATGATTTTTGGAAAAAATAAAGAGCAAACTATGAGACAGTTGCAGTTCAAATTTGACCCGCTTCCTTTTGAATCGTCGGAGATTTGTCTTTTTCAAGAGAGGTGGATCAAAACTTCTGACACCCAACCATTTAGTCAATTGTACATTAAATATGGCCTAATATTTTAGAAAATTGTTTCGGTCCAATTTTGCAACAAATATATGGTAGGTCCTTTACAAAAAACTCATTTTCGGCACTCAAAAAATGGAAAATGAATTTTCCGTCCAAAGAAAATGAAAACTTCCTTAGGAAACATTGTTTTTCATTCCAATATGCACCCTTGTGCACAATATGAGATCATTTGAGCAAACTATGCCATGAATGTGGCCATAAGATTGATCATTTTGCTGGAAAGCCATGAACCTTCACACATGATAGCTCATTTCTGAGAACACTTTTTTAAAATAATTGCCGTATTATAAGTTTATTATTTTTTTCTCGTAACTTGGTCACATATAATCACACAATTCAAAGGTTTTCCAATTTTTTGATTTTTTTTTAATTTTTCATGCCCATTTCAAAATGCGGTCAAAACGGTAGGCATGACCGTTCCTAGCTAGTGGTTGAATCTTTGAAAACTTTTGGTGTTTCTCTGATTAAATAGATACTTTTGTACCTAGAAATGATTTTTGGAAAAAATAAAGAGCAAACTATAAGGGAGCTGCAGTTCAAATTTGACTCGCTTCCTACTAAATCGACGGAAATTTGTCTTTTTCACGAGAGGTGTATCAAAGCTTTTTACACCCAACCATTTGTTCAATTGTATATTAAATATGAACTAGTATTTTAGAAAATTGATTTGGTCCAATTTTGCAACAAATATATGGTAGGTCCTTCACAAAAAAACTTATTTTGGGCACTCGAAAAATGGAATATGAATTTTTCGTCCAAAGAAAATGAAAACTCCCTTTAGCAAGAAGATTTTTGTGCATATTTGAAAGAACTATAAAAAACTATGAGAAATACAGAGCTTCCAGCTATTTTTTCGAGTCAAATTTATGAGAAATATATAGATTATAAGAAAACAAATAGTTCTCGCCACCACATCATCCCCTACTATTTTCGAGTAGGGTAAATCTGCCAAATTTGACCCGCAGTTCACAAGTATCACTAGGGACCAAACTATAAGAAAACTATTTTTGGTGCATGATTTTTGAGAAAAAAGAAGAAAAGAGAGAGATAAGTGTTGGATGTGGGAAGGGTATTGGAGCGTTGGATGTAGTAGGAGTGGACGGTCATGATTTGATCCATGGGAGGGATCCCTGGCCTCGCTTGTGATTGGATGGTGCCTTTCCATCTGCTGCCAAAGCAAAAAGAACGAGAAGGCAGAAAAGAAACGAGAAGACAGAAACCTAGATCCCCTCTCTCCCCCGCGACTCCTAGCCGCCGCCGCCACCTGCGGCGGTCGACCCAGGTTGATTCCTGCGGTCACCGCCGGCGCTCGGCACACCCACGTGATAACCTCGCTCCGCTCCCCCATCTCCTCCAACCAGATCTGATGAGCGCGTCCTCTTGCGGCCATGCACGACCCACCCCGTGGCTAGGGATTTGGCCACCGACTAGCCGGAGTGGCTCCGACGTTGGTTCGGCGAGTCAGGCGAGTCCCTCAACTCCTCCTACTCCTCCTCCTCCTCATAGCCCTCCCTCTCTTCCTCACCTCGTCTTCTCTCCCTCCTCCCAGATCAAGCACGCCATGGACGGGAGGACGCCATGGAGGATGAAGGACCCGCGAGCCCGCGTCGCCTCTGCTCCCGCCCACAGGACCCGTGCCTCGGCCGTCCGTCGCGCTAGCTAGCCGGCGCCTCTTCGCCGTGGATCTGGCACTCCCGGTGGGGCAAGGGCGACGTTTCACGAGGTTACGTTACGTGCCCGGCTCGTGCGGCGGTGACGATGCTCCCTCGAGCGCCAGCCACAACCCCAACCTCGTGCGGCGGTTCAGATTTGTCAGGTAAACTGTTCTATTAACCACTGTTTTTTGTGATTTGTCATGTCCCTACTGATTAAGATTAAGAAACTGATCGTTGTGTCTCCGCTGTCATAATTAGCATTCAATGGCGTTCTTCGTGGCACGTTTGACTTGGAAAAAAGATCAGGTGCCTGCCGGTGCATGTGCCGATGTGTGCCTGCATGTGAGGAGAAGGTGAGAGGAAACTGGAATGGACGTTTCGAATTCGTTTCTTAATTCTCATGTTCGGATGGCCTTGGTTTCGTGGAGGTGAGATGTTCTTCCAACGGATCAAGGTGGTGGTGGACTCTGCGTGCTAGACTTGGTCATTTACTGACTGACTGAACTAGCTTCCTATATTCATCAGATTTATTGGCTAAGTCAATGGTTGGATTCAGGCGCGCAAGATACTGTGAATTTGTTGCCGATGCGTTTGTGAAGAACTTTGCATCAAGTTTCAAACAAATGTTCTAGCTTAACTGTTTTTATTCTTGCTTCTTACAGTTTACCTGACCATAGCTCACACCTTGTATGTTCATATCCTCTTGGAAAGATCCTTAGTAGTGCCCGAACCCCATTTCCCCACAATCTGGTAGTCTCACCATTGCTGGTCCAAGTGTCTGACTATTCTGTAGCACTTCTGTGATTGTTTGATGCCCGTCTCACCATTGCGGCGCATGAAATCATGCCAGTCTAGCTGCTCTTGATGTTGCTGCCCTGCCGTTCTACTTGCTTGCTGCTGCTGCCTTGCCGCTGCTGCTGTCATGCCGTTGCTGCTGCCTTGCAACAGCTGCTGCTGATGCCTTGCGGCTGTTGCTAGCATGCCCGCCGTAAAAGCTATTGGCTTTCAGAATATTCACTTACCCCCAGACTTACCTGTCCAAGCATGTTATCCGCTCAAGTGGTGTGCCGCCTCGAAAAGCACGGATAAAAGGCAATGAATAAATATTCTCTTCTGTGGTGCTCATCAAACAAGAATTGGAACAGTGGTTCCATGCCTGTTTAGCTTTTTTACTTGTAGTGTCGTGTAACCACTGAACTATTTCTCCGCACTACTAATCCTAGCCTCTTTTTTATCTTTGCTCAGTTGTAAACCTGTGTTAGGCTAGGTGTGTTACCTGTTGGTAGAAGTAGAACCTGTAAAATGCAAGTACAGGCAACTTTACCATTGCTAAGCTTAGGTAACTTAACATGCACTTGTTGTGATTTCCCCTTGTGTTTTGATACATGGCATCGTTCTAATAAACAGTAATATAGTTGTTTTCTCTTGTGATGCCAATGTTATAGGTGTACCTCATCTCCCAGGCCTTGTTTGGTTAGGGTAGAATCCACGTGGGGTGCCTGCCGCCGCGGCTTGCCGCACAGGAGCCCAGCAAGAGCTAACCATCCTGTTCTCCATACATGTCCAGGCCAATTAGTTTTGGCTTGTTAGTGCTAGTTGTAGTAGCTAGTATAAGATTTTGTAATGCGTTTAATAACTACTATAGTTGTACTCTATACTACTACTGGCTGATGTCTATATTACCATTAGTTCAGTTTGTGGTACCTATAGCTAGATAGTAGCAGCAATTCTTGCTTTTTACTGTGTGTGATACTAGTACTGTGTTCAAAGTGTATCAGGTTAACTTTTCTTCCATATAGTGTAATAATAGGTTAAATTTCCTTCCATGGAGTTGGTTGTCATTAGCTTAGATCGTCTATTGTGGTGTTTGATTAGCTGGTTTTCTGAACGGATATTGAACATCCATATCTCCAAGTACCTCTCCAGGGCATTTAGCTCGTCAACATTCATGTGCTCATTTGCCCTGTTTCCGTAAATGTACCTGCCATAGTTTTTATTTTGTCAGGATTAAGTCTGAGAGTTCATAGAGGTACCTATCATAGTTTTTTTTAACAATCAACAGTTCTGTTTGGTTGGCGAAGATGGAGTTCAACTAAGTCTGTGCTACTGTAAGTGAAGTTTGTGTTGCTTTGAGATGATTCTTTGCAAGTAAACAGAGATTTCAGAGTTACTAGGGTGGCTTTGAATTGTAAACTATGTTGGCGCTTACGAAATAAATCTAGACATGTTGGAAAGATGCATCATTTCGCAAAAGTAGGTTTATAAGTTTGTGCTACTTACATATAAATACTTTGGACCAAAATCTATACATATAAATCTATACATATAATGATTCGCTGTCGTAGGATATATCAGCTCTGCTCTATAGTAGTGATAGACGTATCGACAGTTTTTTTTTGCTGCATTGGTCCGTGTTTGCTCGGTTTGATTTCTACATTCTGTACAATGAGTAGTTTTTTGTGGTTTTTGTGTTCCGGGGTTAGCTGCCGGTTAGGTCAGGAGGCTTTTGTAGCTTATAAAAGAAGTATAATTAGTGCTACATTGGTGTGGATTTGGTCTCTTTGCTGTGCTGCATCCTAATTCGCAGTGCAGAAAATAAAATCTGGGTATACATAATAGCTTGGCATGTAGCTTTCTTTTCTCTTGACGCGTCGGCTGCAAATGATGCTTTCATCTCATGTTTGGATGTCAAATAATCATGCTTAATTTGGGTGCCAAATAATCATTGTACATGCATGCATGAGGTGAGATTCGCATGCTTCTTTTAGCGCAGGAAAATGTCCAAGGGTGTGCAGTGAGTAGAAATTAATCTGCCAGGTGTTGTAGATTGGATCATGATCTGGGAACTGATTGGTTTCTTCGGTGGTTATTTTTTATTCAGGTCGGCAAAGCAGCCGGTGAGAGGTGGAAGAGCTTGAGCGAATCGGTAAACATTCATTCCTTCCTTCTCCAGGAAGCGTCTGATTAACCCTAGCTTGCTAGGTTTGGCTAGTACCTTCTTGATTTGTGGACGCGTGTGCTGACATGCGAGTTATGTCGATTTGCTTTGCAGGAAAAGGCCCCCTTTGTTGCCAAGGCCAACAAGCTCAAGGGCGAGTACAACAAGGCCATTACTGCCTACAACAACGGCGAGGTAGTGACTTGCAGAACCTGATGATTTGCTTTCCACCTTGTCTAATTGATGTTCATGGCCGCCCTCATCAACCAGGTGAATCAAACAGGATCCAGCTCCCTTTTTTGCTCATGTGCATGGTAATGCTGCCTGAATACTTTGGTTGATCTGAATTGGAAAGATCATGGATCATTCTTGCTTGTGCTCTTTGCGGAAACTAGCATGATAGATGTGCTCAAAAATCATTGAAGTGTCTTTAGATGTTGGATTCTGAGTGTTCTTTGTGTGTGATGCATGTATGTCTGCTTGTGCTGTTCCAGCATGATGCAAACTGGGCTACTTCTGCTGTTTTGCTGCTTGTTGAGCGTTGTACTGCGTGTTTACATGCTAGTGCCTATCCTGTTATTTGTCATTGTATTCACAGCGGAAATCTTATGGAGTTTCTACTGTTATTAGGTAGTAGTTAAATCAGACAAGCTCATGTGTTTGTAATGATGTGAAGTACTCCCTCCGTCCCAAAATAATTGTCGCTGCTTTAGTACTATATTTGTACTAACTTAATACAAAATTTGCGACACTTATTTTGGGACGGAGGGAGTAGAAACTATGATAATTTGCACAAATGCTATGCATCCAGTAGTAGTTGAAAGTTTGTAGTCTGATGTCCCATCTCTTTGATTTTGGTATAAACCTGGTGGAAATGTAGATTTCTAATTCTTTTTGTTTATTGCTAGATGCCTTCGTTCAACCTCTACGAACAAACCCAGAAATGGTATTTCCTCACATTTACAAGAGCTCTAGCTTGAAAGTGAAGAAGTCAGAAGTATATTTGTAGTAATAGTTATATGTTATATCTGGGTGAAATGACTGATGTAAAGATTGTGCTATTAGCCAAAATTGGCATGTGGTTTGATAATTTTCATCTGTTTACTGTTCTCAATAAAATAATGGTTTCAAATTGTGGAAATTGAAACCTGGGCCGTCGTTAATTAGAACCTGACAAGTGGGACCTAATAGTATTTGGCATGCAAAAAGGCCATTTACCAAATAATATTCAAAGGAAACACCCAAAAAAGAAATGGACCGTGATACGTCTCCAACGTATCTATAATTTTTGATTGTTCCATGCTATTATATTAACTGTTTTGGATGTTTTATATGCATTAATATGTTATTTTATATTATTTTTGGGACTAACCTATTAATCTAGTGCCTAGTGCCAGTTTCTATTTTTTTCTTGTTTTTGAGTATTGCAGATAAGGAATATTAAACGGAGTCCAAACGGAATAAAATCTTCGGGATGATTTTTCTTGGACCAGAAGAAACCTACCAGACTTGGAGATGAAGGAAGGAGACCTGTCGGGAGATGACAAGCCTGCAGGGCGCGCCCTAGGGGGGGCGCCCCCTGGCTTGTGGCCCCCCTGCAGGCCCTCCAACCCTAATATTTGTCCTATAAATTCAAAAATAAATCCGTCAATACCAAAAAGAGCCACGAAAATACTTTTCCGCCGCCGGAAGCCTCTGTTCCCGTGAGATCCCATCTTGGAGCCTTTTCCGGTAATGTGCCGGAGGGGGATTCGATCACGGAGGGCATCTACATCAACTCCATTGCCCCTCCGATGATGCCTGAGTAGTTCACCTCAGACCTTCGGGTCCATAGCTAGTAGCTAGATGGCTTCTTCTCTCTCTATGTTCTTCAATACCATGTTCTTCATGATCTTCATGGAGATCTATCCGATGTAATACTCTTTTGTGGTGTGTTTGTCGAGATCCGATGAATTGTGGGTTTATGATTTGATTATCTATGAATATTATTTGAATCTTCTCTGAATTCTTATATGCATGATTTCATATCTTTGCAAGTCTCTTCGAGTTATTGGTTTGGTTTGGCCAACTAGATTGGTAATTCTTGCAATGGAAGAAGTGCTTAGTTTTGGGTTCAATCTTGCGGTGTCCTCACCCAGTGACAAATTAGGGGTAGCAAGGCACGTATTTGTATTGTTGCCATCAAGGATAAAAAGATGGGGTTTTCATCATATTGCTTGAGTTTATCCCTCTACATCATGTCATCTTACTTAATGCCTTACTCTGTTCTTCATGAACTTAATACTCTAAATACAGGCAGGAGTCGGTTGATGTGTGGAGTAATAGTAGTAGATGCAGAATCATTTCAGTCTAGTTGACACGGACGTGATGCCTATATGCATAATCATTGCCTTGGATATCGTCATAACTATGCGCTTTCCTATCAATTGCTCGACAGTAATTTGTTCACCCACCGTAATATTTGCCTTCAAGAGAGAAGCCTCTAGTGAAACCTATGGCCCCCGGGTCTATTTTCCATATTATATTTTCAGATCTATAAACCAAAAATACTTTGCTACAATCTTTTTACTTTTTGTTTTAGTAATCTTTTATATCTATCTCTATCAGATCTCATCCTTGCAAGTAACCGTGAAGAGATTGACAACCCCTTTATAGCGTTGGGTGCAAGTGTTTGATTGTTTGTGTAGGTGCAAAGATTGGGGACTTTCTTGTATCCCCTACTAGATTGATACCTTGGTTCTCAACAATTGAGGGAAATACTTCTCTACTTTGCTGCATCACCCTTTCCTCTTCAAGGGAAAACCAACGCAAGCTCAAGAAGTAGCAAGAAGGATTTCTGGCGGCGTTGCCGGGGAGATCTACATCAAGCCTACCAAGTACCCATCACAAACTCATGTCTTGCATTTACATTATTCGCCATTTGCCTCTCGTTTTCCTCGCCCCCACTTCTAAAACGGTTTTCAGAAGAAAAAAAACCCAAAAAGATTTGCCTTTTTATTCGCCCTTCTTCCGTTCATCTTTTCGGTTGCTTTTTGTTTGCTTGTGTGCTAGATTGCTTGCTTTGTCACGATGACTCAAGAGAATACCAAGTTGTGTGACTTCTCCAATACTAATAATAATGATTTTATTAGTACTCCGATTGCTCCCGCCACTAGTGCGGAATCTTATGAAATTAATGCCGCTTTTCTTAATCTTGTTATGAAAGAACAATTTTCTGGCCTTCCTAGTGAAGATGCCGCATCCCATCTAAATACTTTCGTTGAGTTGTGTGATATGCAAAAGAATAAAGATGTGGATAATGATATTGTTAAATTGAAGCTATTTCCGTTCTCAGTACGAGATCGTGCTAAAACTTGGTTTTCATCATTGCCTAAAAATAGTATTGATTCATGGAATAAGTGTAAAGATGCTTTTATTTCCAGGTACTTTCCGCCCACTAAGATCATCTTCCTTAGGAACGATATAATGAATTTTAAGCAACTTGATCATGAGCATGTTGCCCAATCTTGGGAGAGGATGAAATTAATGATTAGAAATTGCCCCGCACATGGTTTGAGTTTATGGATGATTATACACATTTTTTATGCGTGATTGAATTTTGCTTCTAGAAATCTTTTGGATTCCGCCGCGGATGGTACTTTTATGGAAATCACATTAGGAGAAGCTACTAAACTCCTAGATAATATTATGGCAAATTACTCTCAATGGCATACCGAAAGATCTCCTACTAGTAAAAAAGTGCATGCTATTGAAGAAATAAATACTTTGAGTGAAAAGATGGATGAATTAATGAAATCGTTTGCTAGTAAGAGTGCTCCCATTGATCCTAATGATATGCCTTTGTCTTCTTTGATTGGAAATAATAATGAATCTATGGATGTGAATTTTGTTGGTAGGAACAATTTTGGTAATAACGCGTATAGAGGTAATTTCAACCCTAGGCCGTTTCCTAGTAATTCCTCTAATAATTATGGTAATTCCTACAACAATTCTTATGGAAATTATAATAAGATGCCGTATGATCTTGAGAATAATATTAAAGAATTTATTAGTTCGCAAAAGGTTTTCAATGTTACGATTGAAGAAAAATTGCTCAAGATTGATGATTTGGCTAGGAACGTTGATAGAATTTCGCTTGAGATTGATTCTTTGAAAATTAGATCTACTCCACCCAAGCGTGATATTAATGAATCTTTAAAAGCTATGAGAACTTCTATTGATGAGTGTAAGAAAAGAACCGCTAGAATGCGCGCTAAGCGTGAATGGCTTGAAAAAGTGTGTTCTCATGAAAATAATGATGAAGATCTTAAAGTGATTGATGTGACTCCTATTGAATCTTTGTTTTCTAATACAAATCTTGATAAAGATGGGACTGGAGATAAGTCAACTTTAGTTAAAAGTCGTCCCAATGATTCGGAGTTTATAGATCTTAATGCTAAGATTGATAAAAGTGGGATTGAAGAGGTCAAAACTTTAAATAGCAATGAAACCACTCTTTTGGATTTCAAGGACTTTAATTATGATAGTTGTTCTTTGATTGATTGTATTTCCATGTTGCAATCCATTTTGAATTCTCCGCATGCTTATAATCAAAATAAAGCTTTTACTACACATATCGTTGATGCTATGATGAAATCTTTTGAAGAAACACTTGAGTTGGAAGTTTCTATACCTAGAAAGCTTTATGATGAGTGGGAACCTACTATTAATATTAAAATTAAAGATTATGAGTGCCATGCTTTGTGTGATTTGGGTGCTAGCGTTTCCACGATTCCGAAAACTTTATGTGATGTGCTAGGTTTCCATGATTTCGATGATTGCTCTTTAAATTTGCATCTAGCGGATTCCACTATTAAGAAACCTATGGGAAGGATTAATGATGTTCTTATTATTGCAAATAGGAATTATGTGCCCGTAGATTTCATTGTTCTTGATATAGATTGCAATCCTACATGTCCTATTATTCTTGGTAGACCTTTCCTTAGAACGATTGGTGCAATTATTGATATGAAAGAAGGAAACATTAGATTCCAATTTCCGTTAAGGAAAGGCATGGAACACTTTCCTAGAAAGAAAATTAAATTACCTTATGAATCTATTATGAGAGCTACTTATGGATTGCATACCAAAGATGACAGTACCTAGATCTATTGCGTTATGCTTAGCTAGGGGCGTTAAACAATAGCGCTTGTTGGGAGGCAACCCAATTTTATTTCTGTTTTTCTTTCTGTTTTTGAGTGCTTTACACATTATTACCTCTGTAGTAATTGTGTTTTATTGTTTTAATTAGTGTTTGAGCCAAGTAAGAACTTTGGGATGGTCTACGGTGATTGTTGATTTGATTTTGCTGAAAAACAGAAACTTTTGCGCTCAGTCCAGGAATTTTATAAATTCACCAGAGCGTCGAATGAGTCTGAAATTTTTACACAAGATTGATATACAAATTTCCAAGGTTTTCCTAATTGTTCAGAATTTTTGGAGTTACATAAGTATTCGAAGTTTACAGATTGCTACAGACTGTTCTGTTTTTGACAGATTCTGTTTTCTTTGTGTTGTTTGCTTATTTTGATGTATCTATGGGTTGTATCGGGGGGTATGAACCATGGAGAAGTTAGAATACAGTAGATATTACACCAATATAAATAAAGAATGAGTTCACAATAGTACCTAAAGTGGTGATTTATTTTTCTTATACTAACGGATCTCACGAGTTTTCTGTTGAGTTTTGTGTTGTGAAGTTTTCAAGTTTTGGGTAAAGATTTGATGGACTATGGAATAAGGAGTGGCAAGAGCCTAAGCTTGGGGATGAACAAGGAACCCCAAGACATGTTCAAGGATACCAAAGAGCCTAAGCTTGGGGATGCCCCTTAAGGCATCCCCTCTTTCGTCTTCAATCCATCGGTAAATTTACTTGAGGCTATATTTTTATTCACCACATGATATGTGTTTTGCTTGGAGTGTCTTGTATGATATGAGTCTTTGCTTTTTAGTTTGCCACAATCATCCTTGCTGCACACATCTTTTGAGAGGGACACGCATTAATCGTGAATTTATTACAATACTCTATGTGCTTCACTTATATCTTTTGAGCTAGGCAATGTTGCTCTAGTGCTTCACTTATATATTTTTAGAGCACGGTGGTGTTTTATTTTATAGAAATTATTGAACTCTCGTACCTCACTTATATTATTTTGAGAGTCTTTAAACAGCATGGTAATTGGTTTAGGTTGTGAATTTAGTCCTAATATAATAGGCATCCAAGAGGGATATAATAAAAACTTTCATATAAAGTGCATTGAATACTATGAGAAGTTTGATTCCTTGCATATAGTTTTGAGATATAAAGATGGTGATATTAGAATCATGCTAGTGAGTAATTGTGGATTGGTAGAAATACTTGTGTTAAAGTTTGTGATTCCCGTAGCATGCACGTATGGTGAACCGTTATGTAACGAAGTCGGAGCATGATTTGTTTAATAATTGTCATCCTTTGTGTGAGGGTCGGGAGCGCGCGATGGTTAACTCCTACCAACCTCTCCCCTATGAGCATGCGTCTAATACTTTGCTTCGATAACTAATAGACTTTTGCAATAAGTATGTGAGTTCTTTATGACTAATGTGAGTCCATGGATTATACGCACTCTCACCCTTCCACCTTTGCTAGCCTCTCTAGTACCACGCAACTTTCGCCGGTGCATTAAACCCACCTTCCTCAAAACAGCCACCATATACCTTTCCTCAAAACAGCCACCATACCTACCTATTATGGCATTTCCATAGCCATTCTGAGATATATTGCCATGCAACTTTCACCGTTCCGTTTATTATGACATGTACCATCATTTTCATATTGCTTTGCATGATCGTAAGACAGCTAGCATGATGTTTTCATGGCTTGTCCATTTTTTGATGTCATTTGCTATGCTAGATCGTTGCACATCCCGGTGCACCACCGGAAGCATTCATATAGATTCATATTTTGTTCTAGGTATCGAGTTGTAAGTAAATAAAAGTGTGATGATTATCACTATTAGAGCATTGTCCCATGAGAGGAAAGGATGATGGAAGCTATGATTCCCTCACAAGTTGGGATGAGTCTCCGGACTTTACAAATAATAAAAGAGGCCAATGAAGCCCAAATAAAAAAAAAGAGGCCAAAGATGCCCACCAAAATTTAAAAAAAAATGAGCGAAAATAGAGAAGGGACAATGCTACTATCTTTTTCCACACTTGTGCTTCAATGTAGCACCATGATCTTCATGATAGAGAGTCTCCTATTTTGTCACTTTCATATAGCTAGTGGGAATTTTTCATTATGATGCACACCCACTTAGTTTCTTTTTGAGCTTTCATACACTTATAGCTCTAGTGCATCTGTTGCATGGCAATCCCTACTCACTCACGTTGATATCTATTGATGGGCATCTCCATAGCCCGTTGATACGCCTAGTTGATGTGAGACTATCTTCTCCTTTTCCTCACAACCTCCACCATATTCTATTCCACCTATAGTGCTATATCCATGGCACACGCTCATATATTGCGTGAAAGTTGAAAAGGTTTGAGAACATAAAAGGTGTGAAACAATTGCTTGACTTGTCATAGGGGTTGTGCATGATTTAAATACTTTGTGTGGGGAAGATGGAGCATAGCCAGACCATATGATTTTGTAGGGATAACTTTCTTTGGCCATGTTATTTTGAAAGGACACAATTGCCTTGTTAGTATGCTTGAAGTATTATTGTTTTTATGTCAATATTAAGCTTTTGTTTTGAATCTTATGGATCTGAATATTCATGCCACAATAAATAAAGAATATTACATGGATAAATATGTTAGGTAGCATTCCACATCAAAAATTCTGTTTTTATCATTTACCTACTCGAGGACAAGCAGGAATTAAGCTTGGGGATGCTTGATACGTCTCCAACGTATCTACAATTTTTGATTGTTCCATGCTATTATATTATCTGTTTTGGATGTTTTATATGCATTAATATGCTATTTTATATTACTTTTGGGACTAACCTATTAATCTAGTGCCTAGTGCCAGTTTCTGTTTTTTCCTTGTTTTTGAGTGTTGCAGATAAGGAATATTAAACGGAGTCCAAACAGAATAAAATCTTCGGGATGATTTTTCTTGGACCAGAAGAAACCTACCGGACTTGGAGATGAAGAAGGAGACCTGCCGGGAGATCACAAGCCTGTAGGGCGCGCCCTAGGGGGGCGCCCCCCTGGCTTGTGGCCCCCCTGCAGGCCCTCCAACCCTAATCTTTGTCCTATAAATTTCCAAATATTCCCCCAATACAAAAAAGAGCCACGAAAATACTTTTCCGCCGCCGGAAGCCTCTGTTCCCGTGAGATCCCATCTTGGAGCCTTTTCCGGTAATCTGCCGGAGGGGGATTCGATCACGGAGGGCATCTACATCAACTCCATTGCCCCTCCGATGATGCGTGAGTAGTTCACCTCAGACCTTCAGATCCATAGCTAGTAGCTAGATGGCTTCTTCTCTCTCTTTGTTCTTCAATACCATGTTCTTCATGATCTTCATGGAGATCTATCCGATGTAATACTCTTTTGCGGTGTGTTTGTCGAGATCCGATGAATTGTGGGTTTATGATCAGATTATCTATGAATATTATTTGAATCTTCTCTGAACTCTTATATGCATGATTTCATATCTTTGCAAGTCTCTTCGAGTTATTGGTTTGGTTTGGCCAACTAGATTGGTAATTCTTGCAATGGGAGAAGTGCTTAGTTTTGGGTTCAATCTTGCGGTGTCCTCACCCAGTGACAAAGTAGGGGTAGCGAGGCACGTATTTGTATTGTTGCCATCAAGGATAAAAAGATGGGGTTTTCATCATATTGCTTGAGTTTATCCCTCTACATCATGTCATCTTACTTAATGCGTTACTCTGTTCTTCATGAACTTAATACTCTAGATGCAGGCAGGAGTCGGTCGATGTGTGGAGTAATAGTAGTAGATGCAGAATCGTTTCGGTCTACTTGACACGGACGTGATGCCTATATGCATAACCATTGCCTTGGATATCGTCATAACTATGCACTTTCCTATCAATTGCTCGACAGTAATTTGTTCACCCACCGTAATATTTGCCTTCAAGAGAGAAGCCTCTAGTGAAACCTATGCCCCCGGGTCTATTTTCCATATTATATTTTCATATCTATAAACCAAAAATACCAAAAATACTTTGCTGCAATCTTTTTTACTTTTGTTTTACTTTTCGTTTTAGTAATCTTTTATATCTATCTCTATCAGATCTCATCCTTGCAAGTAACCGTGAAGGGATTGACAACCCCTTTATAGTGTTGGGTGCAAGTGTTTGATTGTTTGTGTAGGTGCAAAGATTGGGGACTTGCTTGTATCTCCTACTGGATTGATACCTTGGTTCTCAACAACTGAGGGAAATACTTATCTACTTTGCTGCATCACCCTTTCCTCTTCAAGGGAAACCCAACGCAAGCTCAAGAAGTAGCAGACCGCAAAAAGGCCGAGGCCCAAAAAACTGGACGAAGCTTAGAAAACAAAAAGGGCCGAATTATTGGGCTTGGTGTCGGTGTCAAAACCGGTGGATCTCGGGTAGGGGGTCCCGAGCTATGAGACTAGGATCGATGGTAACAAAGGGATGAAGGAGACGATGTTTACCCAGGTTCGGGCCCTCCTATGGAGGTAAAACCCTACGTCCTGCTTGATTATATTGATGGTATGAAGGTTACAGAGTTGATCTACCTCGAGATCGACTAGCTAAAACCCTAGATGAGTTTCTGTATCTTACATTCTAAAACCCTCCCGGTTTATATAGACACCGGGGGGTACCTAGGGTTTACACATGATAGGTCTCCTGCCGAAGATGGAAATGTCGGTTCCTTCATCTTGACTTGGAGCACACGACGCGCCTTCGGGGCTTTCTCCTGGTACGTGGGGTCTTTGATATATCCGGCCCTTCCTGTGATAGCCAGAGAGCGGCCCATCGAGCCGGCCTATTGGTAGATAGGCCAGCAGCCCGAGGAACCCCTAGTCCAGGACTCCCTCAGTAGCCCCCGAACTAGCCCCCAACGCCAAAAAGTCTCAGCTCTGGCAGCTTCTGTGACCGGAGTCTTCGGCTTGCGGGGTGAGTTCTTCTTCCCCTCTGAATGATCGGCTGGGACTAGTTCGGCTTCCGATGACACGTACTTCATCCGATCATATGATTGACCGAACACCATGAATTGCTTAGCCCTGAAGGCCAATCGTCAAAGTGTAAACAGTGTTTTCTGACGACCTTTCTGACGAAGGGTCGCGGCCTGCCATGAGCACTGAACCAGTCATGAGTACTTGATTCGTGGTTTGAGGTCGCTTTTATACTGGTACGATTCACCAATGCATAAATCGCGCTCCGTTTCACACGGGATATGATTAATCTCCATGCGCGCACAATGGCACGCACGTCTTGGGAAGCGGAGGGATTTGCGGCGCAGTAAGGGCGGCTAATCGGTGACACGTCTCATAAAAAGGGGAAAGAAACCCCAAGGCTTATTCACGCTTCCCATTCGCATCCTCCGCCTCCTCAATCCCCCCAAGCTTCGAGAGCCCAGATCCAGTTCTTCCTTGTCCTTTCCTCCGAGCTTAGCCATGGCGGGTTCGGGATCCAACGACAAGTGGGAGGCCTCCACGGTCACTGACCAGGATATCCGAGACCTAAAGCAGGCCGGCTACCTCCCCGCCAACATCTTCCACCGCCCCCCGGAGAAGAACCAGGTGATCCGCACCCCCAAGGCAGGCGAGAGGGTGGTGTTCGTCCCCCACTTCATCCGGGGGCTGAGCTTTCCGCTCCACCCCTTTGTCAGGGGTCTCATGTTTTTCTATGGGCTGGACTTCCACGACCTTCCACTGAACTCCTTCATGCACATATCAGCCTTCATCATCATCTGTGAAGCCTTTCTGTGGGTCGAACCGCACTTCGGCCTGTGGCTCAAGGTCTTCAACGTCAAGCCGAAGACCGTGGCAAGCGAGCACGCAGACTGCGGAGGGGCAGTAATCAGCAAGCTCCCCCGCGTCGAGTGGCCAACCGGCACCTTCATAGACACAATCAAGACCTGGCAGAAGGAGTGGTTTTACATCACTGAGCCAAGGGACGAGAGTTGGGCGGCGCCTGCCGAATTCAGATACGGACCCCCAATGAGATTGACCTCGTGGCTCAGGAAGGGCCTTGACTGGGGGTCGGATGCTGAGGTGAAGCTGCTGTAGAAGCGCATTACCTCGGTGATCGAGGCCAAGGTGGAGCTGGTGAATGTAGTCCAAGTTATCCTCCACCGCCATATCCTTCCCTGCCAGCGCCGGGCTTCCCCAATGTGGGCTTATCAGTCTGACGACGATCCTACCGTGCGCCAACTCTTCCGCACCACTCCTGAGAAGTTGTGGAAGGCATTATTCAAGCCTCGGAAAAGCTGGCCGGCCAAGGAAGAGGATTCGGGCCTAAGTATCGATAACCCACCGACCCAAGTATGGTACAATTTCAATTCATTGACTCTGTTTCTTCGGCAAAAGTCTGAACGCCTTCTCCCTTACTTTCACAGAAGTGGCTGAGCAAAGCCGCGAGGGTTAACTGCCCGGCTCCACAACCCGAAGACCCCGGGTCGGAGTTGTTGGCGGCGATGCTTGTCGTGGTGCCGTACTCGGCGCCCGAGAAGAAAGAGAAGAAGAAGAAGGCCAGAGAGGGCCTCCGCATCAAGGACCAGCGAGACGCTGCGTCCGAGGAAACCCACGCCTCCTCTAGTCATGAGGAGGAGCATGAAGACGGGGGGGAAGGCGTTTCCCCCTCGCAAGGAAGAGGGCGGCGTCATCGGACACCATGGAGGACGTGGCTCCTCCTGCCCTAAAGAAGGCGCGCCGGGCAAGGTTGATCCTGCCCGATGACAGCTCGGATTCTGATGTGGAATCCGAGGACTTTGAGAGGGTTCCCCGAAGGAGCTTTAGGGTCAAGCCCCCCGCTCAAAGGTATGAATCCGAAGACTCCCGTGTTATTTATGCAAAGTTTTTCAATGCTTTTAAATACGAGCACGTTTTTTTGATCCGCAGCCCACCGCACGTTCTCCCCACCGACCAAATATTGGACGGGGAGTCACCACCCGCCGAACTGGCGGAGAGTGAGACTGCATTGCACCCCACACCTCCAGGGGCCGCGAAGGATGCCGCGGAGGTGTCATCCAGCCAGGCTCCGCTGGAGCCGAACAAGGGCGGCGGGGGCGACCACGCCATGGATGAGGCTGACGCCGCGGCCACCGAAGGCCAGGGAGAGGAAATTCCCCAGGCTGCTGAGGACCAGGGGGAGAATACTCCCCTGGCCACCGAAGGGGAAGGGCGAAGGGATGCCCATTCCCCTCCGAGGACGTCTCCGGAGCACGATGTGCCTCCAGAGCTACCGACTCAGTCTCTGATCAGAGAGCAGACTGTCCGGTCACCACCGATGCCACCGATGACTGGGTGGCCGGTAATGGAGGAGGCGCTAGCAAGCGCCCCCATCTCCGAGGATCACCGCACTCTTATGGGTGCGGTTTTACAAGGGATTCAGTCCGTTGATAACGGACTGAAAGAGGCCTTCAATGGTCTCTTGGCAGGCTTCAAGGTGAGTCACGTAATACCGTTTTCCCGAACAACGCTAATTTTAAGTTTGTGCTATCTTTATATATGTAATAGCCCCCGAGCCCCGGATGGGTTTGCAAAAACGCATCCGGGGGTCAAATAGTAAGGAATGAACAATGATGCTCAAGGCACCATTTGGTCCTACAATGTTCGGAAAACCCGTAAGAGGACCGAACAGAGGGTCATATCTTTGACAATTCGGAGGTTGGAATGCACATAACTGGATGCATATATTTTCTTTGTTTGTAGGCCTCGTCATCGGCGATGGCCGTTAATGCCGCTGAGCTGACCGAGCTAAATCGGAAGCTCAAGATCTCCGAAGAGGAGCTTGATAGCATGAACAAGAGGTTCGACGAGGCACAAGGTAAGCCGAATTCGAATATCCGGGCTATTTAATGATCCGTACTGGTGACCCAGTGTAACAAGTTAGTTATTGCTTCTACAGCTTCCGCTTTGGAGGTTCAAAAACTCATGGCCGAGCTCCAGAAAATGAAGCAAGAGGCCGCGGATGAGAAGGCGGCCCCCGAACATGCAGCAGCCGCGCTTTCCGATTTGAAGGCTGCAAGCGCCAAGCATGAGGCCCGGGTGGAGGAGGTGCAGCAAGAGCTCAAGGATGCCGGCACGAAGTGCGAGGCCCTTGAGCAGAAAGGCAAAGAGCAGGCCGCTGAGCTAGCCACGCTATAATCCGAGCTCCAAAAGGAGCGGGTGGATAGGCGGTCCTTTGAAGAGGAACTTCGCCAAGTCAAGGCTGTCATCGATGGTAAGCCGCATTCACTACAATGCGCCTTTGGTGGTAGCAAGTTTGCTTTGCTCACCCAGGTGTGGCGTTCCTTAGGCGTCTGTGCGGATCTCCAGAAGAGTGCAGCGGACGCGAACAAGCTTTATGCTTCGCGGGCAGAGGATGATGAGGCCCGGCTATTCTGGGCACAGTTTGAGCTCCCCAGCGCTCTCCTCTCCTCATCGAGCAAATGAAGCAACTGATGGAGATGCACAGAGTGGCGGAGCCGGCCATGAAGGACCTCTGCATCCGTCTGTGGCCCGATGAGCCGTTGTCGAGCAGCTACTTCGGCTTAGTGCAAAAACTATGTGAAGCTGCGCCTCGGGTCGATGTGCTGAAGCGTTCTACGTGCATCGAGGGCGCGCAGATGGCCTTTGCGAAGACCATGGTGCATTGGCCGAAGCTCAAGCCAACCGAGATGGCTACCGCACCTTCGCCTCCTGGAAAGGAGTATAGGCGCCCCGAGCGATACTTCCCCGCGGTGATGGAGGGTGCTCGGGCAATAGAGGCTCAATGCTCCAAGGACACTTTGTATGAATGAGCGCGTTGTAATATGTCCGAAGACTTTTAATGCTTTATAACTAGTGATGCATGGTTTATCATGTCTTATAAGTATTTGATTTTTATTTTGACTCCTGTGTGGCCGGTTTATCTGAAAGTTGCGATTCGTCGGCTTCAGCCCCCACGTAGATACTACACGGGGTGTCTCTGTATCAGCACTGTGACCCTTAGCCGAGGTATCGGTGCCTGAAGGCGGTAGTGCGGGGGGGACAAGGCAATCGGACTATGATGCTTTATCGCTTTCACTTAGCCGTAGGAGCGTAGAAAAAATGCGGGGGCTGATAACCAGCCCCCAGTGTGATGTTCGGGACCGAAGCCAGCATCCCATGGTTTGTACAAGAACGAAACCCATCGTATAACACAAAATAACCTCTATCGATCTTTTAGTATGACACTTATGCTTGGATTTGCAGACCGGTTCTCGCTTACTATGACAGTCAGTTTTCGGCTTTCTCCCCTGAGGTGCTTGACCAGGTGAACTGGAAACACAATCGCAGTGGTTCTCCCTTTGCCCCTTTAGCCGAACGAGCGGAACGTAAGGGGGCAATCACAGGAGCCGGGCAACCCAACTATTGACCCAAGACATAGTTCGGATCCGATGCATATAAAAGAAAATCCAAGACGCCGAACACACGACCAGTTGTGCTGGGGTGATGTTCAAGGCGATTTTTTTTCTTTTAAATTCAAGCCCCCGGTCTATTAGCCGGTTGCATATATACCGAACAGTTTTCGCAAGAAGCGTTACCAAGGGAAGAACAGAGGATGTATAAAAGACAACGGAGTGGCCATATATGATGGTCTTGTACTTGCTCAATAATTCTTATAACTTGGATTGCCGAAGCAACTGTTTACTGGTTTTTGAAGATGAAATATAAAATTTACAGAGGGGAGGCTGTACCAGGGGTCTTCGATTGGTGACATGATGTCCTCGATGTGTCCTGTCGCCTGTCCGTTCATATTCCTCTGTGGGGGCTTGCATCCCTTTAAGGGTGATGATGTCGCCGAACGGACCTTGGGAAGAAGGTCTTGAGAAGTCGCCGAAGTGTGGATGAGCTTTAAGCTTTTAGCAGGTCCTTGATGGTACCTGTGTTTTTGTCCGAGGACGTGTACTAATGGTTCGGTCCGGCCGAACACTTGCCCTTTGATGGTTTTTCCCCATTGCTGCCCATGGAATCTTGAGTGCGAAGTTGTTCCTTCTTGGCACGTATTTGGCGGTCGTTAGGGCTGTGCAATGGGGGGCGTGTCCCTATTTCTGGGGAGAAGAGGAATCTGGGAGTTCGGATTGAAACCGAACTCGTTTGTCGACTTTACGGGCCTTTATGGCGGATTTAGGTGTTTGGTGACCGTCCTCATAATGGAATTCGGCCGCCAGGGCCAACGCATGTTCCTCAGTTCGGAGGGAACGCTCTGTGTTGCCATTGACAATGATGACCCCCTTGGGCCCAGGCATCTTGAGCTTGAGGTATGCGTAGTGTAGGATGGCGTTAAAGCGAGCAAACGCTGTACGGCCCAGCAGGGCGTGATAACCGCTGCAGAAGGGGACGATGTCGAAGATCAAGTCCTCGCTGCGGAAGTTGTCGGGCGAACCGAACACTACTTCTAGGCTAACAGAGCCTGTGCACCGGGCTTCGACACCTGGGATCACTCCTTTAAAGGTAGTGTTGCTAGGCTTTATCCTTGACGGATCTATGCCCATCTTTTTCATCGTATCTGAGTAGATCAGATTGAGTCTACTTCCTCCGTCCATTAGGACTTTAGTGAGGTGATACCCATCGATAATGGGGTCTAGGACGAGGGCCGCCGAACCTCCGTGACGGATACTGGTCGGGTGATCTCGTCGATCAAAAGTGATCGGGTAGGCCGACCATGGGTTAAACTTCGGGGCTACGGGCTCTACGGCGTAGACCTCTCGAAGGGCGCGCTTCCTCTCCTTTTTAGGTATATGAGTGGCGTCTATCATGTTCACAGTTTTTACCTCTGAAGGGAATTGCTTCTGACCTCCATTGCGCGGACCGCGGGGCTCCTCGTCGTCCTCGCTGCGTGGGCCTTTGCTCTGCTCCTCGGCTGCGAGTTTGCCGGCCTGTTTGAACACCCAACAGTTACGGTTGGTGCGGTTGGCGGGCTTGTCTGGAGTGCCATGGATCTGGCAAGGCCTCTCCATGATTTTGTCCAGCGGGGTGGGTCCGTCGCGGTTGCCTTTAGGGGGCTTCTTCCTTTGCCCTGGTCGAGGGTTGCGGAAGCCGGCGTTAATGGCCGTGTAGTCGGCATCGCTAGTGCTGTGCTGGCGTTTGTTTTTATTTCGTCGTGGTTTCCCGTTTCCATCCCGGACTTCGGAGGTGCCGGGGCCTTCGGGGTTGTGGCTTCGTCTCGCGAGCCAGTTATCCTCGCCCGCGCAAAAGCGGGTCATGAGTGATGTGAGGGCGGACATGGTCCTAGGTTTATCCTGACCGAGCTGGCGAGCCAGCAATTCATCTCGAATATTGTGCCTGAAGGAGGCTATAGCCTCGGCATCCGGGCAATCGACGATCTGGTTTTTCTTGGTCAAGAACCGATTCCAGAATTGTCGGGCGGACTCTCTTGCCTTTTGGACGACATTGCTTAGGTCGGAGGAGTCCAGAGGCCGCACAGAGGTTCCCTGGAAGTTAGATCGGAACGCATCCTCGAGGTCCTCCCAGCTCCCGATAGAGTTTTCGGGAAGACTGTTTAACCAGTGCCGCGCTGGCCCCTTAAGTTTAAGGGGTAGGTACTTGATGGCATGGAGGTCGTCTCCTCGTGCCATGTGAATGTGGAGGAGGAAATCCTCGATCCACACTGCTGTGTCAGTTGTTCCGTCGTATTGCTCGATGTTCACGAGTTTAAACCCTTCCGGGAACTGATGCTGCATCACCTCGTCAGTGAAGCAGAGTGGGTGGGCAGCGCCTCTGACCCGAGCTATATCACGCCGGTAGTCGGCGTCTGTTCTGGCCCGGTTTTGGTCCCAAACTCTGTTGGTTCGGTCGAGCCAGGGCCGGTACTCGTCCCTTCTACCAGGGGAGTACCCTCTAGATCCGTAGATGGATCTCGTGCGGCCTGTTCTATCATCCAGGTCGCGTCGCAGGTCATACCTGTCCTCAAGCTCCATTGCCTCTTTTCCCCTTCTGCGGGGTATCGCCGGCCTATAACCGGCCTCGCCAGCCGTCCTATCTCGTCCTCGGGGAGGGCGGTCCGGCTGGTCATATGGAGTGTGCTTGGGGGACGGCGTATTGGGCAGCTCGTCGTCGAATTGTGGCAGCAACCGCCGGCGGGGGTAACTCTTGGGTTGGTCCCATAGACCGGCGCCGTGTTCTTCCTCGGCTGATAGAACCCTTGTCCATCTGTCGTTGAGGGTGTCTTGTTCGGCCTTGAGCTGTCGCGCTTTTGCCTTTAGGCTTCGGGCAGTGGCTAAAAGTTGTTGCCTAAACCGTTCCTGATCCTCAATGGTTTCGGGGACGATGAGGTCCTTGTCCTCCGGGCTATCCTCCTCCTCTACAGGGGGGAGGTAGTTGTCATCCTCGGAGTCGTTCGGATCTTCGGGGTCGCGCTGGTCCTCCGGCCTTTCCTGGTCCTCCAACGGATACTCGGGGATATTGGGATCGCCGAGGTCTTCCGGGGTATCGTTTTCCCCGGTGCCGGCAATAGCTTCCCTTCCCTTTTTTGTCTTTGATCGCTTACGCGGCTTCCGGCGTCTTGACGGCGCCTCACCTGAGTCATCGCCATTGTTTGCTGGTGTGCGCTCGCCGTTACCGGCTGGCGTATCCACCATGTAGACGTCATAGGTGGAGGTGGCGGTCCATCGCCCGGTGTTGACGGGGGTGGGAGCGCGATCCTCTTCCTCCATGTCTTCTGCCTCCTCGGAGGCGTAGTCCAACATATCGGTTAAGTCTTCGATAGTGGCTACTAAGTGGGTGGTGGGTGGGACGAAACATTCCTCTTGACCCACCCCAAGACCGATCTGAGTGTGGATCGGGGCTGGGTCATCAGTAATTTTCATCGATGAGATCCGATCTAGAGCTTCGTCGAGTGTCGAGAGCTCGATCGGGTCAATCTTCCCGGCGCGTCTGGGGTTAACTTCTGACGCGTCCGCACGAGAAGTGTATTCGGCAGGAGTTGATGCCCGGCCATCGGGCGCTATAGCTGGATCCGGATTGAAGTCCAGATTCTCATCGGGATTGGCCCCGTGAGCGGGAATGAAAACGACATCCAAGGTTAAGGCCTCGGAGTCCTCGGGCGCGTCAGATGAGACTGCGAGCCCGGTGAGCAAGAGATCGCCCCGAGGGTCTACGGAGAACTCTAAGTTCCCGAATCTGACTTCTTGATCGGGGGCGAAACTCCCGACCCAGCCAAGGCGGCCGGTCGGGTCAGCGTGCAGCACGATGCTGCCGAAAGCGAAGATCTGTCCAGGGACGAAGGAGTCCATGCCACGGACCTCTTCGTTGTTGACAACACGAGCCATCGATTCCTTTGGGGATCACAGCGGAACTCTCAATGAAAGCACCAATGTCGGTGTCAAAACCGGCGGATTAGGGGGTCCCGAGCTGTGAGACTAGGATCGATGGTAACAAAGGGAGAAGGAGACGATGTTTACCCAGGTTCGGGCCCTCCTATGGAGGTAAAACCCTACGTCATGCTTGATTATATTGATGGTATGAAGGTTACAGAGTTGATCTACCTCGAGATCGACTAGCTAAAACCCTAGATGAGTTTCTGTATCTTACATTCTAAAACCCTCCCGGTTTATATAGACACCGGGGGGTACCTAGGGTTTACACATGATAGGTCTCCTGCCGAAGATGGAAATGTCGGTTCCTTCATCTTGACTTGGAGCACACGACGCGCCTTCGGGGCTTTCTCCTGGTACGTGGGGTCTTTGATATATCCGGCCCTTCCTGTGATATCCAGAGAGCGGCCCATCGAGCCGGCCTATTGGTAGATAGGCCAGAAGCCCGAGGACCCCCTAGTCGAGGACTCCCTCACTTGGCCCATGTTGCTATCAAAATTATCAGGAAAAAATAAATTAAATGGGCTGAATTATTGGGCTCGGCCCATAGAGACGGCTATACTGGATCGCGTTGATTCTTATCAATGACCAATTCAATTGGTCGTAATTTTGCCACGTCAGCTTGCCACGTTGGATCCGACGTGGCCTGGGCAGACAACTAGCGACCAAAACAATTGGTCGTAGGACCAACGACCTTTTATTTTGGTCGTAACCTTCTACGACCATATCACAAAGAAGGTCGTTAAGTTTCATTAAAGACGACCAGCTTTTGACCAACTATTTTTGGTCACAAAAAGGTCACAAGTAAAAAACAATGACCATTCAGTGACCAATATTGATGGTCGCAAGTTAGCATATTTCTTGTAGTGTTTGCAAAGTCACTTTGACTATGTTCATGATAATGAGTTCAATTAATCATATTACTTAAGAACTCCCACTCAAATCAACATCCCTCGGGTTGTCTAAGTGTGACATGATCCAAATCCACCAACCCAAGTCCGATCATCACGTGAGATGAGGTGGTTTCAATGGTGAACATCTTCATGTTGATCATATCTATTATATGACTCATGTTCGACCTTTCGGTCTCTTGTGTTCCGAGGCCATGTCTGTACATGCTAGGCTCGTCAAGTTTAACCCGAGTGTTCCGCATGTGCAACACTGGCTTGCACCCGTTGTATGTGAACGTAGAGTCTATCACACCCGATCATCACTTGGTGTCTCGAAACGACGAACTTTCGCAACGGTGCACACTCGGGGAGAACACAATTTTATCTTGAAATTTTAGTGAGGGGTCACCTTATAATGCTACCGTCGTCCTAAGCAAAAAAAGATGCATAAAAGGATTAACATCACATGCAAATCATAAGTGACATGATATGGCCATGAACTTGTGCTTTTGATCTCCATCTCCAAAGCACCGGCATGATCTCCATCGTCACCGGCATGACACCATGATCTCCATCATCTTGATCTCCATCAACGTGTCGTCATGAGGTTGTCGCGCCAACTATTGCTTCTACAACTATTGCTAACTCATAGCGATAAAGTAAAGCAAAAATGGCAAAAATAAATTAAAGACAACCCTATGGCTCCTGCTGGTTGTCGTACTCATCGACATGCAAGTCGTGATATTCTATACAATACATGATCATCTCATACATCACATATATCTCATCATGTAATTGGTCATATCACATCACAACATACCCTGCAAAAACAAGTTAGACGTCCTCTAATTGTTGTTGCATGTTTTACGTGGCTGCTATGGGTATCTAGCAAGAACGATTCTTACCTATGCAAAACCACAATGGTGATACACAAATTGCTATTCAACCTTTTCAAGGACCGCCTTTGTCGAATCCGATCCAACTAAAGTGGGAGAGACAGACACCCGCCAGCCATCTTTATGCAACAAAGTTACATGTCAGTTGATGGAACCGGTCTCTCGTAAGCGTATGAGTAAGGTTGATCCGGGCCGCTTCATCCCACAATACCGCTGAATCAATAAAAGACCAAGGGAGGAAGCAATCTGAGCATCAACGCCCACAAACTCCTTTGTGTTCTACTCGTGATCTCATCTACGCATAGACCTAGCTCATGATGCCACTGTTGGGTGCTACTTCTTGAGCATGCGTTGGTTTACCCTTGAAGAGGAAAGGGTGATGCAGCAATGTAGATAAGTATTTCCCTCAGTTGTTGAGAACCAAGGTATCAATCCAGTAGGAGATACAAGCAAGTCCCCAATAGATGTACCTACACAAATAATCAAACACTTACACCCAACGCTATAAAGGGGTTGTCAATCCCTTCACGGTTACTTGCAAGGATGAGATCTGATAGAGATAGATATAAAAGATTGCTAGAACGTAAAGTAAAACAAAAGTAAAAATAATGAAGCAAGGTATTTTTGGTATTTTTGGTTTATAGATCTGAAAATATAATATGGAAAATAGACCCGGGGGGCATAGGTTTCACTAGAGGCTTCTCTCATGAAGGAAAATAATACGGCGGGTGAACAAATTACTGTCGAGCAATTGATAGAAAAGCAAATAATTATGACGATATCCAAGGCAATGATTGTGCATATAGGCATCATGTCCGTGTCAAGTAGACCGAAACGATTCTGCATCTACTACTATTACTCCACACATCGACCGACTCCTGCCTGCATCTAGAGTATTAAGTTCATGAAGAACAGAGTAACGCATTAGGTAAGATGACATGATGTAGAGGGTTAAACTCAAGCAATATGATGAAAACCCCATCTTTTTATCCTCGATGGCAACAATACAAATACGTGCCTCGCTACCCCTACTTTGTCACTGGGTGAGGACACCGCAAGATTGAACCCAAAACTAAGCACTTCTCCCATTGCAAGAATTACCAATCTAGTTGGCCAAACCAAACAAATAACTCGAAGAGACTTGCAAAGATATGATATCATGCATATAAGAATTCAGAGAAGATTCAAATAATATTCATAGATAAGCTGATCATAAACCCACAATTCATCGGATCTCGACAAACACACCGCAAAAGAGTATTACATCGGATAGATCTCCATGAAGATCATGAAGAACATGGTATTGAAGAACAAAGAGAGAGAAGAAGCCATCTAGCTACTAGCTATGGCCCCGAAGGTCTGTGGTAAACTACTCACGCATCATCGGAGGGGCAATGGAGTTGATGTAGATGCCCTCCGTGATCGAATCCCCCTCCGGCAGATTACCGGAAAAGGCTCCAAGATTGGATCTCACGGGAACAGAGGCTTCCGGCGGCGGAAAAGTATTTTCGTGGCTCTTTTTTGTATCCAGGGAATATTTGGGAATTTATAGGCCGAAGAATAGGGTTAGGAGGGCTGCCGTGGGGCCACAAGCCAGGGGGCACGCCCCCCCTAGGGCGCGCCCTGGTGGCTTGTGACGCCACGGCAGGTCTCCTGCCTTCATCTCCAAGTCTGCTGGGTTTCTTCTGGTCCAAGAAAAATCATTCCAAAGATTTTATTCCGTTTGGACTCCGTTTAATATTCCTTATCTGCAATACTCAAAAACAAGGAAAAAAACAGAAACTGGCACTAGGCTCTAGATTAATAGGTTAGTCCCAAAAATAATATAAAATAGCATATTAATGCATATAAAACATCCAAAATAGATAATATAATAGCATGGAACAATGAAAAATTATAGATACGTTGGAGACATATCAAGCATCCCCAAGCTTAATTCCTGCTCGTCCTCGAGTAGGTAAATGATAAAAACAGAATTTTTGATGTGGAATGCTACCTAACATATTTATCCATGTAATATTCTTTATTGTGGCATGAATATTCAGATCCATAAGATTCAAAACAAAAGTCTAATATTGACATAAAAACAGTAATACTTCAAGCATACTAACAAGGCAATTGCGTCCTTTCAAAATAACATGGCCTTAGAAAGTTATCCCTACAAAATCATATGGTCTGGCTATGCTCCATCTTCCCCACACAAAGTATCTAAATCATGCACAACCCCGATGACAAGGCAAGCAATTGTTTCACACTTTTTATGTTCTCAAACCTTTTCAACTCTCACGCAATACATGAGCGTGAGCCATGGATATAGCACTATAGGTGGAATAGAATATGGTGGAGGTTGCAAGGAAAAAGGAGAAGATAGTCTCACATCAACTACGCATATCAACGGGCTATGGAGATGCCCATCAATAGATATCAATGTGAGTGAGTAGGGATTGCCATGCAAAAAATGCACTAGAGCTATAAGTGTATGAAAGCTCAAAAAGAAAACTAAGTGGTTGTGCATAAGATGAAAAATTCCACTAGTTATATGAAAGTGACAAAATAGGAGACTCTCTATCATGAAGATCATGGTGCTAATTTGAAGCACAAGTGTGGAAAAACATAGTAGCATTGTCCCTTCTCTCTTTCTCTCATTTTTTATTTTTTATTTTGGTGGGCATCTTTGGCCTCTTTTTTTTATTTGGGCTTCGTTGGCCTCTTTTATTATTTGTAAAGTCCGGAGACTCATCCCAACTTGTGAGGGATTCATAGCTTCCATCGTCCTTTTCTCTCACGGGACAATGCTCTAATAATGACGATCATCACACTTTTATTTACTTACAACTCAAAAATTACAACTCGATACCTAGAACAAAATATGACTCTATATGCAATATGAAAGTGATGGTGCGTGTCATGAAAAACGGAACGGTGGAAGCTGCATGGCAATATATCTCGGAATGGCTATGGAAATGCCATAATAGGTAGGTATGGTGGCTGTTTTGAGGAAAGTATATGGTGGCTGTTTTGAGGAAGGTAGGTTTGATGCACCGGCGAAAGTTGCGCGGTACTAGAGAGGCTAGCAAAGGCGGAAGGGTGAGAGTGCGTATAATCCATGGACTCAACATTAGTCATAAAGAACTCACATACTTATTGCAAAAGTCTATTAGTTATCGAAACAAAGCATTAGACGCATGCTCCTAGGGGAGAGGTTGGTAGGAGTTAACCATCGCGCGCTCCCGACCCTCACACAAAGGTTGACAATCATTAAACAAATCATGCTCCGACTTCGTTACATAACGGTTCACCATACGTGCATGCTACGGGAATCACAAACTTTAACACAAGCATTTCTTCCAATTCACAATTACTCACTAGCATGACTCTCATATTACCATCTTCATATCGCAAAACAATATGCAAGGAATCAAACTTCTCATAGTATTCAATGCACTTAATATGAAAGTTTTTATTATATCCCTCTTGGATGCCCATTATATTAGGACTAAATTCATAACCTAAACCAATTACCATGCTGTTTAAAGACTCTCAAAATAATATAAGTGAGGTACGAGAGTTCAATAATTTCTATAAAATAAAACACCACCGTGCTCTAAAAAGATATAAGTGAAGCACTAGAGCAACATTGCCTAGCTCAAAAGATATAAGTAAAGCACATAGAGTATTCTAATAAATTCACGATTCAGCGTGTCTCTCTCAAAAATATGTGTGCAGCAAGGATGATTGTGGAAAACTAAAAAGCAAAGACTCATATCATACAAGACGCTCCAAGCAAAACACATATCATGTGGTGAATAAAAATATAGCCTCAAGTAAATTTACTGATAGATTGAAGACGAAAGAGGGGATGCCTTCCGGGGCATCCCCAAGCTTAGGCTTTTTGGTATCCTTGAATATGGCTTGGGGTGCCTTGGGCTACCCCAAGCTTAGGCTCTTGCCACTCCTTATTCCATAGTCCATCAAATCTTTACCCAAAACTTGAAAACTTCACAACACAAAACTCAACAGAAAACTCATGAGATCCGTTAGTATAAGAAAAATAAATCACCACTTTATGTACTGTTGTGAACTCATTATTTATTTATATTGGTGTAATATCTACTGTATTCCAACTTCTCCATGGTTCATACCCCCCGATACAACCCATAGATACATCAAAATAAGCAAACAACACAAAGAAAACTGAATCTGTCTAAAACAGAACAGTCTGTAGGAATCTATAGACTTCGAATAATTCTGTAACTCCAAAAATTCTGAAAAATTAGGAAAATCAGGGAAATTTGTATATAAATCTTGTGTAAAAATTTCAGATCAAAATCACGTTCCAGTGAATTTACAAAATTCCTGAACTGAGGGAAAAAGTTTCTGTTTTTCAGCAAAATCAAATCACAAACACCGTAGACCATCCCAAAGGTCTTACTTGGCTCAAACACTAATTTAAATAAGAAAACACAATTACTACAGAGGTAATAATGTGTCAAACACTCAAAAACAGAAGCAAAAACAAAATCATAAAAATAAAATTGGGTTGCCTCCCAACAAGCGCTATTGTTTAACGCCCCTAGCTAGGCATAACGCAATAGATCTAGGTATTGTCATCTTTGGTATGCAATCCATAAGTAGCTCTCATAATAGATTCATAAGGTAATTTTATTTTCTTTCTAGGAAAGTGCTCCATGCCTTTCCTTAATGGAAATTGGAATCTAATATTTCCTTCCTTCATATCAATAGTTGCACCAATCGTTCTAAGGAAAGGTCTACCAAGAATAATAGGACATGTAGGATTGCAATCTATATCAAGAACAATGAAATCTATGGGCACATAATTCCTATTTGCAACAATAAGAACATCATTAATCCTTCCCATAGGTTTCTTAATGGTGGAATCCGTTAGATGCAAATTTAAAGAGCAATCATCAAATTCACGGAAACCTAGCACATCACATAAAGTTTTTGGAATCGTGGAAACGCTAGCACCCAAATCACACAAAGCATGGCACTCATAATCTTTAATTTTAATATTAATAGTATGTTCCCACTCATCATAAAGCTTTCTAGGTATAGAAACTTCCAACTCAAGTTTTTCTTCAAAAGATTTCATCATAGCATCCACGATATGTTTAGTAAAAGCTTTATTTTGATTATAAGCATGCAGAGAATTCAACATGGATTGCAACAAGAAAACACAATCAATCAAAGAACAACTATCATAATTAAAGTCCTTGAAATCCAAAAGACTGGGTTCATTGCTATTTAAAGTTTTGACCTCTTCAATCCCACTTTTATCAATCTTAGCATCATGATCTATAAACTCCGAATCATTGGGACGCCTTTTAACTAAAGTTGACTTATCTCTAGTCCCATCTTTATCAAGATTTACATTAGAAAACAAAGATTCAATAGGAGTCACATCAATCACTTTAAGATCTTCATCATTATTATCATGAGAACACACTTTTTCAAGCCATTCACGCTTAGCACCTATTCTAGCGGTTCTTTCCTTACACTCATCAATAGAAATTCTCATAGCCTTTAAAGACTCATTAATATCATGCTTGGGTGGAATAGATCTAATTTTCAAAGAATCAATCTCAAGAGAAATTCTATCAACGTTCCTAGCCAAATCATCAATCTTGAGCAATTTTTCTTCAATCATAGCATTGAAACCTTTTTGCGAGCTAATAAATTCTTTAACATTACTCTCAAGATCAGAGGGCATCTTATTATAATTTCCATAAGAATTGTTGTAGGAATTACCATAATTATTAGAGGAATTACTAGGAAACGGCCTAGGATTGAAATTACCTCTATACGCGTTATTACCAAAATTGTTCCTACCAACAAAATTCACATCCATAGATTCATTATTATTTCCAATCAAAGAAGACAAAGGCATATCATTAGGATCAATAGGAGCACTCTTACTAGCAAACAATTTCATCAACTCATCCATCTTTTCACTCAAAGTATTTATTTCTTCAATAGCATGCACTTTTTTACTAGTAGGAGATCTTTCGGTATGCCATTGAGAGTAATTTGCCATAATATTATCTATGAGTTTAGTAGCTTCTCCTAATGTGATTTCCATGAAAGTACCACCCGCGGCGGAATCTAAAAGATTTCTAGAAGCAAAATTCAATCCCGCATAGAAAATTTGTATAATCATCCATAAACTCAAACCATGCGCGGGGCAATTTCTAATCATTAGTTTCATCCTCTCCCATGATTGTGCAACATGCTCATGATCAAGTTGCTTAAAATTCATTATATCATTCCTAAGGGAGATGATCTTAGCGGGCGGAAAGTACTTGGAAATAAAAGCATCTTTACACTTATTCCGTGAATCAATACTGTTTTTAGGCAAAGATGAAAACCAAGTTTTAGCACGATCTCGTAGTGAGAACGGAAATAGCTTCAATTTAACAATATAATTATCCACATCTTTCTTCTTTTGCATATCACACAACTCCACGAAAGTATTTAGATGGGATGCGGCATCTTCACTAGGAAGGCCGGAAAATTGTTCTTTCATAACAAGATTAAGCAAAGCATCATTAATTTCATAAGATTCCGCACTAGTGGCGGGAGCAATAGGAGTACTAATAAAATCATTATTATTAGTATTGGAGAAGTCACACAACTTGGTATTCTCTAGAGTCATCGTGATAAAGCTAGCAATCTAGCACACAAGAAAACGAAAAGCAAACGGAAGAAGGGCGAATAAAAAGGCAAATCTTTTTGGTTTTTTCTGAAAACCGTTTTAGAAGTGGGGGAGAGGAAAATGAGAGGCAAATGGCAAATAATGTAAATGCAAGAGATGAGTTTGTGATGGGTACTTGGTAGGCTTGATGTAGATCTCCCCGGCAACGGCGCCAGAAATCCTTCTTGCTACTTCTTGAGCATGCGTTGGTTTTCCCTTGAAGAGGAAAGGGTGATGCAGAAAAGTAGATAAGTATTTCCCTCAGTTGTTGAGAACCATGGTATCAATCCAGTAGGAGATACAAGCAAGTCCCCAATAGATGTACCTATGCAAATAATCAAACACTTGCACCCAACGCTATAAAGGGGTTGTCAATCCCTTCACGGTTACTTGCAAGGATGAGATCCGATAGATATAGATATAAAAGATTGCTAGAACGTAAAGTAAAAAAAAAGTAAAAATAATGCAGCGAGGTACTTTTGGTTTATAGATCTGAAAATATAATATGGAAAATAGACCCGGGGGCCATAGGTTTCACTAGAGGCTTCTCTCATGAAGGAAAATAATACGGTGGGTGAACAAATTACTGTCGAGCAATTGATAGAAAAGCGAATAATTATGACGATATCCAAGGCAATGATTATGCATATAGGCATCACGTCCGTGTCAAGTAGACCGAAATGATTCTGCATCTACTACTATTACTCCACACATCGACCGACTCCTGCCTGCATCTAGAGTATTAAGTTCATGAAGAACAGAGTAATGCATTAGGTAAGATGACATGATGTAGAGGGATAAACTCAAGCAATATGATGAAAACCCCATCTTTTTATCCTCGATGGCAACAATACAAATACGTGCCGCAAGATTGAACCCAAAACTAAGCACTTCTCCCATTGCAAGAATTACCAATCTAGTTGGCCAAACCAAACCAATAACTCGAAGAGACTTGCAAAGATATGAAATCATGCATATAAGAATTCAGAGAAGATTCAAATAATATTCATAGATAAGCTGATCATAAACCCACAATTCATCGGATCTCGACAAACACACCCCAAAAGAGTATTACATCGGATAGATCTCCATGAAGATCATGAAGAACATGGTATTGAAGAACAAAGAGAGAGAAGAAGCCATCTAGCTACTAGCTATGGACCCGAAGGTCTGTGGTAAACTACTCACGCTTCATCAGAGGGGCAATGGAGTTGATGTAGATGCCCTCCGTGATCGAATCCCCCTCCGGCAGATTACCGGAAAAGGCTCCAAGATTGGATCTCACGGGAACAGAGGCTTCCAGCGGCGGAAAAGTATTTTCGTGGCTCTTTTTTGTATCCAGGGAATATTTGGGAATTTATAGGCCGAAGAATAGGGTTAGGAGGGCTGCCGTGGGCCACAAGCCAGGGGGCGCCGCCCCCCCCCCCCCTAGGGCGTGCCCTGGTGGCTTGTGACGCCGCGGCAGGTCTCCTGCCTTCATCTCCAAGTCTGCTGGGTTTCTTCTGGTCCAAGAAAAATTATTCCGAAGATTTTATTCCGTTTGGACTCCGTTTAATATTCCTTATCTGCAATACTCAAAAACAAGGAAAAAACAGAAACTGGCACTAGGCTCTAGATTAATAGGTTAGTCCCAAAAATAATATAAAATAGCATATTAATGCATATAAAACATCCAAAACAGATAATATAATAGCATGGAACAATCAAAAATTATAGATACGTTGGAGACGTAACATTGGGGAACGTTGCATGGGAAACAAAAATTTTCCTACGCACACGCAAGATCTATCCATGGTGATGAGCATCTACGAGAGGGAGAGTGGATCTACGTACCCTTGTAGATCGCTAAGCGGGAAGCGTTAAGAAATGCAGTTGATGTAGCCGAACGTCTTCGCGATCCAAATCGCAAGCCGTCCCGCGATCCAATCACGATCCGTTCCTATCTAGCGCCGAACGGACGGCACCTCCGCGTTCAGCACACGTACAGCTCGAAGACGATCTCCGCCTTCTTGATCCAGCAAGAGGGGGCAGAGAGGTTGATGAGTTCTCCGGCAACACGATGGCGTGGTGGCGGTGGTGGTGGTGCTATCCCGACAGGGCTACGCCTAGCGCTACCGAAACCGCGAACGGAGGAGAAAACGATCTAGGGAGAGAGAGGGGCGCCAAGGGCTTCGTGTGTGCTCTTGGGGCGCCCCCTCCCCTCTATATATAGGTGGAGGGGCGCGGAGATCAGCCTCTCCAAGCCCGAGGGCGCAGCCAAGGGGGAGGAGTTGGACTCCTAATCCAAATCCCTCCCTTTCCATAAACAGGCGGACTTTCCACCTCTCCCAAGCCATATGGGCCTTGAGGGACTTGTGCGCCTGGCCCAATAAGGCCAGGGAGCCTCCCCTCAGCCCATGCAAACCCTTGGGACATGGTGGAACCCTTGGTGGACTTCCGGACTCCTCTGGAAGTTTCTGGAACCTTCTAGAAGCTTCCCAGTACAATACCGAAAAAACCCGAAACTTTTCCGGTCGCCAAAATATGACTTCCCATATATAAATCTTTACCTCCGGACCATTCCGGAGCTCCTCATGACGTCCGGGATCTCATTCGGGACTCCGAACAACTTTCGGTCACCAACGTACATAACTCAATACTACCGAAACGTCACCGAACGTTAAGTGTGCAGACCCTGCGGGTTCGATAACTATGTAGACATGACCGAGACACCTCTACGGTCAATAACCTATAGCGGGACCTGGATGCCCATATTGGTTCCTACATATTCTATGAAGATCTTTATCGGTTGAACCTCTATGTCAAGGATTCAGTTAATCCCGTACGATGTTCCCTTTGTTCATCGGTATGTTACTTGCCCGAGATTCGATCGTTGGTATCTCCATACCTAGTTCAATCTCGTTACCGGCAAGTCTGTTTACTCGTTCCGTAATACAAGATCCCGTGGCTAACACTTTAGTCACTTTGCTTGAAAGGCTCATTATGATATTGTATTACCGAGTGGGCCCTGAGATACCTCTCCGTCACACGGAGTAACAAATCCCAGTCTTGATCCATGCCAACTCAACAGACACCTTCGTAGATACCTGTAGAGCATCTTTATAGTCACCCAGTTACGTTGTGACGTTTGATACACACAAGGTATTCCTCCGGTGTCAGTGAGTTGCATGATCTCATGGTCATAGGAACAGATACTTGACATGCAGAAAACAATAGCAATAAACTGACAGGATCATATGCTACGTTCACAGTTTGGGTCTTGTCCATCACATCATTCTCCTAATGATGTGATCACGTTATCAAATGACATCTCATGTCTATGGCTAGGAAACCTTAACCATCTTTGATCAACGAGCTAGTCTTATTAGAGGCATACTAGGGACACAGTGTTGTGTATGTACCCACACATGTATTTGAGTTTCCAATCAATACAATTATAGCATGGATAATAAACGATTATCATGAACAAGGAAATATGATAATAACTAATTTATTATTGCCTCTAGGGCATATTTCCAACAGGTTGGTGTCTCCAACCGGGACTAAAGGTCCCATTTGAACCAGGACTGATGCCTGCCGAGCCCCGTCCGGCGTCCTAGCCGCTCGAACCGGGACTAATGCGCACATTAGTCCCGGTTCGTAACGCGACTGGGACTATTGCTCCGATCCGTCTAGGACGAAAGCCCTGTTTTCTACTAGTGGTAGCCAGCGGAAATATCGCGTCAAGCGATACTACCGCTGGGGCAGGAGCGGTACTACCGCATGAAGCAGTACTACCCCATCCTACCACCGCCCTACTACTGCCGATGTGAAGAATATCCGTGCTGACCCAGCGGTAGTGCCCGTGGCACTGGTGGGCGGAAGTACTGCTTGAAGCAGCACTACCGCTGCCAAGGGCGGTACTATCGCTTGGGTGCTACAAAAACTCCCAACTAGATAACAACATGATGCAAGACCAAAACTGTCATAACTTTTGCATACGGGCTCCGAGTTGAGCAAACTCAAGCTTGTTGGTTATACTAAGACCAAGCAATGGAGAATAATTGTCAACGGGATAAGTAAGATGACCTTCCCAAATATGATCCGGCAAAAACACCAACACCGGAAACACAATGATGATGCATACGAAATCCGTTTACAATGAACTTAAGCATATCACGATGAAGACCATAAGCTCAAAAACTCACATAGCGAAAAGCCAAACATGAACCAAGAAAGATGATGATGCCAAGAATGCAATGGTTTGAGCTCTCCACGCATGATATGATATAAGCTACTCACTCGAGAGCCCCCCCCTTGATAGTACGGCAATAGATCCTATAACCCAGTCTCCCAACTAACACCATGAGACTGGTAAAATAGAAAACCTATCAAGGACAAACCTTTGCCTTGCGCATAGTCCACTTAAACTAGATGATGACGATCTAGTCCTCCTCAAGATGGACCACCTTTCTTGATTGCGCCGACTCGATGAAAACTAGTAGATTGCTCCCCATACTCCACTATGGGTGAGACTTTCTTCCACACATCTTCACATGTCCATTATCACCATAATGGACGGCAAGCTTCAAGCATGATCTCTTCTTGATGCTCCACTTGAACTTGCAAACGGCAACCTTGATGACGATCACCACTTGATGTCATCCTCCATGGGTTGTGTGAGATCTTCCTCTTGACGCAAGTCCATGGAAACATACCTAACCCCACATAGAATATTCATGTAGACCATGGGTTTGAACAGAAAGTGTAATTGGCAATGCTTACCATACCATGGGATCACTCAATCCCACTCGGTAGATCTTCTACGCTTTTTGTGTTGATCAGCTTGATTCACTCTTTGACTTAGCCGTGATCAACCTTGTATCTTATCTTCTCTCTTCATAAAGATGATTTCTGAAGGTAAACATGAATATTCCAACAATCTTCTTCTTCAAGAAATACTTGCAATAGGCTCTAATCTCACATGACCAAGCTTTGGACAATTCGTTGAATAGCACCTTGGTCACACATAATCTCCTTCTTATAGCAGTGAAACCAACGAATGATCTTCAAGCAATGCCTATGGACAAAACTTAAGGTATAACTCAAAGCAACCATTAGTCCATAGGGATTGTCATCAATTACCAAAACCACACATGGGGGCACCATGATCTTTGATACATCTCCAACGTATCTATAATTTATGAAGTATTCATGCCATTTTGCAATAATTTTATATGATTTTGGTATGATTTGATTAGAACTAACCCGGACTGACGCTATTTTCAGCAGAACTACCGTGGTGTTGTTTTGTGCAGAAATAAAAGTTCTCGGAATGGGCTGAAAATTTACGGAGAATATTTTTGGAAAATATAAAAAATACTGGAGCAAAAAGCTGGGCCAGGAAGTGACCGAGGAGGCCACAAGCCTGGGGGCGCCCCCCCCCCCTAGGGCGCCCCGTGGTTTGTGGGCCCCTCAAGCACTCCCCTGGCGTGATTTCGACGCCAACCTCTCCTATAAATCCAGAAAATGCCAGAAAGAAACCTAGATCAGAAGTTCCGCCGCCACAAGTCTCCAGAGCCACGAAAGATCAATCTTGGCCCTCTCCGACACCCTGCCGGAGGGGGTCACCTTCACCAGAGACCATGGAGGAGGTGGACGGAGGGGCCATCATCGCCATGGAGGCCAAGGACCAGAGGGAGAACCTTCCCCCAACCAGGGGGGAGGCCATGTAGGAGGAAGCACAAGGGGGAGACCCTCTCCCCCTCTCTCCCGGTGGTGCCGGAGTGCCACCGGGGGAACCATCGCCGCGGTGATCGTCTTCATCAACATCACCTTCTTCATCACCATCCTCATCTCCTTTCAGCGGTCCACTCTTCCGCACCTCGCTGTAATACCCTACTTGAACATGGTGCTTTATGCCACATATTATGATCCAATGATGTGTTGCCATCCTATGATGTTTTGAGTAGATTACTTTTGTCTTATGGGTTGATTGATGATCTAGATTGGTTTGAGTTGTATGTTTCTTTTGGTGATGTCCTATTGTGCCTTCCGTGCCGCGCACACGTGAAGGATTCCCGCTGTAGGGTGTTGCAATACGTTCATGATTCGCTTATAGTGGGTTGCTTGAGTGACAGAAGCATAAACCCGAGTAGGTGGGTTGTTGCGTATGGGATAAAGGGGACTTGATGCTTTAATGCTATGGTTGGGTTTTACCTTAATGATCTTTAGTAGTTGCGGATGCTTGCTAGAGTTCCAATCATAAGTGCATATGATCCAAGTAGAGAAAGTATGTTAGCTTATGCCTCTCCCTCATATAAAATTGCAATAATGATTACCGATCTTGTTAACAATTGCCTAGGACAATTCCGCACACCGACCCATCATTATTCCACCCTCGTTGTTTGTAATACATTGTAATATATTCTAACTTTATGATAACAGCACCTATTTTTATATTTTAGCTCTCCGATATCATGCAAAGCTATTCTCTTCATACCCACAACGTAGTTTTATTTCTCGTTTCTAGTTGGAAGCAAACGTTCGGCGTACGTAGAGTCGTATCAGTGGCAGATAGGACTTGAGAGAATATTGATCTTACCTTTAGCTCCTTGTGGGTTAGACACTCCATACTTATCACTTCCACCTTTGGAAATTGCTACGATGATTCCTGCACTTGGGGATTATCAAGCTCTTTTCTGGCGCCGTTGCCAGGGAGCAATAGCGTGGGGTTGATATTCTCGTGTGTGCTTGTTTGCTTTCTTCACTAAGTAGATTTTCTTTTCCCTTTTTGCTTTCTTTAGTTGTCGGTGAAACAAACAAAATAAATAAATAATGAAAAATACAAAAAGAATTACTTGCCTCTTGCCTAAGAAGTTTTTCAAAAAGAGAAGTGATTGGAAAGTTGTGCATTGGAGAAGTGAGGGTCGACCTTGAACACTTGTGTTCATGCTCATGGAAACAATGTAGAATTTTTCAAGGAAGCTTCTCAAAAATAATTATCCCCTTGTATATATCCATTGTATTATAAAAATAATGTGCCAAGATTTGGTTTTAGGTTGATTAGATTGCTTGTTTGCTTTGTGCGGTGCAAAAACAGAAACTTTGACTGTAGTGCATGGATTTACATTTCTTACTGGAACGTCAAACGTTTCTAAATTTTTTACACAGTACTTCTATACAAATTGTTTAATTTTTCCTAAATTTTCAGAATTTTTAGAGTTACAGAAGCATACGAAGTTTTCAGAATACTACAGACTGCCCTGTTTTTGACAGATTCTGTTTTCTATGCATTGTGCTCTTATTATGATGAATCTATGAGTAGTACCGGGGGGGTATGAACCATGGTGAAGTTGGACTACAGTAGATATAATGCTAATATGAATTTGGAATGAGTTCACAACAGTACTTAAAGTAGTATTTTGCTTTATTATACTAACGGATCTCACGAGGGTTTTGTTAAGTTTTGTGTGAATGAAGTGTTCGAAGATCGAGGAGGTATTGATATAAGGAGAATACGGAGAGACAAGAGTTCAAGCTTGGGGATGCCCAAGGCACCCCAAGTAAATATTTCTAGGAGACTCAAGCATCTAAGCTTGGGGATGCCCCGGAAGGCATCCCATCTTTATTCTTCAACAATTATCGGTATACCTCGGTTTTTGTTTTGTTCACATGATATGCGTCTTTACTGTTTTTCCTTTTCCTTTTATGCACCCTTCTAGTATGAGTTAGTCCCTCATTGATTTATAGAATGCTTCGTGCGCTTCACTTATATCTTTTGAGTATGGCTTTGTAGAATACTCTTTGTGCTTCACTTATATCTTTTGAGTATGGCTTTATAGAATGCTTCGTGTGCTTCACTTATATATTTTGAGCTTGGGTATTGGTTAATCTTCATTAATTGTAGAATGCTCTATGAACTTCACTTATATCTTTTAGAGTATGAATGAAATTTCTATCGGAATTAGGCTTGGAAGTGTATCAATGTCATGCCTAGCTAGAAAGGCATTAAAGAAAAGCGCTTGTTGGAAGACAACCCAACACTTTTACTTTCTGTTTTTGTGTGTCCACGTGATTAAGCTACTGTATAATCATGTTTTATAGCTTTTGTTTCAATAAAGTGCCAAGTAAAGTCTTTGGGATAGTGTGGATGATAGTTAACTTGATTCTGTGCAAAAACAGAAACTTTTGCTCTCAGTCCAGGAATTTTTTAAATTCACTGGAACGTGATTTTGATCTGAATTTTTTACACATGATTGATATACAAATTTCCTAGACTTTCCTAATTTTTCAGAATTTTTAGAGATAGGGAAGTATGGCTACGCTACAGATCTTCACAGACTGTTCTGTTTTTGACTGATTCAGTTTTGCATCCATAGTTTACTTGTTTTAGTGTTTCCATAGCTTATATTTAGCGGTATAAATTATGGGAATGATAGAATACAGTAGGTATCATGTGGAAACAATTATGAATCTTGTCTTGACAGTACCTAAGTGAACGATCTATCTTTATTATTCTAACCCTTCTCACGAAGTTCCGTTAAGTTTTGTTTGATTGAAGTTTTCAAGTTTTGGGTGAGACACCAATATGAGGAGAATAAGGAGTGACAAGAACCTAAGATTTGGGATGCCCAAGGCACCCCCAAGGTAATATCCATGGAAGACTCAAGCGCCTAAGCTTGGGGATGCCCCGGAAGCATCCCCTCTTTCGTCTTCAACATTATCGGTAACCTCACTTGGAGCTATATTTTTATTCGTCACATAATATGAGTTTTGCTTGGAGCGTCACTATATTTTGTTATTCTCTGTTAGGTGTTATTTATATTCTTGTTTTTCAATAAAAAGTTTCAAGAATTGCCTTTAGGATGCTTGCATTGCATGTTTGATGTGTGCTGTGTAAAAACAGAAACTTTTGCTGTAGTGTTTGAATTTTCATATTTTACTGGAACGTGGAAAGTTTCTGAAATTTTTACACAGTATTTTAATATAAATTCCTTAGCCTGTCCTAAATTTTAATAATTTTGTGAGTTATTTAAGTATACTGTTTTCATAAATTGCTACAGACTGTTCTGTTTGGACAGATTGCTGTCATAGTTTCGTTATCTACTGATCCTATAGTTTCCATAGCCTATATTGGTAGATATAAATTGTGGAGATGATAGTATACAGTACCTAATGTTTGAAAATTATTATGCAACTTGTCTTGGCAGTACATAAAGAGTTGATTTATTATTATGTGTACTAACCTATCTCATGAGTCCTTTTCAAGTTTTGTGTGGAAGATGTTTTTGAGAATAGGTGAAACCATGATATGAGAGGATTGAACGAGATACAAAAGCTCAAGCTTGGGGATGCCCAAGGCACCCCAAGTGAATATTTCAATAAGTCTCGAGAATCTAAGCTTGGGGATGCTACGCATCCCACCTCTCTTCATCAACAATTATCGGTTAGCCTATGTTGAGCCTAAATTTTTATTCGTTCACATGTTGCGTGCTATTCTTGGAGTGCTATTTTTTCTTTTGCTTTCTGTTTGAATAAAATCATTGGATCTGAAATTTTGAATGAGAGAGAGTCCTCACATGGCTATTTAACTAATTGACTATGCATTGATCTTCACTTATATCTTTTGGGAGTAGTTTGTCATTCAATCTCGTGCTTCACTTATATCCTTTGAGTAAATGGTTGAATGAATTGAATATCATAAATATGAAATTAAATATGCTTCATATACTTATCCCATGGGGAGTAATGACTTCACACATAATAAGTATAGGTGGTGAAATTTATTGAAAGTTAGCAAACACCACATTGGTCATTTGAACAATTCATGAAAGAATATTGAAGGAAGAGAGATTCCACATATAAATATACTATCTTGGACATCTTCTATGATTGTGAGCTCATTAATTATTTTCAAACTCGAGCAAAATAGTTAAAATTGGACAAGGAAGACAACTTAATGAGTTATGTTTGGGTATATTTGTATAGAAGTTATACTGTTATGGATCCTCCAACATGTGGTGCTTGCTTCCACCTCACACTAGCCAAAACTTCCGCACCAAGTAGAAATACTACTTGTGCATCCAAACACCCTTAAACCAGTTTTGCCATGAGAGTCCACTATACCTACCTATGGATTGAGTAAGATCCTTCAAGTAAGTTGTCATCGGTGCAAAAAGCAATAAAAATTGCTCCTAAATATGTATGATCTTTTATTGTGAGGGAAAATAAGTGTTGTACGAATTTGTGATGGTAAAGAAATAAAAGCGACGGACTGCATAATAAAGGTTGCTATCACAAAGGGCAATACAACGTGACATTCCTTTGCATTAAGGGTTTGCACATCCAAAAACAAAAAGCGCATGACAACCTCTGCTTCCCTCTGCGAAGGGCCTATCTTTCACTTTCTAATACTTACCTTTATGCAAGAGTCATGGTGATCTTCACCACTTCCTATATTTCGTCTTTTTCTCTTGGCAAGCGTCATGTGTTGGGGAATGATCTAGACATATATATCCACACAAATATATTTGATCATGAATTATTATTGTTGACAATTATCTATATGATAAATAAGTTGGGAGGCGAAACATTAAGCCCCTATCTTTCTCTGTGTTCGATGGGTGCTATTTGTTCTAAAAATATGCTTTGAGTGTCAATAATCGTGGAAGACTATATTATAGTTGAGTATGTGGAATTTGCTAAATCAAAGCTCTTACATAGACCCTTCCGGAAAATAATATGAATTGCAATTGTTCGATGACTAGGAATATGGTTTGTTAGTTTTCAAGAAACTTTTTGGTCTATACTTTAACATGTGAATATCTTGTTACTTGATCATGAGAAGTTTTATGAGATGAGCTACTATTTATGGTTTATATTGATGCTAGAAAAAGTGATTGGAATTATCATTGATCAAACTTGTGCACTTGCTAGCATTCACACTTCATAAATTATTTCTTTTATCATTTACCTACTCGAGGACGAGCAGGAATTAAGCTTGGGGATGCTGATACGTCTCCAACGTATCTATAATTTATGAAGTATTCATGTCATGTTTGCAATAATTTTATATGATTTTGGTATGATTTGATTAGAACTAACCCGGACTGACGCTGTTTTCAGCAGAACTGCCGTGGTGTTGTTTTTGTGCAGAAATAAAAGTTCTCGGAATGGGCTGAAAATTTACGGAGAATATTTTTGGAAAATATAAAAAATACTGGAGAAAAAAGCTGGGCCAGGAAGTGACCGAGGAGGCCACAAGCCTGGGGGCGCCCCCCCCTAGGGCGCGCCCCTGGCTTGTGGGCCCCTCGAGCACTCCCTGACGTGATTTCGACGCCAACCTCTCCTATAAATCCAGAAAACGCCAGAAAGAAACCTAGATCGGAAGTTCCGCCGCCGCAAGTCTCCAGAGCCATGAAAGATCAATCTTGGCCCTCTCCGGCACCCTGCCAGAGGGGGTCACCTTCACCGGAGACCATGGAGGAGGTGGACGGAGGGGCCATCATCGCCATGGAGGCCAAGGACCAGAGGGAGAACCTTCCCCCAACCAGGGGGGAGGCCATGGAGGAGGAAGCACAAGGGGGAGACCCTCTCGCCCTCTCTCCCGGTGGTGCCGGAGTGCCACCGGGGGAACCATCACCGCGGTGATCGTCTTCATCAACATCACCTTCTTCATCACCATCCTCATCTCCTTTCAGCGGTCCACTCTTCCGCACCTCGCTGTAATCCCCTACTTGAACATGGTGCTTTATGCCACATATTATGATCCAATGATGTGTTGCCATCCTATGATGTTTTGAGTAGATTACTTTTGTCTTATGGGTTGATTGATGATCTAGATTGGTTTGAGTTGTATGTTTATTTTGGTGCTGTCCTATTGTGCCTTCCGTGCCGCGCACACGTGAAGGATTCCCGCTGTAGGGTGTTGCAATACGTTCATGATTTGGTTATAGTGGGTTGCTTGAGTGACAGAAGCATAAACCCGAGTAGGTGGGTTGTTGCGTATGGGATAAAGGGGACCTGATGCTTTAATGCTATGGTTGGGTTTTAACTTAATGATCTTTAGTAGTTGCGGATGCTTGCTAGAGTTCCAATCATAAGTGCATATGATCCAAGTAGAGAAAGTATGTTAGCTTATGCCTTTCCCTCATATAAAATTGCAATAATGATTACCGATCTTGTTAACAATTGCCTAGGACAATTCCGCACACCGACCCATCATTATTCCACCCTCGCTGTTTGTAATACATTGTAATATATTCTAACTTTATGATAACAGCACCTATTTTTATATTTTAGCTCTCCGATATCATGCAAAGCTATTCTCTTCATACCCACAACGTAGTTTTATTTCTCGTTTCTGGTTGGAAGCAAACGTTCTGCGTACGTAGAGTCGTATCAGTCGCAGATAGGACTTGAGAGAATATTGATCTTACCTTTAGCTCCTTGTGGGTTCGACACTCCATACTTATCACTTCCACCTTTGTAAATTGCTACGATGATTCCTTACACTTGGGGATTATCACTCTTTCACATGTAACCCTAGGTACACCCAATCCCTATATAAACCAAGAGGTTTAGTCCATAGAGGCAAGTTAAGTTATATTCATACACACGATCTCGTGGTAGATCATCATGTACTTTGTACTCCAACATAATCAATATAACAAGAGCATGACGTAGGGTTTTACCTCTTCGAGAGGACCTGAACCTTGATGAACATCGTATCGCTCGTTCGTCCTTTTGCCATCAAGCTAAGATCACCAGCTTGTGACCCCTACCCGAGGCCTGCCAGATTTAACCCCGACAAGCAGCACCGGCTTGCGGAGGGCCAGATCCACGGCGAGCGCGCGAGCGAGGAGACTGTGGTGGCCATGGTCACAACAAACCCAAACTTAGTCGTCGAGCAGCAGGCGCTCTACGAGGCCAGCCGCCGCTCACAATGTACATGCGGTGCAACCGAACACGAAGGCGGCATTGCTTGCGTAGGCGATCGCGGACGAGACTGGTACCGGCTGCATGTCTACACACTGCAAACACTGTTTCTCTCCATTGGTGGGACGATGAGCATTTCGGCCCCTCCACTTCCATCATGGACCTCACGTCCACCGGCGACTGACGGGTCGCGGACTCCGACGAGGACGAGAAGGGCATGAGAGGCGGTGGGGGCTCGAGTAAAAAAATTGGACGAATGTGCTCCGTTTTGTGTGAAAATTATCCGGTTGGTTGAAACGCGGCTTAAAATATATACGGATAGCTTTGAATGGTCTTCTCCGTATCCGCGGCCTGTCTCCGCTTACGCGGATGAATAAGTTGTCCGATTTACTGGTTAGTATTGAAGATGCCCTTACTGCGTTCGTGTCGGATTACCACCGCATGTGGGTCCTCGGTGGTCTCTCCTGCTCGGCCCCCGAGCATTGTAACGTGTTCTCTTCATCGTTAATGACCTTTTCATCAGAAAATGAAACTGTGAACGCTGCAACAATCATCTCTTTTTTTGGATTTTATCATTTACGCCACTTGTTATGATCACTATTTAATTTTGCCATTATGAATTTCATCGTGAGATAGCTTTGTTAGTCGCATGCTCAAAAATGCCACTGGATATCATTACTGTTAGCTTAAATCTTTTTTGCCATGTTATAATGACATAAATATCTATCGACCAACATGTCAACTCTCCCTCTATCTAACTACAATAAAGTATGGGTCCCACTTGATCCCAACAACATTCTTAATTTCTTGTAAAATTATTCGCTTACTTTCTCCTGACAAGTGGGGCCCACACTTATCACCGTGAGATAACGAGAGCTGACATGTGGGTCTAGGGGTATTTTTTGTCATGTAGCAAGGTAAAGGGGGTTTAACTTGACAATAACAAGGTCTAGTGGCATTTTTAAGTAAGCATATCACGAAACGATGGCATTTCTGAACGGTTGTAACTTCTAATGACAAAAATAAACAGTGTAACTTACCTGACGGCATAAATGAGAAAAACCTTTCGTTTGCCGGCGGGGAGCAACAATCATGTTATGATCAGCACACCGAACCTAACCAGTCAACTGTGTCAACATAGCACCAAATGTGCTAGTACTCATTTGGAAACGATGAAAACAAAGAGGGATTCATGGAGCCACGACACGAGCGCGTGAGCATACGTAGAGTGACACCGTCTCGTGGTACGAGAGCCCCAGATGCTTCATATAGTCAAAACAGTGGCATACAACATCTTACAACCCAAGACCCTAGAGAATCTGGAAATAACAAACAGGTCCCTGAATCTAGCAAAGAAGACCCTGAACAGAATTTTAAAACTAGATCGAGTCCAAAGCAGCTCCTCAACAACTCCAATCTCGTCGGCGCCGGGGACGGGACCACTTGGTCCGACGAGACCTCTACAGCTACATGCCGTAGACATTGTCTTGAAGCAGCACTGCCTCCCATACGACATCATGGCTTATTTAGAGGGGAATCACCAGATCCGCCACACTCTACTCCTCTCCATCCTGGAGACGACTCGAGAGGCGACGACGGCAACCCATAGGAGTTGCTCGTGAACTCCCATGGTGGCTCTCCTCACGGCATGAGGCCAGTCCATGGCAAGAAGCCAAACCAAAGCACTATCCTACTCCTAGTATCTACTAGTAGAATGCCCGTGCGTTGCTATGGGCGGAATACAGAAATTGATGACTAAATGACTTGACTGAAGTCCTTCAAAAATATATCGCCTTTTGTTAAAAATATTAGTGTGTACTATGAGAGAAACTACGCATCCGCGCTTGTTTTTTCGGTGGTAAAATTTTGTGATCGTCATCTTCGTCTTCCTCTTTTCGTCCCGATGGCCCATCCTCCGACACTGGTCAAGGCCGATGCAGATGTCATGTGCCACCCTACCCGAGCCGGCTTCTTTGTCGCTCCACCGTTGCCACAACACTGGTCGCGGCCGGTGACGACGCCGCCCTGCCCAAGCTACCTTCTCCCTCGGTCCACCGTTGGCCCTGATCCACCCTCGGACACTGGTCAAGGCCGGTGCAGATGTCATGTGCCACTCTACTTGAGCCGCCTTCTCTGTTGGTCCATCATTGCCGCAACACTGGGCACGGCCGGTGACGCCGCCGCCCTGCCCAAGCTACCTTCTCCCTCGGTCCACCGTTGGCCCTGATCCACCCTCCGACACGGGTCACGCCCCGTGCTGGTGTCACGTGCCGCCCTACCCGACCCGCATTTTCCTTAAGTCCACCGTTGCCCCTGACCATCCTTATATCACCTCCAATCTTCTAAAATTACATGCTCATTTTCATTATGTTCCTCCATCCATACCCATGACCCACCTTTTGACACTGGTTGTAGCCGATGTTGATGTCATGTGTCGCCTTGCCCGAGCCGTCTTCTCTGACGGTCCACCATTGCCCCTGACCATACCTCTACCCCCTCCCTTTATACGACACCGATGAGCACCCACACCGCATGATTGGTAAGGCTACATTTTTTGTTACCAAATTTGACATAAATAAAAAATGTCTGCTCTTTCAGTCAGAACTTACACTTTACTTGAATATCAACATGGAATAAGAAAAAAACATGCAGTACAATGACGGTAAATACAAGGACATGCAGTAAACTTCATAGGTTGGTCTATCACTATCTTTGCGCATCACATTGGTAACAATTTATTTAATCCTTAGCACAGCCTATACAAAACTAAAAAGTATGACATATGGTCTGTAGCTAAGTACTTGCGCGTTACCATGGGATAATAAATAACATAATGAGACACTAAGTAATCAACCTCCTCATAGTCATTATGTTCCTTTAACCATCCTTGTTGAAAGAAGCTTGCATGTGAGTCCCTCGAATGTAAGAGATACCAAAATAGACATAACCATGCTCATCCACAAAAGGACTTATGCAGTAAACACCATATGCTCATTTTTGGCCATTTGAACCAAACTGATAGATTGACCTTAGATGTGTTGTTTTTGCAAAGTTAAAATATGTAAAGAATCACAAAGTTGCAGGCAAACTCAAGAAAATTCTCATAGAAAAACATTAAAAAAGCGAGTGTTTGGTTATACTAAAGCAGAAGGAAACACGAACAGTTTGCCTTAACAACATATGCAAGTCTTACAAAAACATTTTTTCATGTTCTAATAATGATCTCAAACCTCTATGTCATAGTGATGGGCGGGCTTCGCCTTGTTGTGCGCCTATTTGTCCATGTCATTGTCATCTAGGGCATGGTGCGAGGCAACGAGTGCGCATCATGCTCCATGCCCGTGAGAGAGCCGACGTGAGGGAGAGTTGGGCGAGGCAATGGAGATGCCGCACACGCTCATGACATCTAGGGTTTTGGTGTGAAGAATTTGGACTCCCCTTGCCATCACCATGGACGAGGAAGAGACACCTTCCTCGTGGTCACTAGTGTTGGTAGAGGAGGACGACTGTGGCAGGCGTCGGGTCGATGTTTCAAAGGCAAGGGCCGCGAAAGGCTCATCAGGATCCCTAGAAGTCCGATTCATCCATCAATCAATCGATCTCCTCTAGTGCTCGTGCTTGACGGTGTTGCCATGAAGTTCCTGCACAACGGGAAAACCCCCAAACGGAGGCTCTCTTATGTAGCGAGATCGATCCGACCAGTTTTGCGGTGCTCGACCTTGCGTCGACAGGTCCATCTTAATCTCTTGCCACATTAGGGAGGATGGGCGTACCGTAGCAATGGGAGAGATGTGATCGCCAAAGAAGAAAGAGGAAGGTAACCAAGCAAGCCGATCATACGTGTTCTTTTCCTTTCCGCTCAGCGGATGCTATGTGTGTAGGTCAAATTTGCCACCGGATAATAAAACATATAGTATACTATTATTTTTCAAACATAAGCTAAATATCTCTCATCATGTAGTTCAACTTTGATCTCACAGAACTTGGAATTGTGTTTATTCTTACTGAAACACACAACACTAAACTAATTTAGTTGTAATGTGTTGTATTTATGCATCATATGCAATGCTTGATAAGTCGGTTCGTTCATTCTTTCTTAATCGGAAAATTCTTGTACAAGGAGGCATGATGAAAAAGGAAAATTCTTTACGCCCAATATGACCAGGCGTCGGCCGCACCCTCACATCAGAATTTTATAACTAAAAGTACATTGTGTGGATATGGTACACACAACCAATCTACCCATGTATCATTATTGCACCTTTCCCATCACACTCATAACACCTACTATATCCCGCAATTTCAGTTCACAAAAATGAATAGATGTTTGGACTACTAGGAAGACCTAAAAGAGGCCACTAATCCGTACCAGCTTCAAGATGATACTGCTATTTTCTGTAGCTGATAAGATAACTAACGAAAAACAACTGCAAGTTCCATATACTACTTCGAAGTTAAACCAACACGACTTGATCCATCAATATGAAAAATTGAACTTGTCACCGACAAAGTAGAGGCAGAGATAAGTACTTACTTCCACGATATTTTTTAACAGATCACTGGTGTCATTAGCTATAAGATCATAAGCTATACAATTAGCTACTAATGGATCCTAAAATTTATCCATCCATAAATGGATCCAAATCTGGTTCATGGGTTCATCTCCAGAATATTCAGAGGATATTCCTTAGTATTACCATGGCATTTCGAAGCCTCCAACCAATAATTCTGCATAACATCACAAGTTGTTGGACCATCAATTTTCATATGCAAGTCATGCCATGGTTCCCTTTTGCCACGAGCATCATTTTCCTGCAAACAGAGGACAAGGATAATTACTTTCAGTTTCCCCAAATAAAACTTTCAAAATAGCAATTCAAATTAACACTAAGCATAGGAGAAGATGCAACTATTCTTTGTTTCCTAAGATGATCTCCTTATAATGATTAAGAGGCGAAAACAACATAAGTTTCCTACTCTTGTGAAAAAATAGACTGCAATAACTATTACATGAGAAGCTGCAAACATACACAAGTACAAGACAAAGGAGTCAGACACTTACAGCAAAGTTCAGATTGTAATAATCCTCCTTGTGCAAAGTTTGAAGACTCCGAAAGAGAGGGCACCTAGGTATGTCACAGTTAGTGATACTCCGAGTGTTTGTCTAGTCCCTTCAACAATGGTAAGTTAAGAAGAACCTAAGAACTCCTGCAATTGTAGGATCAGAACATTGATGTCATCTGTAAAGCCCCTGGAACCCCAAGTTTTGGCAAGTCTTCATCAGGAAATTGCTTTCGAAGCATGTAGGAGTGGAAATGGTGTTCTATTCATACCTTACATGGATTAGCCTTCTTCAAGAGTTGGGCGCCGACGCTCCTGGTGATTGGGCGATTGATCCCGTCGGCAGCTGGATCTTGTTGCTGTAGTGACAAGACCAAATTAAGTTGAATACAAAGAACGAAAGAACAAAAAAGCAGCATGGGATTCGATCCTTGTACTGATTTTCTTGCCCGTCGAGGATGTGGCCGTGGACAAAGTTGTCGATGTCCCCGAGCAGCCGCATGTTTCCTCCTGCATTGGGGCGGCCGACACTGGCGCCGATGTGTTCTGCTTCCCTGTCGGGTCTGAGGCACCTGGATCAAGGAATCAATGAATTGCTCATTTACACACTGGTCGGGCAAGAAACTCGCTCACATCAGACTGTCCTAGTTGGAAGCATTATTAAAAATCCGATCTTGGCGAATTAGACTCATATGAACAACAAAACTCAAATGAAACAAAGCCATCATAAACCCAATGGCGCAGCCAAGACCAAATCGAGAATCCCTAGAGCGGTTGTTCCCCATGTGGCCCGGCGAGAATGAGTGATTCTGTTGGTGGACGGACGAGCGGCTCACCTTTGTTGGACGGCTGCAGAGCGGCAACAGTGTGCTGGTTATGGTTGGTTGCCATGGGGGATTGTCCCAGCGAGGTGCTTCCGGGACCTCTCCCTCCGATCCCACTCTGCCCCTACACCTACTTGGGGATCCCGGGTGTGGACGGGGAGGCGGCAAGGGAAGGTGGTGCGGCGGCGGGTGTGCGGACTGGGCCTCGGTGGTGAGGCGTGTGCGAAATTTGTGACTCCTTCCATAACAAAATAAGTAGGTACATATAATGCTTTCATAATAAGTTTTTTGTCATAATTTACTGATTAGTTTCCTTGAAATTCGTTATTTGTTTCTCGAAAATCTATTAGTTCTTTCCTAAAACAAATTACATTAATGAGAGAGATCGATTGATTTAGATAAGTTCGGAAAGTTTGGGACTCCTTGCATAACAAATTAATTATGTACATATAATGCTTTCATAAGAAGATTTTTTATGTCATAATTTACTTATTAGTTTCCTGTAAATTCGTTATTTGTTTCCTGAAAATCTATTATTTCTTTCCTAAAACAAATTACATTAATAAGAGAAATTGATAGATTTAGATAAGTTAGGAAAGTTAGATCCGTGATATTTTATACGTTCGGAAAGTGCTGATTTTATAAAGAAAATAGTTGAGAGAAAATAAACTAATTGATTAGAAAACCGGTAGGAGGGGATGGTGGAAGGTGGGACGAAAATAAACCGGACGAAAATAAACCGGTGAACAAAAATAAACCTGTGTACCAGGCTACCAACTCCCCAATTAGGAGTAGAGACAGAAAGAGCCCGACCTCCCCTTTCTTCTCCACCCCGAGCGGCAACGCCGCCGGAGGAAGAAGAGAGGGGAGCCAAGAAAGACCGAGGCGGACGCATGGAGGGAGGAGGAGAGGAGGAGGGGAGGGGAGAGCGGTGGGGGATGTGTTTTTTTTTTTTTGAAAGTTAGCAGGAGAGCTGCTAAGATTCCATTCAAAAGAAGTACGCCGACGGCGAGAATTGCTCGGTTTATTGAAGGAAAACCTGGCAAAAACCTGTACAACAGACAACCCCACCTAGCTCTACTAGGCTAACAACACCGAAAGACATACGAAGATGCCAGGCAAACTAAACATGACAAACTAGAGCACACCGTAGCCCCATTACAGTGTCATCGTATATCACCCATCGCACACACGACCCGGCGACTTCGACTTCGCTGGAACAAAACAATAGAGCGCCTTCATCGAGCATGTTTGCCACAAGCGTGTTCATCAACCCCACCGACATTGGAGAGAGAAGACATTTCCGAAGAGAGACGGAGATGTGCCGCTCCGACCTCGAGAGGAGGACAAACACGACTTGTTCGACGTTCCCCACATGCCGTCGAGCTTCTGCTACCACCACCACCGTGCAACGGCAAGCCACGAGCGGACGCGGCAACGTAGACTCCACCACCATCACTAACCGGGTGCATCGACCAAGAACCTCTCCAAAACAATGCTTCCAACAAAGTAAGGCTGCCAAGGCCGCCCCATTGCCAATCCGACGAGGCGGATTTAGGTTTTCACCCGGAGAATGGATCCCAAATGGCAAAAGGGTGACAAATCTCCTCGGTGATGTCTTCAAGAAGGAAAACAGCATCCACTGATGTTGCCATCACCTGCATTGAGCAAGACTTTCGTCCGGAGGATCTGCACCCAACGCCGCACCACCGCCAGCAGACCGCACCACCACCACACGCCGCTCCACTCCAGCACATCGTGCACGGTCACCTCAGGCCGCTCCAAAGGTGACCCATGCACCCGACGCAGCTGGGACGCGACCAGATCTGGCCCGCCCGTCTGCTTGCGGCCGTCGCTGCCTCCCCGCCCGAGGCCAGGCAAAGCCCCCGCCTGGGACTCGCTGCACATGGCTGGCCCGACGAGGAGCCCCCGCTGGAGCCACCTGAGCCCGCCAGCGGCCCGGAGCAGGCCAGATCTGGCACTCCCGCCCGCATCCTCCGTCGCGCGCCCACGCCCACGGGAGGAGCTGCGCCCACTACCTCCACGGCCCACCGGCGGCCACCTCCACCGCCGCTCGCAGCTGAACCAGCCCGAGACCCGACCACCAACCGAGGATTTGCCTCCCGAAGCCGCTGCAGGCCAGAAGAAAACGCCCCGCCGCCGCCATCCCCGGAGTCGGCCGGGCTTCGCCAGTGAGCCCCTCAGGCGACGGCGAGGAAAGGGAGGCAGGGGGAGGTTGGAAGGCGGTGGATCTGGGGCTTCTCCCCCCGAGTCGCCAGAGGAGGGCGACGCGGGGATCGGGAGCGGCTTTGCTGTGAGGGTGACGAGTGTGAAAGGATGCGGACTAGCGGTGGGGGATGTGGTGCTGTCTGTTCACGAGCTGGCTTCTCTGTGGCTCTGGCCAAAGCTGCACACACAGGGTCTTTTTCTTCGCGGGTAGACACACAGGGTCTTAAAAAATATCCTGCGTCAGGATCTCAGGGACCGTGATGTGTGTGCATGCAAAAGAAGAAAGCTCGTGCATCGGCGGTGCACCCTTCTCGGGCTCGGCGCCATGCTTCCATGCCAGATTACCACCACATGTGGCTTCCACGGTCGTCTCTGCTGCTCAGCCCCAGTGTCCAAATCACTTCATTTTATTTTTGTTTACTACAGCAAAGGGATAATTAGCTAGCTTAGCTGCTGCAGGACCAACCCAACAACGCCTACGTACCCCACTGCACGCCGGGAGTTGGGCACTGCGTTGCGTCGTGCAGCAACGTTTTTTCTTAACGAATTTGGTGTTAACACACGTGTAACGGCTCTGGCTACAGGAGCGAGTGACGGTGAGATTAGCCCTAGCATCGAACGCACACTTGGCCATCCCGGTGTTACAAGGATATAGGCGATGCTGGGCTTGAATTGTCGGTCGCGTTACAAGAATGCCAACGGTGCAAAGAGATCGAGAAACTGGCACCGGACTCGTCAGCAAAGTACGTGACAACTAGAATTACGTGAAATGGATGGTAGTCTGGTACATCACTCGTCGTTTGACTGAAGTATCTGAGTGAGAGAGAGAAAACGCATGTTCTCCCTGAGACTGACAAAAACTGTACTGCAGTACTGGCGTCTACCCGTCCTGGGATGGGTTGCGTACTTGCCTCAGCCAGACTTTAACGCAGGGACTGTGGATTCTGACGTACGTCATCTACCTTCGGAGTGGCTGAAATGTGGGCTCGGAAACAGGCCGACCCCCATGTCGGCGACAAAGAAGGTGGCTTTTGGCTCCGGTCTGGGACACGCGCGGCGTACGAACGCCTTGCGGCAATGAAATCCAAGACCCGGACTTTCGACCTGTCGTCTAGATCCCTTGCAGTGGTCAAGCCTCAAGCGTTGTCTTTATTTGCTTGGCCGCAGATGGCATAATTAAACCGAAATAGCTACACGTACGCTCGCTTGCTCCGGCGAGGCGCTCCCGGTCGTTTGTACAGTTTGTTGGCACGATGATTGGTCCGCTGGGCAGCGCCTCCGGCCGCATCGCATGGACACTTCCGCGTGGAGGCGTAGAACTGACGCCGGTTCCACGTCGCGTCGCACGAGTTTTGCCCAGCCGTTGCTGCATGCATGCATCGGTTCATGCTGCACGTAGTGTAGTGTGTAGAGTACGTACACTGATCGGGTACCGGCCGCACTGGCACCCCTCCGCGTGCACCGCGCAAAATGCATCCGACCGCGCGCTTGTTGCGTACGCTCCATGTTGACCGTGACGATCTATTGTGTGTGACTGAGTGAGTGAGCTGCTCTCCCCCAGCCCTCCCTCCGATGCATCATTATTTCTTTCTTCGATGCGGACTGGATGTGGATGGGGGCTCATCAATCAAATCCTATAAAATGACCGTCGTCTGTGCTGCCGATTCTCATGCTGATTAGCAGCTTCCTCCTTCCGTCCCCCTTTCCCTCCCCACCACCACCTCAAGCGGCTGCATCGATCCAAACCCCATTGCTTCAGCTCCTCGCCGCCCACCACCATGCCTGCCTCGCCGGATGCGGCCGTGCTGGCCTTCTACCTCGCCGAAGGCTGCGCCAAGATCCTGGTGCCGCTCCTTTGCTTCCTGGGCAGCGGCGGGCCGTCCACCCGCAGCCCCGCCGTCGACGAGGCGCCCGCCTTCCTCCTCCTCGTCCTCCCGACGGTCTACCTGGCCAGCGTCATCCTCGCCCACTTCGCCGGCATCGTCCTCCACCAGGACACCCCGACGCCGGCCACGGCCACGGCGCCGACCACGACCACGGCCGCGGCCGTGTCCTCCGTCGGTCCGGCATGGTTCGTCGCTCTGCTCTTCACGCTCGTCTCCGCGCTACTTGTCCTCGTCGCTGTGCAGTTCGCCGCCGTCTCCTTCTTCCTCGGCGCCGGTAAGCGACGGACTGGGCCGGGCTGCAGCGAGAACGTGCTGAGCTAGATCTCAGCTCAATCACCCTCCTACCAGGCCACGCGGAAGAAAATTTGTAGCTAGTACTAAAGTAGTACTACTCCTTTTGCTTTTGTAGAGGTCGTGTGTTAGATTAGTACTCCGTATGTGACAAGATAACATGTGACGCCATGGATGTCAAGATCTGAGACTCTGAGGCCTGAGCCATGGATACTGGCCGGCGGCGGCGCAGCAGCAGACAAGAGACTACGGTGTGCGACTGAAGAGTGGCCCCGTCAAGTTCCGAGGTGATGTACTCCGTCACTGTCTTGAGTCCATGGACAGATTCAGCTCCGGCGAGGGACCGGGGGATCACCACATGTGGACCAACTTCGCCATGCCGGCGGGTCCATGGCCTATTAGCTCCCCCGACAAGCCATTTTCAGCTCAGGCTTGTTTTAAGTTACCCGCTGGATGCCTGGATGTCGTCCCCTATAACTCTGGGTCATGGTTTTCATTTTTAGTGAGATTTTGATAAATTTCATTAATTTCAGCAATCACTGAAATATTTACCTTTTGGCCAAAATATTTCAGCAATTTCAGTAATACACATGAATTCAAAGATTTTTCAAAAATATTTAATTGATTTCAAGTGAATATTTCAGCCTTTTAGTCGAAACGAAAACTGAAATAACTGAAATTCACTGAGTTTTTGATGATTTTGGTTGGGGTTGAAATTTTTCTGAAACTGAAATTGAAAACCTTGCTCTTAGTTCATCACAGAATCGTAATGATGCAATCTTCTCCCTGTTGAGTTTCTATCAGTGGTCAGTAACTTTAGCATGTCAACCCAAAGTGTCTTTTATAATTCATGTGTAACAGTGTAAGGCTCCTGTTATTTGTGTTGATCCCATGAAAGTTTGCTTTGTCGTCGAGTTAATCCCCTGCAATGGAATATGCACCGAAGCCGAGACAAGCAGTACGCCTTAAAGGGGCAGAGTACTCTGTCCAAGGGCGAGCTTCGTGATCAGGACCACTGTCAGCGACTCGCTAATGATTGTTAACAACCAGGAGCACTCCATCTTTCCTGAAAAACTAAAAGGAAAACTTTTGGCTTCAGCCGGCTAATTGCACGCTAGCATTCTCCGTCTCGTTCGTGTGATACGTGTCACTGCTTGCTGCTCGTTTTGTGCTAGTGGGTTTCCGCAGCACTGTCTCTCTTGCAAAAAAAGTTATAGCATAGTCTGTTGCAATAAACAATAAAGCAACGAGATCTCGACTGTAAAACAAAAAATTTATAACAAAACCTTTGTTATAATAAAATTATAACAAGATCTTTGTTGCAAGAAAAATTTGCAACTTGATCTATGTTGCAAAATTTCCTAGAACATGACCGTGTTGCCAAAATTTCCCGCAACACGACCTGTGTTACAATACTAGAAGGTGTCGCTGGACCGTTTAATCCATCAAATCCGATGGCTCACGAGTCGCCGGGTCTTTTAAAAAGATCCACCGGCGGACGCGTAGCAGCGCCCAAACTAAAAGGAGTGCTCAATTTTTTTAACACAATACATACGAAAAGGTTCATACATATCCACATACACTCATTCATATGAACTCATACACACACACCCTATCTCTATGAGCACCTCCCATAGACTCATCCGACACATCATTTTAAGATTGGTGAAGTCGTCACAGATGACTTCGTAGTCGACCGGAACTTCCCTTCCGACAGACCGCGGTCTAACCTGCGACCGCCTCAACGTCTCTCCTACTGTTGGGAGAGCCACCCCGGACGCCTTCCTGCTAATGTTTTGTTGGCACTTGTGGAAACGGAGGAACTCCATCCACTAGTAGAAAACAGGGCTTTGGTCCAGCCCTGAAAAGCCCATTAATCCTGGTTCACTCACGAACCGGGACCCATGGGAGCATCGGTCCCGGTTCGTGAGGCCAGGGCGCCGGCCGGGCCTCGTGGGCCATTGGTCCCGGTTCGTCTGACCCCTTTGGTCCCGGTTCCAGACACGAACCGGGACCAATGGGCCTGGCTCCTGGCCCACAACCATTGGTCCCGGTTTGTGGCTGGAACCGGGACCAAATGGTGTCCTTTAGTCCCGGTTCCAGCCACAAACTGGGACCAATGGTCGGCCTATATATACCCCCTGCCCGCTAGCAGAGCAGTGCACTGCTCTGTTTTTTTGGACGGCCGTTGGGAGAGCTTTGTGGTGCTCTAGCTCACCTCCTATGCACATGAGGTGTTCGATGAAATGCCCGAGCCACACTTAAGCTTTCTCCTCTCGAAGCTCCTTGTCCAAGCTCCATTTTCCTCAAGATTTGTCTAGGTTTGGCGGTCCGTCCTGTCCCGTCCCTGTACTCACCGCCGTCGATCGCCCGCGCCCATTTCGGCGCCGGCACCACCGTGGTTAGCCTCTTCTTCTTATCTTCTTTCTAAAAGAAAAAAGTTCTTACTTGTATGATTTAGATAGATACTTGTGTAATTTTCTTACTTTTATTATTGTTTGTTATTATATAGTGCGATGGTTTTGGTATCCGCCTCCGTCGGCCCTCGTCCTGTCTATGATTCGGATGTGGTATATATTATCTTTTATAACTATTTATTTTATTTAGTGTTTATGACAATTATGCCGACCAACGTGACATAGATTTTTTAATCTAGGAGGTATGTGAACCGGAAATTCCAACCGACATAGAAATTCTTGTCGAGAAGTTAAATTTGGTTGAAAAAGAAAACAATTACTTGAAAGAAAAATTACAAAGAGTTGAAGAGGAGAAGATGAAGTTGGAGTTGCATGTTGCCGATGTCGTCGACGATCACAAGATCAAGATGGATGCAATGCGCTTGAAGATTAGAAAGATTAGAAAATATGCCATTCATACTGAGGCTTGGTATCATTATGCCGTTGGATCAATTGGTACCTTAGTTGCGGTTATGATCGCATTTGTTGTTGCATTTAAATTTTATAGTTTCAATGTATGTTTTAATTAGATGCTCTAGAGAGCTATATGTTGTTCAATAATGAGAACTATGTATGAACGTTATGTATTTATTTTGGTCACTACTGTACTTTGGCTTTAATGTGATGATGAATTTCTATTAATTTGGTTTTTAATACACTTTATTATATAACGCACGCAGATGAACCGGCAATGGATGTACGGTGACCGACGCACCTCCGAGTATATTAAGGGCCTGCATAATTTTCTCGAAGCGGCTGAGGCAAACAAGCAGAATGGTTTTATGCATTGTCCATGTACTGTCTGTGAGAATACGAAGGCTTTCTCCAACTCTAAAACCCTTCACTTCCACCTGCTTGAGAAGGGTTTTATGCCACACTATAATGTTTGGACCAAGCACGGAGAAAGAGGGGTTATGATGGAAGACAACGAAGAAGAAGAGGATGATGACAACTACCCGCCCCTTGAATACGGTGATGCTGCAATGGGGGAAGCTGAAGATCAAGAGGAACCAGACGATGTGCCCGATGATGATCTTCGCCGGGTCATTGTTGATGCACAGAGAGAATGCGAAAGTGAAAGGGAGAAGTTGAAGTTCGATCGCATGTTAGAGGATCACAAAAAAGGGTTGTACCCAAATTGCGAGATGACAACAGAAAGCTCGGTACCACACTGGAATTGCTGCAATGGAAGGCAGACAATGGTGTATCTAACAAGGGATTTAGTTCGCTACTGAAAATAATGAAGAAGAAGCTTCCAAAGGATAACGAATTGCCCGACAGTACGTACGAAGCAAAGAAGGTTCTATGCCCTCTAGGATTGGAGGTGCAGAAGATACATGCATGCCCTAATGACTGCATCCTCTACCGCGGTGCGTACGAGGATTTGAACGCATGCCCGGTATGCGGTGCATTGCGGTATAAGATCAGAAGAGATGACCCTGGTGATATTGAGGGCCAGCGCACCGGGAAGAGGGTTCCTGCCAAGGTGATGTGGTATGCTCCTATAATACCACGGTTGAAACATCTGTTCAGAAACAAAAAGCATGCCGAGTTGATGCAATGGCACATAAAAGACCGTAAGAAAGACGGGAAGTTGAGAGCACCCGCTAACGGGTCGTAGTGGAGAAAGATCGAGAGAAAGTGGAGCGACTTTACAGGTGACCCGAGGAACGTATGGTTTGGTTTAAGTGCAGATGGCGTTAATCCTTTTGGGGAGCAGAGCAGCAAGCATAGCACATGGCCTGTGACTCTATGTATGGATAACCTTCCTCCTTGGTTGTGCATGAAGCGGAAGTTCATTATCATGCCAGTGCTCATCCAAGGCCCTAAGCAACCCGGCAATGACATTGATGTGTACCTAAGGCCATTAGTTGATGAACTTTTATAGCTATGGAATGGAAGAGGTGTACGTGTGTGGGATGAGAACGAACAGGAGGAATTTGACCTACATGCGTTGCTGTTTGTAACCATCAACGATTGGCCTGCTCTCAGTAACCTTTCAGGACAGACAAACAAGGGACACCACGCATGCACACACTGTTTAGATGACACCGACAGTATATATTTGGACAAATGCAGGAAGAATGTGTACCTGGGGCATCGTCGATTTCTTCCGACCAACCATCAATGTCGAAAAAAAAGGAAAGCATTTCAAAGGTGAGGCAGATCACCGGAAGAAGCCCGCCCTCCGTACTGGTGATCACATACTTGATATGGTCAATGATTTACAAGTAATCTTTGGAAAGGGTCCTGGCGGACTATTTGTTCCGACTGACGATGCGGGACGCGCACCCATGTGGAAGAAGAAATCTATATTTTGGGACCTACCCTATTGGAAAGACCTAGAGGTCCGCTCTGCAATCGACGTGATGCACGTGACGAAGAATCTTTGCGTGAACCTGCTAGGCTTCTTGGGAGTGTATGGGAAGACAAAAGATACACCGGAGGCACGGGAGGAACATCAACGTGTGCATGAAAAAGACGGCATGCATCCAAAGCAGTATGAAGGTCCTGCCAGCTACGCTCTTACCAAAGAAGAGAAGGAAATCTTCTTTGAATGCCTGCTCAGTATGAAGGTCCTATCTGGCTTCTCGTCAAATATAAAGGGAATAACAAATATGGCAGAGAAAAAGTTCCAGAACCTAAAGTCTCATGACTGCCATGTGATTATGACGCAACTGCTTCCGGTTGCATTGATGGGGCTTCTACCGGAAAACGTTCGATTAGCCATTGTGAAGCTATGTGCATTCCTCAATGCAATCTCTCAGAAGGTGATCGATCCAGAAATCCTGCCAAGGTTAAGGAGTGATTTTGCGCAATGTCTTGTTAGTTTCGAGCTGGTGTTCCCACCATCCTTCTTCAATATCATGACGCACGTCCTAGTTCATCTAGTCGACGAGATTGTCGTTCTGGGCCCTGTATTTCTACACAATATGTTCCCCTTTGAGAGGTTCATGGGAGTCTGAAAGAAATATGTTCGTAACCGCGCTAGGCCAGAAGGAAGCATCTCCATGGGCCATCAAACAGAGGATGTCATTGGGTTTTGTGTTGACTTCATTCCTGACCTTAAGAAGATTGGTCTCCCTCAATCGCGGTATGAGGGGAGACTGACTGGAAAATGCACGCTAGGAGCGGACTCAATAATATGTAGGGACGGGCATTCTTGGTCTCAAGCACACTAAACAGTTCTACAGAATTCTACCTTGGTGACCCCGTATGTCGATGAACACAAGAATATTCTGCGCTCCAAACACCCGGAGCAGTGTGACGACTGGATTACATATGAACACATCAGGACTTTCGGCAGTTGGATGCAAAAACGTCTCATGGGTGACAACACTGTTTCTGATGAGCTATACTCGTTGGCCAGGGGACCATCTTCGACTCTATTGACTTACAAAGGGTACGAGATAAATGGGAATACATTTTACACGATCGCCCAAGATCAAAAGAGCACCAACCAAAACAGCGGTGTCCGCTTTGATGCAGCAACCAAGAGGGGAAAGGACACATATTATGGTTACATAGTGGACATATGGGAACTTGACTATGGACATCATTTCAAGGTCCCTTTGTTTCAGTGCAAATGGGTCAATCTGTCAAGAGGCGGGGTACAGGAAGACCCACAGTACGGAATGACAACAGTGGATCTGAACAATCTTGGGTACACAGACGAACCATTCGTCCTAGCCAATGATGTGGCGCAGGTTTTCTATGTGAAGGACATGTCTACCAAACCAAGAAAAAGAAAAGATAAGGAAGCGAATACATCATACGATGAGCCAAAGCGCCACATAGTTCTTTCAGGAAAAAGAGACATCGTGGGATTGGAGGGCAAGACAGACATGTCTGAAGATTATGAAAAGTTTCATGAAAGTCCTCCCTTCAAAGTCAAGGCTGACCCAAGCACCCTGTTAAACGATGAAGATTATCCATGGTTACGGCGCAATAAGCAAAGGACACAAGCGAAGAAAAAGTGAAGACTTTCTCTCCACAACTATATCATTGTAGTTACATGTGAAGAAATGAAATGCCTTTTGTAATAGATGAGTTTTCGTCCGAAACCCTGATACTTCGAAAGAGATTGTCCGTTTTGTACACGAAGTACATCCAGTTTTTGCTGTAACCCTCTCAACTTTTTATAACATGCTATGTGGGTGAAATGATGATACCATGCCAACTTTCAACCTTTTCGGAGTTCATTTTTCGGTGCTTTTCAATTTCAGGGTCATTTAGCTCAAAAAAATCAGTAAATGCATGAAAAATACCAAATGAAGTCAGAAAGGGTTGAAAATTGATGATGTGGCTTTGAATGGTGCATTTTGAACACACAAATAGTCTGGAGTTCAAATGAGTTCAAAAAAATGAAATCCCTTTGTAACAGATGAGTTTTCGTCTGAAACCCTGATACTTTGAAAGAGATTGTCCATTTTGTACACGAAGTGCATCCAGTTTTTGCCGTAACCCTCTCAACTTTTTATAACATGCTATGTGGGTGAAATGATGATACCATGCCAACTTTCAACCTTTCCAGAGTTCATTTGTAGTGCTTTTCAATTTCAGGGTCATTTAGCTCAAAGAATGAACTAATAGCAAAAAGAATGAACTAGAAAACTTTTATGAAACTCTAATAGCAAAAAGAATGAACTAAAAATAATCAATTAAAATATTCTGTTATGATCAACTAAAACAAAACTATAATATTCTTCAATAGCAAAAAGAATCAACTAAAAAGCATTTATAAAACTCTAATAGCACAAGGAATCAACTAAAAAGCTTTTATAAACCTCTAGTATTTTTGAAACTAAAATTATCAAAGAATTTTTTGTTCAAAACATTAATAGCAAAAAGAATTTTCATAAAGAATTTTTTTGTTAGAAACTTTAATAGCAAACTAAAATAACCAAATCTGTTTTTGATTAAAACAGACATTTAAAATAACCTAAAACTTACCAAATTGAATATAATGATAAAACACAGTAATATTAAATAGCAGGAAAAAGAATCACTCAAAATTTTTTTTTTAGTAAAGTTATTCACAAACTAGTGATTCACACAAATTTCAAAAAATTCAAATTTAAACTATTCAAATTTGAAAACTAATGGCACTAACAGAAAGTTTATAATCTTTGTGACCTAAAAGCAAAAAGAATCACTGAAAAACAGTAAGTAGGAAAAATATAAAATAAATAAAGCAAAAAACAAAACAAAAAACTGGATTTTTTTTTAAAAATGCCACCTACTGGGCCACCACGGCCTGAATACGACTAGAAACCCAACCAGCTTGTTGGGCCAGGATTCAGGCCCGCAGAACGCCCAATAGGCCCAGAGGCAGTGACAGATTAGGCCCGGAGGCCTGCTATTGAGAGGAGCTCGGGAGGGTGTGCGCAGCAGCGCTTATAAACCACTCTCGAGCTCTCTCGGCTAGCGAGGTGGGACTAAAAATTTAGCCCCGGGCAGCACCACCCTTTGGTCCCGGTTGGTGCCACCAACCGGGACCAATGCACCCCTTTAGTCCCGGTTTGTGGAACCAACCGGGACCAAAGGTCCCTGTTTCCCGCCCTTTGGGCTGCTGAAAACTGACCTTTGGTCCCGGTCGGTGGCACCAACCGGGACCAATGCACCCCTTTAGTCCCGGTTGCTGCCACCAACCGGGACCAATGCTCTCTATATATAAGCCAACACTTAGGAATTTTCAGCATTCTCATCTCACCCCCGACGACGCCGACGAAATCGACGCCGCCAGGCTGCCCGCCCGCCGCCCGCCGCCCCCGGCGTCGCTCGGCATCGTCGCCCTCGCCCGCCGCCCCCGTCGTGCTCACCGTCGCCTCGCCGTCGCCCTCTCCCTCGCCGTCGCCGTCGCCTCTTCCCCGTCGTCGCCGTCGCCATCGCCGTAGTCGTCCGCCGCTCCCTGCCCCGACGCACCGACCCCCAGTGAGCTCCCCTTCCCCTGCGCTGCCGCCGCCACCGCTGCCGCCGCCGCCGCTCCTGCGCTGCCGCCGCGCTGCCGCCGCCGCCGCTCCTGTTCTGCCGCCGCCGCCGCCCCTGCGCTGCCGCCGCGCTGCCGCCGCCGCTGCCATTTTTTTTGTTCATAGAATTTTTTTTGTTCATAGCATTTTTCGTATATATGTATGCATTTACTGTTAATATACACCGATGGATGTATATATGTATGTGTGTATGGATGGATGCATTTACTGTTAATATGATTTTTTTTTGTTCATAGCATTTTTTGTTCATAGCATTTTTTGGTTCATATATTCAAAATGAGTTAATTAAAAGACTCACTAAGTTAAAATTTACCCCCTTCCCGATAACTTCGACATGAGGGGGGGACGTCGGACATGCATGAGAGAGAGGCGGTACGCTCGCCCGACCAACTATCGAGGCCACCCAAACCGTAGAAGAAAGAGCGTCGTTGTCGATCTACCCCGGCCCTCCCCGATAATTTCGACATGAGGGGGGACGTCGGACATGCATGAGAGAGAGAGGCGGTCCGCTCGCCCGACCAACTATCGAGGCCACCCAAACCCTAGAAGAAAGAGCGTCGTTGTCGATCTACCCCCTCCCCGATAACTTCGACATGAGGGGGGACGTCGGACATCCATGAGTGAGAGAGGCGGTACGCTCGCCCGACCAACTATCGAGGCCACCCAAACCGTAGAAGAAAGAGCGTCGTTGTCGACCTACCCCGGCCCTCCCCGATAATTTCGACATGAGGGGGGACGTCGGACATGCATGAGAGAGAGCGGCGGTCCGCTCGCCCGACCAACTATCGAGGCCACCCAAACCCTAGAAGAAAGAGCGTCGTTGTCGATCTACCCCCTCCCCGATAACTTCGACATGAGGGGGGGACGTCGGACATGCATGAGTGAGAGAGGCGGTATGCTCGCCCGACCAACTATCAAGGCCACCCAAACCGTAGAAGAAAGAGCGTCGTTGTCGATCTACCCCGGCCCTCCCCGATAATTTCGACATGAGGGGGGACGTCGGACATGCATGAGAGAGAGAGGCGGTCCGCTCGCCCGACCAACTATCGAGGCCACCCAAACCCTAGAAGAAAGAGCGTCGTTGTCGATCTACCCCCTCCCTGATAACTTCGACATGAGGGGGGACGTCGGACATGCATGAGTGAGAGAGGCGGTACGCTCGCCCGACCAACTATCGAGGCCACCCAAACCGTAGAAGAAAGAGCGTCGTTGTCGATCTACCCCGGCCCTCCCCGATAATTTCGACATGAAGGGGGACGTCGGACATGCATGAGAGAGAGAGGCGGTCCGCTCGCCCGACCAACTATCGAGGCCACCCAAAACCTAGAAGAAAGAGCGTCGTTGTCGATCTACCCCCTCCCCGATAACTTCGACATGAGGGGGGACGTCGGACATGCATGAGTGAGAGAGGCGGTCCGCTCGCCCGACCAACTATCGAGGCCACCCAAACCATAGAAGAAAGAGCGTCGTTGTCGATCTACCCCGGCCCTCCCCGACAATTTCGACATGAGGGGGGACGTCGGACATGCATGAGAGAGAGAGGCGGTCTGCTCGCCCGACCAACTATCGAGGCCACCCAAACCCTAGAAGAAAGAGCGTCGTTGTCGATCTACCCCCTCCCCGATAACTTCGACATGAGGGGGGACGTCGGACATGCATGAGTGAGAGAGGCGGTCCGCTCGCCCGACCAACTATCGAGGCCACCCAAACCCTAGAAGAAAGAGCGTCATTGTCGATCTACCCCCTCCCCGATAACTTCGACATGAGGGGGGACGTCGGACATGCATGAGTGAGAGAGGCGGTCCACTCGCCCGACCAACTATCGAGGCCACCCAAACCCTAGAAGAAAGAGCCTCGTTGTCGATCTGCCCCCTCCCCGATAACTTCGACATGAGGGGCGACGTAGGACATGCATGAGAGAGAGACGGTCCGCTCGCCCGACCAACTATCGAGGCCACCCAAACCCTAGAAGAAAGAGCATCGTTGTCGATCTACCCCCTCCCCGATAACTTCGACATGAGGGGGGACGTCGGACATGTCATGTGGATTTTTTTTGTTCATATAGAAAACTCCGGTAACATAGATTTATCAAGAATCCCTTGTTTGACATTCATGAGAGAGGCGGTCCGGACGTCGGACATTCATGTTTGTATATTAATTGCCATGTTGTAATATTTGCAGAAACTATGGATCAAAGAGACTTGGAACAAGAACAGGTGTTGGGGGACATAATCCTCGCCGGACGTGATGTCTTGTCGTTTCTCAACGACACCGATGGTCTGGAAGGAGAGGATGACGGCTCCGGTGATCGAATAATGGAGGAGGAAGGACATGATCATGATGGCTCCGGTGACCGAATGCCGGAGGAAGGAGACCATGATGACGGCTCCGGTGACCGAACGGAGGAGGGAGCTGTTGCAAAGTCCGGCGAGGTATATATATTAATTAAGCCTGTGCTGACTAGCTAATTAATGCATTAATTGTTTTGGTATGTACATATATGAACTCTTCTTTCTTCTTTTATAGCCCTCCAGATCGAGCCAAACTTCGGTAACGAGACGAGGCCCGAAGAAGAGGTTGCGCAAGGATGAAAGGTTCACGATCACAGCACTCGCGGACGATGGCCATCCGATTGAACCCAAGCGGACCAAGGACGCATTTTCTTCTCAGTGCGGAGCTATTGTTAGGGACAACATCCCGATCAGCATCAAGCAATGGAATAAGCCTAAGGATGACGCCCCTGAAGGTGATTATGTCACCGATAGGCAGAAAGATGATCTTTGGACCGCGTTGAAGGCAAATTTCACCCTACCGCCAGAGGAGGATCCGAATAAGCCAGTTATAGAGCCACTGGTCAAGGCGTGTGCTCTTAAGAAGATGGCAGATCTATTCAGGAGGTGGAAGAATGAGTTGAAATCAAAGTTTGTCGACAAAGGGAAGACTCCAGAATTCACCAGCCGATTTGAGAAGATAAGAGATCACTGGCCCGCATTTGTGGCCTACAAGACATCGGACAAGAGTAAGAAAATTTCAGAGACAAACAAGAACAATGCTGCAAAGAAGCAGTATCACCATCACACGGGGTCAGGTGGCTACCTCAAAGCCCGGCCGTTGTGGGACAAAGCTGAGAATGACCTGATTGCTAAAGGGGTCGTACCACAGACATTGAACTGGCCAGACCGTTCAAGGACTTGGTTCTTCGGGGTTGGGGGAACTTTGGAACCTGAAACAGGGAAGTGCCGTTGGACGGACGAGCAACTTGCAATACCCGTCACGAAGCTTCAGAAGTATCTCACCGCAGCGCAGGAAGGGACGTTCATTCCTGACAGAGAGAAGGACGAGCTGACTGAGGCCCTAGGGAATGCTGAGCACCCTGGACGAACACGAGGCACACCAGGCTCCGTTCCGTGGAAGGTTGGGTTTCCCGACGCAGGCGGTTACAGAAGCCGGGAGAGAAAGAGGAAAGCGGAGCTGAGCGACATGCAGAAGATCAATGCAAGACTACAAAAGCTAGAGGAACTTGAGAGCCAGCGAGCTACCGGCCAACCATCTCAGCGGCACGAAGCTACCCCAGAAGCTACCCCGCCATCTCAGCGGAGAAGCAGCGTGGCTTCCACGGAGCCCGTTCAGCCTGACTTCACAGCTCCTATCTACCCCGTGGATACTATCACGGAGGCTCAACATTGCGAGCTTATGACGAAATGCCGGAACCTCACTTTCAAGGCGGCTGTCGGCTCTGTTGCACCTACTCAACCCAACGGAACTTTTCACTGCCTTCCGATTCCACATGGCTATGCTGTTGTGATGGTGGATGAAGTAATGGAGGGATTTGAGGAGCTCGTGCTTGACCACTCTACAGGTGAAGGGGAGAATTAGCTGGTTCGTGCTCTGAGGAGTACATGTCTATGGCAGAAGGAGTACATCAAGCTTCCAAACTGGACGCCTCCTCCTCCTCCTCCTCCTCCGGCGAGTCAGGGCACTCCGCCTCCTCCTCCTCCTCCTCCTCCGGCGAGTGATCAGGGCACCCTGCCTCCTTCTTCGGCTCCTCCGACACGTGAGGGCACTCCGCCTCCTCCTTCGCCTACTCCGGCGCGTCGGAGCAGTCTGCCTCCTCCTCTGCCTCGTCGGCAACGGCGGAAGACAGACACCGCCACTCCGGCTCCTCCGGCGCGTCGGAGCACTCCGCCTCCTTCTCCGCCTCGTAAGCAACGACGGAAGAGAGACGCCGCCGGTCCGGCGGCTAGCAGTACAAGCAGAGGCGGGAGGCAATTCAGATACGGTCCATCTCTCAAGCCTCTGGAAAAGTTACCATATGAGAGGACCGAGTCTGAAAACGAGGAGATATGTCGTGCCCAAGTGAGGGACCATTTTGCAAAGAAAACTCCGCCTCCGAAGGAGAAGCTAGATCCGGTGAAAGTGAAGCGCACTATCGATGCCCTGAAGCGACCACCACCGCCTGCGCCGGATTCCAACTTTGTCCGCTGTATTAAAAAGACATATCAAGATGCGCGGCAGTCGGGAAGTACTTCCAGTGATGCAAGGTTAGCAAAACGAAGAAGTGGGAAAAAAATTCCCCAGCTCGGCGAACAGGCGAACCAATCGTGCCCCCCACTCAAGGTGTCTAGCCATATCGTCGTTAATCATCCGGGGATGTTGCCCGGTACCAATCCTGGTGATTACCTGAGCGATGATGTACAGTTTGAGCCGTTGGAGGTGGACGAATTCAGTTACCGGTACGGGCAGCCTCTCGTCAAACCTGATCATCTTCCTCTAACAACGATGATGCGAAAATTCCATGAATGGTACATGAAAATCTGCAGCGAGTCTGGGAGGGATACTTTGACGCTGAGAATTAAAGAGGAGCATGACCTCGTTGGAATGGATCAGTTGTCTGTTGAATTTGACGAGTTATTCCAGTTATACAATCAAAAGGCCCTCGACAAAACAATCTTGACTTGCTACTGTCTGTAAGTACTACTTCTGTAATTAAGTCTCTATATATAGCTCAGCTCTTTCATTGCATGTATATATAATTATCCTCACTATATTATGCAGATTGAAGATCGTCGAATGCAGAAAAGCACAAATCTATGACATTGGGTTCATTAACCCAAATATCATACATGAGTTTACGGTTAAAAACAATGTCACACAAACCGAGGACAACTTGCTACAATCGTTGCTTAAAAATCAAAACAAAGAGACAATACTCTTTCCTTACAACTTCAAGTGAGTGTTACTGTCTTGTGCATATCCGGTTTCCCTTATTACTCGAGGTTATAGTAATGTAATTGATGAGTTATGCATGCGTGCGCAGGTTCCACTTTATTCTTCTAGAGATTAAGCTTGAGCGGGGAGTAGTAATCGTCTTAGACTCGAAACGAAAAGATCCCCAGGAATATGCGGACATGACTGAAATGCTTCAGAAGTAAGTTCAATCGATCATTATCGCATCATATCGGCAACTTTGTTCATTTCCTAATATCAAGTAATTATTTTCTTTGTCTGGCAGGGTTTGGAAAGAGTTCACCGCAATTGTTCCGGCACTGCCGAGGGAGCTGCGATTTACACACCCGAAAGTAAGTACTACTAGCTAGTTCCGCGCATCTCCCATTGATTCTAGTTTCATCAATACCATTTATCATGCTTGATTATCAGTTTGATTGAACTCTATTTCTCGTAAATGCTTGTGGCAGGAAACCGGGAATGATTTTTGTGGATACTACGTTTGCGAGTTCATCTACAACGCGACGACCCCTAAGCGGGGCTACTCTGAAAAACAATTTCAAGTGCGTAAGCAATAATATTCACAATTTTATTTTATTACCATGATTTGTGTTGAGTTTCATTCATATATATGTATTGACCCCCTTCTTCAAACACTAGTAGAAAAACCCCCTTTAGTCCCGGTTCCAGAGGGCCTTTAGTCCCGGTTCTGGAACCGGGACTAAAGGGTCGGGACTAATGCCCAAGACCTTTACTCCCGGTTGGCTCACGAACCGGGACCAAAGGCCCTCCACGTGGCGCTGCCTGGTGCGTGGGCTGGAGGACCTTTAGTCCCGGTTGGTGTTACCAACCGGGACTAAAGGCTCCACCTTTAGTCCCGGTTGGTAACACCAACCGGGACTAAAGGGGTTTGCCGGGGGCTGCCTTACCGGGGGAAAAAAATTGAAATTATTTTCTGATTTTTTTTTAAAATTTTTTTGATTTGTTTTTAAGTTTTATTCCGATTTTCAAATCTTTGAATTATTTGACAATTTAATCTATAATCACCCGTCCTCACTGCTCCAGCGTGGAGCACTCATTTCAAATCGTCTAACTTCCCGGCCGGTCACCCATCCTCTCACTGCTCCAGCCCCAGCACGCTTAACTTCCCGGCCGGTCACCCATCCTCTCACTGCTCCAGCCCCAGCACGCTTAACTTCCTGGTTCTATCGACCCTAGTTTCCAAGTCTGCACTTGTTGTTTTCCTCACAATAGTAAGCTATCAATCCAATTAACCCTTAGGTCTTGATGTCACATGATTTAATTTTTTGAATTCTAAACAACTATTAAAATAAACAAAATAATTACTAATAATATTGAATTTCAATGAAAATAAAATAAGTAATAATATTATTTTATTCATTTTTTTGCCATTTATTCATTTAATATGACATAATTAATATCTTTAAATCTGTAAATCGAAATTCAACAAATAATATATCCATTATTATCAGAAAAATGTGAGGAATCCAAATATGACATCATTTATTTATTTTAAATAAAATTAATTTTTAAAATTATTAAAATTAATTTTTTTGATTTGAAATAACTTTTTTTCTTTTGGAATTTTGAGAATCTGAGAAAACTTCACCAGGTAAACCCGGGTGAAATCGAGTCCCAATTTTTCTCTAGTTTTTTTTGATATATTAAACTTTTTTTTTCGACGCTGTATGCAAAAGTTATGGCCGTTTTACATTTTTTTTCGTTTTTTGCAAAAAAGGTCAAAATTCATATTTCAAAATTTATATACCAACTAGACACTAAAACCTAACTACATCTCAAAGGATTTTATTTTTTGAAGATTTTATCATTTTTGTTTATTTTCTACAAAACTAAAAAAGGCGGTCCACGGGGGGGGGGGGGGGGGGTAGAGTTTGAAAATTTCAGAACCCCTTTAGTCCGGGTTGGTGTCCATCCAATCATACCGTCGACTACACATCTGCTAGCACCGTCCCAGCCAGAGTCACAACTAAGGTTAACCAAGTCAGAAAGGTATGCGGCCGTCGGCTTCGAAGTATCAGGGTTTCAGACGAAAACTCGTCTGTTACAAAGGCATTTCATTTTTTTAAACTTATTTCAACTCCAGATTTTTTGTGTGTTCATTATGCACCATTAGAAGCCACGCCATCAATTTTCAACCCTTTCTGACTTCATTTGCTATTTTTCATGCATTTACTGATTTTTTTGAGCTAAATGACCCTGAAATTGAAAAGCACTACAAATGAACTCTGAAAAGGTTGAAACTTGGCATGGTATCATCATTTCACCCACATAGCATGTGCTAAAAAGTTGAGAGGGTTACGGCAAAAACTGGATGCACTTCGTGTACAAAATGAACAATCTCTTTGGAAGTGTCAGGGTTTCGGACGAAAACCCGTCTGTTACAAAGGCATTTCATTTTTTAAAACTTATTTCAACTCCAGACTTTTTGTGTGTTCATTATGCACCATTCAAAGCCACATCCTCAAATTTCAACCATTTCTAACTTCATTTGCTATTTTTCATGCATTTACTGATTTTTTTGAGCTAAATGACCCTGAAATTGAAAAGCACTACAAATGAACTCTGAAAAGGTTGAAACTTGGCATGGTATCATCATTTCACCCACATAGCATGTGCTACAAAGTTGAGAGGGCTACGGCAAAAACTGGATGCACTTCGTGTACAAAATGAACAATCTCTTTCGAAGTGTCAGGGTTCGGACGAAAACCCATCTGTTACAAAGGCATTTTATTTTTTTAAACTTATTTCAACTCCAAACTTTTTTGTGCATTCAATATGCACCATACTACAACATGTTAAAATCTACAGAAAGAACTAACTAAAAATAATAAAAAACAACAATTAAATGACTAAAACAACTATATAAGCAAAACAGTATTGTTTTAATTAAAATCCTAATTTAAATTATTCTAAAAATAACCAAATAAATCTTACCGTGACAAGAATCTAACACGTGACTAGGAGAAAAAATAATTAAATTAAAAACTATTTGTAAACTTAAGTTATTCACAATCTAGGGTTTGAAGCAAATTTGAATAAATTCAAATTTAAACCTAGACAAAATTTTGAATCCAATGCAAAAAGAATCACTCAAAAACATCAAATATCCTAAAAGATATAAGCAAATTAAAACAGAAACTAAAAACAGAAAACAAATATAAAAACAGAAAAAAGGGCTAGCTACAGTACAACCCCTTTAGTCCCGGTTGGAGACACCAAACGGGACTAAAGGCCATCCACGTGGCAATGCCTGGGGCGGGGGAGGGAGGACCTTTAGTCCCGGTTGGTGTTACCAACCGGGACTAAAGGTGGAGCCTTAGGTATCGACCCCTTTAGTCCCGGTTCCAGCCACAAACCGGGACTAAAGGGGTCCGGCCGGCGTCCTGCCCGCTCGAACCGGGACTGATGCACGCATTAGTCCCGGTTCGTAACAGAACCGGGACTGTTGCTCGATCTGGCCTGGACCAATGCCCTGTTTTGTACTAGTGAAATTAGATGTGGCAGATGTGGGATGAACTCCTACCACATGATCGCATACGAGCAATTCAAGAGGAATTGGCGGGATTCTTTCTTGACCACGTCATAAATAAAGCCGGAGAATACCATCTGGAATTTGACATTAGATGTTAGGGATTGTAAGAGATCTTATATTGTACATATGTAGCTAGTAGCGTCGGATAGATATACGAAAACTTGTTGTTCGACCAATCTCTCGGAGAAAGAGAGGTCGATCACTTCTCTCTGTATATGTTCATGACAATCTTGTGTACTTAATGGTTCCTTCATTTGTCGAGTTCTCTCTATAGTAGCTACCGTCGACCAAGCACGGAGAAAGAGAGGACACTTCTCTCTTTAGCTAGCTAACACAATATGAAACCCCTAAATTAACCCTCCAAAACCCCCTAAACCCCCCCTTTCAAAAAAAAAGAACCCCAACTCCTGCCAGATGCTGACGTGTGGATGCGTTTTGGTCCCGGTTGGTGTGACCAACCGGGACGAAAGGTCCTCCTGCCTGGGCTCACCACAGTGGCCACGTGGAGCCCCTTTGGTCCCGGTTCGTAAGCGAAGTGGGACTAAAGGTTTTGGGCTTTAGTCCTGACCCTTTAGTCCCGGTTCCAGAACCGGGACAAATGGGCCTCTGGAACCGGGACAAATGGGCCTTTTTCTACTAGTGATCGTCTTTCAGGAGACCGTCCCTTCCCTCTCCGCTACGATGAAAACTCCATCGTCTTCCGGGAGACCACCCGTTCCCCCTACGCTATGATGAAAACTTGCCACGATGACGCGACCCTCTGGCTTGGCCGGCTCGGGCGAGCGCAGCTCATGTGTATGCCTAGACGCAAGTCCTTGTCTATCGCCCCCTTAGTCTTCTCTTTGTTCTTCTGGCTCTTTTTTTGCTAGGCCCCTGTAAGGAACACCCCACTGCTGTAAGCAATCTGGGGATTTGCCCCGCTCTATATAAAAAAATTCAGGAGAAGGGTTATCTCACCCTCCCGGTGAAATTCAAAAAAAAAAGTAACGGGCTTCTTCAGTATAGAATAACAACTCTAGTTGATCCCCTAGATACTAGAGGAGTAAAACGGCCGAGTAAACCTTAGTGGAGTATATTTACTCCACTAAGTTTTGGTCGGTTCTAACTAATCCCCTAAATTTAGCAAAGTAAATTTTGCTTTTGGCAAAGTGTTTCAATTTAAGTTTACATAGTATATTCGAACTACAAAAAATATACTATTCCTTCTCGCTAAGTTCTCTTGACCCTCTCTGAAGTTGTCCCAGTTCTATTAGACTATTCCATTGTAGAGTACAAACTGAATTTAAATCAAACTCCTGTATTCAAATTGCAAAGTGAATTTAAGAGGAAGAAGGAATTTTGTTCCACTTCTGGGTCCTTGTGTTCAAAGTGCAAACTGAATTTAAGAGGGAGAAAGAGCTACAAGTAACAATACAAATATTTAAACTGAGATGGACCAAAGCGTGTAGTGCGACATTGAGGACCGTAAGAGCAGCGGTGCGGGCCACGGGAGGGGCGAGGTGGGAGAAGGAGAGTTGTGGCGGTTCCGGCGCTGAAGCGAGAGCAGCATGCCGCAGCATTGGCGCGGGCCACGGGACGAGGCGAGGTGGGAGAAGGAGAGCCAGTGGCGGATCCAGGAATTCAAGTTACCTGGGGCGAAAAATTAACTTAAGAAATACGAAGCCACATGCACTCTGAAAATCAAGATAACTTAAGAAATACAAAGCTACATGCACTCTATAAATCAACTAATGATCCAATATAGTTCAAGACCCCCTCCCCTCCCATCTCCGACGACCACCCATCGGGCTTCCTCGACAACTGCTAGAAGAATGTTGGCGCCTTCACCAATCTCAACCCCAACCCCAACCCCGGCTTCAACCAACTGGCAACTTCAAATCCGGCAGCTACAACAACAACAAGTTCAATCCTCGGGATGGCGGATCGGGCTCAGGGGCCCCGCATCTTCCTCCTTTCCCTCCTTTGCGATCTGGTCCGACTGAGAATGCCGTGGCCTCCAACTTAACTTGCTTTGCTTTCCATCAACCGGGCCACTTCCACGCTGCTTGCCAATTCCCGCATTGCTAATCTTCTGAATTGTAAGTTGGGTTCCTTCCACACTACTTATCTCGGTGTCCCAGTCTCCCCTCTTAAACTCCTTGCGGCTGATTTTAAACCTACCGAATCAAAGGTTGGAGCTATGGTTGCTCCCTGGCGTGGTCATCAACAATCTTCCGTGGGCAAAGTAATCCTGATTAACTCTTGCCTATTTGGCTTTGTACTTTCATTATGGGCTTCTACCGCTTATACGACAAAAATCATGCTAGCTTTGATAAAGGTCGTAGGCTACTAAGATGATATAACCGCCAAAAAACACAAAAATACGACATAAATGTCATGGAGGACTACTAAGATGGACTCCCGCGGCTTGAATCATTCATTCTCTGGCCCAAAATGTCCAATTCTATTTGATACCTACAAACTGCGCCTGCCCATATGCATGATCTCGATGCCATGCCGCCGCCACTGTCGCCCGGTAGGCTACGCCCGGGGCTGCTTCTTAACCTTCCATGACATTTAGGTTAAGAACCGCTCGAATTGGGGGGATTTTTCAGTGTGCCTAAGTGGCTGTTTTTTAGGACTGCTAAGAGCATCCATAGCTGGGCACCCCAAACCCGTCTCAAAGGCCCGGGCAGGCTGTCCGGTCACTGACCGGTCAAAAAAAACCGACCCACCCGGACGCCTCAAACCGGCCTCAAACGCCCGGGCTGTCTGGCGCCCCTTATATCCAGCCCAAATGTAGGGTGGATATGGGGCAGCCCGGGTTCGTCCGTCACGTCAGCCCGGCCCACCCCGACCCCACTCCGTCCCCACAAGAAAACCCCAATCCGCCCCAATCCAGAAACCCTAGCTCAGTTCACTCCGCTCTCGCTCCGCCTCTTCTTCTCCTCGTACTACGATTTCTCCGATTCCGATCCACTCCGACAACCATGTCGAGCTCCGGCAGCCGCTCCGACTCGGACCTCAATGTCGACGAGGAGCTGGCCCTCAACATTGCCCTCGAGAGGTCCAAGGCGGACACGGGGGGCAGCTCCGGATCTGCCGCCTCGCCTCTCCCCCGCCAATGCAGCGAGGACGCTCGGTGGCTCCACCGGAAGAACGCCAAGGAGCTCCGGCTTGCCATTGAGCGGTCGGAGCGCAAGGCGGCGGAGGCAGCGGTGGAGGCGGCTCGGCTGGCAAAGCTCAAGCGGCAGCAGGACAGGGCCGTCCGACGGCTCAAAGGGCTCATCGTCCTCTCCGACTCCTCATCCTCCGACGGCGACGACCATGACGCCTCGTCCGACGACTCGGACGATCCTCCACCAGTGCTAACGCCTACGGCTACGCCGTCGACCAGAAGGGGAAAGGGCTGGCGAGGAAGTGGTGAAGATCCGCCTTCTCCACCTTAATTTTAAGTTTTTAGATGTAGTTTGAACGTGTCCGTTGTTTATGTGCATTATGTGAACTTTCGCGATCTTTTGAAGATCCGGTGGTGATCGTTTGGTGAACGGATTGTGCATTTCTATGTCTGATTCTATGTCCGTTTCATGATCTATGTACTTTTATCCACGTTGCATGATTTAGAATAGATATAGGGGATCAGATATGAGATAGACGGATGTGGACGACGTGATTTGTGGACTGACCGGTCAGTGCCGGCGGACGCGCCCGGTCACGTCCACGAACGTTTGAGGGCCCGGATTTACCAAGTCTGGCTGTAGATGCTCTAAGGTCAAGTCTTTTTTTATAGTCGAAGCTAAGGTCGAGTCAGGTGGTATGGATAAGCTATCTCGTTTGGAATGCCTTTCTTCCACTTAGTGTTGGCCCAGCCAAAACGAATCGTTTTATTCCTTTTGTTCGTTGCCTGCAGCTCGTGTGAGAACTGTATTCTGGCTGGACACTTTGTTGACTGCTGCTCCCATGTTCCTGAAACTAGGCGAGCACATTTGAGCCACCCGGGGCGGCCGCCCATACCAGCCCCTACAGTGGCGCCGCCCCTGAGGAGAGCTACGGTGGTGCCGACGCTGGAGCAGGAGTAACGTGCACCGGCGTCAGCATGGGTCACAAGAGGGGGCGAGGTGGGAGAAGGAGAGGTGTGGCTGCTTCTCGCGAAGCTTGGAGGAGAAGCTTCCGAAGCTTTCGGAGCTTCGAACTTTAGGGGTTGTGGGGAAGGAGATGACAGACCGGGGAGCTCGCTGGTTGCCTATGCGCAGGTGCTGGCGGCCGGGGAGGCAGCATCGTTGAAGGCCGAAGCGCACGGGCGGGCGGGAGTGGGATCTGCGCGGTGGCCGGGAATGGAGTCACGCGGGACGCGGGGCATGCCTGCAGCTGGGACGCGGCGGTGCGTGGAGAGTTGGACAGCCGTCGTCCCACGGGTTGCCCATGGTGCCGCCCCATGGCCCCATGGTGGTATGACGCGGCTGCGGCGGAGGATTTGGGATCAGAGGGGAGCGAGGAGAGCCATTAGATTTTACTCGGTCGTTTGAAGGTCGAGTATATTTACTCATCGGAAAGACGGAGTCGTAAAACTTTTAGTCCTCTAACCAGATTAGAAGATCTGTTAGTTATCAGTTAGACGAGTAAAATCGACTAGTTCTCTAACCTTCTAGTTATCAGTTAATCGTATTGTGTTAAAAAAATTGAGCACTCTTTTTAGTGCTACCTCTCTCGTGGTACAGCCAGAGCCAGTGAAAGGACCAGAGAGCGCTCTTCCGATTTCTAAAAGAAGAAAGAAGGAAATAAGAATGCACCGTGACTGTAAGACTGTTGCATCCATGTCCTCGAGGTTGATACTAAATGGCAACACGGTACAAACCCAAACAAAACCTAGAGTGATACTAACACGATTGCTCCAGTTCTTGCAGCTTGCAGCTCCCAAGGTAGGTCCAAGGCTCGACATGCGATTCGTCGCTAGGCCGAGGTTGCGGAAGCAATGGTGCCTCGATCGCTGTACCACCACCATCCCCGGCTCCGGCTGCTGCATATGGATTCCGTCCGAGAGGAGGCGAAGCTGGCGCCGCTCCTCCGCTTCCTGGGCGACGAGGCGGCCGTGTCCCTTCTCGTGGTACTCTCGACGGTGTACCTCGCCGGCGTCATCCTTGACCACTTCGCCGGCGTCGTCCTCGCCTACCTCCACGTCACCGCCACTACGCCCTCCCCGGATCTGGCGCGGTTCGTCGTTCTGCTCTTCGCGTTCGTCTCCGCGTGGCTTTTCCTCACCGCCGGCTTCTACTTTCTCGCGCGCCGGTAAGCTGCACGCGCTGAGCTAAATCCCAGCTTAATCCCCCTGACATTACGAGTAAAGAAACAGAGTAGTACTACTACTAGTAGATTTAGGCGGTTAGCCAATATAGCATGTGACGCCATCGTCATGGATGCCAAGGTCTGGTGCTCTGGGCCATGGATAGTGGCCGGCGGCGCAGCAGACAAGACTTCCGGGTGTGCGGCTGCAGGTGGCCCCGTCAAGATCCGAGGTGATGTAGTAGGCCGTAACTATCTCCATCACTAGTTCCGCTCCGGTGAGGGACCGGTGGACCGCTTCACAGGTGGAGCACTGCACCACGTCGGCAAAGTCCATGGCTGATTAGTTCTCCGACAGGCCATTTTCCAACTCGGCTTGTTGTAATTCCTGCTGCATGTAATCCGTTGTTACTGCTAGTTATATTCAGTTTAAAATGCGATTCAGATTTCTCCTTCTCCAGTTTCTCTCAGCACTCAGCCTTTTTTTTTTCCTCTCAGCACTCCGTCTTAATTGAGCCGACGCGTTCATTTCCATTGTAGTATTCTTTTCAGATTCATGAGCTCCTTTTGGGGTAAAAGTACTTGTGCTTTTGGCGGTGCGCACTATTTGGACACCGATGTGAAGATTTGCTTTATCGTGGAACTAATCCCATTCAGATAAAATATTGTCCTTGGTGATATATTATTACAGTGCTAAGATCCTGCTTCGGGAGAAGCATATCATAGCACTTTGTGATCCGGGTACTACCATCAGCTCCACTAACCAATGGTCCGCCTAATTAATTAAGCATGTTCTACTTGAGAGATGCTGACATGCCGTACATGTGTAGTGCGGATCGGGACATGTTTGTAGTCTCACACAGCAACTCTAACCGGCCGATCTATTTCGTTCTCGTGTACCTGCCGCGGACATACAACTCGGTCCAACGCGGCGATTCAAACGGCACGTTTGTTTTTTGTCCGTCCGTGACCCATTTTAGGCTCAAATTTAAGCCGCATTTACGTCAGCGCGGACAAGTGACAAACGCGCGTGACGCCTGCCCTTTCCCCTCTGGCCCGCCAGTCGGTGGCACGTAGGCCAGTCTCTTCTTTCTTCCATCGCCCCCGACTCACCCGGCCACCCGACCTCTCGCCGCCGCCGCCGCCGGCCATAGATAGGTCACCCTTCCGGCCGCCTCATCTATCGGCGTCGCGGCCCAGGTCCTACCTTGTCTCGGTGGGGTGCAAGGCTCTTCACCGGTCGGCATCTTCCAGGACACCCGCAAGCTGTTCGTCAGTTTGCCCACAAGGTACAAATAGATTTTGATGACAAGTTCTTTTTCTACAACGTTCTTTGCGATTCGAATGATTCTCCATCTGATGATGAGGAGATCGTGGCAGCTGCGTTGGTCGTCCATGACCACCTAAGTAGGTAGCAGCCATTGTTTAGGGGCTCGATACCGGGGCACACGTCGGCGTTGAATCGCAACCGGGAGAGTGGACATCTCCTACTCTGGAATGAATACTTCGAGAACCCCAACCCGCTCTTCAAACATCACATGTTCCGACGCCGTTTCCGTATGGCTAGGCATGTGTTCAACCGTATTCGGGAGGGGGTGATGGGGAACGATAACTATTTCGAGTGCAAGACGGATGCCCTTGGAAAGATTGGCTTCTCCTCTTATCAGAAATGCATTGCTGCCATTCGGATGCTTGCATACGGAGTTCCCGGTGATCTCATTAATGAGTGTGTCCGAATGAGTGAGTCCACCTACCTCGAGTCCATGTATAGGTTCTGCAGGGCTGTCATAGCTGTGTTTGGGCCGAAGTACTTGAGAGAGCCAAATGTTGTTGACGATGAATGCCAGTAGGGGGTTCCCGGGGATGCTTGGTAGCATAGATTGTATGCACTGAAAGTCGAAAATCTGCCCTTCTGCTTGGCTGGGGCAGTATAAGGGCCATGTCCGAGCTTGTATTGTCATACTTGAGGCCGTTGCTTCACAATATCTCTAGATTTGGCACTCTTTCTTCGGCATGGACGGCTCTCACAATGACATCAATGTGCTCCCGTGCTCTCCAGTGTTTGCTAGGATGGCAGAAGGCAATTGCCCAGAGATCAATGTTGAGATCAATGACCACCACTACAACAATGGATACTATCTACCTGACGGTATCTATCCACAGTGAACTACTCTTGTCTAGACAATCCCCAACCCTGTAGGAGAGAAGAAAAAAAGATTTGTCCAAGAGCAAGAGAGTGCTAGAAAGGATGTGGAGCGCGCCTTTGGTGTTCTGCAATCTCGATGGGGCATTATTCGGTATCCTACAAGAACTTGCAGCACCCAGAAGCTTTGGGACGTGACGACCGCTTTTGTGATTATGCACAACATGATCGTAGAGGATGAGCGCCAGAACGTTTCTACGATCAAGGGTTGCAGTTTCAGGGTGACAACGTTGTGCCTGAGCATGGAGGAGAGGTAACGTTTGCACAGTTCACTGAGTTTCATCATCAGATGCATGATTGGGAAACTCACATGCAACTGCAAAATGATTTGGTTGAGCGTATGTGGGTTCATGTTGGCAACCAATAGTTATATCGGCCACCTTTTATTTCGAATGTATTTGAGACAATTTAATGTTTATTTGGCTTGTAAACTATGAAATATTTATGTTTATATGCAATGTTTATATTTTTATTAAACTATGTTAATCTGGGAACAAAATTTATGTTAATCTGGGAACAAAATTTATACATATTCGGACACACCTTTTATCTCGAACTATGCAATGTTTATATTTTTATCAAACTATGTTAATCTGGGAACAAAATTTATACATATGTGGCAAAACGATCAAAAAATGATCGCAAGCCGGCCGCGTGGACGAAAAATGGACCGACGCGTTGGACGCACGGCCGACCCAAACGAAAAACGGACGGACATGGCGACCCAAACGGATAAAAGGCGGACAAACCGCACGTCCGTTTGGGTCGCCCGGTTAGAGTTTCTCTCACCCCCCTTTCTTCTTTTTACTGGCCGGAAAAAAATCATATGTGCAAACATTACGAGAACCGAGTATTCCCACCTCCCTCTCTTTGTTTGCCCTAGATCTTTTTGTTTCTTCATTTTTAGCTTGCGCGCATCTCATAGGACGAGTTTCGTTAGAAGATTATTGGTGTACTACAAGCTCCATTGACAAAGGTGTTAGAGTTGTGTCGAATAATGTGTACAAGGTAGGTTACAGTTGGACTTGTAGTTGTATTGTGTTTACATAGGATATGAAGTCGTGTCCTAATAGGACACTTGTATCATAGGCCTCTCATATATAGCGGGGGTAGACACACGATGTACCCTATGCCAACATAATAGCACAGGAACGCAGCGGGAGCCGGCGGCATGTGCCGGTGCCCAGGCCGGGCAGGGTGAGGTATTGTGACGGTGTCACGGGGAGGAGCGCCCGTAGTCATGCCCCGGGGATGTAGCCATATCGGTGAACCTCGTTAACAAATCTCGGTGTCGTGATTGTGTGATTGCTTGGTCCTCGGATGATCAACGATATGCCTCGGATTTATTCTAACAAGTGGTATCAGAGCAATGTTTGATTTGAGGTTGTGGATTGTTGATCAGAGGAGAACACGTGAAATCTGTCGACGGGATCTGACGAGATGCAACGTGTGTTATTGGAGACATGGCAACGGAGTTGTCGCGTCGGTGGATCAAGGTTGCTGGAGTTGAAGATTCAGGCAGGACGGCGTCGTGTTTGAAGAAGCAATCGGAAGTAGCGGGTGGTTGATCGATCGCAGCGACTACGACACGTACACGGCGGCGGGATCCGTATCGGATCGTGGCCGAGGCAGATCGTACATGCTGCAGGAATCGAGAGCTATACCGTGGATTTGTTTTGGACCAAAAGAGGACCGAGTCCTCGTGTTCGACGCGGAGAGAGGCAGCAGTAGATCGATTCGGTGGAAGGGGAAAATCCATTGTTTGATATATGCATCCATCGGTAGAGCATGGGCATTGGAAAAGCAAAGCTTGTGCCTGAGTCAGTGCGTGTGGCTGCAAGCAAAATGGCGGCCCAACAGTTCAGAGGATCAAGCTAAGCATCAAAGATTACAGAACCTCCCGTGAGTAGTTGCTACTTGCACACGAGAGGGTACAGAGACCTTGGGCTTTGCTAGACGTACACGGACTGGGGGGCATCACATGTGGTAGCAGCTTGGTTAATTTTTCATGGGCCAGTCATACAAAGAACCACGGCACCAACGGGTACCAGGTTTGAGGTGGAGATGTTCGACGGAACTGAAAACCTTGGGTTATGATAGACATGGGTGAAAGATTTGTTGGCACAACAAAGATGCTTGAAGGCGTTGCGGGAAGTCATGCCAGCTAAGATGGAATTATCATGTGATAGATGGAAATTCGCGGAAGATGATTTGCGAGCCTGGAGCGTGTCATGCAGTCGAACGAGTTCGGCTGGGTCGGACTAGACTGTCCGGATCGACGCGAGTCGGTTGATACAGAAGACGGTGGTGGGATCGGCGACGACGACATAGGATCGTGATGCTGATGGTGACCGACTTCTGGGGCGTGGAAACACGCGGCACAGGCCGGATGGCTTGTGTGGCTTCAACAAGACTATGGCGTGAGGTTGATTCAAGGTGGTGTACACACGGAGCTTGAAGTCGACGGGGCGCAAGGGTGGACTGATCATCTACCATGGAGTCGTGTTGAAGGTGGAGCTGGATTGAGGGGCTACGGTGTAAGGATCCAGAGATCGCAGCCTATTCAGCGGGAAAAAAGCGAGTGACACGTGGTTCGGACTGGAGCCCAGTGGTCTGATGGAAATGTGGAACTCGTCATCGGTCGGCGATGATCGGTGGTACTCTGCAGTGGGGGTTGAGAGGTGTGGGTTCGCGACCCTTGAGACTCGACCGGGACAGCGGAGGCTCGATGCGGTAATAGCGGCGAGGCGTGCGGTGCACACGGGACATGGAGACGGCCAGGGCTCTGGTGGTCATACATGTGGTGAGACAACTGCAAATTTGACTCGGGATGTCTACAAGCAATGGTGAAATTCCTTCAAGTTTCAGACAAGCGGTCAAGGAAGAACGGTGATGTTGAGTTCAGGTAACTCTTATGTGTGACACCCAATATGTTAGTTTCTCCACTTTCACACAGGTCATTGATCGGTGTGTGATGGCGTTGAACGGATACTCTGGAAGTTGGGAGCACAGACTAGAGTAAAGTGGGACTTAATCCGTTCGAGCGTTGACTATGGTCAAGAAAAGAAGGGACTACAAGTTGCAGGTGGAGTAACATGGAGTCTTTGGAGTAGCAGCGGTGCTCATGGGATAAGCTCAAGTCCAATGCACATGGAAGTTTGACACATGGACGAATTCAAAGTGGTGGAGAATATTCGCCAAGGTGGAGTTTGTTAGAGTTGTGTCGAATATTGTGTACAAGGTAGGTTACAGTTGGACTTGTAGTTGTATTGTGTTTAGATAGGATATGGATTCGTGTCCTAATTGGACACTTGTATCCTAGGCCTCTCATATATAGCGGGGGTAGACACATGATGTAACCTATGCCAACATAATAGCACAGGAACGCAGGGGGAGCCGGCGGCGTGTGCCGGTGCCTAGGGCGGCCAGGGTGCGGTATTGTGACAGTGTCACGGGGAGAAGCGTCCGTAGTCATGCTCCGGAGATGTAGCCATAAAAGTGAACCTCGTTAACAAATCTCGGTGTTGTGCTTGTGTGATTGCTTGGTCCTCGGATGATCGATGATGTGCCTCGGATTTATTCTAACAAAAGGGTGCACACTACTTGGGCCAAAAGCACGGTGAAAACGGGTAAAAGAGCGAGAAAGAGATTGCTGTGACCTCCGGCCGCTGTAAAAAGCAATCTGCATGAGCAAAAGAGAGACCAGAATCGCGCGCCTCGCGAGACCGTGCTTTGTGTAAAGGCGCTTCTGTTGTTTTGTCTTTTGTGTAAAATGGCCTTTGTGAAGAAGGTTGTTCTTGGCTGTGGTGTCACCCGACCACGGCGAGCCGCCTCTTGTTCCTCCCGCTCGCAGCGCCGGACAAGACCGGAGCGCAGCAGGCAGCGCGGCACCCAATTCAGCTACCCGACGCTGCTAGCTTGTGCGTCGACCGGTGGCGCTCGTGGTCGCCGCGGTGGTGGCCCCATCTCCACTCCTCTCTCTCTCTGTGTCCCTGACTAAGTGACTATCTCTCTTGCTCTCATGTGATCAATCACGCATCATGTCCCCGATGCAGCTTGGCTTGCAAGTTTCTCTCTCTCTCCCTCATGCAATCACGTAGCACATCCTATCCCAAGCTATCGCTCTTTTTTGTTTCCACCCGACCCTGGCCATAGCGTCACACCACAACAGCTGCTCGGAAGGCACACCATTTTTCTTCCATCTACTGATTATAACACACTGCTGCCGCCAAATTACCCAGGCTAGAATCCTTTTGCACACAACATCGCTTCCTTGGCCGTCGCCGGCCTGTCACAACGTGTTCGACCGTGGGTGGGTCAGGCGGAGGAGGGGGGAGAGGAAAGGAGAGCACGCGGGAACGAGACAAGGGCGGGGTGCGGCTTCTCCAGGGAGTCCGACCACGGTGACGGCGCCGTTGCTGGCATTCAGGGCGCAGGGAGCAAGGAGGAAAGAGGCTGCCGGGTGGGGTGGGCAAGCGTGCTGGTGTGGTCCAGCGATGGAAAAGAGTGGTAGGCAGGGGGCGCTTCTTCCGTTGATGTTGACCAAACCATGCCCGTGTGGAGCCCTAGCTTGGCAGTGATCAAACCATGCCCGTTTAAGATTGGTGAATCAAGTCCGTGCCAGCCCAACCAGCTACACCCCGTCTCTGTAGGCACGTGATGACGTGAACAATGACACTGTCAGTTATGTGCCAACCTAATTAACCACACTCCTAGGAGTAATGCTACCCCTACGAACAGATTAACGTAATCAGCCAGATGGCAAGTAATGATTGGCGTTGAGGAGAAGGTGGGCCCCACCGCACTTTTTTTTTTGAGAATCACAGCGCACTTTATTGCAGAAGTTCAATGTTTACAGGGATACATAAATGAGCAGGTGGTTCATCAAACCACACATGCCGACCTACATCGTGAGACGTAGCCATACGAGCTAGTCTATGAGGCTCCCCATTACATTCGAGCTGTTCATGACTAAAACGACATGCCCTAAATAATTTGCTTCGCTCTTTGATCTCTTGAAAAACCATGCAATGTCCATTGAGGTCCTTTCGCGCTTCTATTTTGCAGACGACTCTCAGATAGTCAGTAGCCACATGTATTCTTTCCATGCCTAGCTAGATCGGCGCTTAATGCTAGTGCTTCTCGACAAGCTAGTGCCTCCAAAGTTTCTGCATCTGTGATGCCCTCAAACACGACTGCCAAGGCCCCCTGGAAGCGCCCATGTTCATTACGGCACACTGCCCCTATGGCTCCTCTGAACCGCGTCTTTGCCACGACTCCATCAACATTGACCTTGCAATGTCCTGTTGGTGGCGAAATCCACCGAGGCATTGTCCTGGTTAGCGCATGTCCCGACGTAGCCTTCACCTCTAGCCCCTTAATCTCCTCCAAATATCTTCTAATGAATAGATGCGTCGACAACAGGCTTTGAAATTCGTGTTCATGAATAGCTCTACGCCTTGCATACCATATTGCCCACAATGTGACCAGTACCTCGACAAATTTCTCATTGGACAAGGTCTGGCTCATCCCGAATAACCATAGTTTTGCATCCGGTGTTTCATCCCCATATATTGGAATAGAAGAATCATCATCTCGCAATGCCCACACACTTTTTGCCATGTTACAATCAATCAGGGAATGCCTCCATGTGTCATTCGTTGCATTACACAGAGAACATACCGGTGTAGTTGCCATTTGCCTGTGTGCTCGCACCTCCCCAGTAGGCAATGATGCTCTATCCAACCTCCATGCGAACATGAGAAGCTTTGGTGGGACTCTTGTGCGCCACAACTTCTTCCAACCCTTCTCATCCTTTTCTCTATTTGAGCTCCCAGTGTCGCCATTGAGCCAAGACTCTCTCTGTAGCTTAGTGTCAACCAAGAGCTTGTAACAAGATCGAACAGTAAAAATCCCATGGCGGTCATAATGCCACACCCAGAAATCCTTGGAGTTTGAGTGACTTAACGGAATCTGTCTAACCACCTCTGCATCCATAGGCAGCATATACGTGTTTAGCTTTTGATTATCCCATTCTTTTGTTGTTGCTTTTATGAAATCGGCTACCTTCTCTGGTGGGCTTGTTGCCGCCGCACAAATAGGCCGAAGCATAAAATCACGAGGCAACCAACAGTCCGCCCATGCATTAGTATCTTCCCCATCTCCTATGCGTCGGATCAACCCAAGTTTAAGAATTTCCTTTCCTTCATATATGGCACGCCTAATCTGCGAAGGCTATGTGCCCACTTCCGCATCAAGAAAATCAGCAGCCGGAAAATAAACCGCCTTTAGTATCTGTGAACTCAGTGATTCTTGGTCTTGCATTATTCTCCACGCCTGCCTGGCTAGCAACGAGAGGTTAAACAACTCTATGTCACGGAAGCCTAGGCCTCATCTGTATTTCGGCATGCACAATGCACTCGCACAGGCCCCTTGGTAGTATGAACACTGACATGGAATATGTAGGAATGGCCTGCACAATAGACTTGATTAGGACCTCTTTGCCACTACCTGCTAGCATCTTCTCCATCCATCCTTGTACACGCTTCCATATCCGTTCTTTTATATAAGAGAAAGTTCCATTCTTCTCACGTCCAACATCCGATGGTAATCCGAGATATCTTTCATTTAAGGATTCATTTGTCATCTCCGGTACACCTTTAATTGATGCTCTAACCAAGTCTGGGCACCCTTTGCCAAAATAAATTGATGACTTTTGGGTATTCACCTTTTGTCCCGAGGCTTGACAATATCTGTCTAGAACTCCCTTGAGAACTTCAGCCTTTTCACTTGTTGCCTTACTAAATAGTAAACAGTCATCCGCAAACAGTAACATACTAATTTTTGGTGCACTTGGATTTATTTGCAGTCCTTCCAACTCTCCTGTTGCGCAAGTATGGCGCATCAAACTTGACAACCCTTCTCCCGCCAATAGAAAAAGGTAAGGGGATATGGGATCCCCTTGTCGAATACCTCTTGTGGGTGTGAACTCTCTCGTTCGTCTTCCATTAACAAGGACCGAGAAGGTGACAGACCGAACACCTCTCATTACAGCATCTACAAAACTTTGGGCTATCCCAATCTTTTTCATTATACCTTCAAGATACACCCATTCGAGTCGGTCATATGCCTTCTGCATGTCCAGCTTTATGGCACAATGGGAATTTCTCTTGCTCCTATTACTCTTCATGAAATGCAAACACACGTATGCTGTAATGACATTGTCTGTAATAAGTCGACCAGGCACAAACGCCGACTGTTCTTCAGAAATAATTTCAAGGAGAATCTGCTTCAATCTGTTAGCTAGTGCCTTTGAAGAAATCTTGAAGATCACATTGCACAAGCTAATTGGTCGGAACTGAGACAGAAGGGCTGCGTTTTGTACCTTAGGAATAATTACTATGAACGTCTGGTTGATCTCCTCATAGGAGTCTTCTCCCTTCAGAATCCTGATGACAGCCTTGGTCACCTCGCCACCACACAAATGCCAGTACTTTTGGAAAAAGTACACTAGTAGAAAACAGGGCTTTGGTCCAGGCCAGAATATTGCATTAATCCCAGTCGTGTTACGAACCGGGACTAATGGGTGCATCAGTCCTGGTTCATGAGGCCAGGACGCCGGCCGGGCCTCGGCGGGCACCAGTCCCGGTTCGTCTGACCCCTTTAGTCCTGGTTCGAGACACGAAGCGGGACTAAAGGTCCTCGCTCCTGGCACAGCCCCTTTAGTCCCGGTTGGTGGCTGGAACCGGGACTAAAGGGCTGTCTTCTATCCCGGTTCTAGCCACGAACCGGGACTAAAGATATGCCTATATATATGCTGCCCCTGCCCGCTCACTCCTCTGTTTTTTGGCCGGCCGGCGTGTGCGAGGTGTGTGCTGCTCTGCTCTCACCTCCTATGCACACGAGGTGTTCGATGAAATGCCCAAGCCACGCTTAAGCTTTCTCCTCTCCAAGCTCGACCTCCAAGCTCCATTTTCCCCAAGATTTGGCTAGGTTTGGCGGTCCGTCACGTCCCGTCCCCGTCCTCACCGTCGTCGATCGCCCGCGCCGATCTCGTCGCCGGCACCACCATGGTGAGCCTCTTGTTCTTATCTTCTTTTTAAAAGAAAAAAATTCTTACTTATATGATTTGGTTTTAATGTGATGATGAACTTGTATTATTTGATCACTACTGTACTTTGCTTTTAATGTGATGATGAACTTGTATTAATTTGGTCACTTCTCTATTCATGATGTTCTGTAATGGTTTTTGATACACTTAATTACATAATGCACGCAGATGAACCGGCAATGGACGTACGGTGACCGACGCACCTCCGAGTACATTGAGGGCCTGCATAAATTTCTCTAAGTGGCTAAGGCAAACAAGCATAATGGTTTATGTATTGTCCATGTACTGTCTGTGAGAATACGAAGGATTACTCTAACTCGAAAAACCTTCACTCCCACCTGCTTGAGAAGGGTTTCATGCCACACTATAATGTTTGGACCAAGCACGGAGAAAGAGGGGTTATGATGGAAGACAACGAAGAAGAAGAGGATGATGACAGCTATCGTATGTTCCCTGAATACGGTGATACTGCAACGGGGGAAGCTGAAGATCAAGAGGCACCAGACGATGTGCCCGATGATGATCTTGGCTGGGTCATTGTTGATGCACAGAGAGAATGCGAAAGTGAAAGGGAGAAGTTGAAGTTCGATCGCATGTTAGAGGATCACAAAAAAGGGTTGTACCCAAACTGTGAAGATGACAACACAAAGCTCGGTACCACACTGGAATTGCTGCAATGGAAGGCAGACAATGGTGTATCTGACAAGGGATTTGGTTCGCTATTGAAAATAATGAAGAACAAGCTTCCAAAGGATAACGAATTGTCCGAAAGTACGTACGAAGCAAAGAAGGTTCTCTGCCCTCTAGGATTGGAGGTGCAGAAGATACATGCATGTCCTAATGACTGCATCCTCTACCGCGGTGAGTACCAGGAATTGAACGCATGCCCGGTATGCGGTTCATTGCGGTATAAAGATCAGACGAGATGACCCTCGTGATGTTGAGGGCGAGCGTCCCAGGAAGAGGGTTCCTGCCAAGGTGATGTGGTATGCTCCTATAATACCACGGTTGAAACGTTTGTTCAGAAACAAAGAGCATGCCAAGTTGTTGCGATGGCACAAAGAAGACCGTAAGAAAGACGGGAAGTTGAGAGCACCCACTGACGGGTCGCAGTGGAGAAAAATCGAGAGAAATTGGGGGGACTTTGCAGGTGACACAAGGAACGTATGGTTTGGTTTAAGTGCAGATGGCATTAATCCTTTTGGGGAGTAGAGCAGCAAGCATAGCACATGGCCCGTGACTCTATGTATCTATAACCTTCCTCCTTGGTTGTGCATGAAGCGGAAGTTCATTATGATGCCAGTGCCCATCCAAGGCCCTAAGCAACCCGGCAACGACATTGATGTGTACCTAAGGCCATTAGTTGAAGAGCTTTTACAGCTGTGGAATAGAAAAGGTGTACGTGTGTGGGATGAGCATAAACAAGAGGAATTTGACCTACGAGCGTTGCTATTTGTAACCATCAATGATTGGCCTGCTCTTAGTAACCTTTCAGGACAGACAAAACAAGGGATACAACGCATGCACGCACTAATTAGATGATACCCAAAGTATATATTTGGACAAATGCAAGAAGAATGTGTACCTGGGACATCGTCGATTTTTTCCGACCAAGCATGCCTTAAGAAAGAAAGGCAAACATTTCAAAGGTGAGGCAGATCACCAGAAGAAGCCCGTCCTCCGTACTGCTGATGATATACTTTATATGGTCGAGGATTTACAAGTAATCTTTGAAAAGGGTCCTGGCGGACAATCTGTTCCGAATGACGCTGAGGGACACGCACCCATGTGGAAGAAGAAATCTATATTTTGGGACCTACCCTATTGGAAAGACCTAGAGGTCCGCTCTGCAATCAACTTGATGCACGTGACGAAGAATGTTTGCGTGAACGTGCTAGGCTTCTTGGGCGTGTATGGGAAGACAAAACATACACCGAAGGCACGGGAGGACTAGCAACGTGTGAACGAAAAAGACGGCATGCATCCAAAGCAGTATCAAGGTCCTGCCAGCTACGCTCTAACCAAAGCGGAGAAGGAAATCTTCTTTGAATGCCTGCTTAGTAACAAGGTCCCGTCTGGCTTCTCGTTGAATATAAAGGGAATAATAAACATGGCAGAGAAAAAATTCCAGAACCTAAAGTCTCATGACTGCCACGTGATTATTACGCAACTGCTTCCGGTTGCAATGAGGGGGCTTCTACCAGAAAATGTTCGATTAGCCATTGTGAAGCTATGTGCATTCCTCAATGCAATTTCTCAGAAGGTAATCGATCCAGAAATCCTACCAAGGTTATAGAGTGATTTGGTCCAATGTCTTGTCAGCTTCGAGTTGGTGTTCCCACCATCCTTCTTCAATATTATGACGCACGTCCTAGTTCACCTAGTCGACGAGATTGCCATTCTGGGTCCTGTATTTCTATACAATATGTTCCCCTTTGAGAGGTTCATGGGAGTCTTGAAGAAATATGTTCGTAATCGTGCTAGGCCCGAAGGAAGCATCTCCACGGGCCATCAAACAGAGGAGGTCATTGGGTTTTGTGTTGACTTTTTTCCTGACCTTAAGCCGATTGGTGTCCCTAAATCGCGGTATGAGGGGAGACTAAGTGAAAAAGGCACGCTAGGAGCGGATTCAATAATACGTAGGGATGGCATTCCTGGGCGCAAGCACACTACACAGTTCTACAGAATTCTACCTTGGTGGCCCCGTATATCAATGAACACAAGAATATTCTACGCTACAAACACCCGGAGCAGTCTGATGACCGGATTACACGTGAACACATCAGGACTTTTGGCGGTTGGTTGCAAATGCATCTCATGCGTAACAACACTGTTGGAGATGACCTGTACTTGTTGGCCAGGACACCATCTTCGACTGTATTGACTTACCAAGGGTACGAGATAAATGGTAATACATTTTACACGATCGTCCAAGATAAAAAGAGCACCAACCAAAACAGTGGTGTCCCCTTTGATGCAGCAATCACCAATAGGGCAAAGGACACATATTATGGTTATATAGAGGAGATATGGGAACTTGACTATGGACATGAATTTAAGGTCCCTTTGTTTCGGTGCAAATGGGTCAATCTGTCAGGAGGCGGGGTACAGTTAGACCCGCAGTACGGAATGACAATAGTGGATCTCAACAATCTTGGGTACACAGACGAACCATTCGTCCTAGCCAATGATGTGGAGCAGGTTTTCTATGTGAAGGACATGTCTACCAAACCGAGGAAAAAAGATAAGGAAGCGAATACATCAAACGATGAGCCAAAGCGCCACATAGTTCTTTCAGTGAAAGAAACATCGTGGGAGTGGAGGACAAGACCGACATGTCTGAGGATTATGAAAAGTTTCATGAAATTCCTCCCTTCAAAGTGAAGGCTGACCCAAGCATCCTGTTAAACGATGAAGATTATCCATGGTTACGGCGCAATAAGGAAGGGACACACGCGAAGAAAAAGTGAAGACTTTCTCTCCACAACTATTCTGATGATGGCTTTGATCTAGAATATCACTACGGTTACATGTCAAGAAATGAAATCCCTTTGTAATAGATGAGTTTTCGTCTGAAACCCTGTTACTTCGAAAGAGATTGTCCAGTTTGTACACGAAGTGCATCCAGTTTTTCCCGTAACCCTCTCAACTTTTTAGCACATGCTATGTGGGTGAAATTATGATACCATGCCAAGTTTCAACCTTTCAGAGTTCATTTGCAGTGCTTGTCAATTTCAGGGTCATTTAGCTCAAAATAAATCATGAAATCCATGAAAAATAGCAAATGAAGTCAGAAAAGGGTTGAAAATTGATGATGTGGCTTTGAATGGTGCATATTGAATGCAGAAAAAGTCTGGAGTTAAAATATGTGAAAAAGAATGAAATCCCTTTTGTAATAGATGAGTTTTCATCCGAAACACTGTTACTTCGAAAGAGATTGTCCAGTTTGTACACGAAGTGCATCCAGTTTTTCCCGTAACCCTCTCAACTTTTTAGCACATGCTATGTTGGTGAAATTATGATACCATGCCAAGTTTCAACCTTTTCAGAGTTCATTTGCAGTGCTTGTCAATTTCAGGGTCATTTAGCTCAAAATAAATCATGAAATGCATGAAAAATAGCAAATGAAGTGAGAAAAGGGTTGAAAATTGATGATCTGGCTTTGAATGGTGCATATTGAATGCAGAAAAAGTCTGGAGTTAAAATATGTTAAAAAAATGAAATCCCTTTTGTAATAGATGAGTTTTTATCCGAAACCGTGTTACTTAGAAAGAGATTGTCCAGTTTGTACACGAAGTGCATCCAGTTTTTCCGGTAACCCTCTCAACGTTTTAGCACATGCTATGTGGGTGAAATTATGATACCATGCCAAGTTTCAACCTTTTCAGAGTTCATTCGCAGTGCTTTTCAAATTCAGGGTCATTTAGCTCCAAGAATGAACTAATAGCAAAAAGAATGAACTAAAAAGCTTTTATAAAACTCTAATAGGAAAAAGAATGAACTAGAAAGATTTTATAAAACTCTAATAGCAAAAAGAATGAACTAAAAAGATTTTATAAAACTCTAATAGCAAAAAGAATCAACTAAAAAGAATCAAAATAATATTAACTAAAATTATCAAAGTATTTATTTGTTAAAAACTTTAATAGTAAAAAGCTTTTATAAAACTCTAATAGCAAAAGGAATCAAGGAAAACATATGCAAAAAAATAACATTAAAATTTAAAAAACATAATATATGCAAAAAATAAAAAAAGGCCCGCCTACTAGCCACAACGGCCTGCATACGACTAGAAACCCTAGAAATGGGCCAGGATGCAGGCCCGCAGTGCTAGCAGGCCCAACATGGCGTGAGATAGGCATGTACTGCCTGCAATAGAGAGGAGCTCGAGAGGGCAGCGGCAGCAGCGCTTATAAACCACTCCGAGCCCCTCTCGACTAGCGAGGTGGGACTAAACTTTTGGCTGCGGGAAGCATATCCCTTTAGTCCCGGTTGGTGGCTCCAACTGGGACTAAAGGGGGGCCTTTAGTCCAGGTTGTGATACCAACCGGGACTAAAGGATTTTGCTTCCCGCCCTTTGGGCTGCTGAAATTTACCTTTAGTCCCGGTTGGTGGCTCCAACCGGGACTAAAGGGGGCCTTTAGTCGCAGTTGGAGCCACCAACCGGGACTAAAGGGTGGACTATATAAGCTGGACTTGGCAGTTTCTTGTCCTCCATCCATCATTTTCTTCTCCTCTCCCCCGACGGCGCCGACGACCACCTCGACGCCGCCAGGCTGCCGGATTTTGCCGTCGCCCTCGCCGACGCCCTGCCGTCCCCGAGCCCGCTGACCGTCGCCGGCGCCGGACCTCCTCGCGCGCCCTCCTCCCCGTCGCCGCGTGCCCCCGAGCCGGCCCGTTCCTCGTCGCCGGCCTCCAGCTCCATCGTCGCGCCCCCAGTGAGCTTCCCCCTTTCCCAAGGCCTCCACCGCCCCTGCCCTGCGCTGCCGCCGCCGCCGCCGCAACCCCTGCCCTGCGCTGCCGCCGTCGCCGCCCCTGCCCTGCTGCTTAGCCGGCGCCCCTTCCTTGAATTTTTGTTATGTTCATGTATATGCAGTGGCGAATCTAGCATTATAATCAAGGGTAGGCTCAAAACATCAAGTTTCTAAGACTAATTAGCAATTGCATTGTGATTCTTGCATGTAAAGCACCTAAATATAATTTTTAAGTGGTATCGTTAGCTGAAATATGTTTGTGGAGGATAGGCTTAAGCCTAGTTATGCCTACCTAGTAGACTCTCCACTGTGTATATGTATGTATGTTCATGTATGTATGTATATGTTCATGTATGTATGGCACTTGGGAGAAGCTCATCAACAAACATGATCATTTCTTACATACAAAAACAGATAAAAGATTCAAATGAATAGTGCTCAAGTTAAATAACATACACATTATATAAAATTGTGTTTCTTAGGTTGCAATAAGGCATGTATGTATGTATAGATTGATGTATATAGGGATGGGGTTGCATTCGGGTCATCAAATTGATAGAGAAATTCACAGACCTTGGTACGATAAGCTAATTTATAAAGTGTTAATTGCATTTTCTTATGTTTGACAACTGCTTGGGCTTATTAGGGACCATGAGGCGTAAGATCTGCAAGGTCTGCCAAAATTCATGTATGGACACTCTTGGAACTGCAGTGCAGTTCGGGGTATTCTTGAGAAAGGGATTTCAAAAATCAGTGGTAACGGTCTTTAACTTGAATTTGTATTGAATTCTGATCATTTGTTTAGCTATTTTACTGACTTTATTGTTGATTATTAACTGTTGCATAGTGTGTTCCATGCAACATAAGGGAGGACTTCAACAATTCATATGGTAACGTGTTGTACTTTGTGGATGGTGAGGAGCGTGAATTCGAATTGGATCTGCGCAAAGGAAAGAATAAAACCATCATATATGGTGATGGATGGGAGCAGTACATTGCAGTGAACAATTTTAAAGGAGGAGAACTCGTAGCTTTTTCCTTAATAGGAGAGGTGAATAGGTTAAGGACATTATATGTCCAAAGCGATGATGATGATGATGACCAAGATGACATCGTCAGCCAAGATGACCAAGATGACATCGACAACCAAGATGAAGATGAGGACATCCAAGATGAAGATGAGGACAACCAAGATGAAGAGGAGGACATCGAAGATGAAGATGATGGTCCTATCCTTTCTGCAATTTTTTCTCAAAGGATGAAGAAGCTTACTCGGGATGATAAAGCTAGTGTGAAAGAAATGTTACCATCCTCTTCGGCGTTCTTGGGGAAGCCCTTTGTGCACCGTCTAACAAAAACAAACATGGTCAAAAAAGTTATGGTGAGATGTTTTATATTCTTTCATCTCTTTTTGGTCATAACCAAGTATGGTGAGATGTCTAACATTCTGTGCTCTCTATTTTCTCTTAATGATGGGGTCTTCAGAAGTTACCTTTGAAGATGTTTTCCGGAGTGGACATCCCCGCCGTCGGCACTGCTGGAGTAATCCATGGACCAAGAGGGCATGTCACGAACGTCCAATACAAGACAGAGGATGACGGGCGCATATCATTCTACAAGGCCGGCTGGCAGGACTTCATCAAGGGAAAGAGAGAACTAAGGGTGGACACCCTTGTGGTAATCACTATAAGGAAGAGCAACCGCAAGGACTATCAAATGATGGTTGTTGTTGACCATGTTTAGAACTAAGTCATGAATATATCAGCTGGAGAACTGTTAGTTAATTAATTAGTATGTTAAGATGAATGTGATACATTGATGTTTGTTTCTTAAGTTGAACAACTTTCAAGTGATACTGATGGTTCTTTCTATATATTGATCATGACGATGTTGTGTAATGGTTCTTTCATTGCTATATGTAGTAGCTAGCGTCGAGTTGAATGAAAAGCATAAAATAAAAATGGTAAACACAAAAATAAAAGGGGGAAACACAATATGAAAACCCCTAAACCCCTCCTTTTAAAAAAACCCAGAACCTGGCAGCTGCTGACGCGTGGCTGCCTTTTAGTCCCGGTCGGTGTTACCAACCGGGACTAAAGGTCCTCCTGCCAGGCGCCCCACGGCGGCCACGTGGAGCTCGTTTAGTCCCGGTTCGTAAGCCAACTGGGACTAAAAGTTATCGGCATTAGTCCCGATCGTTTTGTCCTGGTTGCAGAACCGGGACTAAAGGCCCTCTAGAACCGGGACTGATGCCCTGTTTTCTACTAGTGGTGAGCTGGAATACCATCCGGTCCCGGAGCATTGGTTGGGAACATCTGGAACAATGCCACCTTTACCTCGTCTTCAGTGTACGGACGTGTGAGCATATCATTCATATCATGTGTTACCTTACAAGGAACATGCGATAACACTTCCTCCATGCCTATCACCCCCTCTGACGCATATAACTTTTCATAAAATTGCATCGTCATCTCCTCCATACCGGCCGGGTCATGGCATGTTGTCCCATCTTCCCATATCAAATGAGTAATCTTGTTCTTCTTATTTCTATTTGAGGCATTTTGCTGGAAAAAATGGGCATTCTTGTCCGCCTCTGTAGGCCACTCAACCCTGGCCCGTTGTCGCCACATTACCTCCTCGCGGAACTGGAGCTCAATGATCCGCTGCTTAGTTTTGATCTCTTCATATCCCGGACCCTCACGATGAGGATCTGTACGAAGCACCTCAAGACGTTTTCTCAAAGCACGCAGCTCCGTCCAGACACCACCAAACTTCTCGGACCCCCAGCTCAAAAAAGTTTCAGCAATGTTTTTCAGTTTTTCGCTGAGCTCTCGTGCAGATCCAGTGCTTTGCTTCGTCCACACCTCTTCCAGCATCGGTAAGAACCGTTCATGTCATTCCCACATCAATTCATAGCGAAAGAGTTTTGGGTTCGCTATGCGCTGATTCTATGCTTCCATCTGATTCATAAGCAAAATTGGTGAGTGATCAGATTTTACTATTGTTAAGTGCTTGACCGATGCCATGGGAAACATCTAACACCATTCACTCGATGCCAGTGCCCGATCTAGGCGCACACGATAGAACTCGCTGTTCTGCACCTTCCTCTCAAAAGTCCAGTTAAGGCCTTTGTACCCTATGTCACACAGTTGACAGATATCTACAGTCTCCCGGAATAGGTTGATCTGACCCATATCCCGTAAGTTTGGCCTGAACTGTTCTGTTCTACGCAGCACCTCGTTAAAGTCCCCAATGCATAACCAGGGCAAATTACAATCAGCTTTAAGATATCTCATCATCTCCCACATTTTATAGCGCAAACTTCTGTTGGGTTTGCCATACCAACATGTGATACGCCATGGTTCTTTTCCTTCCTCCTTGACCTCCATATCAATATGATATTTGGAAAAATTCCTAAGCTCCAAGTCATAGGGTTTCTTCCAAAAGATACATAGTCCACCACTCCTACCACTACTGTCCACACCATAAGCACCATCAAAACCCAGAGAACCCACCAAACCTTCCACACGATATTTGTCTATTTGTGTCTCCACCACGCAAAGTATCGCCGGTGCACACTCCCGCGCAAGATTGCGCAGTTCGTTGACTGTCGCGGGGTCGCCTAACCCGCGACAATTCCAGCTTAAGGTTGACATTAGGCCTGGCGATCCTCCAAATTGGAGGTCGCCGATTTTGCCAAGTCCTGTTCTATATCACCTGATGTTGTTTCCTTATCCATAGTGGGTTCCCGGTCAGCAATACACCTCGCATCCCCCGCTAGGCGCAAATCAGACGCAACCATGGGGACCAAACACCACGAAGATGTAAACCTCCGATGCAAATTGACACCATCGTCGGCTCCGTCGCCATCACAAACCCAATGCCAGACGGACGGATCAGCCGTCCCCTTGATCACATCAGAAACTCTTGCCTTCTGGCTACCCTTTGTCTGAGATACTGTTTTCCTTAGCTTCTTTATCTCCCCACTAGGGTAATCATCACCAGGATACAAAACTTTCAGCAAGTACCCGAACATGTCCAACTGGGTAATCTCGGCATCATGAAACACATGCATGCTTCTAACTTCAGCATTAGTACGTGCCTCATCCACCCAACAACAATGTTCAGGCGGCTGTACCCTGCCGCCGTCCAGATCCTCTCTTCTCACATCCTGCCGACCACTCTTCACGGTAACGTAATTCTTGCCCAATTCGGAAGCTGAGCTCGCATCTCCACCCATGGTGATCCACCACAGCCGATTCCATCTCGTCCGAAACAAAAACCCTAGCCCCCCTTGCAAAAAGCCAACAACGTAACACCAAGGCCAGAAAGCCTGAGTGAACACCATCGGCTCTCAGTAAAAGGACATGGGGCAAAGACTCAACGCCGGCGTCGCCGCCGCTGGAGTAGGTAAACCCTAAGCGAGAGGGCAGGTCCCAAAAGAGGTCCACGGCCCCACGGCCCCACCGCACTTGAAATAGGGGGAGTTGGGAGAGAGAATTGTTTGATGGAAGCAGGGCCGGGCCAATGAAAACAGAGGCCCTGTGCGGAAATCTAAAATAGGCCCTACCTGAATATATGAAAAAAAATGAAACAACGTTATCAAGTGTGAGGACTTGGTCCTGTGATTGATTATTAGAGGACACATGCGGTTCTTTTACAATAAATAAACTTAGGCATGGCTCCTTTCTGAGACCGAGCTCATTTCTCTGTTTTTCTCAAATGATTTTGATAAACAGATTCATGTTTTCTAGCCTGAGAGGAGCTGGGATGAGCTACGTGCGGGACGTGCGGCCTGGTACTGGACGGCTGGACGCACAGAAGCACGAGCATAAGAGGGGCGGTGATGCGGAGCATCCCACCATCATCCCCATGAAGACTACACCACCAAGCAAACCCCCAAGTGGTCCTATGACAAGAGCACGCGCACGCGACATTGGAGCTAAGGTGAACTCACTCCTCTTCGAGTATGACGTCGATGGCAAAGGAACTTGGATGCTACCTCACAATGAAACCCTGTGTATCCTTAGGTACTAGGAAGACGACCACGAAGGATCAAGGAGGCGGCCCCAAGATCAAGGCCAAGAGGAAGAAGGAGCGAGGAGAAGGGCCAGCCTGCAGACGGCCGGATCATCCAGACCCCGGTCTGGATCGTCCGGAGGAAGCCCGGTGTTGGAAATATGCCCTAGAGGCAATAATAAATTGGTTATTATTATATTTCCTTGTTCATGATAATCGTTTATTATCCATGCTATAATTGTATTGATTGGAAACTCAAATACATGTGTGGGTACATAGACAACACTGTGTCCCTAGTAAGCCTCTAGTTGACTAGCTTGTTGATCAAAGATGGTTAAGGTTTCCTAGCCATGGACATGAGATGTCATTTGATAACGGGATCACATCATTAGGAGAATGATGTGATGGACAAGACCCAAACTGTAAACGTAGCATTTGATCGTGTCAGTTTATTGCTATTGTTTTCTGCATGTCAAGTATCTGTTCCTTTGACCATGAGATCATGCAACTCACTGACACCGGAGGAATACCTTGTGTGTATCAAACGTCGCAACGTAACTGGGTGACTATAAAGGTGCTCTACAGGTATCTCCGAGGGTGTCTGTTGGGTTGGCATGGATCAAGACTGGGATTTGTTACTCCGTATGACGGAGAGGTATCTCAGGGCCCACTCGGTAATACAACATCACAATGAGCCTTGCAAGCAATGTGACTAAAGTGTTAGCCACGAGATCTTGTATTACGGAACGAGTAAAGAGACTTGCCGGTAACGAGATTGAACTAGGTATAGTGATACCGACGATCGAATCTCGGGCAAGTAACATACCGAAGAACAAAGGGAACAGCATACGGGATTAACTGAATCCTTGACATAGAGGTTCGACCGATAAAGATCTTCGTAGAATATGTAGGAGCCAATATGGGCATCCAGGTCCCGCTATTGGTTATTGGCCGTAGAGGTGTCTCGGTCATGTCTACATAGTTCTCGAACCCGCAGGGTCTACACACTTAACGTTTGGTGACGATTAGTATAATTGAGTTATTATGTTGGTGACCGAAAGTTGTTCGGAGTCCCGGATAAGATCCCGGACATGACGAGGATCTCCGGAATAGTCCGGAGGTAAAGATTGATATATGTGATAATAGTGTTTTGATCTCCGGAAGGGTTCCGGAGTTCACCGGAAGGGGTTCCGGATGTTTACCGAAGTGTTCGGGTGCGAGAACACTTTATATGGGCCAAGGGATAAAAGCCCACGAGGTATTGGAAAGTGCAAAAAGTAGTTTTGCTGCCGCGTAAGCGGTACTACCGCTTGTGTGAAGCGGTACTACCGCCCGAGCGGTACTACCGCTTGTGTGAAGCGGTACTACCGCCCGAGCGGTACTACCGCTTGTGTGAAGCGGTACTACCGCCCAAGCGGTACTACCGCTTGTGAGCGGTACTACCGCTTGTGCGCGGCTGTGCACGGTTCGACAGGGATCCGAGTTGGACTCTTTTCCTGCGGGCCAAACCGACCTTGTGCGGGCAAAACCGACCTAGAGGAGGCTTTTACTCCAAGTTTAGACCCCAAGGCTCAACATATAAATAGAGGGGCAGGGCTAGCACACGGGATACATCAAGATTTCCCCAAGCCGTGTGCGGCAACCCTAACCCTCTAGTTCCTCCGTCATAATCTCCGTAGCGCTTGGCGAAGCCCTGCAGAGATTGTTCCTCACCACCATCACCACGCCGTCGTGCTGCTGGAACTCAACCACTACTTCACCATCGCTCGCTGGATCGAGGAGGTGAAGGCGTCATCAAGCCGTACGTGTGTTGAACGCGGAGGTGCCGTCCGTTCGGCGCTAGTTCGTGATCGGATCGAGGGACGACTTGCGATTTGGATCGCGGAGACGTTCGACTACATCAACCGCGTTTCTTAAACGCTTCCGCTTAGCGATCTACAAGGGTATGTAGATTTACTCTCCCTCTCGTAGATGCTCATCACCATGGATAGATCTTGTGTGTGCGTAGGAAAATTTTTGTTTCCCATGCAACGTTCCCCAACAGTGGCATCATGAGCCAGGTCTATGCGTAGATGAGATCTCGAGTAGAACACAAACGAGTTGTGGGCGTGGGTGTATACATATTGCTTGCCGTTACTAGTTGATATTTGATTCGGCGGTACTGTGAGATGAAGCGGCCCGGACCGACATTACGCGTACACTTACGCGAGACAGGTTCCTTCAACTGACATGTAACTTCGTTGCATAAAGATGGCTAGCGGGTGTCTGTCTCTCTCACTTTAGTTGAATCGATTTCAATGAAGAGGGTTCTTTTAGAAGATCAAAAAGCAATCACTACACCACGTTGTGGTTTTGCGTAGGTAAGAACGGTTCTTGCAAACCCGTAGCAGCCACGTAAAATTTGCAACAACAATTAGAGGACGTCTAACTTGTTTTTGCAGGGTATGTTGTGATGTGATATGGCCAATTACATGATGAGATATATGTGATGTATGAGATGATCATGTGTTGTATAGAATATCACGACTTGCATGTCGATGAATACGGCAACTGGCAGGAGCCATAGAGTTGTCTTTAATTATTGTATGACCTGCGTGTCAATCATTAAGCGCTATGTAATGCTTTACTTTATCGCTAAACGTTAGCAATAGTTGTGGAAGCAACAGTCGGCGCGACAACCTTATGGCGACAGGTTGATGGAGATCAAGATGATGGAGATCATGGTGTCATGCCGGTGACGATGGAGATCATGCCGGTGCTTTGGAGATGGAGATCAAAAGCACAAGTTCATGGCCATATCATGTCACTTATGATTTGCATGTGATGTTAATCCTTTTATGCATCTTATTTTGCTTAGGACGACGGTAGCATTATAAGGTGATCCCTCACTTAAATTTCAAGATAAATTGTGTTCTCCCCAAGTGTGCACCATTGCGAAAGTTCGTCGTTTCGAGACACGCCGTGATGATCGGGTGTGATAGACTCTACGTTCGCATACAACGGGTGTAAGCCATGTTGCACGTGCGGAACACTCGGGTTAAACTTGACGAGCCTAGCATGTACAGACATGGCCTCGGAACACAAGAGACCGAAAGGTCGAACATGAGTCATATAGTAGATATGATCAACATGATGATGTTCACCATTGAAACCACCTCAACTCACGTGATGATCGGACTTGAGTTGGTGGATTTGGATCATGTTACACTCGAATGACCGGAGGGATGTCAATTTGAGTGGGAGTTTTTTTAAGTAATATGATTAACTAAACTCATTATCTAAGAACAATAGTCTAAGTTGTCTTTGCTATATTTATGTTGTAGATCATGGCTCGCGCAGTAGCACCCCTGAATTTTAATGCGTTCCTAGAGAAAGCTAAGTTGAAAGATGATGGAAGTAACTTTGTGGACTGGGCCCGTAATCTAAGGATTATCCTTACGGCTTCCCAGAAGGCTTATGTCCTTGATGCACCGCTTGGTGATCCACCCGCTCCAGTTGAGTCTCTAGACGTTGTGAACGCCTGGCAGGCTCGTTCTGATGATTACTCAATAGTTCAATGTGCAATGTTGTATGGCTTAGAACCGGGACTTCAAAGACATTTTGAACGTCATGGAGCATATGAGATGTTCCAGGAGTTGAAGTTTATCTTTCAGAAGAATGCCCGGATCGAGAGATATGAGATCTCCGATAAATTCTATGCTTGCAAGATGGAGGAGAACGGGTCTATCAGTGATCACGTGCTCAGAATGTCTGGGTACTCCACCCGTCTGGCTGAGTTAGGGATGCCCCTTCCGCCAGAGGCTATCACTGACAGAGTTCTTCAATCATTGCCACCTAGCTACAAGAGCTTCGTGTTGAACTATAACATGCACGGGATGAACAAGTCAGTCGCCGAGCTGTTTGCGATGCTGAAAGCCGCTGAGTCTGAAATTCAGAAGGAGCATCAAGTGTTGATGGTCAATAAAACCACTAGTTTCAAGAAAAATGGCAAGGGTAAGAAGGGTAACTCCAAGAAGAGTGGCAAAGCAGTTGCTCCTCTCGTGAAGAAACCCAAGGCTGGACCCAAACCAGAAACTGTGTGTTTTCATTGCAAGGGAACTGGACACTGGAAGCGGAATTGCCCCAAGTATTTGGCTGACAAGAAGGCGGCCAACAACAAACAAGGTATATATGATATACATGTTATTGATGTGTACCTTACCAACTCTCGTTGTAGTGCCTGGGTATTTGATACCGGTGCGGTTGCTCATATTTGCAACTCAAAACAGGAACTGCGGAATAAACGGAGGCTGGCAAAGGACGAAGTGACGATGCGCGTGGGAAATGGTTCCAAGGTTGATGTGATCGCCGTCGGCACGCTCGCTCTTCGATTACCGTCGGGATTAGTGATGAACCTAAATAAGTGTTATTTGGTGCCTGCGTTAAGCATGAACATTATATCTGGATCTTGTTTATTGCGAGACGGTTACTCATTTAAATCAGAGAATAATGGTTGTTCTATTTATATGAGTAATATCTTTTATGGTCATGCACCCAATGTGAGGGGTTTATTCTTATTGAATCTCGATAGTAATGATACACATGTTCATAACATTGATGCCAAAAGATGTAGAATTGATAATGATAATACCACTTTCTTGTGGCACTGCCGTTTAGGTCATATTGGCGTTAAACGCATGAGGAAGCTCCATGCTGATGGACTTTTGGAGTCACTTGATTTTGAATCACTTGACACATGTGAGCCATGCCTCATGGGCAAGATGACTAAAACGCCGTTCTCTGGAACAATGGAACGGGCAAGTGACTTATTGGAAATCATACATACTGATGTGTGTGGTCCGATGAGTATTGAGGCGCGCGGTGGTTATCGTTACTTTCTCACCTTCACTGATGACTTAAGTAGATATGGGTATATTTACTTAATGAAACACAAGTCTGAAACATTTGAAAAGTTCAAACAATTTCAGAGTGAAGTTGAGAATCATCGTAACAAGAAGATTAAATTCCTACGATCTGATCGAGGAGGAGAATATCTGAGTTATGAGTTTGGCAGTCACTTAAGACAATGTGGAATTGTTTCACAATTGACACCGCCTGGAACACCACAGCGTAATGGTGTGTCCGAACGTCGTAATCGAACCTTATTGGATATGGTACGATCTATGATGTCTCTTGCCGATTTGCCACTATCGTTTTGGGGTTATGCATTAGAGACAGCTGCATTCACTTTAAATAGGGCACCATCGAAATCCGTTGAGACGACGCCATATGAACTTTGGTTTGGCAAGAAGCCAAAGCTGTCGTTTCTTAAAGTTTGGGGATGTGATGCTTATGTCAAAAAGCTTCAGCCTGAAAAGCTGGAACCCAAAGCGGAGAAATGCGTCTTCATAGGATATCCAAAAGAGACAGTTGGGTATACCTTCTACCTCAGATCCGAAGGCAAAGTGTTTGTCGCTAAAAACGGAACATTTCTTGAGAAAGAGTTTCTCTCGAAAGAATTGAGTGGGAGGAAGATAGAACTTGATGAGGTTGTTGAACCTTTACCTGAGAGTAGCGCAGCGCAGAAAGTTGTTTCTGTGGAGCCTACATTAGCTGAAGAGGAAGTTAATGATGATGATCATGAAACTTTGGATCAAGTTGCTATCGAACCTCGTAGGTCGACAAGGACGCGTACTGCTCCCGAGTGGTACGGCAACCCTGTCTTAGAGGTCATGTTGTTAGACAACGATGAACCTACGAGCTATGGAGAAGCGATGATGGGCCCGGATTCCGAGAAGTGGTTAGAGGCCATGAAATCCGAGATGGGATCCATGTATGAAAACAAAGTATGGACTTTGGAAGTATTACCTGAAGGGCGTAAGGCCATTCAGAACAAATGGATCTTTAAGAGGAAGACGGACGCGGACGGTAATGTCACCATCTATAAAGCTCGACTTGTGGCAAAGGGTTTTTCACAAGTTCAAGGAGTTGACTACGATGAGACCTTCTCACCCGTAGCGATGCTTAAATCCGTCAGAATCATGTTAGCAATAGCTGCCTTTTTCGATTATGAAATTTGGCAGATGGATGTCAAAACAGCGTTCCTTAACGGTTTCCTTAAGGAAGAGTTGTATATGATGCAACCAGAAGGTTTTGTCGATCCAGAGAATGCTGACAAAATTTGCAAACTCCAGCGATCCATTTATGGACTGGTGCAAGCATCTCGGAGTTGGAATCTTCGTTTTGATGAGGTGATCAAAGCGTTCGAGTTTATACAAGTTTACGGAGAAGCTTGTATTTACAAGAAAGTGAGTGGGAGCTCTATAGCGTTTCTAATATTATATGTGGATGACATATTGCTGATTGAAAATAATATAGAAATGCTGGAAAGCGTGAAGGAATATTTGAACAAGAGTTTTTCAATGAAGGACCTAGGAGAAGCTGCTTTCATATTAGGCATCAAGATCTATAGAGATAGATCAAGACGCTTAATAGGACTTTCACAAAGCACATACCTTGATAAGATTTTGAAGAAGTTCAAAATGGATCAGTCCAAGAAGGGGTTCTTGCCTGTTTTGCAAGGTGTGAAGTTGAGTAAGACTCAATGCCCAGTGACTGCAGAAGATAGAGAAAAGATGAGTGTCATCCCCTATGCTTCGGCCATAGGCTCTATCATGTATGCAATGTTGTGCACAAGACCCGATGTCAGCCTTGCCATAAATATGGTCGGAAGGTTTCAAAGTGATCCAGGAATGGAACACTGGACGGCGGTCAAGAATATCCTGAAGTACCTGAAAAGGACTAAGGACATGTTTCTCGTTTATGGAGGTGATCAAGAGCTCGTCGTAAAGGGTTACGTCGATGCAAGCTTTGACACTGATCCGGATGACTCTAAGTCGCAAACCGGATACGTATTTATTCTTAATGGGGGTGCGGTTAGCTGGTGCAGTTCCAAGCAAAGCGTGGTAGCTGATTCTACATGCGAAGCAGAGTACATCGCTGCCTTGGAGGCGGCGAAGGAAGGTGTCTGGATGAAGGAATTCATGACAGATCTTGGAGTAGTGCCTAGTGCACTTAACCCAATGACTCTGTTTTGTGATAATACTGGTGCCATTGCTCTAGCCAAGGAACCAAGATTTCACAAGAGGACCAGACACATAAAGCGACGTTTCAATTCCATCCGCGATTACATCAAGGAGGACGACATAAATATTTGCAAAGTACACACGGATCTAAATGTTGCAGATCCGATGACTAAACCTCTTCCAAGGGCTAAACATGAACAACACCAGAACTGCATGGGTGTTCGATTCATTACAATGTAAATCACATAGTGATGTGAACTAGATTATTGACTCTAGTGCAAGTGGGAGACTGTTGGAAATATGCCCTAGAGGCAATAATAAATTGGTTATTATTATATTTCCTTGTTCATGATAATCGTTTATTATCCATGCTATAATTGTATTGATTGGAAACTCAAATACATGTGTGGGTACATAGACAACACTGTGTCCCTAGTAAGCCTCTAGTTGACTAGCTTGTTGATCAAAGATGGTTAAGGTTTCCTAGCCATGGACATGAGATGTCATTTGATAACGGGATCACATCATTAGGAGAATGATGTGATGGACAAGACCCAAACTGTAAACGTAGCATTTGATCGTGTCAGTTTATTGCTATTGTTTTCTGCATGTCAAGTATCTGTTCCTTTGACCATGAGATCATGCAACTCACTGACACCGGAGGAATACCTTGTGTGTATCAAACGTCGCAACGTAACTGGGTGACTATAAAGGTGCTCTACAGGTATCTCCGAGGGTGTCTGTTGGGTTGGCATGGATCAAGACTGGGATTTGTTACTCCGTATGACGGAGAGGTATCTCAGGGCCCACTCGGTAATACAACATCACAATGAGCCTTGCAAGCAATGTGACTAAAGTGTTAGCCACGAGATCTTGTATTACGGAACAAGTAAAGAGACTTGCCGGTAACGAGATTGAACTAGGTATAGTGATACCGACGATCGAATCTCGGGCAAGTAACATACCGAAGAACAAGGGGAACAGCATACGGGATTAACTGAATCCTTGACATAGAGGTTCGACCGATAAAGATCTTCGTAGAATATGTAGGAGCCAATATGGGCATCCAGGTCCCGCTATTGGTTATTGGCCGTAGAGGTGTCTCGGTCATGTCTACATAGTTCTCGAACCCGCAGGGTCTACACACTTAACGTTTGGTGACGATTAGTATAATTGAGTTATTATGTTGGTGACCGAAAGTTGTTCGGAGTCCCGGATAAGATCCCGGACATGACGAGGATCTCCGGAATAGTCCGGAGGTAAAGATTGATATATGTGATAATAGTGTTTTGATCTCCGGAAGGGTTCCGGAGTTCACCGGAAGGGGTTCCGGATGTTTACCGAAGTGTTCGGGTGCGAGAACACTTTATATGGGCCAAGGGATAAAAGCCCACGAGGTATTGGAAAGTGCAAAAAGTAGTTTTGCTGCCGCGTAAGCGGTACTACCGCTTGTGTGAAGCGGTACTACCGCCCGAGCGGTACTACCGCTTGTGTGAAGCGGTACTACCGCCCAAGCGGTACTACCGCTTGTGAGCGGTACTACCGCTTGTGCGCGGCTGTGCACGGTTCGGCAGGGATCCGAGTTGGACTCTTTTCCTGCGGGCCAAACCGACCTTGTGCGGGCAAAACCGACCTAGAGGAGGCTTTTACTCCAAGTTTAGACCCCAAGGCTCAACATATAAATAGAGGGGCAGGGCTAGCACACGGGATACATCAAGATTTCCCCAAGCCGTGTGCGGCAACCCTAACCCTCTAGTTCCTCCGTCATAATCTCCGTAGCGCTTGGCGAAGCCCTGCAGAGATTGTTCCTCACCACCATCACCACGCCGTCGTGCTGCTGGAACTCAACCACTACTTCACCATCGCTCGCTGGATCGAGGAGGTGAAGGCGTCATCAAGCCGTACGTGTGTTGAACGCGGAGGTGCCGTCCGTTCGGCGCTAGTTCGTGATCGGATCGAGGGACGACTTGCGATTTGGATCGCGGAGACGTTCGACTACATCAACCGCGTTTCTTAAACGCTTCCGCTTAGCGATCTACAAGGGTATGTAGATTTACTCTCCCTCTCGTAGATGCTCATCACCATGGATAGATCTTGTGTGTGCATAGGAAAATTTTTGTTTCCCATGCAACGTTCCCCAACACCCGGATCGTCCGGACCCCGGTCCGGATCATCCGGATAATCCGGAAGTAGAACCGGACAAAATGTCCCCGAAGCCGGATCGTCTGGACCGGCGTCCAGATCGTCCGGGTAATCAGTGACCGAACCGGCTGGAGGACCCCCGAAGCCGGATGATCCGGACCCCGGTCCGGATCATCCGGAAGATGCCCGGATCATCCGGACCCCGGTCCGGATCATCCGGCCATTGCCTGTGCGTATCCACTCGGGCCCGAGGCCCATGTACCCTTTCGCACCCCCGTTTCGTCTTAGACTATAAGTACTCCCCTCCTAGCTTCGTTTTAGGGTTAGCTATTGTTAGGCAAAGACTTTGTTGACCATAGCTCCATCACTTACTTCTCCCTAGGAGATTGACCTCCGTTGAGAGAAGATCCAAGCGATGCTAAGGCCCTCTAAGGGAAGATCCCACGGGATTCAAGACCTCCTCCTCCGGAGCGAGAAGACTATCATTACTTGTATCCTTTTGTTGGTTGTGGATCGTGCTACTCGTGTACTCGTGTGATTCTAGTGGATGTGTGAACGAAGGTTGTCCTTGAGTGTTTGATTTTCCTCTCGTATCTCCCTCGTGTTCTTCGTGAGATCCCCTCTAATTCATGAAAGATCGACGCACACGGGCGTGCCCCGTATCATATTGGTATCTAGAGCCACGTTAATCACGAATTTGGAGTCTCCCCCGCCGTTTTCTAGCCTAATTTTGCTTTATTTCGTCCCAATTTGAGAATCCCCACCAAAAATAGCCATACCCAAAATTTCTTGGATTTGTTGTATTTGAGGAGATTTTGTTGATTTGGATCCGTGGATTTCATTGTTAGGCCGTGGATCTAGATTTCCCCCTTCTTTCCCATCATTTTCCACCATCAAATCGCCCAATTTTCGCCAATTTTTTGTTGTGTCCATCCCCAATTTCGTGAGTTCTTCCCAGATTGGATCGGATTCGAGACCGTCGGATCATCCGGTCAGACATCCGGATCATCCGGACGACCGCCAACCCGGATCATCCAGACCCCCACCCAGACATCTAGACCCCCACTAGCCCGGACATCCGGACCAGCTCCCGGACATTCGGACAGGGCCTGGCAGCGGGGCATCTTCGCCTTGTTGCATGCTTTTTCATCGCGTTCTTCCACCATTTTTCCGCAAACCTTCTTCGATTTCTTCCGCACCATTTGCAATTGAGATTTTGACTTGCGAGCATCGCCACTTCCTAAGGTGTTTCGGCTAATTAGGAGTGGTTCTTCATCGACATCGCCACTCATCATCGCCCCGGATCGTCGCCGACCAACTCTTCATTGACACCTCACCGTAAGCAAGGACGGTAACCGCGACGACACTCTTGACCATTTCCCCTTGCCATTGCATGGTTACCCCGAGCCTATTTGCGTTACTTGCCTATCGATACTAGCCATTGAGTATTGCCGGGCTACGCTACTTGTGCACTTTAGTCATACATACTCCGCATAGCTTCATTTGCGTGCATATATCTTAGTATCATCTTTTGTGTTACAACATAGTACCCGCATACATAATTGCTATCTCGGTGTGCACGTCCCGCATTGTGACCATACAAAACATCATTGCAAAAGAAAAGAGAAGCAAAGCTTTTAAGCAAGAGCAAAAGAGCAATAGCATCGCAAGATTCGCATAGCATACTTGATCATCTGGGATCACTTGAGCGAGTGACACGTGCACACATAGCAAGTCGGGAATAGGAAGACGACACATTTGGTTCATTGTAGGGTGTGCACAAGTGCGTATCGTGCCCATTGGAGCAATCGTGCCACCATCTCTCTAGTGTTGTGCAACGAGAGCATTTTCCGTGGATTCCACATTTTGGCTCATCCTCGGTTGCATGACACCAATTTTCTTCCGTGTGTGTGTTTCCGTGTATACCCATTGCTATTGATCTACATTGTCTCATTTGCGAAGTTTACGAATCTCTTTCAACATTATTGAATCTTATCTTTCGAATTGCTTGAATTTTGTGCCACTATCCTAACCAAGCTACTCCATAAGCCTTATTTGTGTAGGTGTGAGAAGGACGATCTTCGGTACCAATTCTACTATTTCCATACTTGCACACTGAGTGATCTTGATCCACTTTCAACTTTTGGAACGGTAATTGGTATTGTCTTCTCACTCTTCCACTTATATCTTCTTGAGTGCTATGGATAGGAACATCATGTCGATCCCGGCCTTCGAGGAGCATGATGACGATGACGCGAACTACCACGTCACCAAGTTACACTTATTCGGCGCACACAAGGCAATTACTCAAGCTCAAGATGTCTTGCATGACCGCATCGACCAACTTGCCTCCAACTTACGTGAATCCGAAATGCGCACAAGAGAATACCTCGACACCAAGCTATCAAGCCAAATGGAGGAGCTCCGGTCTTTGATGGTCACCCGCGCACCTTCATCATGTACATCGACAAGGAGTCGTCACACAAGTCACAACTCAACGACATACGCTTCCGACGCAAGTCCACAAGCGCGTCATCACCATCGCGACGAACACTCCGGCCCAAGTTCTCCACAAGGTCTTCACCGTCAAGAAAATCCATTTCATGGCCATGGATTGCAAGATCGCGTCCGCGCTCGAGAACGTCGCCGCCAACAAGATCAAGATACGTTGGAGCACGAACAACGACGCCGAGAAGAAGAACAACATCGCCGTCATGAACAAGCGCTTGAAGAAAATCGCGTTTTGCAAGAAGCTACTCGTGCCTTGGAGGAGCGCAACTGCCAAGATCATCAAGAGCAAGAAGCACTTCGCCAAGCACAACAAGAAGAACTTCATCGACAACGACAAGAAGAAGCAAACCGCCAAGAGGAGCACCAAGAAAGGCGCAACCGAGTGCGTCCACCTCGTCGCCGTCCTCAAGATCATCGCGACGACCCCGACCATGAAGATGAGCAAGGACAAGATCAACGTCAACGCGCTCAAGGCAATGACAATGAGGATCCACATCATAGACAAGGATTTCGGCATCACCAACACAATGATGAACAACGCTTCGGCAAGCTCAAGTTCACAATGCCAAAGTTCTCCGGAAGAAATGATCCCGAAGACTACTTGTCATGGGCCCTCAAGGTTGACAAGATCTTTCGCCTACACAACTATGATGAAGAGAAGAAGATTGTCATGGCTTCACTCGAGTTCCAAGACTACATCCTTATTTGGTGGGAACAAGTGATTGAGCGAAGAAGGGAGAGAGGTGAACCTCCTATCACAACTTGGGCCCAAATGAAGGATCTCATGCGAGCTCATTTTGTACCTACACACTACAACCGGGATATCTTCAATAAACTACAACAACTCAAGCAAGGCACCAAGTCGGTAGAAGAGTACTACCAAGAGATGGAAATCACTATGATACGAGCCAATGTCAAGAAAGATGACGAGCAAACAATGGCACGCTTCTTGAATGGCCTCAACTACCAAGTCAAGAAAATTGCCGACTTCCAACCATACTCCAACCTTCTCGAGCTTGTGCATCAAGCAACCAAGGCGGAACGGCAAGTGCAAGATGACTACAAGTACTCCAAGTTCTCCTCCAAGACCTACGGCTCAAGTGCTCAAGCTACTATGACAACGACACCTTCGACTACGAAATCGACAACACCTACCGGCGACAAGTCAAGCTACAAGGACAAGACGACTTCGTCAAGCCGACCATCCTCAAGCACATACAAGCCGAGAGCTTCATCCTCTACCCCGACATCGGATGCTACCGCCAAGACTAGCTCCATCAAGTGTTTCACGTGCCAAGGCCGAGGCCACAAGACCTTCGAATGTCCAACCAAACGCAACATGATTCTCCTCGACGATGGCACCTATGACTCTATGAGTGATGACGAGATGCAAGCTTTGGAGCAAGTGGCCATACACCGCCAAGTGAATGAAGATGAAGATTCCCAAATCTTTTGCGACAACGATTCGAGCCCCGCTCTCGTTGTCTCCAAAGTTTTGACGCTCCAACAACAAGAAGACAAGGACCAACGTTGCCACATCTTCCACACTAAGGCGGGCATCCAAGGAAAATCCATCATGGTCATCACCGACGGCGGGAGTTGCCACAACTTGGCAAGTGAAGACCTTTGTTCCAAGCTACAATTGGTCAAGAAAAAGCACCCTCGTCCCTACAAGGTCCAATGGTTTAGTGATTCCGGAACCCTCCAAGTTGACCACACCGTGGAAGTTTCCTTCAAGATAGGCGCTTATGAAGACACTTTGGAGTGTGATGTGGTTCCAATGTCCGTTTGCCACCTCCTACTTGGTAGACCTTGGCAATTCGACCGTGGCGTCACACACAACGGTCGGACAAATCAATATAGCTTCAAGATGAAGGGCAAGCAATACGTCCTTCGCCTAATGACTCCAAGTCAAGTCATCGCCGACAAACAAGCTTCATCCCATCGTGGAGATAAAAGTGAGAGAGTGATCCACCTCAAAGAGAGTGAGTGCCACAAGCCAAAAATGAGCGACTCCACGATGAGGGACATGAGAGATATAGTTCTTTTAGCCACCAAAAGAGATTTGAGGGATGTTAGTGAGAGCCCATCGACCTTTCTTCACTATGTACTTGTATGCAAAGATGACGTCGTTCGGACTAACCCTTCACAACATCTTCCTCTGGTGTTCTCTAAGTTGTTGCAGGAATTCAAGGATGTGTTCCCCGATGAGCTACCTCCGGGACTACCACCAAAACGAGGGATCGAACACCGCATCGACCTCATCCCCAGAGCACCGCTTCCTAACAAGGCTCCCTACCGCGTCAACCCCGAAGAAACAAAGGAAATACAAAGGCAAGTCCAAAAACTCCTAGATAAAGGGCATGTACGTGAGAGTTTGAGTCCTCGTGCGGTTCCGGTCATTCTAGTGCCTAAGCACGATGGTACTATGCGCATGTGTTCCGATTGCCGTCCTATCAATGCTATCACCATTCGATACCGTCACCCCATTCCTCGCTTAGATGATATGCTAGATGAATTTAGTGGTGCCACTATATTTTCTAAAATTGACTTAAAGAGTGGTTACTACCAAATCCGCATACAAGAGGGTGACGAGTGGAAAACTGCTTTTAAGACAAAATTTGATCTCTATGAATGGTTGGTTATACCCATGGGCTTATCCGAAGCACCGGGCACTTTCATGCGTATCATGCACTATGTTTTGCGACCCCTCATAGGATATTGTGTTGTAGTCTATTTTGATGATATTCTTGTCTTTAGCAAGTATCTTGAGGAGCATGCTACACATGTTTGTGATGTTTTGCAAATCCTTAGGAAAGAACAACTCTATGCAAACATGGAGAAATGCACATTTGGTGTTGAGAAGGTAGTTTTGCTAGGTTTCGTAGTATCTTCTAAGGGCGTTCATGTAGATGAAACTAAGATTGATGCTATTAAAACTTGGCCCACACCAACGAACTTGCAACAAGTGCGTAGTTTCCTAGGACTAGCCGGTTTCTATCGCCGTTTTGTCAAAAACTTTAGCACTATTGCATCACCTCTCCATGCTTTGAGCAAGAAAAATGCACCATTTATTTGGGATCCTTCCCAAGACATCGCATTCCATGAACTTAAAATTTTGCTCACTCATGCACATTTGCTTGCTTTGCCCAACTTTGATAAAACATTTGAAGTGCATTGTGATGCTAGTGGTAATGGAATAGGTGATGTGCTTATGCAAGAGAAGCGTCCTATCGCGTACTTTAGCGAGAAACTATCCGGCGCTCAACTTAACTACCCCATTTATGACAAAGAATTGTATGCTTTGGTGAGAGTTTTACATGTGTGGGAACACTATTTGCGACCTCATGAGTTTGTTATCCATACCGACCATGAAACGCTCAAGTACTTAAAGGGTCAAACCAAGTTGAACAAATGGCATGTGAAATGGAGTGAATTTATTGAGTATTTCCCTTATGTCATCATATACATTAAGGGTAAGGAAAACGTTGTGGCGGATGCTCTTTCCCGCAAATGCATGCTAGCTCCTCAACTTGATTTGAATGTTGTTGGTTTTGAGCACATCAAAGACTTGTATGAGCATGACGCCTATTTTGCTAATCCTTGCGCTATGTGCCAAGTGAAAACTTGTTGGGAGAACTATTATATGAAAGATGGCTATCTTATGCGTGCTAACAAACTTTGTATACCCGAGTCTTCTCTTCGTTTGTTACTTTTGCAAGAGGCTCACGGTGGAGGACTTATGGGTCACTTTGGACGCGACAAGACGTATGCCACACTATGCAACAAGTACTTTTGGTCCAAGATGTCTCGTGATGTTGCACGCTTCACCAACCGATGCTCGACATGCCGCAAAGCTAAGTCCAAAGCTCAATCCCATGGTCTTTATATGCTTCTTCCTATACCTTTCCAACCTTGGGAAGACATTAATATGGATTTTGTGCTTGGCTTGCCACGAACTAAAAATGGCCATGACTCTGTTTTTGTAGTTGTGGATCGATTTTCCAAGATGGCTCATTTCATTCCATGTCACAAGATAGACGATGCTTCACATATTGCAAATTTGTTTTGTAGGGACATCTTGCGACTACATGGCGTCCCCAAGACCATTGTCTCGGATCGCGACGTCAAATTCTTGAGCTACTTTTGGAAGACCCTATGAGCCAAGCTTGGAATCAAGCTTCTATTCTCTTCGGCATATCACCCTCAAACAAATGGAAAAACGGAGGTGACGATCCGAACGGTTTCTACCCTACTTCGCGTGTTGATCAAGAAGAACATCAAGGAATGGGAATATTGCCTCCCCATCGCCGAGTACGCCTACGATCGCGCAAGTCACTCCACCACCGGCAAGTCTCCATTTGAAGTGGTCTACGGCTTCAATCCTTTGTCCCCATTGGACATCCTACCTCTACCACTCCAAGAGCGCGTCAACATGGACGCAAGTGCAAGGGCAAGCTACATCAAGAGGATGCATGAAGATAGAAGACGCACGATTGAACGTCAAGTGGAACGCGTCACCAACAAGCGCAACCTCAACAAGTACCCCATGGTGTTCAAGCCTGGTGATCTCGTGTGGCTACACCTCCGCAAGGACCGCTTCCCCAACGAACGCAAGTCCAAGCTACTTCCTCGAGCCGACGGTCCTTTCAAGGTGTTGGCACGCTACAACAACAATGCCTACAAGATCGACATACCACGCGACAAGTACAACGTGAGTGGCACCTTCAACGTCACGGATCTATCCCCTTTTCATGGCGATGAAGATCTTCATCCGAGGACGGATCTGTTGGGGAACGTTGCATGGGAAACAAAAATTTTCCTACGCACACACAAGATCTATCCATGGTGATGAGCATCTACGAGAGGGAGAGTGAATCTACATACCCTTGCAGATCGCTAAGCGGAAGCGTTAAGAAACGCGGTTGATGTAGTCGAACGTCCTCGCGATCCAAATCGCAAGTCGTCCCTCGATCCGATCACGAACTAGTGCCGAACGGACGGCACCTCCGCGTTCAACACACGTACGGCTTGATGACGCCTTCACCTCCTCGATCCAGCGAGCGATGGTGAAGTAGTAGATGAGTTCCGGTAGCATGACGGCGTGGTGATGGTGGTGAGGAACAATCTCTGCAGGGCTTCGCCAAGCACTACGAAGATTATGACGGGAGAACTAGAGGGTTAGGGTTGCCGACACACGGCTTGGGAAATCTTAATGTCTCCCGTGTGCTAGCCCTGCCCCTCTATTTATATGTTGAGCCTTGGGGTCTAAACTTGGAGTAAAAGCCTCCTCCAGGTCGGTTTTGCCCGCACAAGGTCGGTTTGCCCGCAGGGAAAGAGTCCAACTCAGATCCCTGTAGTACCGTGCACAAGCGGTAGTACCGCTCACGAGCGGTAGTACCGCTTGAGCGGTAGTACCGCTTCACACAAGCGGTAGTACCGCTTATGCGGTAGTACCGCTTCACACAAGCGGTAGTACCGCTTACGCGGTAGTACTGCCTTACCAGCGGTAGTACCGCTTAAGGCAGCAGCAAAACTTCCTTTTGCACTTTCCAATACCTCGTGGGCTTTACCCCTTTGGCTCATATAAAGTGTTGCTGCACCCGAACACTTCGGTAAACATCCGGAACCCCTTCCGGTGAATTCCGGAACCCTTCCGGAGATCAAAACACTATTATCACATATATCAATCTTTACCTCCGGACTATTCCGGAGATCCTCGTCATGTCCGGGATCTTATCCGGGATTCCGAACAACCTTCGGTCACCAACAAAATAACTCAACTATACTAATCGTCACCAAACGTTAAGTGTGTAGACCCTGCGGGTTCGAGAACTATGTAGACATGACCGAGACACCTCTACGATCAATAACCAATAGCGGGACCTGGATGCCCATATTGGCTCCTACATATTCTACGAAGATCTTTATCGGTCGAACCTCTATGTCAAGGATTCAGTTAATCCCGTATACTGTTCCCTTTGTTCTTCGGTATGTTACTTGCCCGAGATTCGATCGTCGGTATCTCTATACCTAGTTCAATCTCGTTACCGGCAAGTCTCTTTACTCGTTCCGTAATACAAGATCTCGTGGCTAACATTTTAGTCACATTGCTTGCAAGGCTCATTGTGATGTTGTATTACCGAGTGGGCCCTGAGATACCTCTCCGTCACACGGAGTAACAAATCCCAGTCTTGATCCATGCCAACCCAACAGACACCCTCGGAGATACCTGTAGAGCACCTTTATAGTCACCCAGTTACGTTGTGACGTTTGATACACACAAGGTACTCCTCCGATGTCAGGGAGTTGCATGATCTCATGGTCATAGGAACAGATACTTGACATGCAGAAAACAATAGCAATAAACTGACACGATCATATGCTACGTTCGTAGTTTGGGTCTTGTCCATCACATCATTCTCCTAATGATGTGATCCCGTTATCAAATGACATCTCATGTCAATGGCTAGGAAACCTTAACCATCTTTGATCAACGAGCTAGTCAACTAGAGGCTTACTAGGGACACAGTGTTGTCTATGTACCCACACATCTATTTGAGTTTCCAATCAATACAATTATAGCATGGATAATAAACGATTATCATGAACAAGGAAATATAATAATAACCAATTTATTATTGCCTCTAGGGCATATTTCCAACAGTCTCCCACTTGCACTAGAGTCAATAATCTAGTTCACATCACTATGTGATTTACATTGTAATGAATCGAACACCCATGCAGTTCTGGTGTTGTTCATGTCCCCGAAGTCGGATCATCTGGACCGGCGTCCGGATCGTCCGGGTAATCAGTGACCAAACCGGCTGGAGGACCCCCGAAGCCAGATCATCCGGACCCCGGTCCGGATCATCCGGACCCCGGTCCGATCATCCGGCCGTTGCCTGTGCGCATCCACTCGGGCCCGAGGCCCATGTACCCTTTCGCACCCCCGTTTCGTCTCAGACTATAAGTACTCCCCTCCTAGCTTCGTTTTAGGGTTAGCTATTGTTAGGCAAAGACTTTGTTGAGCATAGCTCCATCACTTACTTCTCCCTAGGAGATTGACCTCCGTTGAGAGAAGATCCAAGCGATGCCAAGGCCCCTCTAAGGGATGATCCCACGGGATTCAAGACCTCCTCCTCCGGAGCGAGAAGACTATCGTTACTTGTATCCTTTTGTTGGTTGTGGATCGTGCTACTCGTGTAGTCGTGTGATTCTAGTGGATGTGTGAACGAAGGTTGTCCTTGAGTGTTTGATTTTCCTCTCGTATCTCCTCGTGTTCTTCGTGAGATCCCCTCCAATTCATGAAAAATCGACGCACACGGGCGTGCCCCGTATCAGGCGGCCTAGGGCGGCCCATGCCGAGTGCCGAGTAGTAGGCCTGCTGCCATGTGCTGAGAATTTCGGGGCCCTTGGAAATTGGGGGCCCTGTTCCGTCCGCACAGACTGCACAACATTGGGCCCGGCCCTGGATGGAAGGTTACGTAAGGTTTTACGCTAGTCTTCGTAGGTGTAGGATTATTGCACTCCCAGTATGTCAGGATGTGCTCGCATGTCGGGCAATGCTACACCTACGTAGGAGAAGTCACGTGTTTTACGTAATTAGCAATGTGGATAATCACAGTGGCGGAGGCAGAAGGGGACGAGCAGGGGCCTGCCCCCCGAGCGATACTTGAAAGATGTATCTGCGATCAGCGGTACAATCGCACGTACAAGCATACTTGCCCCCCCCCCCCCCCCCCCGAGCGATACTCGAAAGATATATCTGCAATCAGTGGTACAATCGCATGTACATACTTGCCCCCCCCCCCCCCCCCCCCCCCCCAAATCTCAATTTCTGTACGTGTAATTAAAAAAATGGAGAAAAGGCCCATAGTAAAAAAGCCCACTGGCAGCCATATTGGCAACGTAGCCTCCGATCTAATCTCCTGAGATGTGTCTTTCGTCTAATTTTGTGTAGTTGGTGGGATTATACGCTGCTACGGACGCCGTGTGCCCTTGCCGTCGTCTGCCTCTGATCTCCTTGCTCTACTGCTCACAATCTGATTCATACGACGAGTCAATGACTCAGCGACGCAACCTACTTCACTGTTTCTGCCGACAAATTAGCAGGTTAACACATCACACAACTACTTTCTCTCAATTCTCATCTCGTATTAGTGTTGAAACTATACATTAGATTTTACTTGTTTTGCTT